>JAUNZM010000531.1:0-680585 GCA_033459285.1 Clamator glandarius | reverse complement strand
GCCCAAATAAGCAGCATTTCCCACTTTGGAGAATAACCATTAATTTCACACCGCAATGTTTTTTCTAGAGATATAATTACACAGATGGCAAGTATCCTTTATTAAAATATCTGAAGGCATGTTAGGTAGTTATGGCTCGTAGTATTCCTTTCTTTCCCTTTCCCTTTCCCTTTCCCTTTCCCTTTCCCTTTCCCTTTCCCTTTCCTTCCTTTCCTTTCCTTTCCTTTCCTTCCTTTCCTTTCCTTTCCTTTCCTTTCCTTTCCTTTCCTTTCCTTTCCTTTCCTTTCCTTTCCTTTCCTTTCCTTTCCTTTCCTTTCCTTTCCTTTCCTTTCCTTTCCTTTCCTTTCCTTTCCTTTCCTTTCCTTTCCTTTCCTTTCCTTTCCTTTCCTTTCCTTTCCTTTCCTTTCCTTTCCTTTCCTTTCCTTTCCTTTCCTTTCCTTTCCTTTCCTTTCCTTTCCTTTCCTCCTTTCCCTTCCCTTTCCTTTCCCTTCCCTTTCCTTTCCCTTCCTTTCCTTTCCCTTTCCTTTCCTTTTCCTTCCCTTTCCTTTTCCTTCCCTTTCCTTTTCCTTTCCTTTTCACTTCTCTTTTCCTTTCTCTTTCCCCCTTTCCTCTTCTTGCTTACCAACTAATACGAGTCTTGGAGATGAAAATGAGTGACTTGATCCTGATGCATTTTTAACATTGTAATAAATAATGCCATGGGGTACCAAATAATCAGGCTGAAACTACTCTGTGCAAGGTAACTATTCTAATACACACGTGACATCAACAAACACATTCTCCAAGAGGCCTGGCACTCTGTGATTGGTGACATTTTCTTAGGATTAATTTTTTAACATAATCTCTAACTTCTTTCTACTTGTATTTTATAGAGTAACTGGAATATATATGAATTGTTGAAGTCTCTAGCATCCCCTGGTTGGGAAAATGAGTTATTCTTATGGGCATAACCATGTCCAGCTCCAAAGGCCTGTGTCAAAGAAGAACACGATCTGTTCCTACTGTTCTTCATGCTGCTCTTTTTAGTTTGTATTTTCATCCTACAACTCATGTTTTCTTCTCCTTTTCCTTCTTCTGATAATACTCCCAATGTAACACGACATTTTACTGTAGCATGCCAAAGACAGGTCAGAAAAGTCTCTAAATCAGAAATTGAGAATTATCTTGCAAAGTTTAAATTACAAAGCATTTTCTCATAAAAATGACATTTCTCTTGGGATCAAAGATGAATCTCCTGGGATTGATGATAAAAAGTCACAGAAAGAATGCAGGCACATGAAGCGATCCAATGAGCTAGGAAGCAACACACAGCAGAAGCTAAGACAAGGGAGAAAAGGGAGAAAATGGAGAGGAGATAGGAGATGTGTGTAGAAGGATAGGGGCAGGGAGGGAAAAGGGAGAATGAATACACACTCTCATACAGAAGGAGGAAGGTAATTTTACTGATTCTTTCTTGCTGGTTCACAGAAAGCACTATACTCATTAATACAAAGTGTCTAAACTTCAGTTTTCAGGAAGAGGAAATTAGATTAAGTCTTTTTATCCAAGCAAATCCTCAGAATCTTTCAAATTTTTAAGTATCAATCTTGTCTGCTTTGCTTATGGTGGATACCAAGTCTTAAGTTTCCATGTTTTACTATCTAAACGTACAAATACATCACTTGAAAACAAATCTACGCAAAGTGGTAGGGCCAAAAGTACAGCCCAATATGCCAACATCATGCAAGTGCTAATAAAGGATACAGATTGAGACCTGCAGCTAGCAAAAAAAAGTTTTTTTAAGAAAATTGGATTTTTGACTGAAAGATTACTTTCACAGAGATCTGTTTTCCTCAGAAGATGCAATGTCCTGCTGTTCGTGGAAAGAAGACATCTTGTCTGAGTAGTTTCCTTTTGAATCCTGGTTGGTGGGAAAGCCAATGGCCTTTGATGGGAGTTACCATCACTCCTGATATTTTAAAATTCACTTCTTGCAATTTCTAGTACTCTTGAGGGAAGACTTAGTATGAATCCACGGATGCGACAAAGTTCGCATCCTCATCTTGATGTTTCTGATAGAGAAATCTGAGATTGCCTACCCCTGAGATGACCACCCCAAGTCAAAACTGTTAACCTAAAAGAGGGTGAGAATATCAAGAGAGTATTAAAACTCAGATCCACGGAACTCAGAATTTTAGACAAGAGAGACCTGTATTACAAAACCTGTAAAGCATTCTGCTTGTGAAAGCCCGAATTTATTGTAAGCAATGGCAGGCTGCTATAAACAAATAAAAAGAGAGAGGAAAGGTGAAATGACAAGATAAAGGGCTTAATAAACACATTGACACTGGGGTGAAAATTTTCAAAGTGGATCCTTACTTTTAATAATAAAAGCTTATCCCTAAATGCATTCTTCACCACTGCGCAACAATATGAACACTTGTGTGTGTGTGCATGGCTTTTAAACATTAGAGATTGAGGAGGAGGCTCAGATAGATGCAGGACACTTGTAAGCAAATCAAAATTGTCTGCAAAGAGCCACTTCCTGCTGGTGACTAAGCCTTCACCCAAACAGTCAAGAGGAAGGGGCATAAGTAAAGCATTGCAAACGACCATCCCGATTGTATCAGAGTGGAGACAACTAGGACAAACAAACTCAGGAAGCGGCAGGGAGTTAGAAACCAAGAGGAAATCTATGGCACAGGGAGGAAAATGAAGAGATTTGAGCCAATCTACAGAAAGGTCACCTCTGGGTCGCACTGTGCCAAGCTTTTTCAAAACCGCTTTATTTGGACTATAATACAAAACTGGCACACACAGCTGGCGACTGCTGCAGGGGCTATTCAAATGTTAACATTCACAATGATAAACAGCCAAAAAAGTTCTATGTAAGCAAATTGGAACAAACAACTAATCTAAATCGGGTTGCTAAGAGACAGAGGATTTCGGCCAAAACCAGCCCCAAGCCTCAGGAATACTCCATTTTTGATTAAAAAAAAAGTACCTGTAGATGACGCCATGTTGGTGGAGAAACATGAGTGCTGATGTGACCTCTGCTGCATAAAAGCGGGATCGAGGTTCATCAAATTTGCGTGAGCGCTGGATTTGAAACATTAGGTCTCCTCCATTTACATACTCCATGACGAAAAAGAGGCGGTCCTGAAATTAATTAAACAGTGCTATTTAGTTAATTTCTTTCAGTCACACAAAGGACTGCTTGAAGTTACACTTTAAATAACTGCAGCATTTGCGTCAGGAAAGAAACAACACTATGATTCTCAAAAAGGAAAAGCTGACAACCAAAATCCTCCAAGCCTAAAGAAAACGAGACAAGAGTCTTAAAGTGAGAAATGAGTAGAAGGGAATAGAATCAAAATGTAGCAATAAGCAACACATACACAAACCTCCACACATCATATTTAAATGATAAAGTTTCTTTTAAAATTTAGCCATAATAATGAAGAGAGAAAGTAGATTCTGCCAACTACTGACAGGTTACTCAGAAACTTTCAGGCTCTTTATTTCTTCTGTTATCTTTTACCAGCTACTTTGTCTGTAAAACACCTTTCCCAAATTATGTAAAAATGAATTAGAATTTTTAAGCTATAGAAACGAGTGCTGCCAATCTCGAACACTTACATACAACTTTATGAATTACCTCAAACTCTTACATTGTTAAATATATATCAAGTTCTTTTTAAATTTCTTCTGATGCTTATCACTTCAAAGTTCAAGTTTTCCAGCTTTATTCCACAATGGAGAACTAGAAATGAACTTCACTTGAGAACAGCAACCGAAATTCTCAGGTAATCACCCCATTTTGGTGTGTTTCAGAAAAAAACCCCAGAAATTAAGCACTCGGTGAAACAGTCAGAACTAAGAACATCAGTAATGTGCATGCATTTTTGGCATTTAGAAACATTTGTGATCGAAACTGACAATGCAGATGAAAGTATAAGCAAAGAAATGACACTGAGCCTCCTGATATGATTTAGAATATATTTTTTATAAATGTTTTTCATGAATTTTCATAGTTTTCCCTAATCTGTACTAACAGCCCTAAATAATCACTTTGTACATTCACCCTTGGTTCCTAAGCCTACTTCCACGTCTTTTATTTCTTACTGTAAAATATCTACATCTATATGCCCATGAGTTTAGACAGAGGTGGAGGTAATTGCCATGTGACAAGGGGAAGGGACCTGGGCATATCCTCCTCTCTCTGCATTAGCTCTGTTCCATTCTCCAGTGACACTCTACACAGATGTGTAAACACGGGACTTCACCAAAGGGAGGCCCTCTCCAACTAGCATGTCACACTGCAGTTAGGCTCTGGCTAATGGCGTCCGGTGTGTAGGGTTGAAAGAAAGGAGATGAGATGCAGTATTGCTCTGGACAAGCAAAATGAACAGAAGATGGGAGTTAATTAACCTCGCACAAGTAAATCTAGGCCTGCAGATTACATGGTTTATATAGATGAGTCCAGAAACTCATAAATATTTGCTGTTTGTCTTTAATCATCTACTCCACAGCTCAGATGTAAAGCACAGGATTTAAAAATATCCTTAAACTTAAGCGTGTGCATTAATCCTGCTCACTGAGGACCTAAATGTTATACTTATCAGGGATATTTCCTGAAGGAGTCTACAAATGTTTGGTTGACTTTTTGCTGATTACATAAAGAGGATGCAGAAAAAAACCTTGTGCCTTTCCCCCTATAACTTGGGAACACAGAAACTGCCAGAATGGATCAAATTCAGGATCTAGGTATACCGGTATTCTTTGTAAAACATTGTCAGCAACTTTGGTATATTTTCATTTTCGGCTTCATCAGGGGCAAATCCTGTATGACCAACTTAGTGGCTTTCTATGATGGGGTAACCACAGCAGTCGACACAGGTAAACCGACAGGTGTGATCTATCTAGACTTCTGTAAAGCCTTTGACATGGTTCCCCCACAACATCCTTCTCTCTAAATTGGAGAGATATGGATTTGATGGGTGGACCATTTGGTGGATAAGAAACTGGTTGGATGGTTGTATTCAAATAGAAGTGGACAAGGTCCAGATGGAGATCTGTGACAAGTGGTGCCCCTCAGGAGTCCATACTGGGACTGGTGCTGTTTAATATCTTTATCAATGATATTGACAGCAAGATTGAGTGCACCCTCAGCAAGTTTGCAGATGTCACCAAGCTGAGTGGTGCAGTTGCCACACCAGAAGGATGGGATGTCATCCAGAGGGACCTGGACAGGCTGGAGAACTGGGCGTGTGAGAACCTCATGAGGTTCAACAAGGCAAAGTGCAAGGTCCTACAGCTGGGTTGGGGCAATCCTCTATTTCAGGACATGATGGGGAATGATGTGATTGAGAGCTGCCCTGTAGTGAAGAACTTGGCAGTGTTGGTCAATGAGAAGCTTGACATAAGCCGGCAACATGAGCTCGCAGCCCAGAAGGCCAACTGTATCCTGGGCTGTATCAAAAGATGCGTGGCCAGCAGGTTGAGGGAGGTGATTCTGCCCTTCTATTCCTCTCTTGTGAGACCTCATCTGGAGTACTGTGTCCAGTTCTGGAATCCTCAACAAAAGAAGGTTATGGTGCTGTTGGGATGGGCCCAGGAGGGCTACAAAGATGATCAGACAATTGGAGCACCTCCCATACAAGGACACGCTGAGAGAGTTGGGCTTGTTCAGCATGGAGAAGAGAAGGCTCCAAGGAGATCTTATAGCTACATTCCAGTACCTGAAAGGGGCCTGCAAGAAAGCTGGAGAGGAACTATTCGTAAAGGCTTGTGGTGATAGGACAAAGTGGAATGGTTATAAACAGCAGAAGGGCAGATTAAGGCTTGATATAAGGAAGAATTTCTTCACCATGAGAGTGGCAAGACACTGGAACAGGTTGCCAAGGGAAGCTGTGATTGCCCCATCCCTGGAGGTGTTCAAGACCAGGCTGGATGGGGCGTAGGGCAGCCTGATCTAATGGGAGGTGTCCCTGCCCATGGCAGGGAGGTTGGAACTAGAATCATAGAATCACCAGGTTGGAAGAGACCCACCGGCTCATCCAGTCTAATCATTCCCACCAGTCTCTAAACCATACTCCTCAGTATCTCATCCACCTGCACCTTAAACACCTCTAGGGAAGGTGAGTCAACCAGCTCCCTGGGCAGACCATTCCATTGCCTAATGACCCTTTCAGTGAAGAATTTTTTCCTTACGCCGAGCCTGAATCTCCCCTGGCAGAGCTTGAGGCCATGATGATCTTTGAGGTCCCTTCCAACCCAAACTATTCTATGATTCTATGAATTTCTCAAAAGGTATAGTTGAACAAGAATACTTAAAATAATATAAGGAAAGAAAAATCAAGCAGAGACCATGGGTGAGAGATTTTAAAAGCAAAGTGGACATGGAACAAACAAGCCAGAAGTCAATAAAAAAAAAAAAAAAGTTCAGCTTCACTCTTTATTTCCATAGTATTTTCTGACCATGGCTTTAACAACTGTACTGGAATGCAAAACTGCCTGTTTCTAACATCTCTATTAGTCCAGTTTCACCTCTTAACTTTCCTAATCAAGACAACCTCCTGTGTGATTTATCTTTTAAAAACTGGACTCTAACAGCAACTTCTCTTCTAGTTTTCTATCCTGTCCACTATCTGGAGATGTATACTTGTTACTTAAACTAGAAATCATGTTTTATCTTCTCATTCCTCTCCTTAAATTGTGCATTAATTTCACCTTTCATTCTCCTGACATTCAAGACAGCCATCCTTCAGTTGTACAGTAAATCCTTCTAACTAATCCTTTTTCTCTTTATTCTGATTATTGCTATAACCTTCCCTCTTCAAAACCATCCTCTGATCTTTAGTTTTATTTACATATGTTTTGTTAATATCAGCCTATATATGATAATGAACTCACTAAAAGTTTACATTCACTTGGTTTTAGAGGTTACGAGTTCCACTGGACAGAGTTATTACCTTTTGTTTCTTTTGGAATAATGTATAAGTTTTTAATGGGGGTGATTTCCAGAAAAATCAATAGTAATAAACTCTGAGGACATAACAGACTCAGTCCAGCTCCTTTTCTGTGGAGGTGTGACTAATGACCAAGATCTTCTTACTAGTAAGACCAGATAATCTTGCCAATCAGTTTTGATTTAACAGATGACACTATACAGTCTAGTACTTGTTTAGATGTGGAATAATACTATTGTTGAGGAACAAGCTTCTACGTAAACCATATATAAAAGCTTAGACATGGAAAGCCCTTGATGTATTGTTTACATTAATTATTGTGTAGCCCTTAAAAGATTTTTTTAAAATCGTTATCAGTCATTAACCTGTCTGTCCTTTGTTTGTTTTCCAATTAAAATCTCATTAACATTAGATTGCAGCTTAAAGACAATCCATTGATAGACATAAGGCCAAGTACAATTACCACCGCAATCTAAAGAATACAAAATTCTTTCTTGTCTTTCAAACAAGTCTTGCCAGTTGGGAGACCCAATATGCATCTAGTTCAGCACAGCCCCATTACTGAAATATTATGAACCAAAAATAAATCTGTCTCTCAGTTTCAAATCTGAGATGCTCATCCTGAGAACAAATCTTTTTACTATTGTTTTTTGCCTCCCAGTTCAACCTCTACAACACTTGAAACCATATAATTCAGGAAAGTCATCAAACTTGAAATTGTTGGGTAAAATTTGCAACTGATAAATCTTACCAGCCAACCCCAACTACCATTTCTCCTTCACTTATAATTGGCTGTGGACAAATTCTTCCTGATTCTCAGTAGTTCCCTAAACTAAATCCTTCTTGTGAAGAAAGTCCTCCCAATTTCAGAAAGTCATATTTGAAATAGATTTCTCCAGAGGCTACTGGAAGGAATCTAACATATGTATTATATACAGATAGATTTAAATACAAAATAGTTCATACTCCAGTAGAGTACTGTTACTTAATGGAATATGTTTAGCCACTAAACTTGTTGCAAAACAAAAGTCAAAGATACAACTTTTATTCCACAAGAAGTTTGATATATATCTTGCAATTTTGGTATGCTCTGTAAGATGATACTTTATTCATATCACACATCTATGGAATTATTTTCCAACTAGTACAAAACTGTGATTACTTAACTCTATAAACAGGATGCTCAAACAGTTTGTTTAAAATTACCCAAAACTACAGTAACTGTCCCACCCCTCAGAACTTGAATAAACACTTCCTGCTTCTGCTGGAAATTACACAGGCACACTGTACACAAAACAATACGCAAACCGTCAACACTGACCAGAAGACTAACCAGCACGGCAGATTCATCTTCCACAATCCCAGAATTAGGAGGGACAAATACAAAACCAACAGATAAATCAGGTACAACACTAAAGAAAACAACAAAATCCTCTCTCCTGTTCATTTGGTTCGTTTTTGAAGTTCACAGTAACAGTCTTCAACAGGATACTATGACATGTTATCTGTCTCTGATTTCAGTGTTTATACTCAAGGCTAATAATGTTGTTTTTCCTGTTTTGTACCAGTGCTTTCATGGAGTTCCAAGTAAGAGGGAAACTATTTCTATGAATCCATATTTCTTGGAATAAATGCCTTGTACATACTGCTATTTTAAATTTCACATGGAATATTTGCATCTTTCACTTAACTAAAAAGGCACGCATTCAGATTTTGTATTAAAGGATTTTTTTGTCAACCACATACATCCAATTTCTCTCAAGATGGTGAATACTATTATAGATAGGAACTTATTGCTCAGTTCTACTCATCTTAGGCCTCTATTCAATTTTGAAGCCATTTTTTTTGCCCATGAAAGAAAGTGAAAACATAGACCAGAGAGAGACAGAGAACTACACAAAATGGGATAAAGAAGTCTTGCAAGGTCATCTAGCTTATCCCACAGCTGACAGGCAGGATCAGCTGTACCTTAGCCAAGGGGAATTAACCTTTTTAATGCTGCAAGACAATCTCTGGGCACTATGAGCCAGCAATCTAACTGTGTATCTGAACAGCCCTGCTGTTCCTCCATTTGTCCCACAAAAACCTAGGAAGCAGAAGTCTCTGGTCCACTGGAGGGCAAGTGGGTTTGCCTGCACTCCATTGCAGCAGGGTCTCCTGCAGTGCCAGAAATGCTCTGTTCCATTCTCAGTCCCCTTGTCAGAGGCAGAAGCCAGTAGTGAACAGTATTCCTTGAACACATTCCACCTCACAGGCCAGAAAATTGGATCAGTTCCTGAAATTAATTTGATCAGCTCTTAAAAATCACCAGTTATAAGCATTCCTTGACCTCCATTGTCAGTCTATTTCAGCACTTACAGAAGATACCACTGGGAACTCTTTTCACCCCCTGAAAATAATTTGCATTACTTCTTGTGCTTACCTTACTCAAAATATCATTTCCCTGGGTACTTGCTGTGCTGCAAGTTATATATTACCCTCAGAGAAACAATACTATGCTTTCCATTTTTGCTGCTTACAGGAAGAACTGGTTATTGGTTTTTCTTGATTTTACAAAACTGATCACAAATTGTTTCTATTCTGTTTGTAGAGATCCCAGAGACTACGTCACTTGAGAGCCACTTTTAAAGTCTTGAAAATAGTTTCAAAAATAGCTGGCCCTCCTTGAGACACTGGACTAATTCTCAAAAAACTCCTACCATTGCCACGTGAAGGTCCGGGAAAAGCTACAAATCAAATACAATTAGTTTCCAACAGAAATCAGTGCAGAAATAGAACAGAGGTTCTCAAAACATTTACATATCGTATTACTGTAAAGCCTTGCATTGTAGCGTTTACTCATCTGTAACATGAGTCACTGGAAAAGGGTTTTTAAGCAAGATGTTTGTCCAAGATCTCTAATCTTCATAAAACAGATCTGGTATGTCGCTTTTGTCATGGAAGATTTATGTTGCCTCCCTGTGGAATATCAATTGATACTAGAACAGAATGGAGATTTCACCATGTTTTTCATGCTACTAACTCATCCCATAGTGCTGCTCAGTAAGGAAAATATAGCTAGTGTATGTCCATTGGGATAAACTGGCTAGCTGGGGGTGGGGGACTTACTATGTGCCAGCACTAGGTCACAGAATTATGGAAATTGCAATTTAGGATTCAAAGCAGGAAACATTAGCCAGCATCTCATGGACATCACCTACTCCTTTCAAAAAATGTCAAGGGATGATTAGGTTTTACCTGGACTGAGAGTCAAGATGGAAGCCTTGTTTAATGATTTTTCTGAAGACATGCTCAACAATACTCTAAAACTGTCCAAAGCGGACAGAAGCCAGACTGTCCCAAGTTCGTGGACACTGAAAAAATTTCAACTTTTGGCTATCCTCTTGGCACCCTTACTTCTAGAGTTCAGCTGATTGTTTCAATTATTTAGAGTGTCTAATCCCATGTTACTGTGGCCAGCAAAATACACTGACTTCAGCATCACTTTTGAAATGTACAGGTCTTCATCTATACCACAATTTGTGGAATATTATAAAATAGGGATATGAATAAAATCTATACCCTAGAATCTGCAATTAAAAGTCACATACATTAGAATAAAAGATGAAGGTTATGTCCCTTACACAGACCTTTTTCCAGTGTAATTTATGAATACGTGATTTTGAATAAAGTCTTCCTACTGGTATTTTTTTCAGATAATGAATTCTGTCAGATTACTATATGGACCAAGATGCTTTAGATTAATTAGTGCATTAGGCTCATACTAGGACAAAGTAACAAGAAAACATGGTTCAAAATTTCATTAATCTTTTTTTATAAAGTAGATAAAGTTTAGACTAATTCAGTGTGGCACAGAAACAGCAAGTATAAAGTTGTCAGCCTGCTCTCCATAAAGCTATCATTTTACTCACTGAGACTATAACATTAAAGCTCTATTTGGGCTTCTTGAATAGACAAAAATTTAAGACCCTATAACATTATGTGAGTGCAAACATTATCTGTCTTTTAGTTTCTCACCACTTTAAAAAAGAACAATTCTGTATTTTGCTCTCACCCACAAATGATTGACACCTCTTGCATATGTGAATGTTTTCTGTGACACCTGTAATATAATATCTAATGTTCTGACACAGTGTCTCCAGGGCTTGGTGGTGAGATTCTGTTTAGCTCAGATGGGGTTTAGATCAGGATTAAATTTTTAATGCTGTAATACATGAAATATATTTATATGCATTTATATGCATTGCCTTTTCATCAGCTCAAGCCCATACCATCCAACCTTAGAAATGAATGGAAACAAAAAGACTTCTAACTTTGGGAAAATCTTTAAATCCAAATGGAGAGATACGTGTTCTGTTGTCTTTGGAATTTTCTGGGAGTTGGTGCAAATCTTTCAGGTGCCACAAGCTGCAGTGTTGGCAGCCATGAGCTACACGGTGAGCTCAAGAGAGACGGCTGCTCCCTAGGGCAGCAATGTCGATACCTCTCTCAAAGTTCAAGCAAGCCCCAAGAGCAGGGACATCAGAAGTGTGCCAGCTGGTGTAACATGCTTTTTGTGCCCTTCCTCTCATACAAGGGAGTAAACACAACTGGAGTCCTCTGCAGAAATGCTATGTTTTGCAGTTCTAGTCACTTCAAAAGGAGTATCAAGTAGGAAAAGCTTCTCAGACCATTTCCCTAATACCTTCATTTGATGACAGATAAGCTGTGAAAAGTGCCTTTTATGAAATTCTTTGATCTCATCTTCTTTTGGTGTTGTTTGGAAAGAGAGCTGTTCTGGTGAGATAATTTTAAAGACCTCTCACTTAATGGCCTGATGCACATGGCAGAAAATTATATCAAGCCTGCAAAATGTCATTATGCAGAAAATGTTACAATGTGCAGGCAGCTATTAATATTCCTTTGTTCTTATAGGAAAAATACAAATGTTGTCTTCCAATTAGAATAAACTTTAGTTTTTGAAGGCACTCCAGAACTTCCGAGAACAAATTTTAACCTGCTTATATTCCACCAAGGAACTTTGACAGACATTGCACACGTCCTAGGTTTCTTCTCAACCTCCAGGCTGGTCCTGGAGCCTTTCTTGTCTTTATAATTTCTGTTTTCTGATGCTGTCCGGGTATCTAGTTGATGCCTTTGAGCACACAGGGAAATACATCAGATGCTATACAACTACCAGAGAACACTCTGGGGAATGCAGCCAGTTGGACCAGTAGCAGTGGCATCAGAAGGAAAAGGAACCCAGTTAAAGAATATAATGAAGACAAAATGCTCATCCATCAACCATTTCCTGAGAAATTATCTATTAATGCTGAAAAAATAACTAGAAAGAATTAGCTGAGTGGGCAAGTCTTTCTATCACAGTCATAACATATTACAGCAGTACTTTTACTTCTAGGCAGGCAATCAACTGACCAAAAGGTTGAAGTTGTCTTCTCATATCTATGAAAATTATGATCCAGGAGAAAACTGCAATGTCTTTACTAATGAGCCACTTGTATAAAAGCTAGCCAGACAAAGAACTCTGTTGAGATGTGATTTCCAGACACAGATATCAGGACCAGGCATACTGAATCAAAAAGGGCACTACAGCAAAAATATATGAGCACATTTTATATTTCAATTCCTCTAACTGATTTCATTTTCAGAATTAAAATTTCACTTAGAAAATTTAATCGAAACCCTAAAATATTTGTAAGAAAGGAAAGTAGAGATGTACAGAGCTTTCCTCTCTCCCATTGCAAGAACAAATTTTTGCCATTGCACTAGCCTGTGAAAGAACAGTTGTCCTGCATTACGGTACAGCCAGCTTCTATATGTACTACTTAGATATTCCATTTATGATATTCTCTGTGTACCAAAACATTTGCTACCAAATATTCTTTACTGCTTTTATATTGTTACTTTTGCCTAGGCAAAGAAGGAGTGTTGGTGAAAAAATGGTACTTTCCTACAGCTAATTTCTTTTTCTGAAGAGGAATCACCAAATGAAAGTATAAGCAATAAATAGAGGGCTTTTCCCAGTATCTCAGTACAAACTTTTTATTCTGTGGAGTTGGTAATTTTCCATCTCTAGCTGTCTACCATCTCCCTTACATTCATCAGGAAGTCATTCATAATTTATGGTCACATCAGAATACTCCTTTACATGTTCTTTATAGTTCTCTACTTCCATAACCAACTAAACCATTCTGCACCAAGGAAAAAAAAGTGCAAGATCATTCACTGATGCACCTACCAGCACACAGTATTTTGTATTCAGCAATTTTAGACAAGTCAGAGCACAATAAAACATTCCCTGGACTTGTTCTAGGGCTTGATTTTCTAACTTTTGTTCATCAGACCAGGCCACTGACTCCTACAAGATGTTTTGTGAGATTAAGTGGTAAGGAACTGGCTCATTTACACTTCTAGAAAGTTTACGGTGGGGGAGGACAGGGAATCCTGTGCTCCATTCAGAAGTAGGAGATGAATGAAGTCTTTGGCAACATAAAGATATTCACTACCAGAGAAACTTCTCTTCTCTATTATGTGAAGCGTTTCAGTAATGTTCCCACGTACTTAAAAACAAAGGTCAGCCAGTGACAACAGTTGGTTCTAGCTCGACAACATAGCAAGAAACTTCTACTGCTCTGTGATCATCCAGATGGAAAATTTATAAGAGATACTGTCATATCAGTTCATAAACTATGCCCTGGATGCCAGAAATAACTTAAACTCTACAGTTTACTTGAACATGATGTTCTGAATAGTAAAAAATAGCATTTGTTGCATTTGTACTAAGAAAACCTTGCCGAGGATTTCAAGCTCCTTAAAATGAGCCATTAGCATGAGTAACTGTGCCCCCACTCACATGAAAGAAAAACAGCATAGTATTATTTTGCAGTTTTTACCAAAGACATTTTCTTCTAGGGAGCTTGGCTGAGCACATAATTATTACCGCAATTATGGTGTGTTGCTGCTCTAAAGTTAGTTAAGAAGTGCTTTGATTCAGATATATCTATTTCCAGCTTTTTTCTTCTCTTTTCTTACAGGTATTTGTTCATAGCACTCTAACAGTGATAGGCACATTAACATGCTAATGCTCACCTCTTCAAATTCAAGCTCAGTCCTTCAGACACTATGCATGCATAGAAGTAAGTTGAGCTCAAGTGTATACTATTATTAGTTGTAATAAAATACCATAATGAGATGCAATGACAAAAGAACTTTCCATTGATACTGTACTTAGTAATATGGACTGAAGGCTCCTCTGCACAGGGACTCAGCAATTGCCCAGAAGGGGCAGAGTTAGGATGTACAGGGAAGAAGCAGCAAGACAATTAATCAAAGCAACACTGGGAAAAATGCTTGCAGGGCATCAGCTGCCTAACCTGAGTGAACTGCAGCCTTTGCTGCGTGCTGGAGCAGCTGCTGAAAAATCATCAGACTTTGATATGCTTCAAGAATTGCACACATTATGCCCCACTTTTTTATGGATGTCCAGACTATTTCTTTTTGAGGAAGCTTCATTGCATCAACCACAGCAATGAAATAACAGGTGCTCATCCATGCTTTAGGAAATGTATCCTTTTTTTCAGAGAGGACTACACAAAACAATCAACGAATAAGTCTATTTGGGAAGACGTGAAAAGAGAGAGAACTTCATGCTTAGTGCAAGGCCAAACAGAAAATTTTGCCCTCTCTTCACTTCATCTTACACTACTTCTCTTACTTTAGCCTGCTCTAGGTAACAGTTCACATAACATTTTCATTAAATAGTGGTACTATATAATAGTTTCTCAAGATTTTCAGTGCTACTCCTGAAACCTCTCTGTGAAAACATGACATGTTCTTGTCACAAAGAGATGGAGGCCAGTATGAAGAGCAGCTTACAGGCAGAGCTTTCAGCATGGGTAAATGTTCTGAACAAATCCCTATATGGCCTCTATTGCTAAGCAGAATCGAGATAACCTGCTCTGCCAGAGAGTGAAACAACTTTCATATCCTTTCTCCTATATCTCTTGTACACACCACTACTATACCCACAAACTCAGTATTTCATGCTTTGATTTGTCCTCATGCAGAAAAAAATCCCCAACAAAGAGAATGAAATTACAACTCTAACTAAAGACTAAAAAATGTTAACATTTAACACAATTAATACAAATTCAACTAAATACATCTGCTTCAAAATAACTAATACACACACAGCTTCTCCTATTCAGTGAAAGGTAAGAGGCCAGCATACACAGAGCTACCACATGAACTGATACAGGGAGACGATGACCATTACAGACTACCTCAGTACAGGACTTTTTGCTGAGCTGAGCAACTGAGCTGTCATCCACTGGAGCCCCAAATTTAGGATTTAACACTCTGCATTTAAAAAGCTGCTAGTGAAAGTCAGGGCCCTGAGGGCACTTAGAAGCCTCAGTGTCCCTGACCAACCTCCCCTGGTGAGGGACAATCCTTCAACACTGCCCATGGGAGCCCTGTCTCAGTCTGGCCCAGGGTTGTAGGTGTGCACTTCTGGCCCCAGCTCCCAAATGAGCCCTGAACTTGGTTCATCAATCATCATGCTGAAGGCTGTTGATGGACCCCCTTAGCAGCATCTGGCTCTGCCTGCCACATCTGGATTCCACAGATCTGTGTTGATCAGTAAGGGTGGCCAGCACTGAGTCACTCTCAGCACCTAGTGCTCAGGCTGGCCCTTACTCTTACTGACAGGCAGTGCATATCTATTTCCTAAGGTATGAACAAATCTGAACCAATGGTGATTACATTTACACCCCCAAATGAAGGCAATTAATGTTTGGTTCAATGCATTCCCCCAGAATATCGGGTACAAGAAGATATTCTGCCTGATGCATAGGTTGTTCCCTGAATGACTTCATCACTAGTCACGTTGCATATGGGAAAGAAAGTGGTGGAAAAGATGTCTCAGCTTACTCTGGAGATGACAAGTGTCTCAGATTACAGAAGAGGACTTAGCTCATGACTGAGTAAGGCTGAATTCAGTCTAAGATGCAGTAAAACGTTAGAAGGTTTTAAAACTGAAGCAGCAAATTTCCCCTGATACAACAAGCAGGGAGTCACAGATCAAATGATGCCATGAGGACATTACCAACAGTCACTGATCTCTGACTTGGGAGAAGCTTTTGTAAGGTCAGATTTGCATCTGCTGCAAGGAGAAGCATAGGAGTGGAAGCTTCAGGTTGCATATATTCACTGGATGTCTTTACTGCACATTAAAGCATGGTTAATTCAAAACACTGGTCCAGTAAATACATGCTTGTATGCAGAAATAATTGCACATTTTGAACATACATTTATTTTTCTGATGAGGTCTCTAAATTGAGTTAAGTTTGTCTGCTAGCTGCTCACTGAATTTTTATCTTCCCATGGAGGGAAAGTGTTTTGATACACAGCAAACACAGGCTTCAACTTATCTACTGTGTCTATAGTCTTTTCAAATTATCTAAAAATCTGCTTCTTTGATTTGTTCTTTAGCTGGTTAAAGGTTAAAAAACTTTAAAGAACACAGCATTTATTGCAACATCAAAGATGATTACAGAATAGCCTGGCAGTTTACCTCTCTGCAGAATGCTCATAAAAAAGAAAGATGTGTGCATCAGGAATTTGCAGAATGTGTTGCACTATAAGATAAACTGAGAAAGGAATGCATATGTTTATGAACACAGTAAAGTTCCTATTTTGACAGTTACTGAAATAGCTTAAGTGGCACCACTTCTTTTGTAAATCTAGAAGGAAAGATGTTTCTGAAAAAATATTTAAAGATATTACAGAGTGGATCCAGGTTAGGAAAGTTTCATTTTGGGTTAAATAGAAAATGTCATGTGATTCAAAGTACAAGAGAGAGAAATCACAAGGTCAAAGACATTGAATTCACACTGGATTCTTTGTATTTTTACTGCCACAAAATTTTCAGCCTTCTGGTGGCATTACAAGCAGAAAACACTACTAAACGGATGGAATGAATTAACCTCAGAAATGGTTAAAAAATGCCTGGCCGTGGTTGATGATGTTTGGAAACATACTTTGCTTAAGAATTCCAGTAAATCTTTGAATTAAAATCCTTTAGAAATTACTTTTATTCATCTTAAAGAAATCACAGGCTAATGTAAACTCAAGTTCGCAACAAATCCTACTTGCAATAGCATGTGCAGGACTCCGAGAGTGGAAAGTTCACTGGAAAACATACTGCAACTTCTCTCTAACACAGGATAAGGGCCTGAGGACAAATGATACAAAATAGGGCACTATCATCCAGCACAATGGCGCTGTTTATTATTTAGCCTACATTCTGCATTGCCTCTACTCATGATGCTGTGCCACACCCCAATACCACTGTAAAGATATCTGACCACCTGTGAGGACAACTGTCCCTTAATTCCCACAATGAGTGAGTGTGCATGTGTGTGTGAAATCCCACAGTAGAAATAGAAAAATTTTGCTTAAATTACTTTTTTATGCCCCATTTCTACATCTGTAAAATACTAATAGTATCGTATCTAGAGTAAATAAGGCAAGGAGAAGGAGAGGATTTTTCTTGAAGAACTTCTTCAGTGTTAGAGGAATTGGTATAAAAAGAACTTTCTACAGGAATACAGCTATTTCATCCAACAGATCCTTAACGACTTGGTATTTTATCACTGGCAGAATGTCACTTTATAGGTATGGTCCCACTAAGGATCATTTCTGAGCCCAGTTTTATTCAATATCTCTATCAATGACTTGGAGAAGGGAGTGGACGGTGAAAAGTACAAATCTAGGGGTGATACTAAATTCTTTCAAATAGCTGAATGCTGTGCTAATGATTAAGGAAGTCCAAAAAGGACCATTCACACTGCATGGGAAAACAAGTGGTTACAAGCTTCATTATAGATAAATGCAAACTGAAAATACTTTCTTTCTAGAGGAAAATATCTGAACCATACCTGCATGATGCTGAACTCAAAACTGAGAGTCAAAACTTTGGAGAAATATCTTGGTGCTTTTGTTGGCAGTTCTCTGAATTGTTGTCTAAGGTGCAGTAGCACTCAAAAAAAGTTGGAAAAAAAAAGAGTTGGGAAGGATATTGAGAAAAAAACGTGAGGGCAGTACTCTTCTGCTACATAAAAGTTTCATGTTTCCACCTCTGGAGAATCACGTGCAGTTCTGGTCAACACAAATACAGAAGGATGCAGTGGAAGTTAAAGAGTGTACAGAGAAAGGCAATTGAAATAATCACACCTAAAATGAAAAAAATGCTGTAAAAGAAGGGACAAAAATCTGGAGGCTGAGGAAGGATGTAAGTGAGATATACATTGTCTTCATGATTATGTTAAAACTGAATGTGGAACTGCTGAACACCAGATCTTGCCATACTATAACTGCAACACTGGTGGAAGCAGTAAAACAGGTTAAAAAAAAAAGTGTTTTTTCACACAGTGATTACTGAACTTCAGGAATTTGCTGCTGTAGCCATGGAGGCAGACTCTTATCAGCTACTTCAAACAGGGATTAGAAAAATTCATGGAAAATAGATATCCATAAGCAGGCAGTAAAATGGATAAGGCAGTGAAGTCCCTTTTAAGATCCTTATACAATTCTGGATGCTAGAGAAGTATGAAGGGAGTAGATTGTAGAAAGTGTCACCTACATACCCTCTCTAAATAGTCTCTTATTGCACGGTTTCAGTAGCAACAAAATGGATTAGACAGACCACTGATCTTATCTGGTAGGACAGTTCTTATTTTTGCAGGTTACAAAAAAACCTTACTTGATATATATGCATATATGCATATATCAAGTGTGTATATATATACACATATATATATATATAAAGTGTATATATATATATACACACACATATACATATATCAAAATGTACACAAAGTGGATTTTTTTCTAAAAATCATTACCTTAGTGAAGGTGGCAATATATTTAAAGAATAACTGCATTATTATAGCAATTATTTAAAAAGAACAATGGAGGAGGGGATATAGGCATCATGAGGACAAAGACTGTAATTACGATTGTAGCAGACTGGAAGAGGAATCATAGGATAAAATATAAAGGTCACATTTAGTTTCACTTTATTTTGGAAAAAGATAGCAGGCTATCTTGTTTCAACCTTTCAGTTCACATTTGGCTCTAAAAATTTTCCATTTAGGATTCATCTGGAGCGAGTCCAGAGAAGAGCGACAAAGCTGGTGAAGTGGCTGGAGAACAGGCCTTATGAGGAACGACTGAGAGAGCTGGGGTTGTTTAGACTGGAGAAGAGGAGGCTGAGGGGAGACCTCATTGCTCTCTACAAATACCTGAAGGGAGGTTATGGAGAGGAGGGAGCTGGCCTCTTCTCCCAAGTGACAGGGGACAGGACAAGAGGGAATGGCCTCAAGCTCCGCCAGGGGAGGTTTAGGCTGGACATTAGGAAAAATTTTTTGACGGAAAGGGTCATTGGGCACTGGAACAGGCTGCCCAGAGAGGTGGTTAATTCACCATCTCTGGAGGTGTTTAAGGCACGGGTGGACGAGGTGCTAAGGGGCATAGTTTAGTGTTCGATAGGAATCTTCCAACCTGGTTATTCTACGATTCTATGATCAACTAACATTAACATACAAAAATATTTAAACAAAAAATGCCTGCAAAACCCAAGAATGAACAGTAGTTACATAACTTCTGTATCAAGTCTTTCAGATCTGAAAAAGGATTTCAGAGCCTTTTATTCTGCTTCTCTCAACGAATTATGACATCTGCTAATGTGCAACAAAGCTGATCAAAGTTAAAAGCAAAATTCCACTGATGAACCATAAGTTTTATCAAAAGCCTGTGCTTTAAAGAATGTAGTATTGCAAAAATAATTATCTCCTTTATCATGTTCTAAATAGAGCTTATTATGGTTCCAAGCCTCCAGCCAGATGAATCTACAGGCTCTGCATTGATGGAACGGTCAATATGCAGATTTGACTGCTGAACGAGACCCAATATTTTTACCTGTACACACGTTCTGATTACACTGAAATACTAGAAACAAAGCCAGGGATGTACACCTACACAGACAGAATGATTTCAAGCTACAGATTAGAAAAAAGCAAACCAACAAAACTACTACACACAGGAAAACTCAAACAAAAACCTTTAAATCTTCCAAAGTACAGGTATCTATGCCAACTGGAGTTTTACATAGATTCACACAATATATTAGAACATTATGGTAGTATAAGACTATTCTCCTTAGAGAATACTTGAAACTGAAAATGATAATATTCTAAAATAATTTCGCAACCATGCATAACCACCTTTGTTTCTGAAATATTTTACAAAATATATGCATTTTGTGGAATCACTTTTAGTTTCACTTACTGTACATTGGAAAAAACACAAACGTGACACTGACTCACAGAATCTAAAATGCCTTTTAGAAAAGAATGTTTTCATTGCCCCATCAGGTGTTTTGTTTTTTTCTTTTCATTCTAACTTTGAAGCCAATCAAAACATGTTTCCATGTCTGCAATGACCAGAAATAAAACAAAATTATTTCAGCTGCTGTAGTTTAGCAAGTAAAATGAAAACATGATGCCAGAAGAAGAAAGAAACCTCCGAGCTGTATAAGTCTATTTATCTGCTGCTGAAATAATTATTTCACTAGAAGTAGATATTCATCAGCATCTAATCATTTATTTTTAGGATGTTATTGCTTTGCTAGCTTCAAAGTGCTTAATGGACAAATCATTCAGATCAAATTCTTATAAACATGAAGTCAGCCTGTGAGCAAGTGCACAAGACTGCACTCAACAATGTGCATTTTATGATGGAATATGCAATGGTTTATATGTTGCATTAGTGTTAAAATGCAACAAAATATGAAGAGATTTTAAAAGTACTCTGAGAGCGCAGCAGAAAGGAAGATCTTGAGCCTAGCAAGTTCAATCTTAAGATATCTTTCGCAGCAAAGCAGCAGTAAGAATGAGGAAGGTCCCTCCGGTCAAGGCAGGAAATAATTCCTTTGACTTGAGTATCACTTAAAGCACCATTTTCATCTACAACCTAGGCAGCATTTTAGCACCACAAGGAGGTTACTACTATGGAACCTTTTTAGTCTTTTCACCTTACAAGTCTTTTTTGTTCTGAAACCAGTGCAGCATTGAGGTGAATTTGCATTTTAGTGTAAGCAACTGAGACAACAGAGCCAGTATATTCATCATCTCTTTTTGCACTTCTTGTATTATCCTTTCTTACAAGCCAGACAACAATCTTACTCCTACCAAGACAGCAGTGACAAGTCAATTGCTTTTACTAAACATTTGAAATTTTAAGTTCTGCAAACTCCACATCAATAACCACCCCCCCAAAAAAAAAAAAATTGGAAACTATTTAATTTTGACCCAATGTCAACAATATAATGCTCCACAGCTGACTGAAAGCAGATGCCCTTCTCCTCCAGCCACCAAACCTTAGTTAAATCCACTCTGCCAAAAAAAGACTCTAAGTGTAATATCAAAGGTTTCCCCAGGAGCCCTAAAGGCAGTCTGGTAACAATCACTAAGGGTCCATTCACCACTTGGTGATTGCAGGAACATGTTATACTTCATCCTGCTTCTTCTAAGGCCTCAAGGTAGCCTCTTCACAGCAAGCAAAACAGGGATCTTGGACTTCCTTGGGTCTGTTATATGAGATTCCACTATAGCATGGAAAAAATCCCAACCCAGGAAGATGCCATTTGGGCTTACTGTTATTAAATGATTAAAAAAAAAAAATTAATTTTAATTATACAGAAACCAGAAGATATGATGGTTAAAGTACCATGAGAGAGGTTGGATTTGGTGTAAGTATCCCGTCCTTCATAATTGCTAAATTCTGTGTTAGCCAGCATGGCAAGCCTTACTGCTTTCTTCCCCTGAGTTAGCTCTTTCACCTTCCTTAAATGCAGTCTTGTTTTATTGAAAAAATATTTAACAGCCGGGACAGTGAGCTGGTTGCTTCCAAGTGTTTGTTTCCATCACAACACAAGTTGCTGGACCTTTGCCAGAGTGTTCTTGGCTTACAGAGGGACAAGGTGCTTATCCCTCTAAAGGGGTGGCCATGGAAGTGTCCTGAGTTGCACTGTGCTCTCTGCATCTTGAGTAATGTTCCAGTGTTGGTTTATTTATGTCTTACCACAGTAGAAAACATGTAAGTTTAAGTAAATTGAGGTCATAAGATGTAGTAAGCTTCTACAAATCTAGCTCTAGCATGGTATTAAGTCCTTGGCAAGCTTTTGGTAATATGACCTCATATGAAAAAATAACCTATTCACTGGTACAAGCAAGTAAAAACTCACTTGGTTCAACGTACCTGTGACTGCTTAGACCAGCCATGAAGCTGCTGTACTTTGTTTAACAGTACAGCACGCTGCTATAGCACTAGTACTAGATACTACTGTCTATGTACAAATATTAAGTTGAGTAGGACAAAATAGTGATTCAAGCCTTTATACAATACACAAGTGGAAACTTCTTCTGAAGTTTAAGAAAATTCTTTTTTTTTTTTTCTGTTTTTGTTACTGGTTGCAGTACTTCTCAGTCTGATGAAGACTGGAAGCAAAACTTTAGGTCAAAGAAACTTTTTTATTCTACCCCAAATAAAAAGAGAAAATACTCTGACATAATTCCTATTTAGGATGCAGAAGAAAATTTCTAGTCTATACTAATTCAATTCCTCCTTGTTTGCAGCCTGTTTAAATCTTCACGAAGCTCTAAAAGCCTTTCAACTCTCATTGAATCCAAAAGAGAAAGAAAACATTCATTCAATGCACATTAAATAAAATCACATGAAAAAAAGTGAATTATTTAAAACATAGTAAGATCAGAAACAATAACCTGGAAATAAACAATGTTTGATTTCCAGTTTTTGCTGGTAGGACATCATTCAATTTAATCTTATTTTATGACACTTTATTGAGATTTATATGATCAGTTATGAAGTAAGGTGGTGGTTTTTTTATCTAATGAATACCTGCTCATCTAGCAGAACAGTACATGATTCTTTTCCTTGGTATAAATGTAAAGTTCAGTTGTTGAAGGAACGATAACAGTATCACTAGCCTTGTGATGTTATTTATCTCTGGACAGTTGCAAGCAGTAAAGAGTTTACTCGCAAAGTTGAGTTATGTTTTGAAGCAGACCCCCTGAAGTGCCTCAGAATGAGGGAAGGCGGATGGAGGAAAGAAGTAGTTGAGGAATAAATTTACTGAAAGGTATTTTACAAACCCAAGAAACTTCACTAATTATATAGTCAGACTCCGCACTATTGATTTCTCTGTCAACAGAAAGCAACTTGCTTCTGTGTGGCAGAGGCAAACTAATATATAAGGTTAAACAGGTACTACAGGTATTTTATAAGACTACATGTCACGTTACCATCAGCTTAAATTGCAGAAATAAGCAATGCACAAAATTCTAAGCATAATGTTATCCTGTTTGTTTCTTCTTTTTTAAGTAGGCTCCATGAATCACATATCTGAGGATCCAAGCCGTAAGTGACACATGCTCCTGAGCAGGACTCATCAATGTATCGGCTGCTCTGCACCATCCTGGTGAAGCGGATCAGCATTCCTTCCACAGGGAACAACCAGTACGATTTTTTCTTAACAAATGATGCCATTCACTCCTACCTGCAGACTATCTGTCTCAGATGAGAGACAGAGGAGCTCACCATTTGATTTCCACAGGGCTTAGTTCTCCTGCAGAGAACACAGTCAGCACATTAATAAGAAATATTTGGACTCAATTTCAATATTTTTAGCTCATACTGTACATAGCATTCTGGCAATTGTAAACTATTAAATTAGTAACTTCTATTTAAAAACAGAATCCATCGTTTAGCAGAACTCACTACATTTCAAGTGTGATTTTAAGTGTATAATGGAGAATAGGAATGTGTTTTTCTTTAGATTTTTCGTCCTGGAAGGTGTTCATTACACAGTCTTTGGGTGACTACACCATTTGCTGTGCTGGTTTTCCTCTGGGAGTGTCTAGTAGATAATTTTTGTGAACTACTTATGTCTGAGATAATATGTAATAGCAAGCTTTTTTAAAAAAAACAAACCAAAAACCAAAAAACCACACAAGTATTCCTTTATTAGTGAGATTCTTACTAGATTTATACCTTTCTCCTGTTAATGGGATATTCAGTAAGGCAGTAAGTTTTGATGGATTTGCAATATCTAGCATTGCTTTGCTTGGACAACTGACATGAAATAGACAACATCATGATGCAATATTAACCTGTTGAAATCTTCTTTAGGAAATAACTGTCAGTTATTTTAAACTAATAGATAAATTTCTGCCTCACAATGGATTCAGATACAGGAATTTTCATAAACAACTTTTTCAACAACATGTCCATTTATTTAGCTGTCTTTTTGGAACTTGGCTTCAGGTAACCAAGTTTTAAAAATCATAGAATCATAGAATAATCAGGTTGGAAGAGACCCACCGGATCATCAAGTTCAACCAACCATTCCTATCAAACACTAAACCATGCCCCTAAGCACCTCGTCCACTCGTGCCTTAAATACCTCCAGGGAAAGTGACTCAACCACCTCCCTGGGCAGCCTGTTCCAGTGCCCAATGACCGTTTCTGTGAAAAAATTTTCCTAATGTCCACCCTAAACCTCCTCTGGCAGAGCTTGAGGCCATTTCCTCTTGTCTTGTCCCCTGTCAAGGAGGACAAGGGAGAAGAGGCCAGCTCCCTTCTCTCTACAACCTCCCCTCAGGTTGTTGTAAAGAGCAATGAGGTCTCCTCTCAGCCTCTCTTCTCCAGGCTAAACAACCCCAGCTCTCTCAGCTGCTCCTCATAAGGCCTGTTCTCCAGCCCCTTCACCAGCTTTGTTGCTCTTCTCTGGACTCGCTCCAGAGCCTCAACATCCTTCTTGTGGTGAGGGGCCTAGAACTGAACACAGTACTCGAGGTGCAGTCTCACCAGTGCTGAGTACAGACGGAGAATAACCTCCCCTGGACCTGCTGGTTGCGCCATGATACAAGCCAAGATGCCATTGGCCTTCTTGGCCACCTGGGCACACTGCTGGCTCATGTTCAGTTGGCTGTCACAAATCTTTAACTATAGTTCACAGAGAGCAGCAGAAATGCTTTGAGAAAAAATAGAGCATCTACTAATAAACACAGTGCTTTCACAATTAACTTATTGTTGGACAGGACGAGAGGGAATGGCCACAAGCTCCACCAGGGGAGATTTAGGCTGGACATCAGGAAATTTTTTTTTCACAGAAAGGGTCATTGGGCACTGGAACAGGCTGCCCAGGGAGGTGGTTGATTCACCTTCCCTGGAGGTGTTTAAGGTATGGGTGGATGAGGTGCTAAGGGACATGGTTTAGTGTTTGATAGGAATGGTTGGACTTGATGATCCGGTGGGTCTGTTCCAACCTGGTTATTCTATGATTCTATGACAGGGCTTTTTTGTAGCCTTTGAGGACTATCACAAAGACTCAATAAACGTAGTTTTAATCCCCTCTCACTTCAATGAAAGTGCATGATAAATTCACTGTGTGCAACAGATTCATATTAAATGGTAGTCCAGCACACTATCTCTCACTGGACGAGTGGGAAGACCAGATAGATGTTTAGAAAAAAGTCAGCAATTATCTTTTTCATCTGCTCAGATAAACTTACACGAACACTTGAGCTAGCATCCTCTGGATTCCACTGAGAGACAAAAGATTGCCTGTTGTGGTTCTCTAGGACAGATGTGAATTCAGAAACAATGTCCCCAGGAGAAGATACAAAGTCAAGATAGGGCTGCAAATAATATAGTGAAAGATGTGTGCAATTTACAGCAATCCTGGCTCAATGCAAGCTTCTCATGTTGCATGCTATTAATTATCCACTCTTGAAAAAACAGAGAATACTGGACATAATGAAACACCACATCAACATTACATATAACATATCCATTCCTACACTGGAAATAACCTATTGAAAAATCTGGGAAAAGCCATTAATATTACCTTTCAGTTCTCTTGACTTCTGAACAGATGTGCTGATGTACAAGCTAGGAGGTGACAATAACACTTAAATCCTCCTGTCATCAAAGGTAGACTATCCATTAATCACACAACTGCACATTACTGACATCACTCTGATAAAGGAATTAATGATTATGCTTCAGACACTGCTGTAGACTTCACTTTACTGGAAACTTACAGCAAATTTAGCAATTGCAGTCAAGGTAAGCCAAATAGATCTCTTTGAAGAAAATAAACAGTATATCTGAAACTATTTAAAGACAAACAGCAGCTAAAATTACGGCCAAATTATGTGCATCCCTGAAGTAAGTGAAATCTGCTTATAGCAGTAAAAGCTGGATTTGTGACTAAAGGACTAAGCTTGACTTCCCATCACTGCAAATATATGTATGCACACAAAATTGTATTTTTTTTTGTAAATAAATATAAAAAACTGCTCACAAGAATACATAGAAGAACATTACAGAAGCAGAGGCTCAAAATCCAAGAAATACCAGAACTAAGAATACTTGTAAACCCTCATCTATTCCTCCTTTGCCTCTTAAGCTTGCAGTTGGTTTTTGTTGACTTAAACGACAACTGCGTTTTCTTTTGAAACCCCACTTTATCAGTACAGGAAAGCTTAAAGAAATGTTGTAAATGAAGCTGATTTGGGGAGAAAGGAAGGATTCAGAATTAATTATCACTCTAAACAGAGGGAGTCTGTCCCTGCTTTGGTTACAGCATCAACTCTACTAGCCAGATCTCTTACTTAATAATGTTTAAGAGCTATTTGCTACGTATTTCTCTTCTTCTGCACCCTCCCTGCAGAAGCTTTGGACAGTAACATATCTGGACATGTCTGAAGTAAAACAACAAGTGTTGTATAGAACACTAACACTAAAACCATACTAATATGCTCTGGGCCCAATTTTATTCCATCAAATTTTAAGATAGGTAGTAAAGATGCCTAGATTTGAGCCCGGTCACCTTCAGCTCTCTACCTGAAGACAGAGTTCATCTCCAGTTTCTGTGCTGTACTTAGGCAGAACAAATCTAGGCACAGGTGTTGTTCTGCAAAAACGGAAGTATTGAAGATTACTGCTGTGATCCCTCTGTACCCAATGTCTCCAGCTGTAAAGCAGTCATAGTTGTTTGAGCAGTTCCACAAAGCACCCTGTTTTTTGTTTTGAGATGCATTCAGGCACAATGGTAAAAGAACCATAAACATACAGAATGGGAAATAAAATCGCATAAGGTTTACACCTGATACATAAACAAGGCATCGCACTTATCATCTATCACAGCCACAGAAAACACCTCCTCTTCTACTACAGCAATAGTCTAAGATAAAAATGTACAAAAATCATGTAATTAATGAGTACAGCACACTGAATGCTCAAAAGGCTGAATTACACAGGAAATCTCAGTACAGTAGTGAATTTTCCTAATTTCTTTAAAAGTAACTGTTTGCATATAGGAGGAAGATATTAATGCATTCTTTGCCAATCACTTCCTACTGGATCTAAGTGTGGGTAGATCACTGGACTGAAAAGTTCTGGGGAGCTACTATGCAAATTCTTATATTAAAAATTCCAAAGTACAAGATTTTATACAGCATCTTAAGAGATTTATATGGAGAGAGAAAAAAACCCCTTTCCTTACAAAAGTGATGCAGACAGTCAGGTTAAAGTAAGAAAACTAAACTAAACACTTTCCTAGAAGTCCTCAAGGAGTTCCACAGAACCAAAATTTCACCTTTCACTACATTTGTGCATAGGAAAAATCCTCTAAATGAAGGGAACTTGATTTTGGTGTGGCTGGCTAACTAAATCGACTTTAGAAACCGTTGTCTTTCTTTTTGTCTCGTCAGCAGGTAATGTGGTAAAGACTAGGTTTATATCCTTGAAGGCGTGCCCTCCAATATCTAGGGACACATTACATTGGAGGTGCTGACGGAGAAAGGACATGTTTAACCTTGGCAGGAGGAAGAGGAGGAACTTAACAATAAGCAGTTTTCTATCAAGCAGCAGCTGGTTTCTTGAACTTCACTTAAGCAGAGGAAGTAGCATCCAGCTGGGCTATTGCAATAACAAAGGGGCTGCGCAGAAAGGAGAGGAAGAAAAAAAAATCTTTCTTCTTATATAAGATTCTTTGTATGCCAGCATACTTTCTTGAAGCTATTCATTGCTGGAATCCTCTCTTCTCCCCTAAACTTGTTGCCGGAGAAAAATCTAGGGTTTGAGCAATTTCAAAGTATTGCAAAAATTGTTCCAAAGAGAAAAGAAAAAAAAAAGAAAGCAACTAAATATCATTGTCCTGCCTCATTAAAGATGAATGTTTGGCACAAGCATTATTGTGATAAGTGCCATGTAAGGAGATACACTCAGAGAAACTGTTCTCCACCCCTGCCCCAGGGACTCTTGGATCCCTAGGCAATATTTATTTTAGGCCTATGAAAAACAGAAGGAAAAAAAGCAGGGGTGGAGGGGTCCAAAATGAATTCTCTGGCAGTTCTGGAGGGTTCAGAAGCCATTCTCTCCACACATTCAGATATGAGCATTGGCTAGAAATTCAAACTTCTGAGTGATCTCCCCAGATGTTACTACTATATGTTGTTGCTCTTGGATATTCCAAGAAAAATATAATAAAAAAAAAAGCCAGAAGTTGCATGGTAAGAAATAGCCTTGATATGAGAAGATAAAGTGCACATACGTTCTCAAAATAAATGAAGAACTTTGCAGTCTGAAAGCAGCAGTGAAATTCATGACAGTCATTTCCCCAAGCAAAGGTCTTAAAAATCCATTTTAGAGGACTACACACACAGGGTTTTATACTTTGAATTGAGCTAATTCTAGGATGGAGAACAAACACTAATGGAAAGAGGATTACAAACTGGAGTGCAGTAAGAGAACTTCTGGACAGGAAAGTCTCTGTGCTCCAGGGAGAAAAACTGTGTAAGCCCGCAGGCACCTTTGGCTGACGCTGTTAGCGATACAGGGATGTGACTGGTACTGCAGACGGTCACTATAACCAATTACATTTGGGTGACTGTTAAAGGTCTGACAAAGTGGAAATAAAACAATGACTTTCTGTGTTACTCTGATCTTCAAGTAAATCCACCAAAGCCAAGAAATTACACAAGCAATTCCTCATTATCAAAATGAAAAAGTGACACACTCCTCAAAATGTCCAGATTATTCTTGACTGTAATCCAGAAACGCCAAAGAGAAAACACACAAGAACGGGATATCTTAATATCTACTAAGAAACCCCAAACCGGCCATTCCAGCAGGCTGTTCCTAAATATCAACAACCTTTGTGTCCTGTACATTATAGATGTGGAGATCACATAATAGATTTTACAAGAGTTATGAACTAACACGACATTGTCTGGTGATGGCTTAATGGCAGCTTTGACATTCCGATTCTTTGAGTCCAGATTATATAGTTGAGTTGTAAGACACATTATTCATCAAAAATGATCACTCTGGTTAAACATATATGTTATACTTCCCAATAATTCTGGTTGCCTGAACACCAGTAAAAATGCTTCCACACTTCCATTTTGCCACTGCCTTGCCTGCATACACAAATAGCCAATGTATTTCTGATACATGATGGAATTTCTCACAGTGCTTTTAACACACAACAGACTATTCACAAGGCTAATCCTGCAGAAACTGCTTTTGTTAAGCTCCCATCAAATGGGTTTGAGTTTTCTGTGAATTGCTTAATTTGCTGTCACATTAAGATTTGCTTGCAGCATCTACGTGAGAGACCTTGTGGCTTTGGGCAGACTGATCAAGCTGATCCTGCTCTCTAAGCCTAAATTTCACTATGATTTTATAATGTTATTTGACATTTTTTCTTAAAAAAAAAAAGAAGTATTAAAACATGACAGGTTTAAAATAAAATCGAGTGGGAAGAGACAGGGAAAGCATGCGCAACTAAGCAAGGGAACTTAGAAATAGAGTCAATGAACAATTGAGTAAGTCAGTAGCTCTTACAAAAGTGCCCCTAAAACCTCTAATCTACACACGTTCACACACAAAAAATACTTGTAAACTGAAAATAAAAAAGTTCCACCTTTTTTTTCTTGCCTCTAGCATTATGACAACATTGATGACAAATGGGTAACTGGTCCCTTCAGCAAAAGCAAGAATATGTAGGAATGGTTTAATTTTCTCACTATTTTAAAAGTCCTTTTCAGGGACCCCACAAAAGAAAATTAAGATACCCTTCACAAAATGAAAAGGCAGAAAAAGCATAAATTTTTAGAATACGTGTAAATCCCAAATGGTTTTTATTTCTATATGAAAACTATAAAATTATTTTCTAGATCACAGACAGAAGATGATGCAAGTAATTTTATGGCACACATTTTAAATCTATTAGAACCTGACTTCATAAGAAAAACTGGAAAGCGTGCAGTATTTCAATCTGACAAATTCCAATTTACTTATCTCCAGTCTTTGCATCATGAAGTCTACAATTTTGAGAGAAATATAATGAAAATAGTCTTTGGGATACTATGTTTAATGTTTTGAAATTTATTTCTTGTCAACACTAATTCTCTCGAAGTTTCTCTTTAGAAAATTGGATTCTAAGTGTTGCTTGCATGACTTTTCCCCTATGCCACTGTTGGACTTAATGATGTTTTTCCTGCCACATAAGCATGTCTATAAGAAGCCCAAACAAGTTCAGAAAGAGTTATATAACATTTTTTACATTTTTTGGGGACTATAATTAAAGCGATAAGATTATGGCAGAGATCCTGGAACAGATTAAGTGCAGAATTCTATGATGAATGAAAGTTTGGGTCATTAAAAGTGCAAACCTAGATTTTTTTTCTTTAAACCACACACAGTTCAACATCTAGGACATAAAATTTTGCCCTTAACAAACACCTCTAATGGAGGTCAGCAAGAATACTGATGCATACATTAAAAAAACTCACACACAAAACCACACACACAAAAAGGACAAAAAGTCCCCAACTGAAAAGTTTTGTAGTAGCAAGCTTGACTTAATATGTCTGCGCTGTATCTAGGTTGAAAGTAATTGCACGAAAGGACATACCTAGACATAAATACAGGAGTAATTAGGGAAAAAAACCTTTCAAGAACTCCTTATAGGGATAACTGGGATGTGCATAGGACTTAATCAATCTTTGAATCCTGGTAAAGTTTCATAGATCTTGAAAGCTGTCTGAAGCTTAATATTTACTTTAGCACACTGAAATGTTGGGAATAGAAAGCTGAAAGACTGTGGTTAGAAAACTGGAAGAGAAATAGTCACCCAGCCTCCAGCACGTATAGCACTGGTTTACAGCAAAAGGAGCCTTTCTGTCCAAATGTAGATATGAACAGCTTACCAATATATTATACTCCCATGTGTTTCTCTTCACACAGATAATTTCTCTCTGCAGTAAAAACGTGACTGTTGTAACACAGAAAAGTAACCACATGGACATCTGTTGTGACCCTCCTCTTGCTAGGTATCATTTCCATGCATCATCAGTCATAAGCCTTCAACACTGAGCATTCTTCTTCCCAGTGCCAAGGAGTTTCAATGTATTTTTTTGCAGTCCAAAGCATTTTTATGTGGGATTTGAACTGTTTCTCCACTACTGAGTCACACAGAAATGTAAAAAAAAAAATAAATCTTCTATTAGTACATATTAATGAATTTAAGTAGAACCCATGTTTAAAATTACTGCAGCAGATGTAGCTTTCATCTGTAATTTGAATGCAGGTTTAACCACAGAGATACATACAAAAATTCAAAGCAACTGAAGAAGAAAGCCAAGATTTTTTTGGAAAGTAAGAAAAATCTTCTTTAAAGAGTTCCAACATTTTTAACATTATAGCAGACATATTAAAGAAATTGTTATGAAAATAACGAACTTGTACATAAGGGAAGCTGGATGCACACTGAAGAATGAGGATAGAAATAAATTCTAGTAAAACCATATGTGCTTTGAGTGCATGAATACAATAATATTCTTGCAAATGTTTTATACACATGCTTTGGCGAGAAAACTGGTGACAGACTTAACGTTTTTTCTTCTCCTGAAACACATTGTCCTTCATCCCCATTTTTGATTTGGAAAAGGAAGTAGAAACTCTTTAAAAAATAGTCTTAAGCGTGTAAAAATACCCAGTCAATTGGGTTTCAAGAACATACAAGAGAACATCTCATGATACACAATCAAAATAGCATTGGCAAACTCACTTGTGCATGTCTTTTGTGTCATTTCATCTACTTATCTTTCCTATTTCATTCATTTCAACAAACAAACTCCAGTAAGAGTGGGTAAGGCACAAAGTAAGTGTAGCCAGCAGGTTAAGACTTGTATCTATTTAACTGAGCCAGGCCTTATTAAAGCACAGGATGTCAAGATTGCAGGCTTCAAACCAGCAGCCCTGTGCTTGGCAGTGACGCTAAGCAAAGCAACAGTCAGGGAAGCAGGGGAACACACAAGGATGTGCAAGTTCCTGAAAGGTCAATGTATTTGGAGAATGCCAACACCAGTGTACATTATAATTGTACGATTGTATGATTGTACTGTTTTCTAAATTAAGTGCTGCATTTGATATACAGAAATGTACTAGCTATTTTTTTTCCTGTCCTTTAAAAATCCACCTTTAGGTGTTTTACATCCCATTTGGGATCAACCACCATAAGTCTTCTACTGCACAGGTAACATAACATCTAATCCACATAATCTAATACTACACAAATGTGAAATAATTACTTCTGAAGATGGACATGGAAAATTATGGCATGTTACCTTAAGAGTAGAATTAATTTATGTATAACTAAAAAAGCTAGAATTAACAACAAATAAAACTAATTATACATGCTGCTCACATATTTGCAGTGCCAAAAGCTGAATTTACAGCAGATGACAAAACCACATATAATTTTGCCATCAGCATCACATCATGGCAAAAGAAAAAAAAAAGAAAGTTAATGTTTCTGACCATTCTGAAGTCAGTGGGAATATAACCATTATCTTCAAAAGGATCAAAACTGATCCACAAATCTTGTTTTCCATTCTCATGAGCAACTTAATAGCAATCACGAGAATGAAGATTTTAGGATCACATCTAAGGTGATTACAGCCACAAAACACAGTTTAAATGTTACAACTGTCTTAAGAAGAAAATCTATTGCTCTCTGGACAGGCAGGGCTACATGGGATTTTACAGTTGGCTTGCTTTTCCAGCAGTGAACTGCTACTGAGGAGAGCAAAGCCGCCTCCTCACTTGCTGCCTCTCAGGCACCACTGAGTGCCAGGTAGGTTAGCGCTGTTTACTGACACACAGATTGGTTTTTTGCAGCTTTAGTTTTCAGCTCTACCACCAAAATGATCCAACAAACCCACGCAACGACTCACAGATGCAATGGAAAGACTGGATACCTCCAGCAAAAGAGAGCAGAGGAGAATACATCTTCACCCATCAACAGCAGAATCAAAGAAACATAGAATCACCAGGTTGGAAAAGACCCACCGGATCATCTAATCCAACCATTCCTATCAAACACTAAACCATGCCCCTTAGCACCTGCCCACCTGTGCCATAAACACCTCCAGGGAAGGTGACTCAACCACCTCCCTGGGCAGCCTGTTCCAGTGCCCAATGACCCTTTTTTCCTAGTGTCCAGCCTGAACCTCCCGTGGTGGATCTTGAGGCCATTCCCTCTTGTCTTGTCCCCTGTCACTTGGGACAAGAGGCCAGGTAGTTGTAGAGAGCAATGAGGTCTCCCCTCAGCCTCCTCTTCTCCAGGCTAAACAACTCCAGCTCTCTCAGTTGCTCCTCATAAGACTTGTTCTCTAGCCCCCTCACCAGCTTCGTTGCTCAAACAAAGTAGTATGGTCTCAGATCAGTGTGCATATATCATGAAATTGCACTATTAATTGGTCATGTTCAAATGGCCTGGAATAAAGCTCCAGTGTTTTGTTTTTATACTAACAGATCCAAACTGTTTATTTTCTCTTTTTCACCCCTCAATAGTTAATTTCACTTTTTCAGCTTCCTTGGATTAAATGTCATCACTATTAAAACAAACAAAACCCAGTTCCTCCATAAATTGGGCAATACACTGAACAAAGTTTTCAATGACTTACACCTAAATGTCAGATATGGACTGAGTAGGTTTCTGTATTCTTTCCACTCACATTCTCATCAGATGTCAGACAGCAGCAGCAAAATATTGTAAAACTAAAATCTATATAGTGCCATCACACAGCATTTTGCTTTCATCATTATGAGCCTGATCAAAAGTAAAGTAGCTTTTATGAGTTCTGGATCAAATCAAAACTCCAGTTACAACTTTTGCAGCTTCATTTAATTGTTCCATGCAAACAGTGATAACACAAGAACATGAATTTTATCTTTTAAGACATGGCTTTAAAGACAGAATTTTCAGTAGCCTTTTCTCAATATCAAGGCTGACCACGAATAACATATGAAGATTAAAACATGCAAAAATAGCTACAGGTTTTGACAAGCAATAAGTAAAAATTATGAATATTTATGCATTCAGTTGTGTTGCCAACCTGTCAAAAATCCCACCTCATGTGTGTAAAACCAGTAAGTTTTAAAGCAGGTTAAACAGCTTTCTACATTAAGAAAATAAGCAGAAACAGCCAGTAGCTTGGTGAGATTACAAGCATCGGCTGTCAAACTGTCAATGGTATTTATGAACAGTGGAGTGATGTAAGCTCCATAACAGAGAAAATACAGAAATTTTCTTCCAGGAATTTTTTTTCACTACGTATGCAAAGTTAAGGCAAAATGTCTTTCCTTAAATAACACATGAATAATACATCCTCTTTGGATAATGCAAACAGAACTGCAGGGAAAACTTTAAAAAAACATTGTTAATAGGTATTTTCCTGAATTTCTAAAAAAATGAATAGCTGTATCTATGATTGCTGACACATACTATCTCTTTCTCCTTTCTAGTAGATAGATTCATTTTTGCTTGAGCTCTCATAAAAAAAAATAAAGAAGCTATCTTCATTTTCATTATAAATTAACTGATTTCACTCTGTGTATCAGAGAGAATCATGATTGTATTTCTCTTTCTAATTTCAATTATTTTAGGCTTTAAACTTCAAGCTGTAGGGTGTTCCATCCCTGAAGTGGCAAATCCTTCCAGAATTTTGAAGAAAATAATACCTGCACAGCTTCTTCATAATCATCAGTATCTTGAAAACCACAACTGGTGAATTGTATATTTAAAAACTGATGTCAAACACTCATGCAATTATAATGTAGTGACTTCTAATGCATTTATTTTACTTTTCTTTCATAGCTTTTGTGGTGTTATGTAAATCAATGTAAGGAGAGGGCAAAGTCTTTATTGTTCTTAGCTCAGATTCAAATCTACATTCAGGCTACAAGAATTGAACCAACAGACCAATGCAATCGGTGTCTGTTAACTACCAAGAATTAGAATCTCCTCTTTCAGGAGAAAAAGAACACTAGTGGGATATATTTCTGGCTTTGTAAGATTACAAAATGTTGAATTCACAGTTTATATTTGCCTCAGTGATTTCACATTCCATTTCTACAACTATTCCTGGACTAAAACATGTTCAGGGAATATGACATATTGTAACCTTGGCCCAGTGCACTACTTCCTTCTAAGAAAAAGTATATTAACCATTAAAAAATGTTCCCTGGAGTTAGGAACAAAAGAGCAGCGGTACCAATTTGCACGAACTTAGCCTTTGTGATTCAGAGAGTACGGCAGCAGTGATTAGAAGCTTCCCATTCCATACGTTGTGGTCATTCTAACTCAGCATTTCAAAGCAAACTTCAATTATACTGACACAATTTCCCATGTCTTTAGTTCCACAGGAGAGAGGTCTTTTTGAAATTTTCCCTTATTTTCACCCTGAGGCCTCATGAGACTCCTTTCAAGTTTATAACCTAGGGTTTCTACAGGACAACAATTTACAAAATTCAGAGGAAAGCTTTAAGGGAAGATCACAAATAGTTACTTGTTAAATTAAAAGACATTTACCCTTACAGGCAAAAAAAGGGTAAAGGAAAAAAAATTAAAAACCTCATTAATCGATTATCAGGTTTTTAACCTTCTAAGCACTCTACTTATACCCTCAAATAATTTTATTCATAGTCTGCTTACCTTTCTGAGATCATGAGTAATCTCATAAAGGCAGTAACTTGACAAAAACCTTGTGGGTAGGACCAAAATTGATATAATGCTTCACTGTATAAGATCTGGGAACTATTTTTCATAGTTTAGACTTCTTTATTCAAACATAACACAGTAAATTCATTTTCCAAAGACACGATGTTCTTTGCTGTCTGTTACTTGAATAATGTAATTTAGCATTTGCTTCAAGAATATTTTCAAAAAGAACCCATAAACTCATATGTCCTCTAACCTCTGCAAGCAGTAGCTTCTGTGTTTCCTCAGAGAATGTAAACAACTTTAAAAACAACACACTGCTAATGGAAAAAACATTACTTTTCTCTGGACAAGACCAGTAAATAAACCTCCTTTCTCTCAATGCTATTAGCAGAATGATGTTAACTGTGCAATCAGATAATGGTTACCAAGTGTTAACGAAGTCTGTATGGTGTATCATACAGAACTTGGTGATATTTTACATTCTAGGGAGCTGCCTGTGCCTTCTTAGACCCAAATCATTAGTCTAAAAACCAATCAGGTTAAAAAGCAGAGTGAAACAATACGCAGATATTAGGTTACGTATGTGGCTGAGATTACATGTTAGCGTAAGGGATATTTGAACCACTTTAAGTGTTTTATATAATACTACAACATTGAACCACAGTGTGGAAAGTACTTAATCTCATCAGGCATATCACCCAGCAACAATTTGCTACTAACTTTTCCCACAGATTCTTGGCAAATATCCAAAAGTTCAGAGGTTTGGTGAGCATAAGCCTCTTTAAATTCAGATTCCTATCTAAAAGTCACTCATTTCTGATTCAGAAATCTCATTAGATATGATCCTCCTGTATCATGTTCTGCTATAGAAGCTCTGCAAGCTTCCTTTCCTAAGCTGCTGCAATACAGCAGTTGCTATTAAAGGACTTGCTCTTGAATACTGCAAGCTTGAAGGGGATGTTTAAACATGCAATGCACAAAGCGAACATGTGGCACAAGTCTGTGTGAATGAAAGCTCAGCAACATGATCACGAAGTTTCTCACATCTGATTGCAACCAAAGAGGACTTTTCAGAAGTTAAATATATCACAGTGCTATACTGAACTTTAAGTACCTGTAGATAGCCTTTTTTTTTCTGCCCAAACCTTATCTCACTTTATTCTTTTTTAGTCTAATAACGTGAGTAGTGAGGTTTCTTGAATGTCCAAAGCAGCTAATTAACTTCCCTTTTAGAACTTGTTCCCCTACTGCATGGGCCCATAAATGAATTAATGGGTTACACTCATTAATATATCCAATACAGCTGCTCTGTTTTCTTAATGACTTCTCTATACCGTATCTTTCTTTAAGAAATGCTCAGATATGTGTGTTAGGAAGTAGCTGAATTATGTTTAAAATAACCTTTATTTCATTTCTACTTCAGAAATTCAACACAAGAACACTGCAGACTGAAAATGTGAAAGAGGATGGCATCACTCTTTGGCATGCTTCTCAATTAAGTCTAATGCATTATGCATGATGCCCTTTTGGCTTTGGCATGACATTGCCAGCTGTGGTTCACTGCTTAAGTTCCTGACAGAAAAGCTCAAGATACTGTAATGCTTATCTCTTTCTTTCAGTACTTTTTCTCGCAGTCAGGAAAAATGTAACGTGAGAACTGTTCTACCAAATTTGTTATGTACTAGTTACCTGTATTACAGCATGTAATATTTTATAACTAATGTATGCATAACAATACATTATGGAAATGCATACCAAAACACCTGTAGGGAATCCTGTTGTGTTGGGTATTTTTTTCTTTCTGAGAAACCTCAGTATGCTTAGTTGCTATTTCCAGGTGACCAAACATATTATTTCACTACTGCAGACAATGATGGAGATACATCACATCTTCATGAGTTTGGAGATTTTTAATGATATAGAAACAACATTCAGAAATATAATTACAGAGAATGGTCTCAATATTAATAATGTACTATAGGTTTATCTGTTTGCAGATGTGGTATTAAGAGGGTTTTTTCCACTCCAGGGTGGAGAACAAACCACCATGCTCTCTACCATTTACGTTTTTAAGCAGTTTCTCACTTTTAACAGTGCCCACAAACAATGTGCAAAGATGCCACTTCATTATGTGCAAAATCACTATCTTTGGCTCAGGAATCATCCAAGCCACTGATCTCCTGATACTGGGACAGTATTCTGGAAAAATGTCATGATACGCTTTACTCTGTACCGATGTTATTTCTGCAGGTACATCTGCTTTGGCACTGCCAGAGATAGGAGACTGTGCCAAACAAGACACTGGCTGTTTTTACATTAGTAAGTTTTATGCAGTGCCTCATGAGATCAGAGCCTGCTATTGCCTTTTCTTTGGTCCTTTGTACAAATCAGCTTTCCAAAAGAGGATGGAAGGAATCTAGCAAGCGGTTAAAAATTCATGTTTCAAGAGAAAAATTACATGAGCACACAGAACTAATGAAAACTGATAAATATGTGCAAAATCCTTAGCCTACATATAACATTCTCTGTTCAACATGTTTTCATAACCCTTCCTGAAAATGAAGCTCTTTATAATAAACATCCATTGATCTATGTAAGCACCACACAATGATTTTTTTGTTCTATATGATAAATATGATCTACCTGAGTGAGGCTTTTTCCTATACCTATTAAAAGTCATTCATATACCTCTCCTCAGCACCTGGAATTCTGTAGTTCTATAAACACAACAGTGACCTTTAAAAGCATTAATTGTATGTACTTTATTTTCCACACTTTCCTGTTTCCAGAACATGATTAATTTTTGGCAAAGCCCGTGCTTCATACAGCTGAAAACCCTGGCAATTCACAAGTATAAACTAGTCATACAACAGGAAACACTGCCCAAAATTCTGCCATCATTTAAGCTATCCAAATGCCCTGAATTACTAAAACAGTACAGAGGAAAATAGTGTGTTTTATCTTCAGGGCATACGTTTTTTCTACAGTTGTGGAAGCAGCTTTAGGGGGCAGAATTTTGCATTGATTATTTTAATATTGGGTCTCTGAAGATAGAAAAGAGAAATCACAATAGACTTTTCAAGAAACCACTTATCAATTAGAGTATTTGAATTTACTTATCTTGTGTGATTCTGTGAAGCTTCTTGGAAAAACTTATTTATAGAAACTTATGGAATGGATCCCTTTTGTCCTTCTATTGGCTGGGTGGAAAGTTCTGCATCTAAATGGACAATCTTCCTTCTTGTGTGCTTGGTAAGGTATACAGACTCTGAAAGGAAGAATAATAGCTGGGCCTTTCTTGGATGAATTAAGAATAAAATGGGCTGGACCCTCCAGGTCATAACTTAAAAATTAGTCTATGAAAAAATGGAGATTTACTACTAACTGGTATTATCATGTAGACAATTAATGTAATTAACTTTGTAAAGTAATCTTCAGAGTGTCTTCCATGAACATTCAGTTCCCTTATAACATACTATCTTTACAAGATAAACATTTCTTCTAGCACACCTACTGCTATTACTTAAATTATTTAAAATAGTGTCATTGGATGATTATAATTTTTAGGAGTCACACCATTCCGATAAAACCTCATTAATCCTTACAGGACCTAGTGGTCTGACTGCAACAAAGCTAAACTTACACACAGTCACTGTGCATGGGAGAGAGACTGTGTGATGCAGGAAAAAATGGATTAGCATACCCACAGCAGGAAAAGTAAAATATTTATGCTACACTGTGTAGGAAGAGAAAGCCTGAGCAAATTAAGTAAATAATTTGGATATTATTTGGGTATTATTTAAAAGTCTGCTTTATACTACTGTTTTATAGTATATTCCACGTGTTAGTGGAATATATTCTAAGATACAATATAAATAATTCATGCTTCCATAATAATCTGAATCTACTTACTATGAAAAGAAACATTAACTAAAACTCACAGCCCTTTCTCTCTTTTCAGTCTCATTTAAAAGTGACTATGCACATTTTTAGACATGGAAAGTGGAGAACAGAAAAGGTAAGTGTTTCACAGTTGTTCATAGCCATTGCTGCAAGATTAAATAGCAGAGTCCAAAACCTAATATTCACTGTCATGATCTCTCAATTGCTAAACACTCTTTGCATTCCTTTAAACTACCGTATTAATAAGCAGAGCCAGTGCTTGGAAGGAATCTTTATTATTCAGGTTTCCTTAGTTCTGAACAATTACTTTTTAATGACCGATCAGTTTACTGGAAAAGAACAGAAAGCATTAATGATGAGATACAGTTTACCCATACATGTTTACAGTTTCTTACTGCAAGTGGCAGTTGTGTAAACTCTTTACACAGGACTTCAGCCCTGGTGTAGAAACAACTGTGGACTCGCAGATCCGCAAGTGACATGCCACTTGCTTTCCTCTAAAGATACTCTTAACTGCTAAGTTGACATTATGGATCATCTTCCTCATCAACTTTTTTATGGAGGTAAACAACGTGCTGAATACTTCTCAGCTTACACAGTGGCCTCGGACTTACCTGAGGTGGGAACACAAAGCAGCTGTCTACATGCTTTGCGCACACAAGCAAGAGACTATAGACTGGGCTCACTACTCTTAACACAGTAATTAGGCAAAAAGTAAACCTTCCTTCCATCAAAAAAGTGTGTATGTTTCTGCTAAAAGTATGCACTTAAAAGTGAGTATTCCCATTTCACATCTGCATTAGCAGTGTGAAAATAATCTAATATTGCAGTTTTGAGAGGAAGATAAAGTGTAATTTAAGTTATATCCTACTCAAGTCTGGCCCAATTCACAGATGGTGTGTGGTATAGAAGACATGTTGTGCCAAAACTAAAATTATTCTGTGCACATCCTAAAAAAAGCAATGAAAATTTGAAAATTTTACTAAAGATGCAAACCCAAATGTTTTATAAATTCCACTTCTTTCCCATGCTGAAATTCTCTGGTGTACAATTATCATTTACTAAGCTTACTGTTGTTACCAAAAACAAGCAAACAAAACGTTGTATTGAAGTGCCCAAATGAATTCCAAAGATAATTTCCTGCACATATAAGTTGTAGAAGAATCAAACTTTATATGCGGTTTCCTTTTTCCTGACTCTTCCTTTGGGGTATGTTAGTTGTTTACTTGTAAGAGCAACACCTAACAAATACAGTATTAAATCTTTTCCCACAGTCACTTGGGTAAAACAGGCTTTCTTTAAATAGCTTTTAAAAAAGTTAGCAAGCATAAATGAGACATTCAGATAGCTACCCATGTGAGCAATACATTTCCACTTATTTTTGAGATAGGTTTCATTTTTACAACTTCACTGTTATAATGAACACGCTAGAGGTGAGTTATGAATAGTGCTTTATGGCTATAAAAGACGAGAAAAAGCACAAAGAGTGCTAGGACGAAGGGCCAGTGGGTTCAGATAGGTCACATACTCGGGTCTCTTCTCTCCCAAAGGGGGATCCTACACCAGGTGTGAGGTCGGTCTCAAGTCCTAGGTGCAGAGGAAGGACAGCAAGGAGGGTCACAGCATATGGCTACAGGAAGATAGATCCTGCCATGAAACCAATCAATCAAGCACATTTCTTCCAAGGGTTGCTGCCACAAGGTGGTTTACCCGTTTCCTTACCCTTCTCCCAAGATGAAACTAAACTGAAAGCCACAATCCACCCTTAACGTGAAGTATTTCATTTAAAGCAGCATTGTTCGGCTCTCCTGATGGCTGAGGAACAGTAGTCCATTCCCATAAAAGTTGTTAGATAACAATGCCAGATGAGGAATGAACCATCATGATGTTAACATAGCCATGGTGCAAAGCTTATACAGAGATTTTGTGGATCCTGTAAGTGACGGGTCTACTCCAGTTCTGTTCAAGGTCCACTACTGCTTTGCCCTGTTTGATTGACAGTATTCTCATCTCCTTTGATGTCTGTTAAAGCATGGTGTATGAGACAGACTGACTTGCCAGGAAAGTTACTGGCAAAGCATGTGGTAGATATTCTGAAAATTCCTCCCCTCAAACATGCCCCAACTGGAGACACACATTTTTCTCAAGAGGAAAAGTGTGCAATCTGTAGTTCCAACTACTCTGTCCAAGAGATAGCAAAACAGTACCTTAGCTCCACCTGTTATCCTAAAAACCTCTTGTCAGCACATGATCACATTAGGATTAAAATCCTGAAGCTGAATTTTACGCTTGGCTACACTAAGACGTTTCGAACAAAGTGAACTACTGGCATAGTTAAGTCTAAAACCTAATATGCAGGCATGAGGACCAAGGTAAATAAAAGCAGTACAAACTCCAGCTTGCCCTCACCTACTGATGGCAGTTGCACTGAATTCTGGCCACAGATGCCAACTCGGGACTATTCCCGGGGTTGTCGAGGTCTCAGTTGGTTACAGCAAAGCAATCCACAGAGCCGCAGCTGCAGAGCTCACTTTTACACATGCAAACTAGGAACAAGCCTTAGCTTTGAGAGGGTGTGAAAGAGTCCTGTTCAGTTTGGGTGCTACATGACAAAATAAAGTCTTTCCTCTCTGAAAGAGAAGCATTTAGACTCTTCTGATTGATGCTGGAGGAGTAACTTCTCCTGCAGACCCTTGATGAGCCGGGCTACACTGGTAGCCTGACTTGAAGTTTAACACTAAAAGGACTAATGTGAACAATGAATCTTCAGTGAGCTAACCAGGCTTTAATAATCCTTCAAGAGCAGCTAGCAATAACTGAGCAGAATAATAGCAAGTTTCTCAAAACCGGGTCATCATGCTGGACACAGGGGCTTGTGTGTATGACAGACAATGATTACAGTATTTAATTATCAGCTTCACTGTTCTGACTATTCTTGATCTCAGTGTCTACTTTTAGACAACACAGTGATTGCGATGAATGCAGTCATACTGTGTAGCAGTCAAAAGGAAAACTAAATTTAACATACTTAGTACTGAAATTTCTGGAAAAACTTATTCTGCCTTGATTTCATGCATTTATATGACTTCTTGACTGTACGATATACACAACATCATCAGATACCATTCTAACTCGTAGGGCTTCAGGAAATCACAGAATCACAGAATAACCAGGTTGGAAGAGACCCGCTGGATCGTCGAGTCCAACCATTCCCACCAATCCCTATATCATGCCCCTAAGTACCACATCCACCCTCACCTTAAACACCTCCAGGGACGGTGACTCAACCACCTCCCTGGGCAGACTGTTCCAATGCCTAACCACCCTCTCCGTGAAGAATTTTTTCCTAATCTCAAGCATAAATCTCCCCTGGCAGAGCTTGAGGCCATTTCCTCTCGTGCTGTCCCCTGTCACTTGGGAGAAGAGGCCAGCACCCTCCTCTCCACAACCGCCTTTCAGGTAATTATAGAGAGCAAAGAGGTCTCCTCTCAGCCTCCTCTTCTCCAGGCTAAACAACCCCAGCTCTCTCAGTCGCACCTCATAAGATTTGTTCTCCAGCCCCTTCACCAGCTTTGTTGCTCTTCTCTAGACTCGCTCCAGAGCCACAACATCCTTCTTGTGGTGAGGGGCCCAGAACTGAACACAGTACTCGAGGTGCGGACTCACTAGTGCCGAGTAGAGAGGGAGAATAATCTCCCTGGACCTGCTGGTCACGCCGTTCCTGATGCAGGCCAAGATGCCATTGGCCTTCTTGGCCACCTGGGCACACTGCTGGCTCCTGTTCAGTCGGCTGTCAACCAACACCCCCAGGTCCTTCTCCTCCTGGCAGCTTTCCAGCCAGACTTCTCCTAGTCTGTAGCACTGCACAGGGTTGTTGTGCCCCAAGTGCAGGACCCAGCTCTTGGCCTTGTTAAACCTCATGCCGTTGGTCTCAGCCCTGCAGTCCAGCCTGTTCAGATCCCTTTGCAGAGCCTCCCTACCCTCCAGCAGATCGACACTTCCACCCAGCTTGGTGTCACCTGCAGACTTGCTAAGGGAGCACTCAATGCCTTCATCCAGGTCGTTGATAAAGACATTGAACAGGGCTGGACCCAGGACTGAGCCCTGGGGAACCCCACTTGTCACTGGCCTCCAGCTGGATTTAACTCCGTTTACCACCACCCTCTGGGCCCGGTCATTCAACCAGTTTTTCACCCAGGAGAGTGTGCGCCTGTCCAGGCCAGAGGCCGACAGTTTCCGAAGCAGAATGCTATGAGAAACTGTATCAAAGGCTTTACTAAAGTCCAGGAAGACCACATCCACAGCCTTTCCCTCGTCCAAGAGTGTAGTCACTTGGTCATAGAAGGTGATTAGATTACTCTGGCAAGACCTGCCTTTCATGAACCCGTGTTGACTGGGCCTGATCACCCGGTTCTCTTGCAAGTGCTTCTTGATAGCACTCAAGATCACCCGCTCCATGACTTTCCCCGGTACCGAGGTCAGGCTGACAGGCCTGTAGTTCCCCGGATCCTCCCTGCGCCCCTTCTTATGGATGGGCACGACATCAGCCAGCCTCCAGTCCAGTGGAACTCCCCAGTCATCCAGGACTGTTGGAAGATGATGGAAAGGGGTTTGGCCAGCACATCCGCCAGTTCCCTCAAAACTCTTGGGTGGACTCCATCTGGCCCCATAGACTTGTGGGCGTCTAGCCAGGCAAGCAAGTCTCTAACCACCTCCTCTTGGACATTGGGAACCTCATACTTCTCTTCCAACCCCTGGGGTTGTGCACAGGGGGAACAATTTTCCTTACTGTTAAAGACTGAGGCAAAGTAGGCACTGAGTACTTCAGCCTTGTCTTCGTCCTCTGTTACTCTTGCTCCCTCTGCATCTAGTAGGGACTGGAGATTCTCCCTAGCCCTCCTTTTGCTGTTGATGTATTTGTAGAAAGACTTTTTGTTGTCTTTCACAGTCTTGGCCAATCGCATTTCTAGTTGGGCCTTAGCCCTCCTGACTTTTTCCCTGCAGTATCGGTTCATTTCAATTTCTCTTATGAACTGCTTGCAGAAACCATCTGGTACTTTAAAGATAGATACTATTGCACATATAATAATAGAGGTAAATAAAATACTGAGTTTGACTATAACAGTGTATAGATGTATATAAAAAGATATCAGAACACAAACAGCATAAATAACATTGTTCCATACTTACCTATCGTTTTATTCAATCTTTTTGCCATAGTTAACACCCACCGTCAAGAGATCTTTGTCAATAATTCTATATTTAATTTATATTAGAATATTTTAGCACTGAAGTAGCTAAACATACAGGGGCTAATTTAGTCTATGGTCTCACACATGTACAAATCCACTGAAGCAGGGATAATAATGAACAGGATTGGGCCCTAAAAAGTTCTAATTTGACACTAATCAGTAATAAAAGGCAATGCAAACTTGTGCTAAACCGATTACATCCCTATAACAATATCTGCATAAAGGCTTTAGCTGCTTAGCAACGTAAGTATAAGAATACCAGATAAAATGAATTATCAACTCTGATTAGTCCCAAATGAATGTAACAGTGGCTACTAAGTTAGGTTAATTTGCACAGTATATCATAAATGACACTCTGCTGAGGTATTATAACAGAACATATTTACTTTTTAGTACAAATACACTAAGAAAAATAAGACATGCTTTTATATTACCAAAGACAGTTTCGGTCACATACTAAAGTGATTTTTCTTAAATTAACTTAGAAAAGGGGACTTAAAGACATCATAAGTACATGATATTCTTCCCTTTTGCTGTTTTACAGTTTCTTACACAAATAAGCCAAGTCACTTAAAAAATATAACTTCATTTTAAACCTTTTGCAATGTTCCACTTTTCCATACTGATCCTTATACATTGTAAAAATATTGTACTACTGGACTTGCAAACCCTCCTGGTAAAACATTTAAATAGAAGACATGGATAAAACAAGGACTGATTAATCTTGTTTTTTTTACAGAGAGAGTTTAGGCAGAAAGATGTTCTGAGATTGCCAAAAATCACAAAGGTACATCATGACAGCTGAAACAAACAAAATCTCCTACATCTGAGATTTTTAAGCATCGGCCTTCTAGCATTACCCGGAGTGTGCAACATACAGTGCAAATGCACAGAAAGGAATAGCACCTGATGCATAGTGCTCACAATCTAGAATAAATCAGTGGGAAGCCACTACATAGAAACTAACCATTAGCGGACCAACACAGTTGGTCACTACAGCCTATTCCTAGATGTCCTTCAGTTCTACCACTGTCATGTGCGTAATCCCTACCTTACAACACCAGAAGACAGGAAAGAAGTGAATGCTCTTGCAGTTCAGCTCAGGAGCTATGCTATGAACAGATACTCTGCTTTTAAATATGCAGAAACATAGAATCACAGAATAATCAGGTTAGAAGAGACCCACTGGATCATCGAGTCCAACCATTCCTATCAAACACTAAACCATGCCCCTCAGCACCTCATCCACCCGTGCCTTAAACACCTCCAGGGACAGTGAATCAACCACCTCCCTGGCCAGCCTCTGCCAGTGCCCAATGACCCTTTCTGTGAAAAATTTTTTCCTTATGTCAAGCCTGAATCTCCCCTGGCAGAGCTTGAGGCCATTTCCTCTTGTCTTGTCCCCTGTCACTTGGGAGAAGAGGCCAGCTCCCTCATCTCTACAACCTCCCCTCAGGTAGTTATAGAGAGCAATAAGGTCTCCCCTCAGCCTCCTCTTCTCCAGGCTAAACAACCCCAGCTCTCTCAGCTGCTCCTCATAAGGCCTGTTCTCCAGCCCCTTCACCAGCTTTGTTGCTCTTCTCTGGACTCGCTCCAGAGCCTCAACATCCCTCTTGTGGTGAGGGGCCTAGAACTGAACACAGTATTTGAGATGCAGTCTCACCAGTGCTGAGTACAGACGGAGAATAACCTCCCCTGGACCTGCTGGTCGCGCCATGATACAAGCCAAGATGCCATTGGCCTTCTTGGCCACCTGGGCACACTGCTGGCTCATGTTCAGTCAGCTGTCAACCAACACCCCCAGGTCCTTCTCCTCCAGGCATCCTTCTAGACAGACTTCTCCTAGTCTGTAGCACTGCATAGGGTTGTTGTGCCCCAAGTGCTGGACCCGGCATTTGGCTGTGTAAAATCTCATGCCATTGGACTCTGCCCAGCGGTCTAGCGCATTCAGATCCCTTTGCAGAGCCTCTTGGGAAAAAAATAGTTTTTATGAGTGGGATAAGTCTAACTATTCACCTGTAGTAACTGTCCTTTCTGACTTTCTTTGTTTTAAGTACTCGTTTTATTTAAGAGAAATAGCTATAATAACTCTATAAAGAGTCCTTTACAAGTTATGCAACTCTATCATTCAACAGGAACATTACCTTGTAGTAACCACAGTCTCTAATATGTTTGGGTATAAAACAATTTTCTTGAAGATAGCACTTTGAAATGAGCAGGACGGCATTCGTTCCAAATCTGTCTAATTTCATGAGGCTGGATAAAATAGTAAATGGTAAAAGTTAAAAGCACTAGGTCTCTGGTCTTCTAAGTTTATTATGAATTATTGTAATAAAGCTTTCACTGTCTTAATTTGAAAAAATGCTATTTCTAAAGTATTTATTAGGATAATTCATTATAAATTATAGGGTGTGCACATATACGTGTATGCATCTCACATGGTAGAGGTCTACAAAATTTTAAATGCTATGAAGAAGGTTGATGGGAGTAGGAGGAATAAAGTGAAGCTAGTTATACCTTTATTTTGCAGAATATCAACTTTCCATTAAAAGACTTTAATTTTCACAGTTCTGAAATTTCCAACTGTGAATAAAGTATCACCTGGACAAGAATTTCAGAGAAAATAGCTCTTTAAACACTCGAAGCCCTTTGCCAGCCATCTGACTAAAGCACTATCAATGAAATCTAATGTTGATACTGTTCCACAGTCAATCATTGAAGTATGGTATGAGGTTGGAGTGAAGAGGATGCTGGAGAGGAGAATTGGGCAGCATCAGCATTATTGTCAGGTAAGATACTCCTTACTGAAAACACAAGGAAGTAGCACACAGAAAAAGATAAAAGGAAGACAGGAGGAAAAGCAAAAGAAGAATGTGAATGGTGGTAGTCCTGAACAACATCTCCCCCCTCCCTCCCAGCGTTTTCTCAATGAAAGACACAATAAAGTCCTGAATAAATCAAAGATGACGGTAAGTAAAGGTCAGTTATTACAAAAATGCTGTACCCTGTACGCTAGGCCTCGGACAAATTTCACTATGTGAGTGCCAAATACAGAATGCAGTATTCTTAATTTATAAACCTGCTGACAGATCACAAGCAAAGCAGAAATCAAACTTCTGAATACATTGATAGATGCATTGATTATATTCTGCCAAAACAAGATGAGAAATGCTGCTGCTAGTATAGGAGTATCAAAAAATACCATATAACTGTGACATGGTTTTATGTGTTACATGGAAATATCTGAGCTCCTTCCAAGTGAAAACATGCATCAGCTGAGGACCTGCTCAAAGATTTTACATTCTTTCTAGTGTATAGACCTGGGATGCTGAGTTCATAACTCAAACTGTTGCAGACAAAACATCATATATCAGCTTTACACACTTTATCCTAAGCTATGGAACAGAATCCAGCTGTCCTGACTTCCTGCAGAAGTCACTGCAGAAGACTGCAAAAAAAATCCCTGAGGTACAATATATATGAATACACATAATTTTAATGCAGAATGTTCTTTTTTTGGGGGGAAGGGGCTCATTTTTTGACAGTCTTAAAGCAAAATTAATTTATGGATTAAGAAGGGACATGATAAATACTAGTCCCAAGAATATTCTTTTAAAATAAGGATGCTTGATGGGACTGCTAAAGGTAAATTGAGGTATGTAGGAGTAAAATCACAATAATGTTAAGGCATGCTGTTATTAGCCTTTATATAGCAGGATTTCTGAATTCCAGAAGAATTTTAAATATGATTCATTACTTGTGATAATAACAGTATCATCTAGTAAATGATACTAATGAAAAGTTTGCTCCATGTAAAAACCAAATAATACTTAAGTATACTTACGGTAAAAAGCATATTAGGCAATTTTTCTGCAGTGTCTTCACCTTATTACTGAAGGAACACACTGCAATATATGAAGTCAAGCTCATATATTTGCACTTCTGTGGAACAGGAACAAAGCAAGCAATCTCATTACATAAAGTCAACCTCTGTGTGCTTTGACAATGAATACTGAGTCAGTATTCCCCTTAAGTCAGGGTGTATGTGACAAATATGCTCTACCTGAAATGTAAAATTTACTTCCAGCATGATCACTTCAGGGACCAGTTCTGCAAAGTACAGTGGCCAAGACACAGCATACAATTGCAGCATAAGTAACTAGACACTACTGTTTAACTCATCTTAAATTCTATTGTACATCAGCCTTTGTCGCACTAAAGATATTTTAACCACAGACCATGTTTGTTCGAGCAAGTTTTTCTACCTGTTTTTCCACTGAACCTGAGCAAATCATTCAGTGACTAATTCAGTTGGTACGTTTTCATTTGTTGTCATTCATAAATAATTAATAGCTTTAACAGATATATTCCTTTTGCTTTTACATAGGTTTTGTTTCTTTATAAAAAGTCCTTCACAAATTGTTCATATGCAATAGTTAAAAAAAAACACCCTTAATTTTTCAGCTGTGGACTTCGATTGGGTATCACTAGCTGTAGTTTTGGTTGTTTGAAAAGAGGCATTAGCATATGACTTGCAACTATATATCACATAACTACTGGTTCCTCTAAGTTCAGCAAAGCCACAAGCTACAGTCGCTCTCTGGCCAAGAGATCTGGGAAGAAAAAAGATGGTGATAAGAATTTCTAAATAGATGAATGCATAAAGCATGGCTCAAAAAAGGGAGAGATACAAAAGGAAATAAATCTGCAGGAGAAAGACAAGTAGCAGGAGAAACATTTGCCATAATTCACTTAATATAAAACTGATCTTTACTGATATTCTGCCACGTGATTCATGTCAGGCTAGTGATGCATTATTTACACTTAAGGGAGCATAGTCTGCCTTTGTCCTGAAGGCCCCTCTCTGTTCAGAGTTTATCCTTCACCTCAGTACTATCCTTTTATCACTTTCTTCATATGAAATAATAAGATTATGTCTAGTTATGGATTTTAAAATAGTATGTTAAAACATTTAAAGTGTATGTTCACACATACATTCAAATGAAACAAAACTCTGAATGTATGAAACATCCTCCATAGACATTAGCTGTATACACATCTTCCTGGGCTATTTTTTTGTGTTGACTTCAAAATACATAATACATAAATGCATTTCCACTATTTTAAGAGCTATATAAATATATTAAACATTTGTTATTTGCATATTTGAAGACATTATAACCTTGATCCTACTAGCCATTTTCCTATGGTTTTCCTACTGCCCTATTTATCTTTCCCAACAGTTTTGCTGGAAGATGTTTTAGTCACAGCTTTTCTGTAATTCTACACACATAATTATTGCGATTGCTCATTTGTGCCATCATAGTTTTGGTTACAACATGTGGATATGTGGGTATTTACACATGTACACAAATACATTCATATATACCATTATTAAGTCTTAATTTTGTTCAGTATGCTATTTGTTTCCTCTGCTAAACTTTTCCATTAAATTGACCAAAATACTGAAATGTAAGAAAAGAAAAACACAAAAAAACCCCCAAAAGACAGAAAGAAGTTGATTGATTTTCAAGTGTTTCATTTAAAACGTATGTATATACTAACACCTAAACTTACTCCTTACAGGTAAAAAACTCATCCTGTTGAAATGAATGGCATGTTCGGTCCAACAGGCAAAACTTGAAACAGTGAACATTTTACCAGGCACATAAAAAAATAAGGGATGCTTCTGTAAATTCAATTATATGTGATTATTATTCTACAAGTTGTGGTGGTTTAAGTTTGGTTGGTTTTTTTTTGTTTTGGGGTTTTATCTTGTCTATAAAGCTTTCTGGACAATCAGGCAAAAACCTGTCATCTTAGCTGATTGACAAGAAAGAAATAAGAGACTGAAAATTGAAAATCGGCAATATTCTGTGAACACAACCGGTTTCAATCCCTGTGACTGACTGGATTCAGAAACCCTAATGAGTCAGCTACATCATCCAAATGGTCATTTACATTTAAGCAGCAAATCCAAAACAAATGCTATAAAGAGAAATTCTGTATGAAAAATTGCCAATGTGGAACAGGTCACAGGAACAGGCACTCACAATCAGCTCGCTCTGCCTTTCCTTCTTCCTGCTCCTCAAGCACATGGGTGGCATTAGCCTAACGGGAACATATCTAATAAGCAGTATACCAAATTCCTTTATATTTTTAACATTTTGTATACTACACAGCACAAGAAAACTGAAAAGATGAGTGTTTTGCCATAATCTCATTTCTGATAAGATAATTTTAGAATTTTTATTCTGAATACTGGATGTTATAAGCATTTGTACTTAAGACAACAAATGATACTCCCTACTAACGTACAAAGGAAACACAGAAAACAGCACATTAGTCATTTTTTTTGTATTTTACGTGTGTGGGGTTGTTTCAAATTTTTTTAACTCATTTACTGCCACCTCCTGGTACTTAAAAGGTAATAGTATTAACACTATTCAATAGCAGCCAGTACTCCTGTTCAAGACTACTGAAAAGCTGAAATGCCAAAAACTTCTCAGAAATATTTTCAAAATATTACTGTACTTTTTATGTTGATGTCTTTTATTTTGGAAACAGAGAATATTGTTCCTTGGGCACAAACTAGTAAGAGACTCCCATAGCTTACCTTTGTCTGGAAGCAGCAGTAAAGTTGTGTTAAGTATGGATGTTTCCGTGCTAGTGCTAGAATTCTCTTTTCTGTCATTGTACAGTCTACATCATCATCTTGAAGTATGACATCTTTCTTCAAGACTTTCACTGCGTATACTTCATCTTTTCCTTTTAGCTCAGCTAACATTACCTAAAACAAATACAAATTCTGTTTACATATGAACAACAAATATCATAAATGCAGGGTTGCAGAAGATCTTGACTGCACTGGAAATACAAAATTACTTGCCTGAATTAAGTGGTATGTTTATAAAATTGAAAGTAAGGTATATAGAATAAGATAGGTACCTGTGTTGCTCTTTAAAGTTGAAACAGAAGACAAATACTTTGTTTGATAGTTAACAATGCAGAAGATGGAAAATTTTTCTCTCCTCATTCAAATACCCTAAGGAACATCTATTAATGAGTTCTCAAAAACTAATAAAGTAAGATGATATATAGAACAGAAATTTATCTTCCACTTTTATCTCCGACTTCTGGTTCTGAGATTTCTGTGCAATTAACTTAGTATACAAACCCATGTACCATTCTGGCTACTTTAAAGTTGCTGATTTTAACTACTACTATTGTTTGAGGCTCAAGTCCTACGCTCTGTTTAAGGTCAGTTCTGGCTTGGAGCCAGGGTAATCTTAAGAGAAAGGATTAGAAAACAGGGAGACAAAAGAAGTGCTTTCAGCCCTGTCCCTCTGCATCTGCAGTTCCTGTACAGCAAGGAAGGAAGAGTGTACTTGTGAAAAAAGATTCACATCTCAGTCCTCCTCTTTAATTCCATGTGCAAAATACTGTGAGAAGAAAATCTATAAGCCCTGTATATAGAGCAATGCCCCTTCCACCCTCATCAATTCCCTACTGTGGGAAGGTATCTGGCAAGTTATACCTTTGCCACATACATAGGTATTTCGGCTAGCTGTCTAAGCTTCTTCCACTCGTCATATCTGAGTATAAATGCTTGAGGTCTGCTTCCTCCAGCACTGAACACACCCACTGGGGAGAAACAAGCACAAAAACTGTTCTGCGAAATAAGTAAACTTGAACTGGGCACTACCTAGAAAAAGAACGAACTCAAAACTCCACAACATTACTCCTGGGCTGATTCTTCCTGCTTGACCATAACTAATTGTCTTGTTGAACAGCATGTCCTAAGCGTGTCCAGAGAAGAGCGACAAAGCTGGTGAAGGGGCTGGAGAACAAGTCTTAAGAGGAGCGACTGAGAGAGCTGGGGTTGTTTAGCCTGGAGGAGAGGAGGCTGAGGGGAGACCTTATTGCTCTCTATAACTACCTGAAGGTAGGTTGTGGAGAGGAGGGAGCTGGCCTCTTCTCCCAAGTGACAGGGGACAGGACAAGAGGAAATGGCCTCAAGCTCCGCCAGGGGAGATTCAGGCTCGACATAAGGAAAAAATTCTTCACAGAAAGGGTCATTGGGCACTGGAACAGCCTGCCCAGGGAGGTGGTTGACTCGCCTTCCCTGGAAGTGTTCAAGGTGGGGGTGGATCAGTTACTGAGGGACATGGTTTAGAGATTGGTGGAAATGGTTGGCCTTGATGACCCGGTAGGTCTCTTCCAACCTGGTGATTCTATGACTCTATGATTCATTACCAATACCCTGAAACAGTGAAACATTGACATTTTGTTTCAAAAGACTTGACCCTGGTAAATGAAGTGAGCTAGAGCACAGAAAATGCAAGCTGATCAAGAGGCTGGTATTTCTGATTTGTGGGGTAAAAGCTGTTTTTACCCAATAGGCAAAGAATGGAAGGAAACCCCTGCTGTGGAAGCACTTACTGAATGTTGTTATAAGAACTTTCAAAGCAGTACCATCAAAAAAGCCTACACACCAGTAAAACAAAACAAAACAACCCACCTTGCCAAAGCTGCCTTTCCCTAATACTTTGATGAAGTTGAACTCTTCCAGGCCTATTCGCTTGGTCTGGGCCTGTTTGACCTCCCCGTTTTCACCGTTCTCCCCTGCTTTGTTAAGCTGGTTGTCTGTTGATGTTGTAGCTGTTGCTCTGTGTTCCTCTCCCCGATTGTCAAACGATAACGCTTTCCTAATGTTGTTTTCCAGCTCCTTGATTTCTAAGGAAATGTGAGAAAAAAGTGTTCATTTTAACCAGCCATCAGAAAAACAGCCCATATCAGTCTGTATCAGTTTCAGGAAGGGACATTTATCATCCCTGAATGCTTTGTAGAGCAATCTGTGGTGAATACATGCTTAGCAAACTGCTTCTCCACCTTACTGTAATTAGACAAAACCTTGCTTTAACAGGAAGGATGGCCTTTTAAAATGAAACTAAGAGAATGACATATCCAAACCTCAAAAGATAAGTCAGAATAGCGGCCAAACAGTTGTTTTAGTGATTTTGGGTGTTCCTGTACCACAGACAAATACTTTCTTTTTAGTACTCCTATCTTCCTGCAGCACTTGAACTCATCTTCCGGCTTTAGTATCTTACAGCTGTATCTTCAAAAGTTCAAAGGATAGTTGGGTGTCCCAGTCCTTGAAGTCAACACAAATGGAGCATCTTACTCAGCTCCAGCTGTTAGCAGACTCCTGCCAATAAATTATTTGACCACTACCTAGCGCCACTTTAAGCACCAATTGTGTAGATCTGCTAAACAGTTCTGAACGTTTCTCAGTCTTAAACACAGTGAGTCCTGGTGACTAACAGACCTTGGGGTCTGTCTCAAGCTCCTGCATAGTACTTCTGCCTGATGACCTTAGAAGCAACAACTTTACTGAACAACAACAAAAGTGAAATTTAAGAGAGAATTTAGACAAATTCTTTGTTCTTATTTCAAGTAAATAATCGGATATTTAAAAAATATGATTCAATTAAAATACTGTATGTGAAATCAAGAGGCTGACAAATTTAAACCAGTTCTGGACTCAATGTTTTATAGTTCTTATTACTATGGAGCTTTGGAGATCTCTTCCATAAAAATAAGGCTGAGAAATTTCTTAGCTTTAAATAAATTTCAATGAATTTGACACAAAAATCCTCATCATCTTATGTCTTGGTGTAACGATTTTTTTCAACCACTGGTTTACATACATGATGGTATATAAGATACCTCATAGACTTCTGATTTTTAAACCCAACGCTCAGATCAGACTCACAAAGTGCTGCTGACATATATGCTCTGTCAATGAGGCTGTTCAGCTCAATGATATCAGGTCATAGCAGTGAAGATTAAAATATTTTTCTCTAAAACTATGCAAGAAAAAAATCTCTGAAAGGAAACATGCTTTAACAAAGCCTCTAGAGATCACAACAACACACTAGCATAGCCTAATTGGATGGAAGTTTTTATTATCACAGATGTCCAACATGAAATTGCAAGTACGCAATATCTTTTTCAGATAGGTAAATGCTCTTTCAAGTTCTGTGGTACTATTTAAGATGTTCTGACTCTTACAAAACAATATATAACCTCCTTGAATGAAGGTATTTGGTTAGGCAATGACTCATCCAGTAAAGTTAATATTTTAAGATGACTGTTTTATAATTTTCCCTTTAAAAGACACTTAATTCCACAGATATAAATGAAGCGAGAAGGCAGCTTTTTAAAGCAGTTTTTGCAGTTCCTAACTCTAAGTACTTCATTTTCTGGTGGCAACTACTTCACTGATTTGGTTCTACAGAGGGTTTTTTACCTTTCTAAAGAAGGAAAATATGTGACGATATATATATCAGTTCAGAAATAAAAAGAGATGTTTGACCTTGATCACATGGAGAAGTTGGTGCTGACTTTGACCTATCTTCTTCTGATGATGTGCTTCCCGGAACTGGTTGTTGAGTCTCTGCACCTGCAATTAGCTGAGAACAATTGCAAAAGAGATACTCAGCTACAAGATCCTCCCATGCCAAAAGGAAATTTAATTTAACAACATTAATTCACAAGTAGAATTATGAAGGAAAGTGAAGATGTTCTGCCCCTCTTCAAAGGGATCTGAAGAGGCTGGACCACTTGGCTGAGACCAATGGCATGAGGTTTAACAAGGCCAAATGCCAGGTCCTGTACTTGGGGCACAACAACCCTAAGCAGAGCTACAGACTAGGAGAAGCCTGGCTGGAAAGCTGCCAGGAGGAGAAGGACCTGGGGGTGTTGGTTGACAGCTGACTGAACATGAGCCAGCAGTGTGCCCAGGTGGCCAAGAAGGCCAATGGCATCTTGGCCTGCATCAGGAACGGCATGACCAGCAGGTCCAGGGGAGGTTATTCTCCCTCTGTACTCGGCACTGGTGAGACCGCACCTCGAGTACTGTGTTCAGTTCTGGGCCCTTCACCACAAGAAGGATGTTGAGGCTCTGGAGCGTGTCCAGAGAAAAGAAACAAAGCTGGTGAAGGGCCTGGAGAATAAGTCTTATGAGGAATGACTGAGAGAGTTGGGGTTGTTTAGGGGAGACCTCATTGCTCTCTACAACTACCTGAAAGGAGGTTGTAGAGAGGAGGGAGCTGGCCTCTTCTCCCATGTGACAGGGGACAGGACAAGCTCTGTCAGGGGAGATCCAGGCTTGACATCAGGACAAAATGTTTCACGGGAACGGTCATTGGGCACTGGCAGAGGCTGCTCAGGGAGGTGGTTGATTCACCTTCCCTGAAGGTGTTTAAGGCACGGGTAGACGAGGTGCTGAGGGGCAAGGTTTAGTGACTGATAGGAACGGTTGGACTGTATGATCCTGTGGGTCTTTTCCAACCTAGTGATTCTGTGACCTCAGCCATATAGTAGATGACATCACATCAAATGGAGACTACAATATAAACAAAGAAAGAACTGGCAATTTAATGAAAAATAGTTTCTAAAGACAAAATAAATGTAACAAGCATAACAGAATGACTGGGAAAGTTTAGTATAGCCACCATGAGCCTGTGTCAAAATCTATCTGGTAAGCACATCTAACTACAAAACACATCAGCAAGCACTGAAAACTAACTCATGCAGTAACACCACATCTTTTCCCAGGAGTCACACATCAATTAATTTACTCCTGAGCTTTCTATGTTTCTGTAACATTTTAAAACAGTGTATATGGGATCCAAGCATGCAATAATGAGGAAAATGAACAGAAGTGAATGGCAATATTTTAAGAAATTATGCTAAAAAATTGCCTACTTCTGTAAATAAAAGTAATGGGTCTGTTGTCACAATCATGCAAATAGAAAGTGTAGCCAAATTCTGACCCAGGATACATATTATCAATCCAGAATGACCCCATCAACCTTGGATGGGGTGACATAAGCTTTTTATTTCTAGAACAGCCCAGTTTTCCCTGTAACAGTGACAATAACTCTGGAACTGTCATCTGGTAAACAGTTTCTCTTCATGAGAAGCAGCACATTGCTCATTTAGTAGCATTTACAATGTTACAGAGCAGTGCTGTGTCTCAGTCGATCAATTATCCAATACAAATTCTAAGCCAAAGAGACATTTATGTTTTTTTATTAGCTGTTGTGTCAGACACTGTCTCTCTGTCAAACCTCCTTCCTCAAAACTAAAATGGGGGATTCTACACAGATTCCAGGTTTGCAAAACCATACGAGTTAAACCGAATTCCATATAAAAAAACATAGAATAGATTACTTGCACTTATAAATCAAAAGCCGAAGTCTTAGTTCTGAACTAACTTCTAAAAAATTCTTATGCAAGTTGAGTGAGTGGGATTGAACCCCAGCTAGGAAAGTCACAATACAGTCATATCTATTTCATTTTTTTTTAATGTGACACTGCATAGTAAAATTACCTTTTTCCTTCTCTGCCCACTATTAGTGATCTTATCTGGAGTAACTCCAAGATCTGCAAGAACCTTAGCTATACCTCTAGCATCCACTCCACAGTTTGGTGCCACGTTTGTTTCACAGCGTCGATGTACATTCATCTTGCAAACTGCAATGAAATGCAAAGTATTACAGCAAATTAAATACTACCTTGGCAGTTGTATTACCTACTTAAATGAGACCTTAATGGACCTATCAGTAACTTCTTCAAATAAATATAATTTCAGGAGAGAAGTACTTATCTGTATTTGCAGTGACACTTCAATGCTAATATAAAATTATTAACCTCATTATTATTCTTCTGCTATGATAATGCAGTACACATAGTACCCAGAACAGAAACAGGAAGAAATGAAAATATCTAATGATCCTGTAAATCTTAAATGGAATTTGAACTAGAGGAAAAGTCCTACAGAGCTTGGGTTTTAGCAGTCCAATTCTGCTCTTGTACTGAGAACACAACATTGTTCCTCATCTATTATTGCTTCTTACTGTATCTTATATAAGCAGATTAACTCTTAACATAGGTAGGCACAAAACAAACAGTGGTTTAAGTCTTAATTCAAGTCCTTGGCACTTTTAGACAGTTTCTTTCCATAGATGGCAATCCATTCACTTAGCTCTTTCTGTTAAATACCTTCTCATGAAACTAGTACACAAGTAAGAGGGGAAAAAAGTTACATTGCTTCAAGGTTTTGGGGCAGGAGGCAGAACATACTAAAAATAGAATAGCACAGATTTGTTAGGAGCAGATGGTGTATTTTGTCTTAGACTTCACTGCCCTCTCGTGGAGCAAGGCATAAAGAAAGCAAAATTGCAAGTGTAATTAAATACTCGATTATCATTCATTTGCTCAAATTCCTTGCTTCATTACTTTTTAGAGAAAAAAAGTACGTATTTATAAAGTTGCAGTTCATTATATTGTTTGTCAACAACAGTTTCAATGTATAAGCTCAAAAGAAACAGAACGTATTTGCCTCTGAAAGTATACACAGGCATTGTATCTGCAGCAGGGATCACGCACTTTAGAAAGTAGGTGCCTTTCCTTCTCAAGTATGTTTCAGCTCACAAGAAGATCAAAAAGATATTTCTACATAGAGTATTTTAAGCATATGTATATTTATACGACAGCTCAGTGGCAAGTAAAATGTTTGACCTAGGATCTGTAACAGTGGACACTGAAGAACAGAACTACTTGAAAGGAAGCAAGCAGGAAAATTTTAAACAGTCCAATCTCATGATCATTCCTTGTAAAAAGCAGCACAGGAATAAGTGGTGAAAAAACAGAATAGCAAACTTTTGGAATACACTTTTCATGCTGTTAATAACAACACTGGGCAAGTAAGTACATCTCTGAAGAAGGGAGCTTTGTTTGGCACTTAAGAGACAAAACAAAGCATGGAGAAATCCACATTTCCATCTCAGGTCAGTTCTCTATTTCATGCAGACAATACTGCATTTTTATAGGCACTCATTTTATGAACACAGGCTCTCTGAACTACTGTTTCTATGCATCTGCTACACAGCAAATGCATACGTATGAGAAATAACATTACTTTCTACAGTTAAGAGGAAATGAACCACTATGGTACTTGAAAGAGAATATAAAAGTGGACTAATAATTTCACAGAATAAGTGCAGATACACTGTAGCTCTGATTAAAAAGCAAAGAGAAAAAAATCATGTTTAATTGAAAAATCTTCTCTGAACAGATCTCCATCATAATTAAGTTAGCATTTAAACAGAATCTTTAATGATAGTAAAGTAACAATATTTAGAGTATAACAATTTATCACTGCTCGCTAGCTAGAATCATACGGGAAGGCTTAAACTTCAGAATGCTCTCCCAGTGTACCACTTTGCCTTGAAAAAAATTATTTCTTTCACTTGCTGCTCAGCAATCTATTAAATGAAGCATTAGGCCTGACCTTCACCTATAGTTATTGCTAATCTACAGTACCACAAAGGATACATTTAATAGATTTACATGCTTATACATATATGTATGACTCCATAATTCTGCTGTTGAGAAGTGTACTTAGTATGATTTTTGTGTTTATGGAGATAGACCTACCAAGTCATAAAGGGCAACAAAGTGAAAACGCTTATAATTCCGTTATGTACTACCTTCTAAGAATCTGACAATCTTCATGATATCATACCCATCAAACCACTAATTGAAGTATTTTGTTAACTGTTTCTAAAATACTACTTTCATTTGCAAGCATTTGCATTGTTTTCTCTCCCTTGTAGAATATACAGATCTGCTTCAAACAAGGAGATAATGAAAAAGTAATTTCTGTTAGTTAGAATGACATGAATGCACTTTCCAGCAGTAACTTCATCTACAATTACTGTACAAAGTACACAGATATTAAACAGAAGAATGTGATAAATACTTTGCTTTGTGGAACAGAGGTGCTAGGCAGACCTTCACAAAGGATGATTCAGCTAGATATCAGAATACCTCATCTTCTGGATACGGATGCACAGGTCTGCTTCCGTCAATACATAATAATAGTTTTTGAAGATGGTATTAGGAGAAAAGTAGCCAGAATAGTGATGTTTAAGAAGTTTAACAACCATCAGCAAAACCTGAAAATCTAAAAGGCATGTAAGCTGAAGGGATGTATTCCTAATTTTCTGTTGACTTTGAATTTCCTATTTGGCAATAAACCTCCAGAGCAGGAAGTCCCAAATGTGTTTCTGTGCCCTGTCCTCTGCATCTGTTACTGACTGCTGTTGCATGGTAAAGCACCATCTTCTAGCTATGAAGGCAATCTCTACAGCAGTCTTCTATTCACTTGCTATTAATTTCTGTACATGCTGGAAAAAACGGAATAACTTGAAGTCTTTCCAAGTCTACAGCACCCACAAAGAAAAAGAAAAGCTCTGAAATGGTAAAATCCTTACCTTTGCATTGTAAACCTTGTCTCAAAAGACCCCAGAGCAATGAACCACAGTGGTCACAGAAGGTGGGCACTTTGTAATTGTGGATGCTGAACTTGTGAGGCATGTTGACACTGAAACGCTGAGATCCCACTTGCTGAAAAATGAGAGCACAGCATATTTCATTCTAATTAATTTCTTTATTATTGGCGTAGACCAAGTCTCTGTTATGTTTTGAAACCACTTGTAATTTAAACAAGATTAAATAAGTCTGTGCTCCGATGATGATCTTTGCATTAGGTATATTCAGGCTACAGAGATCTTCTCACTATTTTACTTGGGGAAGAGAAGGAGAAGGGCTGTTGTTGTCCACGAGATACACAATAAAGCCTACTTCCTACTTCTGCTGGGAACAACAAATACACGGCTATCGGGGAAGATCTCTTAATGTGGAAGGCAAGGAAGTCCCTCCCAGTTGTTTTAGGAGCAGGAGGCTGAGTTAAGACAGGGCTCAGAAAGAGAAATATATCACAAACCCTTCATCTTTTCATATCTCACTCTTCTTTAGATTATGAAAATAACAATGATAATTTGTTTTGTTCAGGGATTCCAAGGTATGATTACTTACTAATTAAAGGATATAATTGATAAATTTTTATAGCAATCACTGCATAGTATGAGATTTATTTCAATGTTTTTCCTTCCCTTTCCTATTACCACTGCCTTCTCTCCAGTGACCCAGTACCCCTTCCTAAACAATGAGAGCATTATATCAGCAAAGCATGCAAGTCTCCACCAGTCTGGAGCCTGTGAATGTAAATCAACACAAGATTTTGTATATTCCTGTTGGTACTATGCAAAAAGAGCACTATGCAAACAGAGTCCTGTACCACAATCCTATGCAAGTGATTAAGTTCTGGACGTAAAATAGTGGTTGTGAACCAGATATTAAAAAATGCTCCCAGCATGAAAAATGGTAGTGATTTGTGCAGGATGAATGAGATCAATTAGTGTTGCTCCTTCTGCTTTTGAATTAAAATTGCACAACTCATATTAACCCAGAAATGGAGAATGTTAAAAATGAAAAGGAGTGAAACGGGCTCACTGAGGCTTTAAGCATTCAGATGGTATGAAAAGTTAAGTAATTATAAATAAATTGCTGTATAATCATTCCCATGTAAGTAAAAATGTTACAGTAATATGTCATTCCTAAGTAAGTGCTATATCACAAGAGGAACAGAAGGACACAAAAAAGTCTATAGCATTTCTTGATTAAACAGAGAAGATGACACTACTTGGAACAGATTAAAGACAGAGTTTTACGTAGAAAATTTATTTTATAAACTTTTACCTCATCGTGAGTTTCCTGTTTTTTTAAGCCAGCACACTTTGTTATTATAAGTTCATGGCATCTCTTGTGGACTACACAAGTGCAAACTATAAACAGAAAACAGATAGAAGAATGAGTTTTCAAGGAGATTAATTTTGATGCAAAAGACTGAACTTGGAAGACTAGAAATGCTAGGATTTGAAAAGTTGCAAATGACTGGTGACCTAGTGAGTCCTATGACGTAAGTCTGGCTTACAAAGGCAGAAGATGACGGACTTTCAAGAGACCAATGAATTTTAAGAGAACTAAACATATCTGCCAAAAAGTATGCAAAACTATGAATTACCTTCTGAAATATTAGCTATAATTTTTCTCAAGTTTTATATATTTGATTTAGCTGATAAAAGTCCATGATCTCCACATTATATGAGACACAATGGCAAAAGCAATTCCTGTCTGAAGAACTTTCAGAGGAAGAGAGACATAAACAGTAATTCACTGTAAGTGTCAAAGAACAGAAAATCCGAAGCTGAACATTCCTTGTGTAACACGTTATTGTAAGTTGATAACAATTAAAGGTTTCAGCAGGCAAGAATGCTTTGTCAATATTCATACTTATTACTTAATCAATGAGTAACATTTGCTGATATGACAGATAAGATTAAAAATTACAAGGTCTATCATACTGTAGGATTCAAGATCATTATGTGAAGGAAAAAACCTTCAGAGTGAAATACTGAATTTTTTTTCTTCTAGATTTGGTCATTGTAAGAAAGAAAAAGAAATTTTGCTATATGTTAACATGTTGATTCTTATTATAGAATGTAAAATGATTATTTGCATTTATTTACTTACAATGAGATTTCATCAAGGCTTTTTTAACTGAAAAATCATCACTAATTTGATTATTTCTACTCATCAGACAAGAATTCAGTAGAAAACATCTTCCCAAGAAATGACTACATTAATGCTTCAAGAAACAGAGTTGAAAAAAGGAATTCAAAATGAAGCATTACTTCAGTCTTTGCCATAAGCTTCTCTAATGACGACCTCTATAATTATCTCATCTAATTAATTACAGTCTTTACAATTAACTGGCATTTTTAAACAAAGAATCTTAAGCAGAATAAAGAATTAACAATTTTAAAATGCAAGAAGTGAAAAATGAAGAAGTCAACATCTGCAGATATGCTCCCCTAATTGGATGTGCATCAAGAGATACCTAGAATGTGTTGTTCAGTGACATGTTAGCTGTGCCCCTACTTCATATGTGCTGCCTAAGATCAAAAGTTTTAAAAAAATCTTACTGTGGTTTACTGTAAAGATTATCTTTGACGAGACAAATTTATTCTGATCATCTTGTGCTAAATTCATATCCCTGTTCATATATATACAATGCCTGATGAAAACATTATTTATATAACATAATACATACATTCAAACTGTCCCCCTGTAGATTATCTCTTACCTTGGCATTGGTATCCCTGTTTTCCTATTACACCCCTGTAAATAAAACAGTGTTTTAGAAAATGAAGAATACGTGTTTTTAAAAATGAAAAACATTTCCTTTTGTCTTTACTGGACATGCACAAGTTTAAAAGAACATCATCTTCTAATCACTAACCTGATAACTGCGTGACTAGATTGAGATCAGTTCAAATTAGGAACTACATCTGAGTTGATAAGATGTAACAGGTAGGAAGAATACTTCTGAATCCCTTCAAGGACTAAGACACATTTACTCTAATAAAATTAGGCAAAGTCAAAGGGTACATAAAGAGGGAAGCCAAAAGCTAGTAAAATAGTATTCGATCAGACCTTGACAGAAGTTTGCATTTGTCAATATTTTTGCTTGAAATCATCTTAGCTAATGTAAAGCCTAACTTGCAGACATTTCTTACCAGAATGTAGTTGAGTTCATGTACAATTTAGATACTTTCACATTAAGAAACAGCAATTCATTACACATTACTAAAAAATATTAACTATGGATCAACACCAGATCCTGTGTGTGTTAAGGTACAGATCAGTATCTCTAAGCAACTTTGGAAAACATCAATAGAGCTTCTGAAAAAGAATCAAAACCTGAATGTCTCCATCACTTTTCCCTATCTGAAAATTGCAAGTAGTGAAAACTAATGTAAACAGTTTCTAAAAGGGAGTTCTTGAAATACGTTGTAATAATAAAGACTCTGTACACTGTGCACCTCTAGATCACTAGAAGTCTAATATTCGCATATGCCATTAACTTCAGTAGGTTTTATAGGGCCTTGGCATTTCATAGGAGGAAGATGGTGATACTTAAGCACCTAACGAAGAATTCAGTCATCTTGGCAAAAGGTAAAAGTCTAAGATTAGTACTGAATCTACACTTAAGCACCTACAGAACACAAGACTGGCTGCCTACCTAGAATTTATAGTGTCTACTAGACAGGAAAAGATTTAATTTTGTGACTCAGCAGAGAAAATACACAGATACAACTAATTCTAACATGTATGATGGAAGTTTAACAGTCTTCTATTGTCATCTGCAAAACTGTTGACAGATAAGTATTAAACTGAAGAGGAAAAGAACTACGACTCCATGCTATTCATGCTTAAGCAAAACAAGAGGATATGTTAACTCCTTAGTTCAAAGCTGCAAAGAAAGTAAAGTCAAAATGTCTTCATACCATATAAAATCTCTGCAGTGTGAACAATACGTTGGTTGTCTAAGATAGGTGGCCATAAACTTGTGTCCATTAACCTGATGTACTCTGCGTCGCACAGCACCCTGCCGCTTTCTGGGGCGCATACGTTCCCGGAACACACGTTCTTCATTGTCTTTGGGTGCTGAAAAAGAGGAAAAACCAACAAGCTTCTTTTTGAGCATCAATTACTTAAGGACAAGGGTTTCATTGCCTAGTACAGGAACTCCTATTTGTTCTAAACCTTTATTCATAAATTCATGCTAAGCTGGGGGTAAGTCTACTGTGTTTTATCACCGCCAAGCACACTGACAACCTCTTCAACAGAAATTAGAGTTTGAGTCTCCAAATATTTCATTTGATATTCACGGGGGGGGAGGGGTGTCAAAATTCGATAAAAGCTCCCAGCAACCCTGGTCCCCATACACTCAGAAAATTATGTAAGTGCAAGAAAGCAGTGTACAAGTACATATTTTGTTCAAGTAGAACAAAAATTCCATCCAGAACTGATTACTTTGTAGAATTCCTGATTAAGATCTGACCTTCAGGCTCTAATAATTCACTTTGATACTAATACACTCCCAGCAAAATGTTCAAGGGAGTGAAATCATTCCTCTTAACCAATTCCTGTTCAACTGGATATGAGATTTAATGTTAGTAGCTGATACATCTCAGAATGAAAACCTTTGGAAAAAAAGTCCTCCAAGGACCATCAGATCTTTCTTTCTAAGGCTTTGTTTTGATAAGTATCACTAACACGTCCATGGAATTCTGTATGCATTAAGCAAAAGCAAAGGACTAAGTAGCAATGAATAGTACACAGTTGTTAAGACAGATTTTACAAACACTCATGTCTGTGCAAAACAGCATATCAGATCTGAAGGGGCACACATTCAGTCATCCATTCCCAACTGAATCTACGCACTCACTCACTCACTACTTCAGCGAATATAATACCTTGAGATGTAATTAACACTTGTCATTCTCTGATTTCAATTACGCTGAATTACTATGATGGCCTAAAGGTGCCAACTTTAGTCTGTTGCAAACTCTTCTGACGTGAATGAGTTCTCCAAGCAACAGCACAATATTTAGCAATAGCACAAAGAAAACTAAAAGTCCAAGAACAACTCAAATTATGAATTCCTAGAAATTGGTTTTAAATTAAGCCAATGGATGGATATCCTGGGAAAATACAGAGCTCAGACCCACAGACAGAGATCAGTTTCTTTCACTGCACAGTAAGGCCTAAAACTCATGACAACAGCAAATCCATTTTACGTACTAAGGGTTCCCAGAAAGTTATCTGCTTATATAAAACAAAGAAGATGTTCTGACAGTGTACAGTTCACATTTGATATGATAATCAGTCTACAATATAACTTTCTCTTCTTATTTTCATCTTCACAGATAAAGCACCTGTAATTTTACAGTGCAGATACAAATCTTCCTCTTGTTTTAGGTAAGTGAACACAGGATCATGCAAGTATATCTACATATATATTTACTAACAAATTATTGAAACTAATTTTACTGTATTACTTTCAGTTTTATATTTAATACTTCAATGAAATTCCATTTTCCACTTACAATACTTAAATGAAAACAACAAAACAGGGTCTTTTTCAGAAATGCAGACATGAAAACAGATGCAAGAAATACACCTGAAATTATCACATTAAATATTTACAGCAGTGCCAACTGTTGATATAATTTCCACAAAAACAGCACCTCTGTGTGTAAGGAGGACACTCAAACAGCTCAGGGAAAGGTAATCTTCTTGGACACTCTTGGATAACATTGGAGGTCTGTTAGCCAGTTCCCCCCAGAATCTCTTTTGTCAGTCCTCTCTCCCACATTTATCACTAAAGATTAGCGCTTAGCCACACCCATGCACCATGTCTTGCTTTAGTGTCAAACTGCATGGATGAATTAGATGTTCTAGAGCAGTGAGTCCCCTGTGCTGACACTACCTCCATCTCATCCATCATTACAGCCTGTGTAGAGCCCCCAACTTTTCCAACAGCAGCAGTGCTTCTCTAGGGAGCTGGAGCAGCACCTGGCATTAATAGTGCATGAGTGGACACTGGATGACTTGACACCAGTCTTTCATTCAAAACAGACCAAGTCACAAGAGAAATTAATCCACCCACAAGCTTTACCCTCAGTTTACATTAAGTTCAGCTAGCTTGTTCACTGTTATCCAACAAAAACACATAAGCAAAGCTTTTCGTTAGTCCTCAAGTCAAACACCGCCATGCCTAGCACAATGCATGGCACTCTTGTGGACCACAGGCACAAAATGAGGCAGTAACTTTCCCAGGTTACTCAGAAACGGATGATCACATCTCTGCTGGCTCATACCCAGGGCTGTGAACCACTCATTCCTAGAAGCATTAACACTGGCCTTATGTTTAAATTAAAATCCATTTATCTCATACTGAACAGCCACACTAAAAACATTAACTTAACTGTCTGAAGACATCTACTTAGAAAGGGAGCTACCCAGACTTCTCTCATTTCTCACAAGCAGAAAAGCAAAGATTAGTAAATGCTACAGGAAAACAGGGAGCACTTGGGAAAATCCCCAACATTGCTGTGATACAGTCAACTAGTGTTGCCAAGATATACATTAGAAAATATTAGCGTTCCAAACAAAATTGGCCTTTTAACTATATTTTAAAATGAAAAAGTCTTACAGTGGTATATAATAGACTCTAGAAAATACCATTAGGATACTGCATTCTGTGCATAGCATATCTATTCTCAGCAGAGGAGTCCAAATTAAAATTAAGTGGATTTGTCATAGTCATTCTATATGTAAGTTCCAATATAAATAACAATTTCTTCTCACAGTGTTAGTTGTGCAGTATCTGTCAAGTATGTACTATAAGTCATAACTTAAAAGATAAGTAAGTGTCACATAATTTTCAGCAACCCTCAATGGTGGCAAGATTGGAGGAAAAAGACCCTGTACACCAAATAATAGGCTCTACCACATCAGGTCTCAGTTTATATTAAAATGGTTTCAGCATAAATGAGAAGGGTTCAGTGTGGAGCACAAATTGCAACAGACAGAATTATCCTGCACAGCAAAATGTGCTATTTCCATTTCTTATCCTTTATGTTGCAAGTACTTAAAGAGAATTCTGACAACAAACAAATGGTAAAAATGTGGCAGAAAAAGCAAGCAAGATCACTCATACAGAGAGGTTTTTCAGCATTTTAGAATACTGACTTCTAAAAGGGAATATGCTGGGCACTTGACTTAATCTGGAGGAGACAGGCATGGAACAGTGACAGTGTTTCGGGAAGAAAAATGAAAATCAGATGGTTTAGTTGAATGGCTACTGCCCCACTAAAGCCAAACTGTAGGCTACGGACAATGGTAACACTTGCAGCAAATGATGTAGCTGCCAGGTAACCCCACGCAATACAACACTGACACCTCCATGGCACTTCTGGCAGAGCTGGATTTTCACTCCCAGGATCACTTGCATGTCTTCATGTTGCTGTCATCTCTAACTACAACCAGCTTCCTGAAAATATAGCTCTTTTAACATAAACTCTTAATAATAACAACAGAGGCGAACTGAACAACAAACGCAAAGGAACAATGATTGTGCTGATGTTTTATTGCTGAAGATAAAAATTAAGAGCTTTTGTACCATACTTAAACCTGACCACTTTAATGCATGTTCTGAAATAGAGCTTTTATTTTAGCACTATATATCTAAACATAGGAAGGATATGGAGGTAGGAGAGGTAATTTGCCGGAAAGTAAGAAGGGACAGGAACAATATCTAGAACTCCTCAGGTTTCAGGATGAAGTGCAACCTGATCATTTTGCATCAAAATTAGGTCTCAAGGGATTACTCCCAAACTCTGTTTGGGCCTCTACTGTAGAGGCATATATACTGTCATCAAGATTTCTCCAAGCAGAAACAGGATTTTGTCTGTAAAGGCTTTAATCTTCTTTAAAATAAAAAAAAGGTAAAAATATCCAAACACAACCCCACCCCCACAGCATATATTTACATTTCTATGTCCTTCCTTTTAAAAAAGCTTTCCTCAGTAGAACAAACTAATTTTATAACTTTGAGATAGAAAAATAGCAAAGAAAACGATACAGCATAATTTCATAAAGCCCTTGAAGGCAGAAATTATCTGGATAGTTGACCACAGTCACAGAAAGAGCTCACAATCTTTTCTCTTTTTTTCCTCAAAGTATAATATTTCCAGGTTATCTCTTTAACAAACACACAGGTTTTGCTTACTGTCTCAAACTGGCTTTCTTTATGAAAGCTAGCAGGAAATTTATTGTTTAATAGAAAAAGAATTAGCTCCTTTGCTAACATTAGTTTGTTAAAGAAGACAATGATGATGAGTGTTAGTAAAGAAATGAAAAAATGCTCTTAGAATGGGTGAGTTTTAGAAGATGTAGGTATCTTGACAAGTCATATCTGTTAACAAGAGCTATTTACTGAGTGCACGGAAGAACAACTTGAACTCTAAAATGTAGCTAGCCCAAATATGAAGGTTGACATTGTAGCATGGGCTCAAGCTCAAATTCATTTGCCTTCAAACATGTGCTCATCTTTAAATGTTTAATTTCTTGCCTAAAAGAGAGATGCTGCTTATATGTTTTTAGAGACTTCCCTTGGTTTCAAGGCTTCTTTTTCTACTCTTTTTAAAAAAAAAACAACAAACAAAAAAACCCCAAAAAACAAACCCCAATCAAATAAAACAAAACTACCCAAACCTATAAAGCTATCCAAATTATTATTTACACATGGTTCAAATCTTCTCTGCATACTTAATTGTTATCATGAACACATTCATTAGGTCACCCAAAGCTGAAGTGACAACAGCAATTTCCCACATGCTTTCAAATGGAAATATTTCACATTTGATTCTCTCGTTTGAGAACATAAAGTCCAGAAGTACTAAAGAGTCTCATAGTACCTAAGGTCCCATGGCAATTTCAGCACATGGTGAAGTCTGATTTAGTTTTCAGAAACCTCCTAACCTTGCTGGCTGGCAAAAATTTGGACCACATGTTCAAAACAAAGAGCATGGTGCCTGGTACTTGAAGAGACCAAGTAAAACAGCACTGCAGCCCCAGCCCCAGCCCACCCACTCTGCTGCAGCAGTGGAAGGGTGAGGGAGCATTACTTCCCATACATGCTCAAGCAAAATACTCCTTCAAATGCCTTTGAGACTTTCACTAGGAAAGTCTTCAAGGAGAGCCCTCACACATTTCTGGTCTCCATCTGCACAGTGTCTGCAGAATCACTGAGAACTTACACCAGCATAAGTTATAAACAACATGGAATTATACATTGGTTGAATGACCGGGCCCAGAGGGTGGTGGTAAACGGAGTTAAATCTAGCTGGAGGCCAGTGACAAGTGGGGTTCCCCAGGGCTCAGTCCTGGGTCCAGTCCTGTTTAATGTCTTTATCAACGACCTGGATGAAGGCATTGAGTCCTCCCTTAGCAAGTTTGCAGATGACACCAAGCTGGGTGGAAGTGTGGATCTGCTGGAGGGTCGGGAGGCTCTGCAAAGGAACCTGAACAGGCTGGACTGCTGGGCTGAGACCAATGGCATGAGGTTTAACAAGGCCAAATGCCGGGTCCTGCACTTGGAGCACAACAACCCTAAGCAGAACTACAGACTAGGAGAAGCCTGGCTGGAAAGCTGCCAGGAGGAGAAGGACCTGGGGGTGCTGGTTGACAGCCGACTGAACAGGAGCCAGCAGTGTGCCCAGGTGGCCAAAAAGGCCAATGGCATCTTGTCCTGCTTCAGGAACGGCGTGACCAGCAGGTCCAGGGAGGTTATTCTCCCTCTGTACTCGGCACTGGTGAGACCGCTCCTCGAGTACTGTGTTCAGTTCTGGGCCCCTCACCACAAGAAGGATGTTGAGGCTCTGGAGCGAGTTCAGAGAAGGGCAACAAAGCTGGTGAAGGGGCTGGAGAACAGATCTTATGAGGAGCGGCTGAGAGAGCTGGGATTGTTTAGCCTGGAGAAGAGGAGGCTGAGGGGAGACCTTATTACTCTCTACAACTACCTGAAGGGAGGTTGTGGAGAGGAGGGAGCTGGCCTCTTCTCCCAAGTGACAGGGGACAGGACGAGAGGGAATGGCCTCAAGCTCCGCCAGGAGAGATTTAGGCTTGAGATTAGGAAGAAATTCTTCACAGAGAGGGTGGTTAGGCATTGGAACGTTCTGCCCAGGGAGGTGGTTGAGTCACCGTCCCTGGAGGTGTTTAAGGTTAGGGTAGATGAGGTGCTTAGGAGCATGATTTAGGGAATGGTGGGAATGGTTGGACTCGACGATCCAGTGGGTCTCTTCCAACCTGGTCATTCTGTGATTCTGTGATTGCCATCTTCAGATGAGCATGCAGCATGTTTAACAAATCCAATATTTAATGAACAGATTTCTTTTTTATAGGAACTACTGACTGGACAACTGTTAGGGAATGGATGTAAAGATAGGGTGCGACATCCATGTTTAGACCCCTGGGGAGTCACACAGATCCCAAGGGTACTGACCTCATCTTGGGGGGTGAATGTAGCAGTACCTATAGCAAAACAGCTCTCAGATCCACGAAGTAAGCCAATCAGAAGCAGACTCCTCCTACTTCCTCACAATTTCTTTATTGTTGGTATATAAAATTAATGATTTTAAGAAATGTGGTATTCCTAAAATAGAGAACTTGCAATCACAATTTTCACAGTACACTTTATTTGGCAAAAGAAACTATATTTCTAGAAATACCACAGGGGAGTTATTGCTATATGACAGATTTTCTGAAAAGTCCATTTCATATCTGAAGGTTTTTAAAACACAATTTCAACTTCCAAGACTTTTTCCACAAGACAGAATTTAGAGCTTTTTCAGTTGGAAAGGAGACAATATCAAGGACAACGGGGGAAAAAAAAAATCAGTGCCAACTAACGTTATTTTGGTCCTCCAATGTTATCTTTCAGAGGAACAAACAGCCTCACTCTAAACACAATACCTGTATGCCAATAAATCTGCAGTTGAAATCAGAGAGGTGGAAATGCATTCTACATATGGTAAATACTAAAGCTATAATTCAGGAGAAAAATCTTACTCCATGGAATATAATGGGTCTACTTATGAAATAACTACTAATGTAAAATAATAATTTGTAAAATGTAGAACAGCTCTCATGCCATAACTTCACAGGATAGACTTATAGGAAGAAAATTAATATAGTTTGTAGCGGTGACATTCAGTTCGTATTGACACAGTGCTAGTAATAAGTACTATCAGTAGCCTGGTGTTAGTATCGATAGAGTTAAGTCCTGACAGACTAACAAGGTGCAATAGCTCTTATTAAATCAACTACTTACTAAAGCAATAAAAGTATATCATCTTTTGAATGAAGAAACTACATATCTAATGCATTATATTATTATTATAAGATTATCATAACTATGATCAGTCCAAAAGCGACCCTTGAGATGAGATTTCTCTGTCCTTACTGCTCCAAGTCAGCAAACATATCCTGCAATGTGATTGCAGTATGGTCCTCAGAGCACAACCAGCTGCTTGTGGTGGTTGATATTCTGGTGATACATACTCATACTGACAGTCCTTTGGTTGACTTCAAGGTAAGAAGGAAAATATGGCAAAACATCACTGTCAAGGCTGCTGTGGAATATGAACTTTCAAAGTGGTGTAAATGTACATGTTTATTTTAACATAGTGCCAGGCTGTGGAATTATCTGGAGGGTCAACTGACCTCTCTCCAGGGTCAACACCTAAGCTGCTGGCCTTTCTCAGTTCTTCAAAAGGAAATGGTGTTGTGATGCTAAGAAGAAAAACAAGCATTGTGAAAATTTCAGGACAAAGCCCTTTTCCCAGAGGTAACTATTAAACCAGGCAGATCTGAAATGGGAGTATTTTAAGTATGTGTTTGTGATATATCAGAGAAGTTCAACAGTCTTTTCCAAATAGCTGCAAAAGCTACATAGAGCACAATGGAATAGAACCTCGTTTGACTCGGGTTTCTGGCCTTTCAGGAAAGATTTTTTTTCTTAAATATGTTTTCAACCTCAGCTTTGTTCCTTTCCCATAGAATAACAGGAGTGTAAGTAGCAGGCCCTAGAAGGTGCCCAAGCCCAGTCTCCTGCAGTGGGGAAGGGTCTCGGGTACTTCAGGCATCCTCAGCTTCCATTTTTCTGATGGTTCTTGAAAATCTCCAGTAAGGGAAATTCCACAACACACTTATGTGTGTTGTTTCACTGCTCCGGCAGGCAGGCTACTTTGCTAATAGCCAACCTAAACCCTCTTGCAGTAATTCATGCTGGATGAATGAAAGGCAACCTGAAAAAGCAAGGATTTTGCCAGCACAGTAAGTACTTGAGTATCTTCAGCAAGCAACCATCAGCCTGTTGCACACCATGCAAAAGACATGGGGCTGAGGATGGCCAGAGACACAGCAAGATATTACAGAAAATATAATTGTAAAAATTTTGCATACGTCTCAGGCCACAGCAAAATAGAAGCTGCTTTGAACTAAGTAGGTCCCTGTGGACACCCCAATCCCATGATAGCTGCAGAAAAGCTGCTATATCTGAAGGTAGAAAGGAGACTGAAACTCACTTCCTGCCTTTAAACTACTAAATCACACAGTTGTCTGGTTGATTCCATTTCCAGATCCCCCTCCTGATAGCAACAACTTGCTTCCATCTGTTTAGAAATGTGTCTTAAAAGGCTCACTTATGCTAACATTTCCATATTTATTCTCATAATTCCCTGTAACTACATTAAGGACCTATGGTATATAACCTAACAGGTAAGAGATAATAGCTCACCAAACAGTTTTATAATGCTTTTACTCACCTACATTACCCCTCCGCCTCCCCCCCAAAAAAACCCAAACAAAACCTGACGCCTGTGATATACATTACATACATTCAGGTCTTAGAGTACTTCTAAGTGGAAATGAAATCTTCTTACCTACAACTAGGAAAGATGTCATTCTGCGGTGTCACCGTTGCAGCCATAGGAATTATAAAAACTTCAGGAAGTTTACTTTGGAGAAGCTATTATTTTTATTTCTTTATGTTAGTTTCCCAATAAAGTACTAATTACTTGCTTGTATCTTCCACGGGGCAGAGACAGTTGGCTGTACAACTGTTTGAGATTCAAAGGAGCCTCTCACAGTACCTAAGTAATAACTGAGAAAGCCAGAGAAGATTGCATAGCAGCTCCTTTATCCCAAGCAGGAAGAATTCTTCCCATTAGTCCAACTAATTTTGGTATAACTTAAAAAAGCACTACTGCATCCTGAATACTGCACTCCAAAAATCCTCAGGAAGGCCAGAGGAACTTTTGAGGGCAGGCTGTATGACAGCAATACATTAATATTTTATTTGCAGACTTTTTCTTACACTTTCAGATAATGGCAATGATATTTTTTGACAAATTAAAATAGGAGCTGTAAAAATTTCAAATTTATTTCCCCCCAACAGTACTAAAGTAATGACATAAAGTCTTTGTACCTCTATATTGATAAACTCACTGATGCAACTGTAACTGTTCTGACAACCAGAAGAGGATCTGAGCCCAAGCAGTAGAATGTGTTATTAGGAATCACAAGTGAGACAATCATCTTCCTAGCCACTCTTTGCAAATAGGTTCAGGATACCTTATGCCTGTTTTATTGCACTGTAATTGTACAGTAGCTTTTCCTGCTTAGACAAAGAATTTCCAATACTATTAAAATTTCAAATTATTAACTGTCAGGAAAGAAATCTTTCAGTAGCAGAAAAAGAACAAAAACTCTTTTCATGCCAAAATAAGGTAAAAGGCTCTGTTTTCTGAAGTAAGTTGATGCTTAGATACTGTTTCTACAGACAATCCTATCACTGTTAAATTATTTGTTATTCTTATGATATATTCTTGGTAATTTTTTTGAGTTAGGTAACACATAACAGTATCTTGACACATGTTTATAAACAAGTACTTGGCTGCCACCGGTATCTGAACTCCTCTCAGTGTAAGATACTAATGTTCCTCATCACCTTAGAAATTGCTGTGCTCCAAGACAGCTGCCACCAATAAACAACATCTGTCACTACTTTTCTCTTTTCGGCCCACTATATAACCCATAATACACTTCTACTCATATTCCAACATGTCACAGCTCTTACTGGTTTCCATCTTTTACTAAGAGCCATATTATGATAATTCTCTCACCCTCCACTAATATCCTCATTTTGTCCATTTCCTAAGTGGGTAGTTCTTGCAATTATGTGTAAAGGACAAAAATGATCAGCAAAAGAACTTATTCCTTCTTTCTACTGCCTTTCTGCAAAAGTAGGAGGAATTTTTTTTATTCTGATACCCCCCACACATGCACACAACAAAAGCTTAATTAAAAACGTCTCTGACTCACAAGCAGCACTGTTAAAGCAACTCTCTCATCTATGTCTTTCAACATTAAATCTATTGTTACTAATTTCCATACAGAGAACAATAATAGATATATTATGTAATCTTGATGTACTCATATGATTTATTACCAAATACTACTTCAAAAACCCATTATAGCAAGGCATTTCTGGATATGGCTATATGAAAGAATATATCCACTGTGCCACAGATTTAAATGGGAATCTTTGAATATTTAAAGCACTACTTACCTGCCCTGCTAGATGTTAAATCTATGAATTTATTGCATGGTAAAAATGGAAACATGCTAAACACTATATTCTTTCTCCCTGCCAGGTTAAGGGCACAGCACCATGAGGCAAATGCAAATGCTGAGTACACATATTGTCAGTAGAACCTGAATGCATTTTGCAGGTTTTTAGTGGGGGGTGGGGGGCACCGACACTTGACAGGAATGGGGGGATGAACCTATCATTGACAGAACAATTATTTCTCAGTGACAAGATTGCATTAGAGAAGTTTTAAGGCTTCTTATTGCTTTGGATTTCAATATACAGGTTATTTTATTGTCCAGACTCTACAGAGTAATAAGGCAAGACCACAGTGTTAACTCATCCTACTTTTGCAGAAGGAATTTGGGGCCTACCCTGCATTTGCTACTAGCTCCATCATGTGCTCTAATTTGCAATATCAGATTACTACTTATAAATGTACTACTAATTTTTCCTTTTGCAGGTCTTCAGGCAAAAGAACAGTAAAGGGATCTCTCTTCTGCTTCCTGTGACTCCCAGCAAAGTTTTGCAGTCTATTACATTTTGCACAGTGAGCTAGGTGAAATAAATATTTATGTGATAATCATGGCTCTTGTTAAACAAAGCAACACGTATCTAGCCCTCAGGTTACGCAGAAAAACTTGAAAAAATGTGACATGGACACATGTAAAGACCGAAAAGCACGACTAAGTCCTAGTGAAGGACATCCTCCCCACTTTTATAATGAAATATCTTACTGTCTCATACACTGGATATGTTTTCAAATCAGTATGTGGTTGGCCATACTGTGCCTCTTACCATATGAGACATACAGGGGGGTAGAAGAAAAAACCTGTCTGTTCTTGAAACAGGTTACAAAAACTTACGTGTTTCTAATTTTTGCTGTCTTCTTAATATTCTAAACTTTCTCCAATGCTCACATGCTTATTTAATTCCAATTCTCCAGCATTTTAAGACAGATAGTTTTCATATAGAATTAAAACTGGATACCTAATTTCTAACAGTCAAAATTTCAGAAAAGTTTTTAAGCATCAAATGCTTGTAATAATCTTGAGCCATTTTTTCCTGACCTATGGCAAATTAATTCTCCAATAAAAAAAGTATATCCACAGAGGAAAATAATTGGCAAATAGCCTTTGAAGAGGCAGCAGATGGGTTCATTGAGATGTATTTTGTTTTTCATAGTTCTGTAAAATTGAAGTAATATTCAAGAATGCTTAAGAAGTTACTGATGGAAGCAGCTGGCAAGTAGAAAGGGTGATGATGAAGTTAGATGATGAGCTGCCTTACTTTGGAAATTGGGGGGGGGAAGGGCAGGAGATGACCAAAATGGAATCAGGCAGAGTTTTAATCCTCTGATTTTAGAGAAAGAAACTCGGAGAAAATAAGACATGAAAAAAAGGGAAGGAAGAATGAATGTGAACCTAGAGTTGATGAAAGAGAAGGCATCAGAGAATGTTCCTTTTGCTCCCTGTTGGAGAAAACTGTGAGCAAAGCTGCTCACATCAGTCAATGGCCCAGACTCCAAGGCCAATCTGAGTTTAGGATTATTGTCAATTGGTAAAGCAAGTTGCTTTCTACTATTTTGCTGTAAAGAAAAGTGAACTCCCGCTGCTGCACAAAACTCAAAAATAAGAACTGGCAGATATAGATGTACAAAGAGTTAGCTGCAGAAAAGCACTCATCATCCATGTTTTTTTCATGGGGATCCATCTACTTCTCTTGTACTGCTCTAGGAGAATGGATATTCTCATGCCTAAAGAAAATATGTTAGACTTGCTAAGGTCTGAGCCAACCAAGTTCACTGAAACAACTAACTTCAAAAAAGAGATAATAATTTCAACCCACAACTGTTTTCTTCAGATATGAAATAGTTAAATCTAATTCAAACCATGTTTATGCAGTACGGATACTGAAAGCTAACTTAGAAAGTTAAGACAGTTACATATCATACCCTATTAACATTACTCTAAACTAACAGATTTTTTTCTCCTTCAGCAAATCACCTTTTCCTACCTCCTAAGACTAAAAGCAGTTCAGTATTAACCAATTTCCACAGCACTCACTCAAATTTGACTTTCAAAATATACATGAAGACTCTATACAAGAATTAATTGATGCATGTGGGAGAAAAACAATTTCTAACACTTTTGAAAAGTATAAATCTTCCAAGAAAAAAATATTTGTTAAACTCTAGGCTGTGTATCTGATTACTGCAGCCAAAAGAAAACAGTACTCGAAAGAAAAAATACTGATTTTATTCCTTCTCTTTCTCAGCACACAGACATCAAGTGCTACTTCAAAATCCAAACAACTTTCTCCCTATTTTGTCCAGAAACTAAATTAGACCATGAAAACTGAGACAAAACAGTTCTTGGAATGACTGCTGATTTAATTTTTCTCTTATTATCCCTGTGGTCTAATTATTTTCCATTCAGTACTGACCCTGCCTTTCCACCAACAGTAATACTCTTGGACATTCTTAAGTGTCAGGTAAGTTTTCCTGTGACTAACAGCACAAAACTCATCTGGAAACCTGTGCATAGCATAACGAGGATAGGGTCCAAGTAAAATCTGTGGAGAGCCAAAGGAATGCAAGGAGACTGCCTGCAGCACAAAAGGATGACTACTCATAGATCTCTATGCTCTATATACCTAGTCACATGAGGATAAGATTGTCCTTGGTTACAGCCCTACAGTTATAGCAGAGATGCATACATAAAATGAAGCAGTTTGGCTCAGTTTACTTACTGTAGAGATAAAAAAAGAAACCTTGATTGCCTATGTCCAAACTGTAAGGATACAAAATGTTCTAGTAATTGTAAAATACAAACCTCAAAAACATCATTCCATTTATTGTTTGTTTATTAACAGGTCAAGAGATAACAGACACTTTAAAAAAGCTTTCCTTAAAAAAATTCAAGTCACAGCCCATGATCTCAAACCCTCTCTGTCCTCTTTGGTTTCCCAAACACCTCTGCTCATATTCAAACACTACATAATTCATTTTAACTTAGCCTTATCAGGTTGCTGAATAAGTATGTGAAAGTCAGCTGGCTGTAAGTTAAAAAAATATATTCAGTGCCTCCTTACTGCTGCTGTCACTGATTTAGCTGTTCCCATGGTAAACTTAAATCCACCACAGGAAGCTGTATCAGCTATCAGTTCACAAGTTGGGAAGTGTGGTGTATGGAGATTTGACTTAACAGATCCCAGAACTGCCTGGTTGAAGGATGTGGCAGTTGAAAGCCGGAGGCCGGATTTCTTTCATTTTTTCCTTCGCTTTTCTTTCTTTCTTTTTTTTTTTTTAAAAAAAAAAAAAGCCTTGTATAATCTCAGGAAAACTTCGCTGAAGTTTTCTTTAATAAAACATTACCTTTGCCATTAGTGTAACAGCAGCCAAATAAAGATAAATAATGCATTTTCAGAAACAGAAACAAAGACGGAACTTCCCAATTTATAAGGTAATTTAGACTAAATAAGGCTGTGTTTATAGTCTGCCTTTTTCTTTTTTACACATCCAAAACACAATAACCAAAAGCTTTTAATAACAAAGAAAAAAGTAAATATTGTTTTTAGCAAATAGTAAAGAAAGGCAAGAAAACAGAAACACGGCATTTTAAGATTTAAGTAGTCCAAAATAAAAGTACCTTTTCACTAGCAGTCCCTAAGTTGTTCCAAAGCTCTCAGTAACTCCCATTCAACACAGAAACCCAAACCTTTCTTTTCAGCATACATGGAACACTCACTGAATTTGAAAATTTAACATCACACAATGAAACCAAAACAGTTAATTGCGATCAGTGATTTTGTAATCCTGTAGTTTTGGGATCACCATAACAAACTTATGTTAGAAAGTAGATTTTATAGGATGCAGTGAAACTATGTGAACTCTTCTTCATTAAGTGTGTCTTAAATGCTATATCCAAACTCAGAGAAATTTAGAGTAGCTGTCTATATTTAGGAACTCAGACCACCATGCCCACATTGCAGAATCAGTTTGTTTTTTTCCTACATGCAAGAAATGTCATCTTAGTACACCCAATACCCCTTGTTTCATGAGGGGAAAAAGTTACAGAAATGGCCCAAGAAAATTCGATGTAGCTAACTGATTTTCAGTCAGCCCACAGAGGACATTAGGGCAAAGCAAGCATTAGCACCACTTTTAGCAGCATCTAAACTTACTTAAAATAATTACTCCAGTATCTTTTCCAGCAAGCAATAGAAATTACAATTCTCTCTTAGATAAAGAGAGACACAAAATCTCTATCAATACAATCCTCCTTCTGCATTGTATTTGTCTTTATCAGAATCAAGGACGACAACAGAAAGTATTCTTGGAAACAAATAAAATCTTCGTTTAAGAGAGGCCATTTTAAACATTATGACTGCTGCGCCAGAGCTGTGGGATTGATTAAAATGGATTGTGGGTGATTTGGAAAGATGTGGAAAGCTGCATCACAAATTAAAAGTAGTAGGATCTCAGTTTCACATTCATCCCATTGAACACACAGAGATTAGCAAATCATTGGTGCCTGCCCTCAGCAACTACAGAGCATGAAGCAGAAGCACTTTTTGAATCACACCTTCTAGAACATGGAACCATTCAAATAAACCGACCTGAGCATTTGCAAGTTCTTAAACTAATGGAGAAATCATGACATGCAAGAAGCACTTGGCTTCAGACATGTGAAAATCTAGAGTCTTATTTGTATCACTTTTTTCCCTTCCTCTTATTCCTACAAATGTGTAACTTCATGCTGACATTTCAGAATATCACCTGTCTAGTCATACATGCAGCATGAGAGTGAATTCCTACTAATAGCTACTGAAATACTACCGATAAGTTACCCTTTTTAACATGGTGTCATACCACTGGACCCAAGACAGGAACTACTTCACCCTACCACTCATCTCTTTAAGAAGTGCTACTTCTAAAACAACTGTTCCCTCCTCAAGATATGAAAAAACGTATGTAGAGCATTTCTAAGACTGATATGGTGCTCATGACTAATATCAAAAATTTGCTTCCTTGAATCCTTCTGCATGATCACTAAATAAGGACATTTTATTTTCCTGTGATTTTTATTCCCCATAGCACGAAAAATACGCGGTGTAGTAGCTTTAAGTTTATAGCTCTGTTTCTGAATTATATTTTAACTCTATACCACATTACAATTATTTTTATAGTTTTCACTACACCCCAGTTGGGCAGAAACTGGTAATCAATGCAAATAAAAGCCAATGGAAATCTTAGAAACATCTGTAACACCTACACATCATAGGTGTGTTTTTCAAAGGGAAACTAGCATCATGATGTGTTTAGCTAAATGAAAAGACAAGGGGATCCATATACATCACTTTTTTTTTTTTGTTTATAAGAAAATTATAGACATACTACAAAATTAGGCATCTTAGCAAGTTTGTAATCCCCGTCTCTCTGGTCACCTAACTTAATCCTGTATCCTCTTTCCCTGTGTTTTGCAATTCTGACTGGATGCTAAGGATGCCCAGTTGTCCTTTTTGCTTGTATGTAACAATTACATTTATTTAAAAACAGCCTTATGTATTTAGAAGGCATAGCAACATTGGTTTTCCTATAAAGTGTCATTTTATTTGAAGATCACCATCAACCCAAACCATGATTAAATGTCAAGTAAAAGTTACTGTCATGCTTGCACCCCATCTTCATGAACCACAGCTAGTTCCGGCTGGAAGGGTTTCTGGAGGTCTGTGCTCCAAACCCTGCTCCAAGTAGCTCCAGCTAAAGCAGGCTGCTCTGGGCTTTGTCCAAAATCCAAGTATATCCAAGGTTCACATACATTCTCCAACAATTATCCTTTAAGCAGCCTCTGTTGGCTTACTTAATTTTAGCTACACTGGCTATCAATGACTACACCGGCCAGGACTACAGCTCAAAAATCTGAATTTAGACTATTTAATCTGATGATCAGACTACAACACTTCCTCCCCAGTTTAAACAATAGGAATCACCATACTGTCACATGACCAGTAGTACAAATGTCTATGTGCAAGGTAAGGTTTCTTGGGTAGTATCTTCCTTCTAGATTATGGAAAGTTCCTCTAGAAAATGCACAAATGAAGAAAGCAGAAGCTAGAGCAAGGCTGGTAAAAGCAGCAGGGATTATTATATAATAAAGTGCTTAACGTAGAAAACGAATTAATGCAGGAAACAGAAGAAAACTTACTACTGCTTAAAGCTAGACTAATACTCAAAATCTTTTGATATCACTGTACTTAAGGCTGACCTCTGTGGCCTTAATACCTGTTTTCTTACCATATCAGCATCCTAAGAATTGAACCATATTCACTAAAATATTACATAAAGTCTTTTAAGGAGTACACTATTACGGAGTTTTAGTAAAAAAAGCAGAAACCTTTTTATAAAAAACTCTTTATAAAACCTATTTATAAAAGTAATGATTTCACTGACTTCGCCATGACTGCCCCGTTCCCTTTTTTCCTTCCTTATCTAGGGCTAAGAAAGGAGCACACATAAAAGCTGGCGAGATGTTTATACGTAATTTACAATGTAGTAGGTAGGCAGACAGGCAGATAGATCAATCAACTTTTTAAATTTAGTGTGGTTTACTGTGAAAGCGGATATTTTTTCATGAGAGACAGCAGTTCAGGATTTTCTGTTTTATTTTTGGTTATCACATCCTTCTAACAGATCATGATTCATTCACTAGTCTTCAAGGAAGATCAGTGCACATGAATATTTTTAAGCACAGTGACTGCACAGTTCAACATTCATCTGCTGCAGTAAGATTAGATTTCTAATGAAAGCTCAGCACTTCTGCCTATGTAATACGCACAAGGAGCTGTGGAGAGCCTGTGGAGAGCTCAAGCTGAAGTCTAGTTCTGCAGAAATCTATCTGCAAAGCAGCATAGAGTGTGGGGACTTCTCCACACTGCACAGGACTTACACTCCTAAGTGGAATCTTCAGCACAGGAATTTGGACATTTGATACACTGAAGTAAAATTTTAGAAAGGCAGGCTAAATATTTTTTTCAACATACATATAATATGTCATGGCTTGATGGGCACATGTAGGTATAAACACAGTCAAATCTGATGTCAAAAGAAATGTACACAGTTCTGCTGTGCTCCCCTCTCCCTGTGAAATTTATAAACATATAAGATATGTGGAATCTGGAGAATTGCAGAAGAAAGAAAATTTATCAGCACAGATGCTCTTTCTTACAAACTTACTAACGTAAACTCTTATTTTGAAGTGTGGTACTCCTTTCGTTACCACCTTTTACAAGTTCTGTCAAACACAGGCGTAACTTTTGGGCCTCTGGCAAAAAAAGCATAACCAAATATACTAAGAGGTAGCAACACAGAAGTGTTTTGTTGTCCCTGTTGAGAAAATCTCTTTGCTCTTGAGGTTTTTCAAGACTACTTCAGTTTAGTGACAATTGATGAACTAGTACTCTGCTGTGTTGCTAAGAATTGAAGTAACTTCTATAAATTTTAAGTAAGGAACTTCAGATAAAAGAGAAATCCCAGGAAACACAGCTTTTCTAAACACTAAACTCTAAACACTTAACAATATGTTAAAGTTTAAAATCATAAAAGAGGAAGAAACAACTCAATTGTTAAAGTAGGAAGACTACAGGAGCTATACAAATCCTGGGCATTTGAAAATAAGAGGATTCATAAAGAAGGCAAACAAACCTTTGAATACGAGCAGTCAACACACAATTACAAACTTCAGGGCCCTGCTTTGCCTTATGACAGAAAGCAGTAACCATGATGAATTTATCAAACCCAGAAGTTGCACAGTGCATTACTTTTTAATTTATGGTACTTGTTCCGAGTACCTCAAAAATCTTATCCTCAGACACTCATGTAAATTCAGTTAGGCTTGGTATGAAAACCCAACAGAAATGTTTATCCAGAAAAAACATCCAACTAATCTAAGTGTCAATTACTATAGTTTTTCCTTAATTATTTAACAGGCACAACAATGAGATTTCAATTGTTTAGGTTTTTTTTCCACTTAGTCATAAATAAGTTGCAAAACTGCCTTCCAAGAACACTATAATTTTCATGGAGAGACCAATGAAAAAAATAATCAGAGAATGATTATATGTAAAAATATTTTAAATTAATAGAAGAAGCTTAGTTTATAGTTAAGACATTGTGACATAGACATGTGATGATTTAAGCTGTTATTGGTCTCAGTGTTGTGTTGTCATTTGCTTTAATGGCTTTCCTTTGCAAAGTGAATTAAATGTGGAGTTTGCTTCTCAAATAGGAACTCCAGAATGAAAAATTACATTACTCTGCTGAAAAAGCTCACACCCACAAAGCATGAGTGAGCATAATATATGTTTCAGGTGACTGCACTACCTTTTTTGTTTAGCAGAACTCACTTACGGTCTCTCTAAAGAATTGCTCCTGAGTAGTTCTGTGACCTAGTTTAAAGAAAATGTAAAAGCATTATATTTTTGGCTCTTTAAATCAAGGGCTTTTGGCATTTACAAACTTTGCTGAATTGTTTTGGCTGTGATGCCTTTCCTTATCTGCCCAAGCAATACTCAGCAGTATGGAATTTGCTTCCAGTGCACACTGAAAGTGCTAGCACTTTTGCAAAAAAACATTATTTCTTTAGTGAAACATCTTTCATTAGATTTTAGAAAACAATTTTGAAGCCTTTTCAATACATTCATGTGATGTCCATCAGCACAGCAGAAATGACCTCAAATGCATCGGAAAAATCTCCAGAGAGGTGTGTGGGTCTATCAAAACATGACCTAAAAACCACCATGCGACAGAGCTCTGTTAATTAATACATGAATGCAAGACCCAGTGCTTCAAGCACAAAGGAATAAGCACCAAAAAACAACTGCTAAGGCTGTTTGTCTAGAGAGATTGACTTATTGAAGGTTTTAATAAAATCTGCAAAATCAATTAAAAGAATCAGGATTTATTACTGAACATTTTAACTACATTAACAGTAATAAGGGAGGTGACTGAGCCTCAGAGTTAATGCTAAGCAGAGTTAGTAAAAAAAAAGACCTAAGCGATTTAATTACACCTTTCAAATCTGCCTGCACACATGTACCCCATACTTCAACGTTCAAACTTAGTTTCATCCTTTCTACTAAAAATATCTTTTATTACAGAGGAGTAAAAGCACAAAGCTCGTTCAGAACAAAAATTATAATTTCAGACAATGCATGGTGTGAAATGACATGTACCTTCCCATGTTAATGAGTATTTCAGTAGCAGCATGGCTTACGTAATAATCATGGGGTTTATGGCAGCTGGTTATTTTGACAAGAAATCTGAAGGAGCTGTATGAAAATAGCACAGAAAGAAGGAAAGAAAAGCAATAGGTCTGACATGTAGATACCCTTTTACAAAGCATGCCAAGTCTGCCCTTTGTTACTTTTCTTGGTTTTCATATCGACGGTCCAATTTTGAATCCTATAAATAAAGAAGGAACTTGCAGCAAAAAGTCTTAAAGAATCCATTTGCAAGCATGCTTCTGCAAGCCCCTCACCCACTGAAATGAAGAATTTTAAATAGGGAGCTGGCATTTTCTTATTTTTTAAGCAAAGTCCAATTTTTTAATATATTGTAGCAAATGGGGAAAAGAGAAAAAAGGTCCATCAGTACAGTTCAACTGTGGTGTTGGAAACTATAATTTCACTTTTTAGTTAAAAATGTAGGAACTAACCTGGTTCTAAAAGATCAAAGAGCGAGCTTTATTATTTCCTTTTAATAGGAAACCCAGAAAAAAGCAAGAACACATAATTTACAGTAAATCCCAGCAGATAAAGACATAATTTTACTGAAGGAAATGTTTTCTAAATATGTATTTTGAAGTTTAATCCTTACAAACAACAAAAATTGACAAAGTATGACCATCAAACATAAAACAACTTTGATGGTTTACAGCCTGTTTTTATATAAACCACAGTAGTGCATCTTTCTTAAAATGGTTGTTGATTCTAAACAAGATAACCACATGGTGGCAGAAGAATAAATGTCTTGCTCAGAAATGGTATTGCTCACAGGAAAACATGCAATCCAGTGGGTTTGTACTGCACACTAAATGATTTGCCACTAATAACTATGATGAGAAATGCATTCGTTCATCATAACTCAATCCTCAGGGCTGATAAAGGTATATGTTTTCCCAGAGCTTTCTAACTACTGCAGATTGAATTGTTACTTAACAGATTGATCGTTCGTACAACTGGACCTTCAATTTAAAATAAGATCAGATTATTTTATATCTAATGGTTAATAAAGTTTCAGGGAAAAAAGTCCATACAAACTACCACTGCAATGCCATATTTAGCTTAAAATTTTGGAAGAGCTCCCTTCTGAAGACATGGTACAAGTAAGCGCATCTACTGAAAATGTTATATACCCATTTCTAAGTGTTTCTTTCTGACTTCCAAACCAGATTACTAGTTAGATTAATAAATAAGGACTCCGACTACCAGTCCATATAACTTTTCTCTCCCTTATTTTACACTGTAGCAAGACCCTCCCAGAAATAAACACATTTTGCTGTGTTTAAGCCAGGAAGAACTTGGACTTTACACAGTCACCAGCCAGAGCAGAGCAGGAGCCAAATGAGACGGAGCCAGACTCAGCCTGGCCCCAGCCTGCAGGAACAGTCCCTGCTTGACTGCTCAAGCACAGTTCAGCATCATGCCAGCCAACTGACACTTGCACCTGCACACTGAAAGGATCTATTCCCTCTCCTCAACTTGTGCACAATCCTGCCACAAAAACTGAAAAACAATTAACCCGCTAACCCAAAAGGATGATTCCTGAATGAGCCTCAAAGTTTTATCACCTCACCAAGCTCAGGTGAAACCAGGCAGAAAATGTATTGAAGCAAAGCTCTAGATGATACTTGCTGCAAAATTTCTAATATGTATGTGTGTATATATATAATTAATTGAAACAAATTAATCTGTTTTGCAACCAAAACCGAAGAGCTAAATGAAAGGATCTTGGAATATTTTATACAGCTGACTAAATGCAGCTACTACTATTTATAACTTCAAATAATTACACGTTTTTACCTCTCAACAGTGATTTCTCTCTTCTCCTCCTCAGTGTTTACTGACAAAACTGAAAATGGCCTCAACAAAATAAAGAATGAAGGATGACAGATGTAGATCCCACAATGAATGATGTTTATGATTTCTTGTAATATCCATAGATATTAGTTAAGTCTGTACCAAAATTATAATCACTGGAAGTTTATTCAGTTTGACCTACTGTTTGTGTATAAAGGAGGAAAAGATAGCATGAAGCTCCCCTCTTACAGTCAACAAAATATGCATTTACACTGGAATTTTATCTCAGACTGAATGCCCTTTTGAAGGAATTCTCATGATCATCCCCAGCTACCACACTTTGTCTCATATCACCGAATGCTCTCAGGACAGCACAAGCTGGACTCTTTTTTAGAAAAACTAAGCCAGACAACAGCTAGCCCAAAGCAGAACCTTCAAAATACACATAACGTGGACACTGGATCCTCAGTACTGAGGCCTTAACTTCCACGCAACTCCGTGGTGCTGGATAATGTGCTAATGCAGAGACAGCAGGTTTTGGAACATCTTTCAGGAACTGGAACTACAAGCACCATTGCTACTATCTAAAATTATTTTAATGCTTTCTTTCCTCTGAGTATTTTAATGTGTCTATGGTACATCTCATTGTTTGTCATACATCAAAGCATAAGTGTATTAAAAAGAAAAAAAAACTGTGCAAAATATTACTAAATGTTTTTTTAAAATAATACTAGATTTAGTTACTGGAAAATCCACGCTAGGGGATTGCTTTCAGCAAGAATGGTGAAAAGAGTACACATAAAACTACAGGAAGAGTCACTGCAAATGATTAAGGCATTATGATTTTCCTTTCTTTCCCCAAATCTACACAGTACTTGGGGAACATAAAACTACAATGGGAATCTGTACTTTAGAAGAGGATATTTGCACCATCAGTGTCTGAGTGACAAAATGTTCAAATTGTCAAATGGCATTTAAGATAAATTCTGAGACATAACTAAACAGAATATGTTAATGATTTTCTTGTGCTTTTATTTCAAGAGAAATAAATTTTGAAAGAAAAGAAATATGCAATATCTAAACCACAAAATTAAGCATGACTAAAATAAAGTAAAAGGAAAATATTTACATAAAACAGTTTTTCAGCTCTGCTCAACAGACATAGTCATAGTAGAACATACTCATATCAACTTCCCATTGTATAGGATTAATTTCTGTTTGACTGGTGTTATTTATAAGAAGGACAAAAATTTGAATTTGCAGGGGTTTTTTAAATTAATTTTTAGTGCATTTGCAATGAAAGCTTGACTCATAACTACTGTTACGGAAAATTTCTTCCCTTACTAGATTATACAAAGAAACAACACTTCAGCTTCTCTTTATCTTTATTAACTCTCACGTTGCTCTTTGCTTATACATCTACATTGCATCCAGGACTGAGGTGGCACTGCACACCAACCACACACATGCATTCATAATTTAGCGTGGAAAAGACCTTACAAGGTCACCTGGCTGGAAGCCCATTCAAAGCTGGACTAACCTCAGTGTCCGTCAGAGCTGATCGCACTCATCTGTGTAGGCGCTCTCTGTTTCTCGCTTGCAGCCCTATGACATATATTTGAATAATTCACAAGGTCTCATGTTTCTCTAGCCACAGGACCAGAATAACAATAGTAGATCACATGTAACTTGTGAAACATTTTACTAATACTTATACATCCCTTTGAAACCTTGAAACTAATATAAAAGCATAAAGTACATGAGAAGAGTTAAAACTCTAATTTGGAAAAGGTACTTGAAGAAGCATTTGGACACTCGGGTGTACTGCCTAACTGAAAAAGTTAGGGAAAAAGAAAAGTTATCCTGGATCCAAATTACATGAAATCACATCGCTAGAAAGCTGGCTGCTGAACAGCAGTGGCCAGGACAATGCCAATACCAGTCACAGAGAGATATTTCCTACTCAAATTATTAGAAGAAAAAAAAAATCACTGAGGTTTGTGTTACAAAGCCATTTTAGACTGTCATAAATCCACGCTGCCAGTGGAAGAAGTCATCATCTCCCTTGCCAATTCTCCTAGAGCATCATCTCTAGCTCTCTCGCTGCTTTGTGACGGGTTCTGTCAGGGTAGCAAAACACTGAAAACCGGCACAAGAAGGTCCAAGGAGAGTGCAAACATACGTCAGATTTCAGTGCATGTTTAAGCACAGTCTCATTTTAATTTCCCAGGACAATTCAACATTAGACTATGTGCTATTTATTTAAATGTATGCCTTCAAACAGAAAATCTAAGGCCATACATTTGCAAGACTCTCCAAAAGACACTGCCAATATGCTTTTACTGAAACGCATATAGACTTGGGAGTCCTGGTAGACAACAATTTAACCATGAGCCAGCATTGTGCCCTCATGGCCAAGAAAGCTAATGTCCTGGAGTGCATTAAGAAGAGTGTGGCCAAGCAGGATGAGGGAGGTGATCCTCCCGCTCTACTCTGCCCTAGTGAGGCAATATCTAAAGTATTGTGTCCAGTTTTGAGCTCCCTGGCTCAAGAAAAACAAGGAACTTCTGGAGAGCCCAGCAGAGGGCCACAAAGATGAGTAGGAGCACCTCTCTTATGAGGAAGGGCTGAAAGACCTGGGTCTGTTCAGCCTGGAGAAGAGCAAAACTGAGAGGGGATCTTATCAGTGCTTACAAATGACTAAAGGGTGGGCATTAAAGAGGATGGGGTCAGACTCTTCAGTGGTGCCCTGTGACAGGGCATGGGGTAGCGGGCTCAAGTTGGAGCACAGGAATTTCCATTTGAGCCTCAGGAAAAATTCCTTTTCTGTGAGTGTGACAGAGCACTGGAAGAGGCTGCCCAGGGATGCTGTGGAGTCTCCTCTGGAGATATTAAAAATCCTGTGCAACTTGCTCTAAGTGAACCTGCTTTAGCAAAGGAGTTGGACTAGATGATCTACAGAGGTCCCTTCCAACCCCAGCCATTCTGTGGCTCTGTGCTGTTGGGCTCTTACTTAAGCCCAACATCAAGGACAGTAATATCTGTCTATTAATTACAGATGCCATTAAACATATACCAGTTTTATGCCATGAAATGCTCTTATATTTGCACTGCCTCTTTCACGTTGGACTATCATCAGCTGACTTAACATCTGCAATGCTGTTTCCTTTTCATTTGACAAAGACCTGGAAAAGCAAGATTGCTATTGAAGACCAAAAGGTTGTGAAGTTTAAGCTAATGGTTGGGGTGGACCTTGCTAAAAAAACTGCAGCTCCTAGCTCTGCTTTTCCTTCTCTGCAGAGAGAGCAGGAATGCTGCTTTATTAAATGTCTTTTCGCTTTTATTCACCCTTCCTAAATTGGGAAAACTCTGGCTTGTCAGCGTCAGGATAGCAATAGGCATTTTCACTCATGCTTCTGTGAAGTCTTGAGCTGAACTCGGAGCTTAATCTTAGGAAGCCCTATCTGCCAGCACTCGGCTCTGAAGCCAAGGAAACCTGATGTTGCCCTCTAGGCATCCAGCAATAGCTGAAGCACTGCGACCTAAATCCTAAACAAAACCAAGACCCTTTCTGTGCATGACCACGTCATTTATATCCAGCGAGATCTGGTTGGATTAGCATCAGAGTACAGGTTTTAAATTTACTTATACAAATAAAAAAAAAGAAAGCAGTCTCAAACTTGAAACTTCAATATAATAGTCAGCCTTATGAAAGAGCCCCTTCCTGGCACCAGCACCTAGGCTCTTAAACTGCTTTCTAATAGCACTATTCAAGAAGTGCTTCAATCTGCTTTTGATGACGATTCTAAAAGTGTTATTGTAGCAATCCTGAAAATGGCAACAGCAGCCTTCTTGCCACAGGTAATTGTGGAAACTCACTGATGAAATTAGGAGACAAGTTATCCTGTAAACCTATAATCAATTAATTCTGGTAGACAAAGAAATGACAGTCATAGAGAATAATTTTGTTCCAACAATGGCATCCCTTATGACATTTTGACTCGCAAAGATAGATCCAAATCTTGGCACCAAATTGGAAAAAAAAATGATGCAAAGTTGTAGTTCTCAGAAATCCTTTATTATTTCAGTGGATCTGAGCAACTACAAACAAAAGGCAAGCTGGATTCACTATGTATTGCAACTGATCAGTGCTTGCTTAAAGGGACAGAGAGGAGGAAAATTCCTGCAGCCTGAAGAATGATTTCTACCTCTAGACTGCAGTGGTAATTGCTATTCAGGAGCTTAAGCCTCTTTATCCAAGTGTTAGAAACAACTTCTGCATCCTGTACTAGGGAACTCACACTGCTTGCTCATTTGGGCCAGCTCCTTCTATTTTCCATCTTCCATCCCCTTTTAAATTTCATCCCTGCCCCTCCCCCCCACTGTATCACATTCCACATCTATCCCAAGACACCAGTCAAAACCAAGAGGAGAGTGCCAACAGTCTGAAAGCTTAGATGAAACTGCTGTGCTCTGCTAGCTGCTTCTACAAATGGGGCTTCTGCCCCTCTGAATGTTCACGTCTAGATTCCTCCTCTTTGATCCACTGACCAGTCATGGTTTTTCTTGTTCCTTTGTTGACTCCAAATTTCGTACAATTTTTTCACACCACTTCTGGTGCACAGAGCAGTATCCTAAATGTGGCTGAGATTCTGAGGCCCCAAATGCTATTTAACCCCCGAGGCTCCTTAGTTCCTAGAGGCAGGGCATCTCTGACAGTAGAAAACCAAACAGCAGGAAATACGAAGCAAAAGGACGTGGATGAAATTAGGTTGCTTGACTTAAATGTCCTCCCCTTCCCCTGTTCAAAAAAAAGTTGTATTTCCTATGTATTCCAGAACATATTTATGATGTAGAACTGAGCCGCTCTGTTTACTGCAGTCCCCTAGTGCTGTTAGACTGCAAATTGTTTGGAGAAACCAATAATGGAAAACTTTATTACAATATCCTGCGGATAACTTGCAGAACATTGCAGCTAACATTATCATTGTTCACTTGCCACATTTGTATTGCAGCTTTCTACTGAAGGACAGAAATTTTCTTTATTTTAAAATGAAGAGACATTTTATTTGGTAATTTCCACCCTTTCTGCCAGATGTCACATGCTATGCTAAGGCATAAGTGCTCAGTATGACAAGAGACTTGAGAGGTTCCTGGCTGGAACCAGGCTGCCCTCCTCCCTTGCTCACAAGCACAGGGGCAGAATTATCAGGAACCAAAAATTATAACCTCTGCATTGTAGCTGCTATCGTTATTGCCCCTCCTCTCTCAAGTGACACATTCTGATGATTCTTTAAAGATTTCTTTCTGAATACAAGAGATTGTGTACATAGGAAGAGTAAGCTGTGAACACTGCCACTGTGTGACAAATGGTTAGTTTATGTTTTCCATACACTATATCTGAAGTTGTTTGTGGAGAAGCTAAGCCCCACTGTACTGTCAGAGCAGGAATTGTCCCTTTGCTTTCTCAACATTCACAAGTTTAGGGAGTGACAGGTAGTGTCACAAAATCCAACAGGGTAGCAAGATGATGTTAAATTGTTTACTATACAGCAAGTAAAAAAAAAAAAATCACATGCTTACCAAAATGAATACATTAATTTCTGAATTAAATCCTTAAAGAAGCACAATCAAAATTTCTCAATATTTTGCCTTTCCTTGGTCTATGTTCACCAGTCGACATTTGAATGTGGCAGTTCCTCTCCCTCTCTTGATCTCAGGTTTTCTCTTTCTGCTTGATATTTTTGTGATGACAATTGAACAGAAATATACCATTGTTTTAACACAGCTTCAATTTACACCACTGTGATGATGCAAAAGCATCTCTCCTTGTATCAGAATCACTGCTAACACAAAGAGAGTTTTCAGAATAGGTTAGTGAAAATAGTGCCACAGGCCTTCAACAGAAGTGTACATTTTTTTCCCCTTATACCTATTTTAAGGAACTATTGTTTTCATAGTTGCTTTGAGACTGGCTTGCTGAGGTATTATTGGATCTTTTATGTCTTGCAACTCTGAGAGACTGATTAACATGCAGAGAGCTCCGCACTACCATAACTAGGCCATCTTGCTTCTTAAAAGTTTATTAAAAGCTCATTCAGAAATCTTTCACAGATATGAGGAGGGTTGGGACTACTATGGTGAGATGAATTTTTTGTTCCAATAAACAAATATACATTAAAAGTACCACTCCTCCTCCTTTCCCCATATTTTGTGCCCAGAGAAACCCAGCCTCCTCTTCCAGTGTTTCTTAATGTGTTCTAGTCCCCGCTTTAGTTATGAGCCACATTATGCTTATGCACAGAGGCGTTGCTGTCAAAAACTCATTATAATCTGTATTAGTGTTCCATACTTATGTGTACTTTAAGAAGGCTTATTGGCTTATGTTTCATGAGGACTCCCAGAAGAGCTATCAAACAAGCTTTCCCTGCTCACACCTTGCAGGAAAATTGTGCTTACTTCAGGCAGATGTAGACTCAGCAGTGGGACACACTTGAAGCAGCTCCAGGAGGACCTCAAGGTGCTTTGCACACCAGGCACACAATTTGAAAATGACGCAAGATTCACCAAGGCTTTTACATACTTAAATCCTTCTGGTTTTAAGCTCTTTGGGTTCCAGCCTAAACTGAAGTAGCTCAGGTGAGCAGCTGCTCTGTGTGTGACTGCAGGTAGTCACAGTACCTAGATCAGGCTGCTCAAGGACTCACTTGACCTCAAGGCCTTGAACACTGCCAGGGATGGGGTGTCTACAACTTCCCTGGGGAACATATTCCTGTGCTTCAACACCCTCATTGTGAAGAATTTCTTCCTTATGTCTAGTTTAAATCTTCCCCTCTACAATGCAAAGCCATTCCCCCTAGTCCTATCACTATAAGCCTTTGTAAAAAGTCTCTCCCCAGCTTTTCTGCAGCCCCTTTCAGGTACTTGAAGGTCACTATAAAGTCTTCTTGGAGCCTTCTCTTCAACTCTCTCAGCCCGTCCTCATATGGAAAGAGCTCCAGCCCTCTGATCATCTTTGTAGCCTCTGGACGCATTCCAACAGTTCCATATCCTTCTTTTGTTGAGGATTCCAGAACTGGACACAATACTCCAGATTCTCACAAGAGTGGAATAGAGGGGCAGAACCACCTCCCTCGACATACTAGCCACGCTTCTTTTGATGCGGGCCAGGACACAGTTGGCCCTCTGGGCTGTGAGCACACCTTGCCAGCTCACGTCAAGCTTCTCATCAACCAGCACTCTCAAGTCCTTCTCTGCAGGGCAGCTCTTAATCACATCATCCCCCATCCTGTATTGAAACTGCAAATTGCCCCAACCCAGGTGTAGGAACTTGAGCGTTCCTGTGCTTTATGGAAAGCATCCTAAAATATTTGCCAACTCTATTCTGCTCCCTTGAACCTGACGACTACGTCCCAGGGGGTCCCACCGAGTAATTCCTTGAAGAGCTGGGATTCTGCTTTCCTGAATTTTAGAGTCCTGACTATACTACTCACTCACTCCATATCCCTCAGGACCTCGAGCTCCACCAGTGTGTGATCACTGCAGCCCAGGCTGCCTCCGATCTTGATATCACTGATGAGCTGGGGTTGTCTATTAGCTGGGTTAAGAAATTATCTCCAATGCACTCCAGGAGTCTCCTGGGTTGCCTATGGCTTGCCATGCTACTTTTCCAGCACATGCTAGGATGGTTGAAGTCTCTGAGTCAGATGAGAGCCTGTGAGCGTGAAGCCTCCTGTAGCTGGAGGAAGAAGGCTTCATTGGTAGTCTCTCCTTGATCAGGTGGCCTGTGGTATACACCAACTACAAGGTTCCTTTTGGTTCCTCAGACTTTTACTCTGACCCGCAAGCTTTCAACCTGTTCATGGCTACACTTCAAAGACAGCTCTTCACAGTCTATCCATTTCTTGATAAAGAGAGCAACAACTCCACCCCTCCTTCCTGGTTTGTCCCTTCTGAACAGCCTGTAGCCATCAATAGTCACACTCAAGTCATCGGATTTGTCCCACCAAGTTTCAGTGATGGCAATCAGATCATAGCTTTCTAGTAGCAAGGTAGTCTCCAGCTCCTCCTGTTTGCTGCCTGAGCTTCATGTGCTTGTACAGAAGCATTTGTTGGCTGCATCATGCAGTCTGGGCTGTTGTGGCAAGTGCAGAGGACACAGCCTCATACCAGGTGGGCACCATGGCTGGGCTCCCTCTCATCAACTGAACTCACCTCCTGAGCATGGACACTGTGCCCTCCCTGCGCACTCTGCCTTTGCAAACTACTCTTGCAAACCGCTGAGCCTGCCCTACTTGCACTCTCCTGTTCACTGTGCTCCTAGGGGGGCATTTAAATCTCCCACAGCTACTACTCGGACCATCCTCTGCATCAGATGTCACGTGGCAGCTGCTGGGACCAAGAGTCAAGAGCCACCCACCCCTCTCTCCCTCTTGGGGGGTTCCCTCGCTCCACAGAGCATGTTTTCTGCCTTGATCTAGTGCCCGGCTGCAACACTTACCATGTCTGCTGCTGTCTGTTGCTGACAGAGAGATCACTATCACTATCTTCCAATTAAATTACCGGTAATAATAATTTGCACTTGTGTAGCTTTTACATACTCTAGAAGTAGTAAATAATAGGCTCTTTATGCTAGTGGATAGACGTGGCCAGACAGTAAGAGAATCAGACTCTCAGGTAGAATTCATACTAACAGGCAATAGGGCTTGCCACTAAGTGACGTTCAGTTTCATTGTTCTTGATTTTCCATAAAGAAGAATATTAGCTTGTCTACAGGGTCTTATATACGAACATATACTTATTTTGCTTGCCTACAATAACAGCTGTTCACCTATCTTAAAGCAACGCTGTCACTGGCTATTTAATTTGCTACAAACTAAACTCTCCTTAGAGTGGTCACTGAGACCACTTTCTATGGTGTCAGTGACCACAGATTAGGCTAATACTGAAAAGAAATCTTTGCACTTATTTTCTCCTTAAAACCCAAATTAGAGAGAACCTATGAAGGAGGAAAGTTCTTGCAGAGCCTGCCGCTGATAGCTGAGGAGACAGCTGATGGATACTCGGTCTGCTTGGGGCACCTTTCCTATGGGTAACACTGGGATGGGACAATAATCTGTTCACTGCTCCTTGAAACTGTCCCAGTACGGAAATATGCGATCAAAGCAAGATGAGTTTAAAAGAAGTTAATGTAAAAGTTTTAATTAGCCATCACATCTATTGCCAGATTCTGTATGTAATTATACTACAATGTAAATTCTTGTTGCTGCACACGTAATCAACTAAAGCTTTGGACAAATGCTTCTAAAGAACACAGCTGTGAAATTGTCTGCACCAAGGCACATATTCATGTGATGCTCCTACCAGCTTGTACACAAATCTGTACAGAAATTAAGCTTTGTCTTTAAAAAAAAAAAAATCCCTTAAATTGTATTACATGTACAAAAAGACAAGTTCTCCACGTATGGGTTGCTCTCTGAACAGCCTCCCACATAAGACTCTGCACATTTCTCCTGAAACCAGACACTTATCTCAAGAAAAACAGATGTGTATTTCTTCTACCAAACTGGTTTGTATGACTGTGAGCAAAACCAATATTTTTTTAAAAAAAGGTATTATTTGCCTAACTGCCGGAAGTATATTTTTGTTGTGATAATCATTCAATATCCACTTTCATGATTGCCAGTTCATAGTTTACCAATATCTTGGGTTTAATAAGCAGAACCTACAATATTATAGCACCACTAATAATCCTACTAGCTCACATGAATTTGATTTACTAAACTCTGTTATATTGCCAAGGCTGTCACAGGTCCAGGCAAAAAAAACCAAAAAAAACCCAAAAAAAAAGTTAAACGTTCTATGGCAGCCACCAATTTTAAAATACTGTCAAATCATCCTCAGTCTAGCTTTCTTTATTAATTTGTAACTAACTGTTCACTCGCTCAGCTGCAATCTTTCACAGAGGGCTGTTTTTTTTAAACAGAATACAAGGCACCAACACAAAAACATTACGGGAACTTGCCCTAAGGAGCCACCTTGTTAAAATTTCTTCACATCCCACTCTCCAACAACTCATCCCTGTAACAGATGACTCTAAGCTTTTTCTTACCACTGGGTGGTACACAACCTTGTGAGTGAGAAAAGGGAGATCCACAGTTCACTACAAACGCAGAGGAGAGGCGCAGATCCTCCACTCTCTCCTGCTTCCTTGGGTGGGAAAGGAAATTGCCGAGTCCTTTCCTTGCGATTTCTCTAGCAGATAGGAGCCAGCAGGGCCAGGAAACTGAGAAACTTGGCTGCTCTCCCCCCCCCCCTTCCCCCACCCCAACCTAAAGGGTCCTAAGTCAAAGGATGCTGGTGGAGTGAGCTGCTGAGGCTACTACTCCCCTGATCCCCTTAAATGAAGCATGGTCCACACAAGGGAAAGCCCAGTCAGGCAAGCCAGCACTCTGCTCTGCCCAGGGCTGGCCAGTATGGCATGGGCATCCATCCTTTCCTTCACCTTTTTTCAGTCAGAGGACCAAACAACTCTGTCAAATACATTTGAGAATATCTGCAATACCTACATTTGGTCGAAGACACCATACACTGTGATATGAGATTCCTTATTGTTTCTGACGAGACCAGTACATTTATAAGTTATCATCCTCTCTTAAGGTTTTGCAATCTCTACTACAAGTCTCCAGAAGTTATACTACTGGGACCATAGTCTTGCAGAAGAGACTGGATCCGCTATGTGAAACACACACGTCAATATTTCATTAGAAATCTTTAGGTAAATATCCTCTAGAATACTCAATTTTACATAAACAATAATTCTATTTTCACCAAAAGTATTTAAAATGGTGCTCTAAAGGTATTACAACAAAGGGTATTACAAATATCTTTCATAAAATAAAACAGAAGACACATACTTTTTGCAAAAGCAGCAATATGAAAACGTCACCATTATATTAAACAAAAAGCTCTGCTAAACCACTCAGGCCTGGAAGACAAAGTTTTGCTTCTTCTGGAGAAAAAGCGTAGTAGAATATTCAAGGTTAAATATTTACTTAACCAACCTATTTAGTGCACAAACACAATAAATTGGATACAGATCTAGGGCCAAGATTTGGATATGTCATGGGAAATTAGGAGGTGGCTGTGTGTATATGTACACACACATGCTCACACACAGAGCATCAACAGACCAGAACAGCATCTTATTTTTTTCCTCTTTCTTTATCTTTCCTCCCCATCACAATTCTGCAAGAACAAAATTAAGTATTAGCAATGTTCTGCAAAAGCAAAAAGCCAAGCAAAACTACATAAGCTTAACTGCATACTCATTACATAATGATTACATTTAGCATACGCAATGAGAAAATTATCTCATCTAATGACTATCAAGATGCTCACAAAATAACAATACACTCTTGATAATGGTTATTTTTCCAGGGCAGGAAGCTTTCTCCCTGTCTATAAGGGTTGCACACCTAGCACATGAACTCTTCTGTAAGTATGCTGTTAATTAATGCCATTTAAAGAAAAATACACAAGATAAGATCCCCCACAGGGAAAGCTACATTATTTTTCAGGTTTTTTAGTTCCACCCTTTTCTCCTTTCTCAGCAGCATATTAGCAAGTGTAAGTTGATAATAATAAAAAGGAAGAATCAGACTGTTGTTTGCACATGTATGAGAAGAATTTGAAATACAGACTGGATTGTATAATGGTAGCTCTAGATTATCTGAAAGTGCTCAGCAGCTATTATGTTCCAAACAGTGCCTAGAAGTGATTTTAAAGAAAGGTATTTAAACAATTGCGGTCCGAACAGTTGAACAATCCCAGCCAGTTCCTGATGCAAGTAAAAGGGGAGATAGATTAAACAAACAAGCAGAAGTTAACAATAATGCTACCAGTTTAAAAGCTGTGGGGGTTTTTTTAACCTTTTTAAAGCGCAGGTAACTTTTGGAGATTGGTATCTCCATGCATATTTGAACTTAATTCTAGTTATTTATGTTCTGACCATCTGGTCTATTTGACGAAAACTAGGAAAAAACAGCTTGAGATGCATAAATAAAACAAGTCTACCAGATTTCTCACCTTTGCATATCACACAGAGGGAAATTTTACTACTAGGAACAGTAGCGAATGGTGAGAACTATCTGCAAGGGATTCCCCTATAGTTTTAGATAAGTTTTCCCTTTTCTCAGCCAGAAACATACACAGAATACTTAGTCCACCAAGTCTTCAGCTATTGCCTCTGAGATAACCATCAGCTTTGTATCTGCACCAAGACCTTAGATACTAAAAAAATATTTTATAGTCTTTTCTAGTACTCTCAACATTTTCAGGTAGACATGAAAACTGAATGAGCCAGACTTGCGGTCTTTTTCTTCCATCATGGTACTTTTCCCTTAGACTTCAGGATTTGGCCAGACTGAAGGGTCTGGTTTCATTAAGCTTGAATAGTCTTCTGCAAAACCTAGTTTATGAATATGTGACAAATTGCTTTCACTATTTGTATATTAATAAGTAGATCGCAACTAGAGTAAGCTAAAGGCAGCATTGAAAAAAGGCTGGACAAAGCTTCCCTCCCCACAGTCATCTATCTGGCCTAATTTAAATTCTACATAAACCCGCATTAAAATTTCTGGTATACTCCTAAAAAGAATAAAGATTTTCAAATGTTTATCTCAGTGGCTGAACATATTTTAACCTAGTCTTTTTGCTTACTGGATTCCATGACATAAAACCTGTTCAGACAACAAGAGAAAAACTACTGAGCACCCCCTGCCCCCAGTGTAATCATCACACCAGCTTCATACAAACCTTATTGGCAGTAATGTCCCAACCACAGATACCTGCGTGCTCCTTGATGCTATACAGACAAAACTAGCTGCAAATGTTGTCCAGAACACACTGAGATGACACAGCATGTGCATTGTCTGAAATTCATGTGTTTAGATTTCTTTTGTAGTTCAACACACTAATGTCTCCCTTGAAACACAAGCTTCAGGTAAAGGTTTATAGAAAACTATAAAGAGAATAGTTTTGCTTGGTTTTAACTAATATTGTTGCTGGAAGTATTTCACTTGATTTTTAAACTGATGTTAATAAAATGTTGAATGCTTCAGATGAGTGAAAAGACAGGAAGTTTTGCCACATAGATATACTGGACATGGTAGATGATGACAAAGCAAATATTGCGAGGAACAGAAAAATTTTACTAGCTCTTCTACAGAAACTAAACTCCAACCACAGCTGCAGGCTTACTCTTTAACCCCAACCCAAGGGACGTAAAGCAATTCACTGATCTAACACCTTTGGAAGTGTTACTTAACAATGTTAACACAGAAACAGATGTTCATGAAGTGATAGGATTTCTCTGCTTAATAACCTTTTCAGTATAAATATTATCTTTTTGGCTTTCTGGTTTTCGCTTTTGATCGTTTGGATGCAATGAAGTCCATGCTTCTTAGAAAAGCCCCTCAATTTATGGAATAGGCCTGAGTAACAACTGGTGTAAATTTAGTGCTACACTAAATGTGAGGTGGTCTCAAAATTTTCAAACAATCCATTTCTATACTCATAAAAGAGTAAAAGTCAATGGTAAATCTGCTTGAGTATTAAATGACATGAACACAACATTCCCAGTGAGTTTACCTGTCAATATTCCAGAAAGAAAGAAATGAGATTTATTCTGTATTTTAGATATTATAATAAAATAATAAATAATTTGAGTATTGCATCTATCTTACCTCCATAGATAGAACTCTTACCTACATAAATGACACCTATAACACATTTGCCAAATGGCTGTATAGACTCCCAGAATGGAACCAGACCTTGAGCATGACAGCATCCTTTACATCAAGTTTACTGGGATATATTTTTATTTTTATGAGGCAAATAATTATGTGAAACTGTAAAAGCATTGTTCTCTAACTTAAAACAGTTGGCAGTTAAAATCATCTTGCAAAGAAAGATACATCAGACTCACACTCTATTATACTAAAGAGGACACTTTTTGCCACAATATCTTGGCTTTTCTGATTATTTTTTACACGTCTAATGAGAAGAGTAAGATTCCTGCTATTTTTATAAGTCTTCTATGAGTTTTATTTTTAAAATGCTCCTTCTGCCACTTACTTAAAAAACTGTAGAATGATGAAGAATTAGCTGGAAGGAAAACTTCATGAGTCCCACTGAAGCAGTTTATTCTGGAACACCATTTATAGAAATGTCATTTTTACCCTGAACAGAAACTGTATGTGATATTTCCACCCTTATACAACTGAACTCATTATACTGTTTCCATAACAACAAATAGCAGTACATGAAATTAGATCGCAATAAGATTCTGAGAAAATTAAGTTACAGCCTGCTAATGTGTCTCTTAGAGACTCATACAGTGAATGAGAAAACCTGCAAAGCTGGCAATGCTGGTACCTACTAACAGTGGTACAGGAGGTTAATATTTCATGAAGGGAACCAAGGAAAAACTGCTTTAGCCTGTACCCAGTAGGTAAGGGGGAAAAAAAAAACAAAATCACTGCTTGATGTGTAGGCATAGGAAATGCCATATAAATGGACACATTTAACTCCGTTTTATCCGAGTTGCCCAAATAACAGATGCTTCAGGAAAAAAAATCCAAAACAAACCTGTTCCATAGGGTAGACTGAGCCTGTCATTCAGAAAATTTCTTCCTAACTCTTAAGGATTCCCCTACAATCCTTGCTTTCTCTTCCAGATAATACACATAACTGAAGTGTTTAAACTTCTATAATTGTCTCTAGCTGAAGAGTATATAGAATTAATTTCTTTTGTATACTGCTTTGACTTTGTAAAATAAAGGAAGTGAAATGAGCCCATGACTGACCTCCTTTCAAAGGAACTTGGTCTTAACACAGGACCTACTGAACTCCAGTGCTAAGCTCTGTTGCTACTCTAATTCAACTCATCTTAACCTTGCAGTGACCTGTATCACCACTGCCACACACACAGTACAGTCAGGTGTGAAGTCTGCTCCAAACCAGGAGTCAGGGATCAAGCCTGTTCAATGATGACAGACAATAAAAAAGTTAATGGAATTTAATAAAATATTGCTACAAACTCATGTAATGATCCAAAATCATGCTACTTTATCTCTTCTCCTTCATCCTTCAACTTCCAATGGCAGGCAGTGGTATACAGTTCCTCTGACTTAGAGGAATGGGGAAAAGAGTGATGTAGGTGCCTAAATCTCAACAAAGAGCATCACTTCAAAACTCATGACTTGCATTTTGTACAAAACACATGTAACTTTTCATGCAACAAGCAACATCCTGCATTACATACCTATATACAGACTACCTACAGTATGTGAGTATGGTAATAAAGGAAAAGAATTCAAAACTTGACTCTGTCTTACCCCAATGGACTACTAGTTTCAGACATCTAGTCATCAAATTTCCAACAGTTTCAGACATCTAGTCATCAAATTTCCAATAGAGGAAAAAAAACCAACTGTCTCACTTCAACTAGATAGTAAGATTTTTCTGGGAAACTCTTTGCAAAAGATTTTTATCTGCCATTCATAATGTTCTTTTGCATAGTTAAAATAAAGAGTCAGAATACAATAGAGGAGTAAATGGATATCCTGAGGAGAGACCAACACTCAGAATGCTTGTCTGCAGGGGACACCTAACTAGCCAAATTCAAGGACTGAAATCCAGGCATTCTGCCATAACTCACATTCTTACATGGCCTGAGGGCCTAACAAAAGCATAAATAAATAAATATATAAATAAAAATAACTGCAAGAAAGGACGCTGTCAAGGCCAGAAAGTCTAAAATTAGCTGCAGTAGCCGTGTTTTGGTTGGTATTGCGCAAGGCCTTTTCTGTGCCAAGCACAGTTTCTTGTGCTGGTCAGGTTACACATCAAAGGAGATGAATCCTCCTCATTACTATACAGAGACAAAGCATTACCGTCTTTCAGCACCTGCTTTCTTCTCCAATTTGAATGAAGAAAAAGGTAAAAAGGGCAGACTGTTCATGTTCCTGTCACAATGTTATTCCCACTTCAAACCAGATGATGTAGAGCGGCACAAAAGGGATGCCTTATTACAACGAATGCCAGACATTTTTCTTTGTGGGAGATTGAATTGTAGCAATAAAGCATTCATCAACACCCTGCTGAAAAACAGTTCTTCAAAGCAAAACAATCCACCAGTTTAGGAACATAAGCTATATTTCAAATACATACTTACAAATCTGCTATGCTATGGTTTTCTTGCAAGAATTAAATTTTACTGTATAGTAAAATATATATATCCTGAACTTCAAAACGACTCATTCACTATCTATTTGCACTAATTCAAAAGAATCCTACTGCCCTAGTAACGTTCATAAAAATGGAGGCCTGGTCTACAAAATCTAATTGTGAGCATATAAATTGAAACACAGCTCCTTCAGTGAAGGATTTGATAATCTGCAAGTACAACTGTGTAGGAATAATCCCGGTTTTGAGCCTGTTGTGATGAGCACAAAGGTACAATTTTTTCCCCCCAGTCCTTACAGGAGCAGCACTCCTACTATAAAGTAGAATTATAAAGCATTCATGCACACTAAGATGCCTTTTACTAGTTTACCCATACTGAAAATGTTTCACTAGAATAGCTTACAGGTAGGTACATAAGTACAGAGCATAACAAAAGTTGTTTTCTTTTAGGCTGAAAACCATCCTCAGGAATAACTCCCTTCATGAGGAGCCCAGGACATCTAGTTAGTGCACAAAAGGGACAGTGGACTTCCTGGGTTGAATTTGAATCACTTCTGATATTATTGCTAAGTATTATCAGTCACCCATATCTGGATTCAAGTGTGGATTACGAGCCCTTTCCAAAAAACTAATCCTTCATTTAAATATGAAACACGGAGCAGGTTTAGCTATTAATTTCAGTAACCCAAATGCATATTTCTGCCTTTTGGAAAAGATACCTTTCAAAAAGGTATCTTCTGGCTGGTAAAACATACACAGAAGGAGAATTAGTCATTAGCAGGATATTAGAGAACTAAGAGTGTCTGTAGTCAAAACATCCTTCAGCACAAGAACAGAGCAGGTCATTGCCACCAGCATACTCCCATCAATTTGGTAAGCAGACCAGTCAAGCTGGGTAGGACAAGAGCAACATAAAGAAGTCCTATCCCATTTACAAGGCCAGCTCAGCATGGTTTCGCTACAGTCAACTAATAGTTTGTAGACAAAAATTATTTGCTAAGAAGTTATACATGAACTTAAATAACAATTCATCAATACTCCGAAATGACAGAGGATTAAGAACTTCATGTTTGCTTTACGTCAAGAGCACACATACAGCAATCATCAGGCATAGCAGATAACACTTCAGTAGTAAAAAACTGAGGGAATAATCAGTTCCTAATCCCTTACAAGCTTTTATATCTCCTTCAAACCATCATGGTAGTTAATGGTGAAGAAAACAACTTCAAAGCAAAAAAGATCAAATGTCTGTAAGGACTGCACACAGACAAAAAGCACTTAAGTGATACGACTTTTTGTATCATCTTATTAATTTTACAACAAATTATTCCTTCAATCTAGTGAATAAGACAGGAGAAAGTAGCTGTTACTCCATAGAGACCAATGTATTCGTGCAATTGCCTCACTAATTCTTCAATAATATAAACTTCAACTGTAAAAAAAAAAAAAAACAAAACCAAACCCAAGAGTTTCTTTTACAACAAATAAACCTTTCCAGTTAATTAAATAAGGCCAAAGGACTCTTCAGAGAGAAAAATCCAACAGGTTGTTGTAAAAAGTACAATCAAAAACCACACCAAAACCACAGCAACATAACTCCTCTCCTGCCAATCCCTTGATAGTGATATGAAGTGATAACTTCATAATGATTTTCAAATATCTTCTAATCTAGGAATCACTGTTAACAGATATAAACAGCAGACATATTCTTGGACATAATGCTGGCAAGCTGAGCAAAGACAAGTTCTGTAAATATCAGCACTGCTACCATTCCTCCTGCAGGATATCCAAAAATAGGTCTCTTGCTTATTGAACAAAGCTGCAAATAGCTTGATAAGTTTTGAAGATCCTAAAACAATTTTCAAACGTAAATAGATACGGTGCCACTACTCAATTCAGGACCCTTTAGTCCTATGAAACCTTTAAGAAAAAAGTAGTACCTCAACTAATACACAAAACCCACCCCCAAATAAAAATAAAAGAATAAAAAGGCAAAAGTATGTGAATATACATAAAATTACCAGTGGTACACCGATACTTTGCAACTAAAACTAAATCTCTAGGGTTTAGTAAGTTGACTTTCTGTTCCTAATAACTTTCATCTCCAAAAAGATTCTGCCATTTCCACTTGCCTAAAGCATCCATAATTACACTGAAAAGAGAAATACACTTCTTTAATACTGTGTGCTGTACTATGAGTGTCACTGACTTTACTTTTACTACTTTGGTAAGATCCAGAAAGTGCTAAAAGGATAGATGGATGCTTTATTTTTAAAGTTTTATTGAATATAGAAAATATTAATACTTAAACTTAACCTGCCTTTTCATAAATGCAATAAAGACACTCAGTGCTGCTACTGCCTTTACACATTTCTGGACTTCATTATGTCCCATCAATATTCATGTAATTTGCTACAAATCATCTTTCTAGTAGTTTCCTGCGCTGCTACACTAAAGATGATTAAGTCTAGCAAGGAAGCTGTAGAAAAGGTAATATTAATACTGCATTCATCTTGAAAGTTGCACATCAGCGAGCTAGAAAATATTAAATGCCAACAGAAAAGGTACTGCTAGATAATAAATGTTATAGCAAGAAATTAAAGGCCTATCCAGGAGAGTATTAACAGGCAATTAACTACTTACAAGACTTCTAAACATCAATCCAAATATCAAAAGTTAAAATTAATTCAAATCCACTGAGAATGTTGATGAAGTAAGCTGCAACTCCATAAATCTTACCAGCAGGGCAAGCAAGAATACAGGTAGCATAAACTTGCTGTCTGAGAAAGCACCATTTAATTTTAATATATTTTTTTTAAAATCTGCTCTCTCCATTTGTAGAATGTAAAGACCATAGGACCTTTGTTTATACTGGATCAGAAAAGCTGTTTGTTTAGAGTTGTTTGATTTCTCAGAACACATTTATTACTCTATATTTGAGAGAGCAGAAAGAAATTAATTCATGTCCTTCACTGATTCTGAAGCCAAGTCTTCTCCCTTATGGGCTCCTTAACAGCAGTGCACAAGTTTATGTTGGTTTGGTGAGGTTACAACGAAAGCAAAAAATATGCTTCTGGAGAATGTAATCTGAAATATATGCATGCAAATTAGTACACATAGATACAGTATGATTTTAATTAATCTAGAATTAAAACCCTATGAATTTAAAAGTAAGATATTTTAAATTTTGCTCCAGAGCAACCATGTAATTTAGACTGATTTTGAGAGCTGTAACAAACAATAGTAAAGAACCTCATTCATCTTCAGTAAAAATTTTGATTGAGGGTTCAAGTGAATCTCAAATAAATTCTCGTTCCTCCCAGCAGTCATTTAAAAATTATTTATAATCAAATAACAAGGCATGGGAGACATTTTCTCCAAAAGCTGCCTGTAGTAAAATGGATTTGAAAAGATCTATTGGCTGTGAATATAGATGCTGAATATGTAATTTAATGTAAGTAGTATTATTTACTGAGATAAATAATTCACTCTCTCCTGGACTGCCTCCTAAAAACGTATTTGCAACTGAACAAGGGAAATTGCCAGCTCTTCAGAACCACCATAACTTTAATGATACCTTCAAGAGATGAAATCCAGTGCCTTAGAGGACCTCTGATCAGCAGGAACACAGTAATTCTTACAAGCATGGAAAAAGAAAGCCTCCTGATCCTTTTTTGCATCTACTTTTTCTTCTTCCTGGTGCATTATGTACTAGTGAACATGGTAAGATGGTAAGCTTCATATGCATTTTATGCTACTCCCCCTCCAAGCCCTCAGGTTAGGAATTTAAAAAACAATTGATGTTATTAAGCGCTCGTGAAGGCCAGAGCCACTCTGGCACATCCAAAAATCATCTTCTGAAAACTGAACTATAGTTCAAGAGCATAATTTGATGCCTTTTGGAACCAATGGGAGCCTTCTTTCTATTTCATTTGACTTTGGATAATGTTTCACAGACAACAGGAGGAATTGCAAGTGAAACTGCGACCGTAAAAGATGTGCTCATCCAGTCTGCAAAGCAGTCCAGGTAAAACTACTGCAGCAGGTTACAGACAGTATAATTAACTCAGAAATGACTTCAAGTACATTTTAAGCATTAAGATCTGCAGATCTGCATGCAATTTATGGCCGTGACAATATTTTCCCTGTAACCAAATATCCTGCTACGTATCAGCCATGTTGCCTGTGCGTTCTTACGACAAGTATTAAATGGTTGCGTCTTGCTTTTACTGAAGCGCTCTCAAACCTTTCTCAGGAAATACTTACAGAAATACGTCTTCCATTGGTCACTACATATGCCCCTGCTATGCTCTTCAATCATGTTGGTCTTGGAGTATAAGATAACCACCTCGTGTGCTACTCCGTGCCAAGAGCCCTACACTGCCTATCAAATACTAGCAGGTTATTTTACCACTTTCCCCGCCCAGATACATGGCAGAGGGCTAAGGAATACGTAGGGAAAGATCTTTCCCCAATCCCTTCAACTTCTGTAGAAAGATTCCTAACAACATTCCTAACACTGGAACAGGCTGCCCAGGGAGGTGGTTCAGTATTTAGAAATACAAAAATCCCTGGAGGTATTTAAAAGATGGGTGGATGAGGTGCTCAGGGGCATGGTTTAGTGGTTGATAGGAATAGTTGGACTTGATGACCCTGGAGGTCTTTTCCAACCTAGTGATTCTGTGAACATTCATTATGCTTAAAAGACATAAGGACTTCCTAAAGCTAGTGAAAAGCCAAATCTTATACCCTCCATGAAACAAATTTTCACTTGCCGCTAAAGCTGGAAAATGAAGTTTTAGGAATCCAACTTCAGACTTGATTAAAGATTCATTTTAAAGAAGGAAATGAAAGTCCTATGAATTTGCAAATCTGACTAAGCAAATACGGTCCATAAGTCATCTTTCCTATGCATTAGCTTATATGAACGATGATTTAGCAAAGTAGGCATATACAAGTTAATTCAAATAATATTAAACTGAAATAAAGGAAGCAATTCACACCTCATAGCTATTGTTTCAGGCTCTTTTGTAAACTCAGGAAATAATTTCAACACTTTTAATGTTTGGAATGTTCTCTTTGCAACTATTTGAAAGGCCTTAAAAACCTGTGCTACAAATGTCAATATGAATTGTGCTCTCTCCACTCATTCAAGTATTCCACGTATTTGACCTCTGAAAATTTGATTACTATACAAATAAAGACTATACTTCTGCAAAGTTCACACAAAATCACTCCTTTCACTTGAAAACCTTAAATTCCTGACCATTCTAAGTAAAGTGCTCCTTTATTACTTCTGTGTAAATCAAAAGATAAAACAAAACCAACCCCAAGTACACTAATTTTCTGTCACCTACTTCCCTTCCTCCCTTCAGTTTCTGGAATTTTGCTCTAACTTCTATTATTGCTAACCAGAGAACCTAATTTCACTTCATGTTTTTAATTCTACTATGAGGCTTTCTAGTCACATTACGATCCACACTCCTTGCTTTTCGGTCTTTCCCAACACATTATTTGCCACCACAGCACACTTGGGAGGAGCATGGAAGAGCACAAGAGAGAGGAAAGTAATTTCTAGCAGTACAGTCAAGTACCATTTAAATGATATGAAGAAACATTTAGGAATTTTTGCATGGATTTATATATCATTACTATGCCAATTTAAATCACGCATAGGAAATCTGTATTTTACATTCCCAGAAATTTATGACATTTTTCAGCAGTCAGCTCTATTAGACTAATGTAATAACACTGCCAGCCACCATGCATAAGTCATAAGTGGTATGATTGGATTTGTCTGTTCACTGCATTTTCAATTTGAATAATAGTCATATTATTCAATTGCTAATATCTTATTTCTTTGTCTAAATAGTCTAATGTTATATTTAGTTGGAGCTGGGACAGCAGCATCAAACACTGAGGTACACAATAGGCTATTTCTATTGTATTCGTATACAATTAAACTCCTATATTTTCTGAGGCACTCTACCTCAATATAGTACTAAAAAAAGTCTCATCCCCTTAAGCTACTGTTATGAATAGCACAGTCATCAGAGATATCTTGAATTGACAAAATCAGTCTAAATTTTTCCCAATGTTTAGTTGCCAACTTTATAAGAAACAGAGCTTTGTAATGGTCCAAAAAGGTTGGCAAGTACAATGCAAGTGCTTGTCTACATGGAGAAGCAAGCTGGAATGGCTGTTCTACAGCAGCTCCCATAGCAGATACTCTTATTTAAGAAAAAAAAGCACTTTTCTTACATATTAATAAAGAGTAGAAGCCAAGGCACCCTGAGGCTTTGGTTGTGTAGAGTAATACAACCCCTATAAAGACTCAAAGTTAAAGAGTTACTGTTTTTCAATGTGTACACTACAGTTTTTCATAAGGTTTTAATCTCTCCTCCCTTTCCTTTCATCCTGTAGACAACTCCCAAGTGATTTATATGTATTTATCAGATTGAACAATGTTGTAGATAAGAGAGGGCTCCAGGACTTGAACAGAAGAGCATTCAACCTTCTGATCCTGCAGACCCTTCCAACATTACTTCAGATGGGCCCATACAAGACTGCTGTAGTGATGCAGCTACAGAAGGAAACTGTGAGATTTTAAGATACTGCATAGGAAGGCAAAAAAGATTCCTAGCTTAAGCTTGAACAAAATTACACATTCTTTGAAGACAATAAAAAGAAGATCAAAATGGGTAAAAGAATAAAGATAACTTTTTCAACTGTAGGATAGCACTAGGTTAACTTCTGTTCTGCAACGAAGGGGAAAAAAAAGGCACTTTGCTATCTTTGCTATTTGTCCCTTTCTCTTTTATTTGACACTGAAGCAGACTAGGGGTAAAAAAGGGATAAAGAGGAAACAATTAATTTATTTCTTTTAAATTTTTGTTGAAGTGTTTTTCATTTTCTCCCCAAAACCATCCCTTACATTTAAAGATAGGACAAGCTCTTTTGCTTTTATATAATCAATTCCACAGGCATTTGATTTCTTTTTCTCCACCTAGTGAAGCCATGTATGTATGTTTTGAATCCAACAGTACCCAAGAGAGAAAGAGAGCGTAGTAGTCCTGCCTATACCTTAAATAACTTTCTCATTTCTCAAAATTGTTAGCCATTCCAAGCATCTGAAACAATAATCAAGATGAATCACTATTTTTGTGTTACATATAAGTGTTCTTTCTTTGCCCACAAACAGAAAAAGCCTCAAACCGCAGGCTCTGGCCTTATCGGAAAATAATATAATAAATGAAACTACAGAGGACTGCATTAGGTAATGCTCCCTGCCCAATGGCTTGAGCTGTGACTGTGTGCCCCTAATAATCTGGAATGACCTCAGGTGGAACAGGTTCATAATTCACACAAATGAGGACTTCTTCCCCTTGCCCCTGCTCTCTGTACACACACACACACCAGTGATTCATGTAAATAATGTGGCAAACAAGTGATGGAGCTTCAAAATTTTCATTTCAGTTATATTTTTTTTAGAAAACTGTTAGCAATTCAATAAGTAATTGAAATTATCACCAGAAGTGCAACTAATAGGAATTAGACTGACTGCATGTGTGAATAAGCATGCACCTTGGTTGTTTCTCTCTTTTGTGGCAGATTGATAACCAATTTCATCTTTCACGTTGTTATTAACAGCGAAATCTGCAGATGTTGGAGCAGCCACCAGAGGGCTCCCATATTTTTTTCATTCCGGTTAAAGAAAGGTTGAGACTAACAAGAAACTAAGGTTGCAAATTTTTCGTTAAAAGAATTGAAATATGGAAAACAAAATACTATTACAATGATCTTAATAAGATAGATGGTAGGTGCAAAGATTATTTGAGAAAAGATAAAAATCCCCAGATTTTGAAGGCTGCTTTAACATCCATGTTCATACATGTATCACTAAACAAAATGGGCAAAGAAACTGCATTCAACCTGTAGGCATTTCAGTGAAACGAAAAGCCTAATTACTGATAATGTCACCTAGCATACTGTCTCTCTAGGGATGCCTAAAAACTGCTTTTAAAAAAAAGTAAATAAAATCCTACCACAATACAATAAGACACCCCAGCAGTGCAAAGGAAAACTTCATAAAGATGCTACAAGGACCTAAAATTTGTCTTCCAAGAACTAGTACTCCCATCTACAGAAGGAACCTTGCATTTCCATAAGAAGAGGTTAAAAAAAAGCAAAAGCTTAAACCAGCACAAGTCTGAGTAAAGCAGCAAAATCACACATGCACCCTCAAGAACAGCATTAAAGTAGATACAATTAATTGCATTCCAGTTCACAACCTGAAAGGAGCCATTTGGTGACTGTAAAAACGGAAATCCATGTGAAAGGAAAGATGGCATTTTTCAAAGACTTTGCATGACAAAACTGCACTAACTGAACTCAGGGCAGGGTGCTGCAGGAGGAGTGGCAGGGAATCTCTGGCAGCTGAAACAATTCAAACAACAACTTGGATTGAACGAGTTGAGCCTACAGAAGCAATTTTACTACTTCCCTGTCTCCCACTTCCACTTAACAAGAAGGCACAGCCATCAGAGGTACAGCATGGAAATTATTTGCACTACAGAGACCATGTAGCTCATGAGAGAGCACAAAAAGCCATGGCATTCTGGAGCAACTTAATACTAATAGCAAAAAAAAAAAAATAGTAGCTGAGGAATAAATATATTTAGAGCCATACGTTTATGGTTCACTCTTTGGGACTAACAATGGCTATAATTCAACATTAAAACGGATCCTGTACCATTTAAAACAATTGTTAACAAAATCATGGTAAGACTTTGAGGAGGGAGACTTGCTCATAAAAGCATTTTTAACTCAGTCTACATTCCCAGTTTTGTATGAAAAAGTAAATATAGTGACAACTGTCCCATGCCTTAAAATTTTGGCGTGGGTAATGAAACTGTCATGAGTGGTGTTGAAATTTGATGTAGGGATTTCTGTTTGTTACCAAGTGGAAGCAGAAACTATTCCAAGGAACACAGGTAGTGCAACAGCAGGTAATAATGCTGGACCACTACCAGACCATGACTCCATGCCAAGTGTGAGATACTGCCAGTGTCCAGCTGTACACTCATTTCAACACATTTCAACAGGAACATACTACAAGATGTCAGAAATTATCAGTCCTGTAAGCTTGCATATTTGGTGATAACTATAGCATCTCAGCACTATTTAGAAGAAGCAGAAGGCTCCTCGGAAAAAAAAAAAGAGCCATAATACACCCCATATAATGATGATGATGATACCCAATAATAACAATAAAAATAACAATAACAATAAAAACAAATAATAATAGTAATAACAATCATCATCTAATATCTCTAAAATAAATACAAAACAAAAGAGTATTTACTAAAGACTTAACCAAATCAAGTTCACACATTCTAGCAATGCTATTTAACAACAACAACAAAAACAAAAGAAGTTATGTAACATTATTCCTTTGTAATTTTAAACTCATATCTCAAACTGATATGTTTAATTTCCTCTGAAAGTCCCTCGCAAAGTTCTCTGCTTGCATGGGACTTGCAGACAACCATTTTCAGCCACACTGGTCTCATTTCAACAGTGCCAGAGTAAGGATCAGAATAACTTATATACTGGAATACTAGTCACAGCAAATGCTTCTCCTCCTCCTCCCCCTTGTCCATAAACAGCAGAGAAATTTGGCATTAAACCAAATACTTATTTATAGACAATATTTATTTTTAGGTATTTATTTTAGTCACTGGAGAACAATTGCAGCTAAATGAACTTTTTATTATCTGGAAATCTATTTTTCTAAACTATCCTCTGTCAATGTAAATTTTTTATCACTGTGTCTAACTGCACTTTGCCCTCTATGCACATGTTGTGTGTATTAACCACATACATTTTCACCACATCTGGTAGCTGTGTGATTTTCGTAAGTAAAAGAGACAATCCTGAAGCTCCCCCTCAGTTTTTATGTAAAAAACCCTATTTGCTCTGCATACTGGTCTTCTGAACTAAATGCCAGAATAAGAGTAGAGTCTCAGAATTTTGTATAATACTGTGAATTGAGTGAGTTGGCTCTTGCTAGTAGAATCAAGTTCCGTACAAACTCTTTGCACAGTAACCTTGACCTAGACTTTTATCTCAGAGCCGTTCATTTCCACTGTTGAATGAGAATGGCTGCGGCTTCAACACTGTGTTTGTTGCTTCCACAGGCAAAACAGCATGAAATGAAAATTGAGCATACTCTTTTCACAGGCCAGAGCTCTTCTGCTACTAAATTCACACTTAAAATTCCATGCTTCTGTCAGGAATTCTTCTCTGCCTTTACAAAGCAGTAACTTTTTCGCTTTACATTTTCTCCATCTTTCTTCTTACCCTCTTTCATCTGACTGATGGGTCCTACACTTAGGACAAGGCCTGAATCAACCTTAGCTTCCATACGTTTTTCTTGACATACGTTCAGGTCAGCCTCTGCAAGGTAAGAAATTGTTGTTTATCCCATTCTGCAGACTGATAACTGAGCTGGAAACTAGAAGATGAGATAACACATCTACAAGTGCTTGTAAACTCTGTAATACCAGCGCAAGGCATTTCAGCCAGGTCTTGCATTTCAGCTATCAGCAGAGCTTTTTAAAAGTTTCTGTGCTGCCTGCAGGCTCAGAGGGATGCACCCATTGCACCACAAACAGGCTTGAGAAGGCACAAAACTGTGTGCACATGTTTAACACTCACAACTCCTCATAAAAACTTCCCAATTCATTTTTCTCTATGAAAAAGAGGGAATGGTAAGGACAAAAAAAACCAACCACCCAAACAAACAAAAAACCCCACAAAAAACGATTCAGCAATCAGCAGTTAAAATCACTGAGTATGCAGGATGCCAGACAGCTATCTCAGCTTTCTCAGATTCAGAGTGGTGCTGCAGTTAGGTGAGAAGTGACCTATTATGTAACCTCTCATTTTCTTGTTCAACATTTGATATTACTTTCTATTGAGAAAGCAACACAATTCCTCACCTTGTAACCCACTGATTTTATGATTTTTCAAAAGATGTAGTGACACCAGTGTCTTTAGAAGCATTGCATGGGCAGAATGCAACGCACACCCTGTACAATTTTTTTCCCCTCTGCAAATGCCTTAATGGCTTTTCCATTATCAATGGTAACTTAGAAGATTCCAAAATTCTGAAAGGTGGTTACTGGATCCATATTCTACCTAGGCCATTAACTGCTTCTCTGATTATATGAAAATGCATCTCAATTCCCCATCTACCTCCACACTACAATTGCTTCATCAATATTCATAAGATCCAAGAGCTTGATATTGATTACCGCATCTAATGGACTCATTATGCAAAGTCATTGTGACCTCTGAAGCAACTCTACTTTTGTGACTTATCTAGATGCTTGCTCAAAATGTTTTGAAACATGGACTGATGCAGGAGCAAGCAGAGAGGAACAAAACCCACCACAGCATTTTTTACTGACGATACTCCGATAGGACAAGACTTTTTCCATGCCTGTATGAGATGTCAGGAAACACTACAAGCTCTGTCACATTATTCCCAACTTAATAGGAGCCCTCATAATCACACAGCAGAAAGAAGTAGTTAATATTAACTGATTATTATTAGCATTCATTATAGAAAATCAATCTGATTGTGCTATAGCCTCCTGCTGCAGTCAGATGGGTTATTCTGATATTTACGTAATATTCAGCTCCTGCTAACGAAAACAATGGTTGTTATATAACATCTTTCAATGTCATGGTGATTCTGCTAACAAAATCTATTCCATTTATCAACACCAAGGTACGAAACAAATGCATTTTTCAAACTTTGCAATAGCAAATCTTTTACTGCTTCATATAGGGACAACCATTCTTCTTTGGAAAGATAAGAATAAAACAGCACAACTACAATGTGAATTCATCTCATAGCCTCAAAAATTCTCTCTGGAAGAATGACGTTCAATAAGAACTCATTTTTCAAAAAAAAATCCCAAACCATTCTCTTTTTCATGTGTTAAGAAATTGAAAGAGTGAAAAAAACAGACAAATTATAGAGTAGAAATCAGAAATAATGTGTTAAATTCAGAAAAACAACCCACAAGAATGAATGACCTCGAAGGAAAGTGACCACATTGCCATTTAGAGAGCGTTTTTTTAAGAACTTAACTCAGGCACTATCACCTGGGTTCAAGAATAATTTAGGAAAAATATTATTGGTTCAACTGCAGCTGTTCCATTAAGTATGGAATTATTATTGGGTTGTTTCTGCTAAACTATATCTGATTAAACCAAGATGGGAAAGAATTGGTACGCACACATTTTCAGGGTCATGTGTTATCCATTCTCCCCTTCCCCACATCCTCAAATATTTTTTTTCTGGATCAATCACTACACATGTCAAAGTTAGGATGACTGTCAGGTTAGTTCTCTTCTACACTCTAGAATAACGTTCTCAGTCCAAACATTAAAATTTTCATTCATATTTCAGTAATAAATCCAAATTTAATTTGAAGACTCCCAAAATTAATCTAAATAAACTATAAAAATTATATATGTATATTTACATGAATGATTCATGTATTATTCTGTTCTCTAATGTGAACACAAGATTGGAGACTTTTAGAATATAACCATGCACTGGTTTTGGACTTATCCATTTTGAGTGCATCAAAGCAGAACAGCTCTTGATTACACTGCTTTAATATATTCTGAAAATTAATCTAACCTAAGCTTCATGTACTTCAATAATTTACACTCACCTAATTAAAAATTTGAATACCTTGAAAAAGTGAAACATTTTTATCAATCTAAAATCAAGTCAAATGGCAAGACTAAAGAAAACTGTCAGTCATAGTTGGAAAGTAGAAGCAATAGGTTTTTTTCTACCTGAGCACAAGCACATCCATAGTTAATCTCCTTGGTTTAAAACATGACTCATGAAGCATTCTCACCTTTATAACAAAAACACGGCAGAACATAGGAATTTTTTATTTTGACTTGAATTTTGCTACATGTAAGACTCTTCCTAAGTAAAGATGGAGCAAGATCAGAGCTATATTTGGCCTACTCTCTGCAGTACTATAGCTAGCTAGTTGATTCAGAAACAGCTGAAATATACATAAAAATCATACAAGCCAAAACATAGTTTGCCATAAAGCCTGTATTGTTTCCATTCCTCATACTGAAAATAAATCTACATTCTGCTGCAGGATAACCTTAAAACACAGCTCCAAAAAAGTGATTGCCTAATTAGGTACGCCATTCACACCTGAGCACGGTGCAAAGGCCCCAATTTTTTCTGAATCTTCATTCAGAAATTTCAATTTTATTTGAGATACATGATCTAAAACAACATTTTTCTCCAGACAGGGAACCAAAATTAAAAATACAAAGCCCATACACTCACTCTGTTTCACAGCTGAAGTATCTGCCAATTAGCAACTCTGTCCACAAAAACTTAACACTGCAAAAATTTCAAAGGTAGAACTAATTAGAAAGCAAGCACAATGAATCCAAAATGTTATGGCTTCAAAACTCTAAATCTTCACTTACTATTTAGATGTATGTTTGAAGTGAGAACATTTAGGCATATGAACTGGCACCTTTGATTTACAGAACTGCAAAAACTCATTTCCCAAATGTAACTAATATGGATGTATTTGCTATTTATCACATTACAGTCACTATTCATACTTATGTACAAGAACACTAACGTATATCAATTAATGGATTAGCTCACTTGCTGGTATCACAGCTATAAAGAATCTGCTGAGGGTGTGTAAATCTTGAGCACGTGCTTAAGCAGGGATCAGAGGGGACTGAACAAGTTAACAGCTACGGACAGGGAGAGGGTGGGACCTTGCTCTTGAAGCCAAGCCAAGGGAGGAAACAGCAGACCATGACTATGTAACACAACTATGTGCTGCCTCCCAAACAGAGTAGCTTTGGAAGACTGCAGTCAGCTGAGGGTAAGGTGCTACTCTTTCTTAAAGGACTCAGATCTTACCTTCAAAAATTAAACTATACTACACACGAATAGGCAAGCAGAGTTTATTAATTTAATTTTTAAAGTAAGTTCCTTACTTTGTTTTCTAAGTCCGAAGTATCAGTCGTTTCCCCCTCCTCCAAGTACTTAGGGCAGCCTATTAATTGATTATCCTTCCTGTCAATGCTTACTAACATTTGAATTCAAGGCACTTCATTTAAATCATTACTGTGTGCTAAAAATAGCTGCCATGTTTATTTCTAAATATAAATCTACTTCGTGTTTGCTTCTGATGCTAACATAATGTTGGGCAGCAGATTCCAAATTTTCAGGAAGCTGCAAAGTTTAATGCCAAAAAAAGCCAGTAGGTAGATGAATAAAGTTGCCTGACTTTGCACCTGCTACAAAGGCTATTGGCCTTTCAAACATCTCTTTCAGATGCTCCATGAATACTATTAGAATAAAAAAACCCAGCACACATACATACTACGAATGGTACTAAGAATCAAGAGAAATTACAGTATACTTCAAGTTATAGTAAAAATTTTTACTAAATTTTGCCACTGCCCATGACCGCTGCTGTTGTGGTAGCTCTGTTTAACCACTAGGCAAACACTGATTAACCTGTAACTCTTGTTTTTCTTCCTCCCTGTGGGAAGCCAACTATCAGACATAAATTACGAAGGCAACTGATGACAAACCGAAGCCCTGTTTCACAAAACCTCAATAACCTGCAACATTAGTTCTGTATTTAGTCCCTTGCAGAAGTGCTAAGCACCTGTAAGATCAAGTTACACAGGTTCAGTTCTAAAACCCTGCCTACAAAAGCATAGGAGCAACGAGCCACCAAGGTCAAAACTGAGCTCTGAAAGTCAGCATAAAACCAAACAGGAGCTACAGAAGCTTTTCCAATGGCATAACGGGCTTGGAATAAGTTACATACTTGGAATAAGTTCAAGATCTTTCATGCACCTGAAACCAATACTGTTATTGCAAAGTACCATCTACAGTCCAAATACAGCAATCAAAACCCAGAACTTATAACTGTGTGACATAATATAAATTTATCCTGTTACCTTTAGCATAAGAGCTTCTAAACATTAAGATCATTTCGTCCTCTCAATAAAGGAGCTGTCCGTAAATAAAATCTAATCAAAATATGAATCGTGTAAATTCAGGTGAAGTGGGATTGTGTAATCAGCACAACTTTAAACCAACACAATGAATCTGACTGAAGGAGATGAATTTTGCATGGACGATTTTCATCATACATTCAACCAATTAAATTTATATTATAATTCTATTAATCCTAATCTGTAAGGATACCATAGGAATGTCACCTTATTTCAAATAGTTTTTTGTTGTTGTTACCCACAATAGGCATGTACCAAAGTAACAATCATTCTTACAAATAAACCCGAAACATACCTTCCCCACCCCCCCACAAAAAAAAAAACCCCAACAAACCAGAATCAGCTAAACTTCAAAAGGGAATGATACAAACCCCTCTCCAGGCAGAAGGTTTAAAGAACAGATTTGGTGGTGCTGATTGATGGATGTTTCATAGAAAAGCAGACCTGTTTTGTTCCGTACAGAATTTTTTTTTCCCCCATGAGATGGGCAGGTCAAAGCCTTGGCAACAGACTCACTTCCTAACGCTCTTGATCATCTTCCACTAGGAACTGCAATTACAGATCAGATATTTGTAGCTCATAACATAGTATAATTTACAGATTTTTATGTGAGGTCTTCAGGGTGGATGTCAAGGACTAGATTATTACACTGGCATATGCGTTCTTAGTTCAGTGAAGTTTGGCACACTCTCAGACTATTAAGCCCCTCAGATCACAAAAGCACTCAAGAGGGGCACAAGCTTGGCAAGAGGGCAAACTGTCTAACCACCAGCTCCATCTTTGACTGCAAAGTGATGAGTCAACAGTGATGTGGTGCACAGACAATAATGTTGCAAAAAGCCTGTGCTTTTAAATTACATTTGTTTTAAAAAAATTGTGGTCAAAGTAATGAGAATTTTTCAACAGATCCTCTGAGGAAAAAGTAGAAAAGAGCTAGAAAAACAGCGAGTAAAACGGAGTCACCCATGAATAAGTGCTTCTGTAAAACCTGGAATTACAAAAGTCTGCCTTCCTACCAGTTTGAGATGAACTCTCTTTAAGTACTTCTGAATCCTCCAAGAAGGTTCTTCTCCACTAAGCCATTTATTTTTTGCTGAGATTGTAGGAGCATAATTATCCTTGACACTTCTGGTCCGTCACATTTGAAATAAGCCAACAAGTTCCCAGAAAGAACAAAATCTTCTTCATTAGGAAGGAGGGGGCACAGACACAGAAAAATAGAATAGCTTAGAAGCTATTCCCAGGGGGAGCGTGTACTCGGGTATGGAGGAAAGAAGCATGCTAAAAAACATGAGAGACAAGAGGCCCAAACAACAGAGGCTTTCCATAGAACATTTCTTTTTCAATCCACCCTTCAAGTTCTAACAAATGGTGTCAATACAGTGTACTTCAGCATGAAATAATCTCTTTTCTGAGTTCCTATATTTAGAACAGCACCCCCTAAATAAAAAAAAATTTAAAAATAAAATCAGGAGGCATTTTCTGTTCTAAAATTGGGTTTTTGTCAAAATGCAAATCTGAGTGGAAATACTATTTACAAGAAATTAAATTTTAAAAGTCTCGTGACACTTCAGAAGGTTTAGTTAAGATCACAGATTTATTTATTCTTTTATTTTATTTCAATTGACCAAAACCTTTTTGGAAGAATTGCTGGGAGAGGATGAGATATAAGACTTTTGACAAAACTCTGCATTATTTTCAGAAATTTCTATGCAAGATTTATTTTTGCTTAAAAAACTCTCCTAGAAAAAATGAGAAAAATTCCTGACCTGTTCTGGCATCTTGCCTTTCAGTGACCAATAATAACAGTCCAGTGAAAACAGAGTGCAACACACAGGATCCAAGTGTTTCCTCCACATGCACCTGCGTATGTCCCTTGGCCTTGTATATGAAGTACCTTCTCTCCTGAATCTCATCTTTGGATGATGATAATTTGAAAGAAAAACACTTAGTGCCATCGATTCGATTTGATTTTCTCCACATTTCTGTTCCATTTTATACATTATTCCCCAAGAAAGAGCATTCTGCATGGACAAGAAAATATTGTTTTATCTACAGCTTCTGTGTGAAATTTAAGGTAAGGCTAACAAAATTACCCATTTCTGAAACTGAAATGAAAACAGTGATACAAATGAGAAAGGCAACTTAGACTAAACATTATAGGATTTTGCATTTGCTGTTAAGCTTGCAATAAAAATACATTATTATATTTCCACTTTTACTAATCCTAAACTTCACTGCCATTGTGAATTTCTTTAGCCAACACTAAAAATGTCTGCTGCATTAGCCAAAGACACTGCAACATGTTAATGACATATTAAATTTCATCACAATGATCCTTGCTGAAGATGTACAGGGGAAGGTATCGGTGAAACTACACTAGAACTTCTTGCATTTGGCTTACAAAAAAGATTTTGGAGAGCACAAAGAGGAAGTGTGCAGCCTTTCGTCTGGATGACTGCTCAGCTAGGGGACCTCCCGTTCCTGATTCCGGGTTTGCAGAATACTGGGAAACAACAGAAGCAAAAACACAAATGGTTTGTTTAAAGTAAAACATCCTCAAAGTGGAACTCCATTGGCCTATTAGGCTTAGCAAGTAGCTGAGCACTAGAGCATTATAGCATATGAAAGGATGAGACAGAAAGGCTCTCAAATAGAGGGGGGCATACAGCATCAGAAAAGTACTGCTGTACAGAGAATCCTCATCTTTCATAAATACAAACTGTGAAACATTCTTATAATGAAGATAGATACAATGTTTGGGTGAAGTACTTTTTGTTCAGCTTTAATGCTGCACAGCTTTTTGTATACAGTTGTACAGAGAGGGGCTTCTAAAAAGCAGCAGCACCAATAGCATGAAATGTTGTAGACACTGAGATCTAACCATCTGCTGCAATTGCTAGTCACGTCATCAGGTTTAGATGTGAGTGCAAACCAATATTATTCAGATTATTATTCTACAGTTTCTGAAATTTCATATATACAAGAATCAGACTGTTCCACATCAGAAAAGTCACATTTTCTTTGTTACTTTTCTGTCTTCAGTCTACTTTATACAATCTACCAATTCTACTATCATTTCTGCTTTTTCTGGAAAAGTGTATCAACATTTAAGAAGTCTATTTTAAAATGTTTGGTCTACATTTCTTAAATAATTTTTTTAAAAGTCATTATAAAGTAAACAAAAGTTATCACGGTTGCACATCACACACAGAATCACACAGAATAACCAGGTTGGAAGAGACCCACTGGATCATCGAGTCCAACCACTCCCACCAATCCCTAAACCATGCCCCTAAGTACCTCATCCACCCTCACCTTAAACACCTCCAGGGACAGTGACTCAACCACCTCCCTGGGCAGACTGTTCCAATGCCTAACCACCCTCTCTGTGAAGAATTTTTTCCTTATCTCAAGCCTAAATCTCCCCTGGCGGAGCTTGAGGCCATGACATCATTGCTCTTCCTTAAAGAATGTATTTCGCATTGAAGGAAAGTGACAGGCTTATCTCCAGATATCAGTAACAAACAATCACAAATAATATACCTTATATTCCACTTATATTTATATGTGGTTGGCTAAAATCTGACAGGGCTGTCTATGAGAGTTTTCAAGTAACACACCAAGAAACTAATTTATTTATTTGGCTCCCATCAACCGGCATGTGGATTTCCTCAGTCACACCCAACAGGAGGCACTGTGAGTGAGTAGAGTTCTGTGCTACCCTCGTTCCTTTTCCTTCTTTTGCCTGACCATAAAGAGTGCTCTGAACTGCAAAAATACAACCTCACATGTAGAATCAAAAAAGTCACATAAGATTTACCAACAGTTACCAATAGTAAGGCCTAAGGAAAGAAATCTTGTGAATTTTAAAATCCATTGCTTGCCTAAAGGTAAGACATAGTGAAATTACTCTTAAAGCAATTAAGTATCCAAAGACAGCTTTCCATGGCTGATTTTTTCTACTTGCTCAGAAATGAGCAAACAGTGGATGGAGCTCTTTTTCTAAACTGTATCTGATTTAAGGAAACTGAAATCCAGTAACAAAATAACAGTGAGCAGTATGCATTTTTCTCTACCAATGTGGACAGTGTTCCAGAAGAGTTTGTATCCAAAGGTCAAAGAGGATTTCATTCTTCCACAGCTCAGTTCTTGTTCCATGCTGAATGTATCAGCGAGGGTGTTGTTTATAAGGAAGGAGGGTTTTTTTAGTTTTCTTTTTTATGTATCTATGAGGAATTAAAGCTAGACCACCAACTGATTTCACACAGGCCACCCAAGTGTTCCCTCAATATCAAAAGCAGAAAGATTCCTTTTTAAAACTTTAAGATTTTGCTTTTATCTATAGCACCAATGATAATTTAAACACAGTAAAACGTCAGCACAGATATAATATTATTTTACTGTAGATTGCAACAGAGAAGTTCTGTATAAAAGCAAGGACTATTTAAAGACAGGACAAACGCAGAGTCATGATGGAATCCATGCATTGCAAACAACATTGACATCACGGTACAGTTCACCCTAGAGTCAGTTTTCCATGCCCTAGGCAAATGTTCAACTGCCTTTTATCACCACTATTAGTCAATACCATGACAGCAATATAGGATGAAATCAGCATCTGTTACATTGCATAGTTACCTTAAATGCCATCCAGCCACTGAAACACGGAGGGCTGGAAAATTACTTGGAGCAATATTGCACTTCTGCTTGTGCTAGTGCCTTTTTCAATTGATGCAAATACATTAAGGCAGTTAATCAATTACAAATCAAAATCCATTCACTGTACTATTTATGAATTCAACTTTGTTTAGATAAAAGCATTGTGTTGAAATACTTTGAACTAAACATTAACAGTGTATGAATTCTGAATAACAAAAGCAAAACAAACTCCTCTAAGGATTTCCCTCCTTAAAAGTTATCCTTCCATTATCTAAAGCAACTTTATGTTGTTTTCTATTATAAACATATACTATATTCTAACAATGTGTTAAGGATGACTCCTAATTGTTTGAAGTTCTCTCACAAGAGGAGCTAAGCAGTAGTCCAGGAAGACATGCAGAATCACTCTTCTACCTCTTTAAAATTATACATGCTGCAAAGGTTTGAGAGGATGCTTCAGATATTTTTGTAATCAAATGCTGTCTTCCTCCAAGAGTTCAAGTAATGCAGCATGGAAGTTGCACTGTTCGTATCCTACATCATGATGACTAGCACAAGGATAAGAGACTTGGCAAGAGGGAGATAGTTTGATCCCCTACACTAAACCTGTAATGTGGAACATTTAAAAAACAAACAAAAGCCAAAATAAATCAAATCAAACAAATCCCCAAAAACTATTTAGCATCCTTTCATCAAGCTGCTGCTTTTCCCCTATTTGTGTCACACAGTTGAGACAAAAGATAAAGTGCCTGATTGATGTACATCGCAGTCATCATTTGCCCTGTGTAAGTATGCATCACAACACTGGAACCTGAAGAGATTCAGTCATAATTCAATAGTTCCAAAATGAATCACTTCCATGTCAATATTGTTGCATGACCTTACACCTGAAACTTGATTTTCTTCTCAAGGAGGTCACAGGTGAAGCATACTATAGGTTTTAATGTGTCTCTGAAGCAACAAAGTGTCAATGGGAGTACTGAAAACACTGTCTACCACTGATCCTACAGGAACAAACCTGTGCACTAGATCTTTGTCAGTAGCCAATAGGAAAGGGAAGCAGAGCAAACCAGAATCTGCACCAATTGCTTTTCCTCTAAACTGACAGAACAATTTGGTGTATTGGCCTCATCTATGTATGCAATTCAGAAATTCATATTTAAAATTACTGCACTTGAGTTATATATTATTAAGCTGTTTATATTTGAAACTATAACAGGGAACACATAGCTAACACCCTGATTAGGAAGTGAGTCCAAGCTCCACTGACCAACCCCCCAAAACCAACTCTGCCTCATGAATCCATCCTAGTTTGATCACTTAAGTAAAAAAAATAAAGCATTTGCTATGTGCTGGAGGCTTTGAAATAAAGCACCAAATAAAAAGAAAAATGAAACCACAGAAATATGAAAGTTTCTAATGATATTTTCCTCCAGAATCAGAAAAGTGCTTTCTTGTTAACTGAAAGGATTTAAAAGGCTACTGCCATGCAACACAGAAGTATCTATTAATTTTATATGTCACTTTTCTTTGCAATGTCTGACTCTTGAGCTTGGCCTGGTAGCTTGGGCAACATGCGAATTAATCTCAGCTCCAACATGCTCCAGTCTCTTTGCAGCGGTATCTGCTTGATTCAGTTTTGCATGTATTCTATCCCTAGCAGTCCTATTTATTAACAGCATTCACACACAGAGAACTGAGATTTGGAGCAAATTGATGACTTGTTCAAAGTCACAACACATTTTTGCAGAAGCTGCTTCCTGGACCCTGTATGTAATGACCAACCCACTTGCCTACAATCCTTCCAGTCTGAAGGAATGACAGCATCTCTGCCACAGATTCTTCACATAAAAGCACATCTTCTAAAGATGTTGTAAAGCTTCTGCAACATACACAGTCTATGATGATAAGACATATCATATAAATGCAATTATTACCATACACAGGAAATCTCATCTGTTTTCCATATAACAGACATCAGTGATACCAGCAGGAGTAGTAACACAGTGATGTCAAGATTATAGTTTATATAATATTTTAATTGTAAATTACATTACCTATTGTCCTGTAACTGGTTTGTCAGACCACTTTATTTTCATACTTCAGATTAGAAACGTTGATAAAAAACTGAAAATGCCCTATGATGTTTTCCTGCAAAAAAATACTTCTATGCTTTTGCCACAAGCAATATAAAAATTAACTCTAGGCCTTTAGCAGAAACAGGAGGAAAAGCAAATAAACTAATCTTGCAAAACTCTGCTGTTCTTCTGCAAGGAATCTGAATACTAAGATGCAGCCACCTTAAACTTAATATCAAAGGAAATGCTCATTTTGGAGGTTTGCAACCAGCTGTGATGGAAACACATAGCAGACATAAGTTGCTTAGTTTTTTCTTCATTGAAATGGCTATGAATACGATGGGGGCAAGTAGATGCAAAATTAATGAGATTGGCACTGCCATTTAGGTGAAGCCAAATAATAGTGCAACAGGAACAATTAGCACTGACACGACAACCTAAAGTCAACCAAATTAGTAAAAGACTATTTTGTGTACTCTATCACCTTCCAGCTAAATTATATGATTTATTATCCCTAAGAAGGATCCAGACAGGCAAAACAATAATCTAGAATTAAAACTACTAGTAACTTGGTCATTTGAACATAAAAAGGACACATGCTAAATCAATACAAATAAATTTACCAATACTATTACAATCATTACTGATTATTAATGTCTTTCATAAAACCATGATGGAACTGCTTGTTTTTCAGATGCAATGCATCAAACACACTAACATTTTCCAGACACTCACAAGTTTTTCAGTTATAAATTATTTCTTTAAACTACAAAAATACATATATTTATGTGTATGCACATATGCATGTATGTGTCCTTTTGACTGACGAGACCATTTTAGTCTAAGTCGTTTTCATATTTTTCTGTCTCTTCAACTGTAAAATTAATTTTGTTTTGGTAATCTGAAAGGTGTTCTACCAAGAGAGTATCTCCTATTTATTCTTTTTATCCTATGGAAAACACCAGATGTACAAGTGGTGGTGATTTGGATTGGCAGCTCTGTGCCTTATTACTGCCATATAAAGGCAGGCTAATTTACCCCTAAAACTTGTAATAAAATAGAAATATTGCAATTTTCCAATTTTTTTCCTGAGAATGAACTCTAAATAATTGACAGCCACAGTTTCTCTGCCACGCCAAAACAGAGACTTCATCCCACAGCAATTACATATTTCAGCAGCCTTTCCAAGACAACTCGAAGAGGAAAGTCCACTCTGCTGTTCAACAGATTCCATCATCTATGCACTGCTTTTACTTATCCCAACCGTAGCAACCTTTAAAGATCTCAGCAAGGAAGGATTTACAGGAAATTACAGCTCCAAATACCGATATCCAACTAAGAATCAGTTTTGCCTGGGCAGGGACTTAAGACTTCAGCCTGCCTGTGCTTCTGGAGATGAAGCTGGCAGGAAGTGGAAGGGGAAGCAACGCACTCCAGGCTGGGATAAAGCACTCAGCAGGAAGCAAGGGAAGGCAGTTAGAGGCCAGTCAGCAAGATAATGAATTCAATCCAGCCTTACAGTAAGGAGGAGAAAAAGAAGTTTGACTTTGATTTTTAGCTCCAAATTCAAACAATGCAATTAATAGTCGTCTGCTCACTTCCTCCCATTGTAACAAGACATAAAATAGGCTTTGTTTGGTTCAGCATTCAGAGCAAGAGGAGACACTACTTGTAAGCAGTAGCGCTGAGAGCTGCATATAATCAAGGCCCATACAAAGAACCACATGACAGATGAAGGCTTTATTGCCTACGGAGACAGATATCAGACAGGGTTTTCACAAGAACTTAAATGATACAGGTGGCTACATTCTAGGGAAACTGAGGAACAAAAGGAGAAAAGCCTTGGTTCTACATTGCCTTCTGTGGAGAGATATTTGTCTCAAGAGACCACTTGCTGAATTGCTGTAAATTCTCCACTGGGTTCTTTAGGAGCTACCAAAAATATGCAATAATCAAACGATAAAAGAAAGAAATATTATGCCTTTTAAAGAAATAAAATAAATAAATCTCCTTCCTTCAGGATTACTGAGGTTATGTGCCCTTTTCTTAAAAAAATTCTTCTGCAATGCTATTGATTACATGGCTAAAAAAGAGGAGCAGTAACTTTAAAAAAAGCGTATCAGTATCAGAGTAACACTAAGACAATCACTTCAAACCAGAACTACCTAATCTTTAGCATCATACTTCATGCTCAGCACATCTATGATTATTGTATACCAACCTATCAAGCCAGTCCAACTTTTGTCTGAAGTATAAGGACTATAAGGAAAAGGTTTAGTTGCGTGCTACAAAAATAGGAAAGGAGTTAAAAAATTTAGATCTTGGTGAATTGAACAATGCCAATATTTAACTTCATTCTGAGTAATATCTAACAGAATTTTCAAATTTCTAACTGATTAAAAACTAGACATATGTCTTCCTGGAAGAGATAAGAGGACAACAGAACAATGAATAAAAACCAAAATTCAACATTAATATCAGAAATCTGAAGAAAAAGATCCCAGTTGTTTAAAACCAGATTCTTTTCTTAGTCTTTGTAGCATAGGTAAGAAAATGGAAGGTTGGATCCTTGCCATGTTGTCTTGCAAATCTCCTATTTCTGTAAAATACTCCCAGAAGAACTAGGTTGGCCTCATTACAATCACAGAAGAAATACTGCATGCCCCATGTTATCCAAAGTTCTCCAGATCAAAAATACCACAACAATTGCAGTTTCACCTATACAACAGCAAATCCAATTCACTTCTAAAGTCCTTTATGCAGCCCTTCAATGCTGATTATGTTTTCATAGCTGTATTGCTAGAAGGAATCAATGCTAGACTATTATGCAAACACAACTCAGAGATGATAAATGTGACTTTGGCAGCATACGGTACTTGCAACTCAAAAAAAGAATTTGGTAACAAAATAATTTCACTAAGATATTTTACATGGTTAAAAGTTTAGACAAAGAAATTAAAAAGAGATAAGTTCTCAAATACAATTTTTGTAGCCAGTGCGCCTGTCGTATACAGAGTAAATGGAAACTGCTTTCACTACTCTTAATATATATTAAATTCAGAATAGGAAGTCTTGTTCCCTAGAGAAAAAAATATTAACACTGTAGAGAAACTAGTGTAGAATGTATTTGAAACTATTCGTTGCATCAGCTTTTCACAAGGTTATTTGAAAATGATTTCAGGATTCTTAAAGGCTTTCTTCCCCAAAAGCAGTAGCAAGAAATGAAATACTTTACAATACTTTCCGCAGTTTGTTATATGGAGCTAAACTGGCACAGAAAAAAGATCACAGAAATTATTCCTACTCCAAATCTTTCACTGAGTCATCACTCTCAGTTTGTAATAAACAATGTTCCCAGCAACATAAGTGATGCACCTAGTTGGTGCTAAGAGTTTCACTGATGCCTGCTGAGGCTCAGGAAATGGGTGATGAGCTTGAAAAGAATACAGAAACGTAGACCCATGCTATTTGACAACTCATATTCTAAGTCAGCCTTTCTGTAGCAATACAGAGTTATAAATTTGTAAATAATGAGGACCATAGTTCTGCAAAAAAACAGAAATATGAAAAGCTAGATCCCATCTTAATATGCCAAAAAGCTCAGCTATCCTAGGCGGAAAGTCTCTAAGCACACAGTCCTTCAGAAAAGATATCAAACAAAATAGTATTGAATACATTTATTGGTTTAAGATCAATTCTTATATCCATTACACCATCACATTTTAGAAGAAGAATCTATTCACTCTATTTTTAAATTTGAGAGCAGCCAACTTACCATAACTAAGAACTTAACTCCTGCACTTGTACACAAAGTTACTATATTCAGTAAAATGTCCTCAGAATGGATTTTAAAAGAGGATTCCTGATTACAATTACAAATAGTAACTACAGCTAGCAAAAAAGAGCTTAATAGCAGACCCTTAAAAAAAAAAAAGGCAAAAAGAAACTGCCAAACTATAAGTTTATTTAAGATTCTCAAATAAGAATATATTGTATTAATAACTACAAGTTCATTACATCACACACAGTGTACTTTCAGCGAAGGCCAGATAGTTAACCAAAAACAAGATCTAAATCTAAACCTCAAGTCTCTTCCCAGTCTTTATCAAGCTCTTTCTCGCAAGGAAAACTTCTACTTATTAGCCTTGCAGCACGATACGCAGATGTATGCCTGTTTTCCAGAGGAGCCTGTTGGTACACAGAAGAATCTTGCCCAAAGTCAAGATCGCAGATGTACAAATCGCTCCAGATATGGCATTTAATCAGACAATTCTATCCTAAAACATTATTATAAAATGGGTTCATCAGTGATTCAATTGCATACAACAAGAACTGTAATGTTACCTTGCCTGAAGTACTAGATTTGCACCAGTCTTGAAGCGTATTCAGTATAGTAACTATATATATGCCGAAAACTATGAACACATGAAAACCAAATGCTCTAAACCAAACATCTGTCATCCTGGATTTTAGCAAAATCTGCTGTACTTATGGCATGCATACAAATGAATTATAGAAAACCTTAGATTAGTTATGAATTTTAACTCTTTCTCCACAGAAATACTTTAAAGCACTTGAAAGTACAAAAAAAAGCATATTTAGTTCATAAACTGGAGAAAAAAACCAAAAACCTCACTACTTAAAGTTTACTTACTGCACTTGCAGCTACTGAGACCTTTTTCTTCCTTTTTTTTCCCCCCTCTCTGTCCAGCGTGTATTTTAAATGATTCTTACACTGACATTTACAAAACAGTGAAATGTTTGTGATTTCTGCTTCTGAATATTATAATAATCAAACACCTGGAGGTGCATTGCTTGTTTACTTAATCAAATGAAATGTACAGGACTATTTTTGTAAAACTAAGAACTAACCAACTGAGGCAAAGCCTCAAATCTGATCTTAATATTCTGACCTCTGCATCTGAAACTTTCTTCATACACTAAGACAACTGAATGGTAGTCATCTGACTTTTACCCTGCCCCAATAAAGTCTTTGCACAGGATTACCAGGAGAACTGTGATGTTAACTGGGCACTCCTTCAAGAAAGGGAAGGGGATAACTTCAGTCCTTTGACATGCAATAACTAAATACTGCATGATATTTTTTAGTAAAGACTGGACTAGATTTTCAAGCATGTTGACCAAAGTCTGAAAGCAATTATACATTCTCAGTTTGATTTTTCTGAAGTCTAAATGGGAAAAGAAGGTCTTTCTTTCTTTCTAGTTCCTTCTTCCCTCATAATATTGCTGTGCAAATGTAAACAATTACATGGCTCTGAAAAGAGACAAGTACAGCTGCTTCCAGTATTTTAGACAGAGGTGAACTGATACTCTGGGTTACTTTTATCTACTATGGAAAATTCATGAATTGCAATGGAAACTGTTTCCTTTCAACAGGACCATTCACAGTAGAGCAAACTTCTAAGATGATGGGATGAAGTTAAAAAAAGCTATATTAAAGATTTTTTGAAAACAGAGTCTTATAAAGAAGAGAAACATGTGCTTATGAATTAACTAGAAAAATCCAGTTACCCGGTATTGATCTGGGAATTATAAACAGAATTAAGTAGAAAGGGTGTATTTCTCAGTGCTTCTTTACAACACTGTAATATGAACGAGATTTCTTTTGGGTCTATTTGGGAAGAAGGAGCTTCGCTGGGGCAAAATTGAGTTATTAAAACTCCTTAGATTTATTTAGTTTATGTAATTTGCCCTAGATTCTGATATTGCTTTGCTATTTATTAATGCTTAAGATTACTGTATTACAGAAATATAGTTTCTGTGAAACACAATCCAGCCTTGGTATAGTCAAAATCAAGTATCTATACTGCATGCAATAGCTGAAAGCCCACTGTATCAGGCAGTCCACTAAACCTGCTGCTGCAGATTAACAACTACATTTTACATTATTCCCAATATCACATACAGGTCACTTTTTTTTTTTTTTTTGAAGAATACATTAAAGAAATAGCATGAAAAAAGACAAAAGACTAGGCAACGTTTAAATCAAAGTATGTATCTCAGCTTGTGACACTTCCATTAGTATAGCTTTTCTGAAAATCTAGAGAAATGATGAAAGGGTTTGACCTTCCTCTTCGGACTTAGACCTTGCCTGCTTTGAAGATTTCTTTTAAAAACTCTAACTTGCAAGTAATGCACAAATACACTGCTCAGTCATTCTTAAACCAGAGGCTGCCTTTTATAGCGGCAAAACAATTCTCTCCCCTCAAGTACAAAGTATCCATGAAAAGGCTATAGCAGAGAAAAGGAAAGTAAATTCTGAAGGACAGATAAATGCACCTACAGAAAATGAACTGCTCAACCTCATTATTATAGAAGTGACTCCTACCACACACAACAGTTTATTTATATTTTTTCAGCCACATTGTATCTGCATGAAGGTGAGGCAGTGATAGAGGAAGGAGATGCAATGTTAGCAGGTCTCACAAACCATTCTGTATTCTAAGAGTACCACAAGAATTAACACAGTTTTGGCACTAGAGATGCCTTTGTGGAGGCATTTCCAAGAATATATTATGATTAGCAAAATCCTTAAAGAAAAAAATATTAAAATAACACAAAGTCACACTATTATAGCTTGTGATAATGAAGTCTCAATGCATTCATTCTATGCTGGCCATTACAAAATCCACAGATTTAGATAACAATATTTCCTAACATCTGTCACAGACTAAAGGTCTACAAATTGTGAGTGCATTTGCTGTTATAAAAATAAAGAGGGGGAAAAAAAAGCAAATGTAACCTCAAAAACCTGCCAACAAAACTTCAGACAAACAGAACCACTGCCCTTATTGTATGCAGCTCTTTTTACCTATTTCTATCATAAAATGTTTTTAACTATTTACTTCAGCCAGTAATACTCAAAATACTGAGATTATAGTTTGCTTTATTCTCCACCAGTATTAAGAATGGCTTACTACCGAATGGCATGAAAACCCCCACACATTTAACATCACCAAACATTTAGGAGTAAAACAGAGTCCAAGAATCCCTCTTAATGATGGCCACGCTCACTAAAGACAAGGGCTACCGACGAGCAATGTTCTCTAGTACCCTATCTTTAATCTCTAAAGGGACGCTCACTGTACTGCATGTTCATTACCTCAAAACAAAGACAACACCACGTATAAATTTTGCTGATTTGCAGGATATGTAATATATTAATTTTTCTCAAATGCTTTGTTTTATATTTACTGAAACCCTATATCATGTGCCAGAGGTTTTTACTATTGTTCACTCTTCCTAAATGGTAAGTACAAATGACTGAAATTTAAGATCCTGTAGCAAACAATCACAAGTAATAACAGTATTGTTAGAACATTTGCTTATCATTTTTAAAGGGTCTAGGAATTTGAAATTTGGGCTTTTACCTTAAGAAAAAGTGATGGTGCTTTTCAGTTGAATTATTTGATTATTTTAAGTAGATTTTAAAACAGGAAAAGTTATTTATCCCTAGTTCATATATTACAATACTTTTTAATACTTATTTTCAATGGATTCATGGAATATATATATATGCACCTGTAAGCAGATTTTAAGTCTCTACAGAGAAATAACTTTCCTAAACTGACTTCTGTTTCCAACTGTACTCAAATTTTTAACCTTTCAAGGCTATAATAAAAAAAAAAATACGCAGTTTTTGAGACTCCAGCTGCTTACACTACTGTAGAATTCATTTTAAAAATAGTAGTAGATTTTTAGGCTTTGTTGAAGACAGTAAACATCTGGTTAATTATGTTCAAAAAAGACAACGCTCCCAAAATTTTCACAACCTCACTAGTACATGGAATGGCCAGGAACATGGCCAAACCTATCTTTAATCTATGTATTTCATCATCTCTTCACCCCCTAGTCAATTAGTCAAAATAGACTATACCAAGACTTTTTTCCTCAATGATATTAACAATAAACAGACTTGACTACTGTTGGGGAGCATACGGGTAAAGAGGTAAGGGAAAGATTCAGAGCACACCACTGCAACAACAAAAGCATAGAGCAAAACACTAACAAATCATAAGACTGTACAGGTTATATACTGTACACAATACAACAAAACAAACATATGCAAACTATAATATTACATGTATTTTTCTCATCAATTCATGCTATACAATGAGCATCAGATTAATTGATGTTGTGTCTTCTATTATGAAATAGCAAGCCACATACGAATTTCCAAACATGCATTTCTATTATTTCAAATCTTATTATTAGCCCATGCTTGAGTTACATATGAAAACACCACTGTAACTTTTCATTTGATACTGTTCTCCAGTTTTCTTCAAAACACACACTAGGCATGTGCAGTGGTAAAATTAAACATGCTGATCCCACAGGCCTTGCTCAATTTTGTTAGGGAAAAAACCAACATATGGAAATCAGAGCTTTTACTACATGAATGGAGAGGAGAGGGACAGCAGTTTGGAACATGGTATGTATGAGTTTCATTACTTTTCTATTGCAGTCTAATGCAATTTTATTTAAACAACTCTTATAGTACAACACAAAGGCACCTTTAAACCAAACCCTCCACTAGTGTCTTGCTCCCTGTGAAGCACTTGTTTTGGCAAACAGCTAGAAGCCTGCCAAGAAAAGGTCATCGATCTTTGCCTGAAAAGCTTGAGCCAGCTTTATACAGTAAGGGCTTATTACAAACACACAATGCTTACCAGATGTTCCATCAGCTAACGGGATATAATCCAAGGGACAGCTATAAATCTACTGAGAGATGTTCATTACGAAGGCATTTGCCACACTATGTCAAAATTACATAAGCATCCTTTGGAGAACCTCTTCTCTAAGCAGTGCAGTTTCAAACAATCATGCACCAAGAGACTGAAATGTTACTAAGTACTGACTTGCATTTGGAGCAATACCTTTAAAAAAAAAAATGTGTTTTGAACAGTTAGCCTGCAAGGTTCATTTCCTCAACTAAATGCCCGTGCCATTACTGAAGTCAGTGTTTACCTGCAAGAGCAAGAACTTACTGTGGACTCTCATACTTGTTACTTCACAGCTCCTTTTAGGCTTTCTAGTTACTGTCATTTAGATAACACCATACAGACATCTGCTTTCAGATCCAACAGGTAAAATTTTGTCTCAGGAGAAATACATCACCTACCACATCAAGAAGTAAACATGTACCAAAGTGAGATGAATTACAGATATCTATTGACATTATTCAAACACATTATGCAAAATTTATTTAAAGTTCTTTACTAGAGGTATGAAAAAGTTGTCTGGCTGAGACATACATATAATATACATATAACAACCTCCAGTTGCCATACTGGTATAAACGCAGTGCTTGGGGGGTTTTATGGTTGTTTTTTATTTGTTTGCTTGTTTGGTTTGTTTTTAAATAAAAAAGAGAAACACTCAAGATGTGGATGGGCAAAGATTTCTTCCAGTTGTAAACACAGTCATAAAATAGATGACCAGTTTCAAGAAGAGAAAGAAAACTAGAAAAAGAAGTAATTTTGTAATAAACACCCACACTTCAGCTCAGAGGTATTTTAAGATTAAACCAAATAAGACCCAAGAGAAAAGACATATTTGTAATTGTCTTGAATTATCCCTCTTAAGAGGAGAAAATGAAGGCATAGTACATCAAGAAAACTTTGCAGATCTATTTAAGCCTATTTGTTTGATTTTGCTTTTTTCCCCTCATTTGTAGTTTGAATGAGTGCTGGGGCGGGGGGGGGTAGTAATTTTGAAAACAAGGATTCCAGTTACATTCAAAGTTAGTCAACACAACAGTGCTTTCTTGTCCTGTTAAAACAAGGAAGCCTACAGAAGGAAAACTGAAAAACTAGTGTAGTATTTTACCTTTACCAAAGCTATGACTAGAAACATAAGATTAGGCCTTCAGAAGAAGCAGAGTCCTCCTTACTGAAACTGAATAGAGCAAAGCAACAAATTTGTGCCTAGTTTCCCTGACTGGATTTTTGCTTTACTTGGGGAGGCAGAAAAGCTCTACAACATGGACACTTCAAACTGTATCTTCCTCAGCACAGAATATTCCTGAGATTTAGTTCGTGAAAAAGCTCTAACTCATAAATGTTCCCAAGTCAAATGATTGAAGACAGAAATCATCCAGGCAGCTATGCCAGTTCAGCACTGTCCTTTTCATTTAGCTTAAGTCTATGTTAACTCTCAGAAAAAGGTACAGCCTTGAGTCTAAAAATATAACATTCATGTGCCTTGCTGAGTCTCGGTAAACAGCTTCCCAGGCATCAAGCAGCATCCTTCACTTCACAGATACTTTAAATTTTATCCCTGGAAGACTGCCTGCCCCAATATTACAACAGATGCATTAATGTAGATCCCTTCCACTCCACCTACAGCTCTGGAGAAGCTGCAGATGCCTCTTTCATTGAGCCACCCTGAGGGCAGCACACACTGACTCTACCTTAAGTCTATATGGCTCTTCCTAAGTCACTTACAACACTTCACCTTGCTCTCGGACATTAAAATACAGAGGAAAATAAGATGTGTGTATGTGTTGAATGCTTAATCAAATTTTGGGTTGCAAAATAAGAGACCAGTTTGTCTCTGCAGTGAATCTACTAAGAGACTTTTTGATTCTTCTCTTCCATGTGTTTACATAAGAGCATAGGTTATGGGTGTTATAAAATTGGTTCTTCATTCTCATTTTAAAAAAGCAAACACAAACAAACAATAAAACCAATCTAGAAAAAAAGATAACATTTTTAAACAAGTGGTAAAACCAGCACAGATCGAACTAATAGAATAAAAAAGGCTCACTCCTGCATTGAAGTTTTAAAATGTGATTAATCGCAATGAAAAGCTGGTGATCAACTTCACTTTAGAGAGAGATGGTACTCCTAGGAAAAGTACAAAAAGTGAGCTACAGATACATCCTGATGGAGGAGATGTATCAATGGGAATAAACAATAAGTACCTTCTAAATATCTAATAAAAGTTTCAAGAAAGAGGTGAACTGCTCTCAACCTACTGGAATAATATTCAGCTGAGATCTATCCACCTAGTCATATACCAGAAATTCTAAACTAACAACCAGCTATTTCATGGTTTGCCCGATCAATCTTTCAACAGCATCACAATTGTTCCAAAATAGCAACAAAGATACAAGATTAAAAAAAAACAAAAACAAAAAAAACCCACACACAACCAAAAAAATCCAAAGGCATTAGTGAAAGAAAACGTTGCTCTTCACTAATGCAATTCCTGAAACAACGAAGGAAAAAGACTACCTCCTGGATGCATGTCATTTAGACTATTTAGACTTTGATATTTCTAGGTAAGCACCTTCTGCTCTTCTCTGTTCAGAGAGTGCCCAGCATGAGAAGATCTTCTTTTCTGGGCCCATATAACATAAGAAGCATAATTAATGATGATGATGACAACTACAAAATACCCTAAGGAACAAAAGTTCTGACAAATGGATCTATTAGGAATTGTAGAGATAGTTTTCAACCTGTCATGTATTTTCTACTAGCAGATTTTTGCAAAAGGATGCTGTAGCATGGAATTGAAATACAACTTTTCTTATTGTATTGATTCTGTCGAAGTTGAGTGCCTGGAACAAATTCTGTGGATATTGTAATTAAAATGCTGTATATATGTTACAGATTTATTAAGTACAAGACACAAAAATGAAATTAAGAAACATACCATGCTTCCATTTTTCCCCCCACAGAATTACTGTTATAACACAATCATAGAATAGCGTGATTTGGAAGGGACCTTTAGAAGTCATCTAGTCCAATGCCCCTGCAGTGATCAGGGACATCACCAATCAGCAGTAATTGTATTTGCTAAACTGAGAGCCTTCAAGTAAATGAGCTAACAGGAACTGAGAAACCTCTTCTAAAACTCATGCAATTTGATTTAAATACATAATGTATTTACTTCTGATGTAGTCAGAAGTCTCAGGACTTCTTTCTTAGACTTTCAATGTAAAAGGCCAAATAATCAACCTAAATAAAATGTTTTGCATTCACAAAATACTGCCATGACTTCAGCTATCAGGCTTTAAATATCACCTTAGGTTCTTCATCCTGTGACACAAGTACCCTATAAGCAGACGAATCTGAAGATGAATGTATTAGACGATGTAGTCTTTTGTGACTACATAACTTGTAGACATAATCAAGAACTTCCAACAGGTTGACTTCTGCAGTACCCACCATCTCCAGCTGTAGTGATTTATTGCAATTCAACTGCTCACTCTAAAATATGAAATCTCTAATTATATATAAAGACAATTGTATAATGCAAATTGGGACATCTAACAATGATGAATAATCATTCAATTGATTGAACACAGTACACAAATAGTTGTAACAGTTCTTAATTTCTTATTATGTTATCTATAATAAATAGAGTTTAAAGAAATCCCAATGTGTCACAGTCATTCTGAAGCCATGCTACAGTTGACTCAATACAGACATATTGCAAATGGTAACTTAATTTCTAAGTTGGTAGAAAGCTACCATAAGTAACTGTATATATATTTGTGTCACACAAAAATCCCTAATTCCAAAGAAAAGAGAAATCTACAGTGACAAATGCAGCAAGGAGGTCACCAGCTTTTAAATACAGCAGCATCTGTCTTGGACTCTGTATAAAACTGATTTTGTTGAAAATGTTTTTAATCATTCTTCTTACCCACTTGATGGCCATCTGTTATGCTAAATTATAAAATGGATCATTGTGTCATCATATTAGGTTTATTTTAAACTTTCAGCCTGCATTTGGACACCGTGTCTCTTAGATATTTATGAAACAATTCAGAAAACTTTACTTACAAAATTCTACATGCATTAAAACATATCAGAAATACACTGCCAAACCATGTCAATAAAGCTGACAATGAGTGCACTTCACCCTGTGGATAATGCATATTATGCAGCAACACTGAATTAATATACAAAAATCAGTAAGACCTCAGACAACAAGCAACACTGAAGAAATGAGTAAGACAGCACATCTCCTGCTCATCCAAAGACTGACTAAAAGCACACCTTTCTCCAAAGCTCTGGCACAAGTTGAAGACAGAAGACTAAATACCCATGCAATCAATAGATCCAGTTTGTGAAGTAACAGAATAAATATAATAGGTCTTTCCCAAGCTAATTAATCCTTACAAACACCAGTCTACTATAAACCTTGTTTTTCTTATAACTGCACAAACAAAGTAGAATCACCAGATGTTTGGTTAATAGCAGAACTGACTGATTACAGGCTTTGCAAGTCTGACAAAATATTCTGGCAGAGTAACAACAATCACCCACATTTTGAATGGTCTCCCAAAAGCAAGTTACCAGAAACACTTACTCTTAAAAATCCTATGTGCTTGCATATGGCACAAAATACATGGCTCAATGAAGTTAGCAAAAAACCAATCCAATTAACACTACTGGATGCTGTGTCAAGTCTATAGAAGCCTTAATTTTTTGTCTGACCAAAGGGATTTGTTTTTAAGATCTCTTGGAGTTCTGAGTGAGGGGATACTATTTGTCAACACTTTAAAAATCTAACAGAGGTATTAAGATCATAAACAAATACTTTATAAATAAAATTTTACCAACTAGCTGTTGCAGTTTTGAAAATACAACATGAGGATGTTCAAATTTTAGCAGAAAAACTTAAATCCTGACTTTTCAGAACACAGCCTTCTGTGTGCCAAACTGATCACTGAGGCTTTTCTTTTCAGTATGTGGGCCAGACAGCTCCTACTACAGAATTTACAAAAAATTGCTAAAATAAATAGTTATTCACTCTCCCTCTCAGTGGAAAACAAACATTTAGAACACATATGCAAGCTCCAAAGCAGTATTACTGCAAAAAACGCAACAATAAAACCATTCCTGTTAGGTTTGTTGTTGTAAGAGGTTTTTATGTACCTCGCTTCCGCTTCTCAGAATTCAGCATTTGTGTTTTCCAACCTTTTCCTGCTTCAAAGACTGAAATTGAATGAGAGCAAGATCTAGAAAATGAATTTATTTTCAGATTAAATCCAAACACCTTGAGATTCAAACAATCCACTGTAAGGTTTGGCAATGCCACAGGATATTCAGTAGAGATCAATATAAAGTCTTGGTGTCTGCAGGCTGCCCTCTCACAAGTGCACTGCTGCTGCTGGAGAAGTAGAGCTTCTCCTTCAGGCAGGTTCTTAAGGAAATTTCACAATACAGGAAATGGCAGAGCGCTGGCTCAGCTCTGTAAGGTCCCACAGATTTGTTTCTTGTCTTTAGAATGGGAGAAAAACTGCAAGCAGCAAATTGAGCAACTCAACCCTTCTTTCTACAGAATCCACATAGAAATACCTGCAAGATGCTGATATTGCTATCTAAGGGTGGCTCTCAACAAGTCTGTCTCAATGTGACAAAGAGAGGCAGTACTTTTTACCTCCTTTTGTAATTTGCTGTACTCCCAACTGTTCTGTAAACCTAAACCACACAACTGATGAAAGTCCACAAACAATTAGGTTTAGAGATGGTGGAAGGAGGAAGAGAAATTGTGTACTTCTGTTGAGGAAGTCAGTTTATAACAATGAGCTAGATTCATTGTTTTGCCATGCAAGTGCAAATAGTACAGAGGGATAAGCAATCTGGCCGCTGGGACTAAGGGACAACTGCATTTTAAGAGGTATATGGCAACAACATCTTACATCAATTTTTGCTAAAAACTTACTAAAACTATTGAGAATATACTACTTATGAAAATGTCTCTTCTTTATCCACCATTCAGGATGTCATATATAAGCTTTCAATTTGTATAGCAATTTATTCACATAAGGGTTCACTTGCAAAATTAGGACTTTTGCTTCTTAGAGGCAATTTTAAACACTCTGCTCTGATTAAGGTATTCAACTAATCTTAAATCAATTGTACCAAAATGAAATTTGGATATCTAACTTAAAAACCTTTTAGAAGTGCCAAATAACTGAAGTCATATTATAGATTGTTGCTAATTAGAAGTCTGCATATATCACACGGAAGACACATGTTCAATTTTCAGTACATGGAGTTACAAGACAATATTGGTTTGCAAGTATATAATACATCTGACTTTTTTAATTGTCCTTTTTTTTTTTTTTTTTTTACAAAAAAACCCCCTGCTAACTAAGAAACATGCACCGTGATTGCTTCTTCAGTTAGAATTGTTGCTACAGGTATTTTTATTTTCACAGATTGCCAATTTTTTTCCCCTCCAGAATCTGAGAAAAACAGAGATGCCCATTTGCACAGTATGAAAAGAAAGCTATGTGCTCTCCTGCTGCTCACAATGAAGACTGGAGGTCTGGCTGAGCACCATACCCTGGTTAACAAACTGGGTCAAGAGCAGCAGTTACCTCAACCAACCCTCGTGCATTTACTCTAACCTTAATCTTATGTTCCTCTCATAGTCAATACAGATCGACTACAGTGAACTGCCCCACAGAAAAAAATAAAATACATATCATGTGTATTCTGTTTACATATAATATTTATATGTGTGTAGAGGTCAAACTAATCAGGTGGTTTTGAAGCATGCATAATGTGTGGGTTAAGTGTTTCTGTTACTACAGAAGGAAGCATACAGTTGTTAAGCTAAACTAAGAAGCGAGAGGAGATTCATTCAAAATTAGCTAGGCCTCATCTCTAATCAAGCAGTCTAAAAAAAAAGTTTTCATAAAATCACTAACAAAGCATCATAAAAAATAGTTTATGAACTGTTGTACAAACCTAGTCCAATTTCCATTGTGAGGAAAATTTTCCTAGAGAATTTTGCAATACTTCTATACAACACTTGTCCATGGTTATTTAATTATATAGGAAAGCTCTAAAATATACATGTTCTATTTTATTTCTTCCGCACATCAACTTCTCCAGGGTTCTATCAAATTCACCCTAACTAAAGCCTCTTGGTCTTCCCAAGCGATTCCCATAAGGCAGCAATTCATAAGCTGTTCTCCCTCAGTGGTCTGTTTCCAGTTTGAGTGCTCCCCTTCAACGCTAATACAGCAACACAAAGTTTAGTTCTTCGAATTTGTTTCCAAGCACCTTTCAACTGTCACAGGGTATTGCACTAGATAAGATAAGAGACATCACCATCGCCTTTTTTTCTTTTCCTGTATAAATGATTATGGAGTTTTAAAGAACAATATAACATGATTCTCCCTGTCATTTAACAGTCTGACAGACCTGAATGCATCTTGTCATAGAATAGTAACATGACATTAATCTGAGTATCAAGTAACTGTTAATGAAAGATTGGAAGAACATCTACCTGCTCAATGACAGAGCCATACCAATGCCTTTAACCACATTTTAGTTCCATCACTGGCATACCAATCAGCAAGTTATGTGGAAACTACTAGTAAACTGTTATTTTCTTCAATATGCAGGAAGAAAAAAAGGCAGAGCATATCTTATGTGGCTATAAGATGACATTTAAATAAGAGTTTGCTTTGTTTTTAAAAATGAGGACTTAAAGCAATGCATGTTTTTGCAAGATACTGTTAGTAATTGGTCAGAGCACAGCAATTTGTTACAACGAGCAGAAATATAAATGCATTCTTCCACTGTTTTTCAACTGCACCAGGCAAAATTTCTTTTCATAGCATTTTCTGTTCCAGATCATGTCAGGGTTTCTGTGAATCTTCTTTGTGTATTGTGAAACAACGATAACCTCATTTAGCTGAGCATTATGAGCTACTGGGGAAAGCTGATCAGTGAACATGATTTAAAATAATCAAATCCAAACCAGCCACCTAAGACACTTCAGGAGGCTAGGCTGTCATCAAGAGCACAACTAAGATACACAGACTTGCTTCTTCATAAATTCTCTTATTCCTACCATCTATGACCTGGCTCTGTTCCCACTTAAAAGCAGAAAAATATCTTAAGAATTTAATAAATATTTCTCTTCCATATTTCTTCAGTTTTTTTCCTCCCAACATGTAAGGGTTGTGCCATAAAAATGAAAACATATCATTACGATGTTTTTGGTCACTACTTTACTTAAAAGAGAATGTTTAATACCAAATATTGGGAAAATTCAAAAAGCAAATAAACTCTTGCCCCTACCTTTGACTTTTTCTCATTTCTAGATACATAATGGTTAGCATTCTTCCAACAGTAAGAAAAGGGAAGTTTATTCTGGAAATTAATACCACTAAGCTATTCTTATTTCATTACTGTCCTTTTAGTAGTATTGTTACCATCAGTGATTAACATGGTAAGATGAATTGCAACTGCTCATTGACTCATTGGCAGATACATCAAAATAATTTCACCTTATCTTTAGCTAATACAGATAAAAGAGGATCTTGGCCCAGCACCTCCTCTAATACTTCCATTGCAGAGGCCCTTGGAAGATTTCATTCTTGAGAGAATGCAATAAAATATTCAAAGTCCCTACCTTCACCTGATGATCCTGAAAGGTCTATGATGACATACACTCTCCCTTCTGGCTCCAAGTCAATCTGCAATTAAGAAGAGAATTAGAAGAAAACTTAGAATGGCTCCCAAAGCAAGAGACTGTACATGTAGGAAACAAAAAAAAGTTTCCAAAACTTGTGAAGCCATGGTGTAGGTAAGATACATGGGCAAGTCTACAGTTCACTACCAGAGTCTCCTTTTGCAAGGAGGTGTTGACGACCCTGCACCTTCGTTGAAGCAAAAAATTAACACTTGGAAAAATTGAACCCAGTGAATTTTACAAATCAAGTATACAATGCATTTTTCTGCCATACATATATGCCACTATTTCCAAAGAGACAAGGAAGAAAATTAAAACATGGTCTTATCAATTAACTTTTCCACTGTAATTTATACTGAGCCAATCTATGCAAATGTGAAAAACAACACTATGTCCTATTCAGACCCCGGTGAGACAGATCAGCTCTGGTCACAGAATGGGGAAAATGAACACGCACAGCTTGTATGGCCGGTTAACACGTGTTTATAATACTCTCTTTGTATCCCTACTAGCAGAAAGAAATACATGCTTTATCCTCTTTCTCCAAAAGAGAAAATTTGTTTGTTTCTGCACTGTTCTGGTAGATTTTAAGGAGTCTTTGCTCTTGTGTAGATCACCTTCCCTCAGCATGAAATACAAGTGCTTGGTATCAAGCTGCAGTACTTCAAGGTTTCACGGGCTGTGGGAATAAACTCCTGTAAGTTTAGGCATCACGTTGAAGAATTGATTACAAATCCTCCTGTATTTTACCACACGTCATCAGCAACTCTAAATACTACTGGATTTTAGTACCTTAATGGTGCCCCACACACTACAGTGGATTTTTGCAGCCACTCATCTCTCAAAAATTAAAATGCCTGTAAAACACTTTATAAATCAACAGCTCCTACTGTCACATAGCAGTTGTTACACAGTTTCAGAGACCATGAAAAGCAATGCAGTGTACATTAATAATATACTTCTATTCTGTTCTAGTAAGGAAAGCGCACAGACAAAATCGCTTCACCGCTGGGAGAGTGCCTCTAGGCACTGCCTGGGTCCATCCTGTGTCCCACCACCTCAGCAAGAAGTGGGCAGCTGGTGGATACTGGGGCAGCCCTGGACATTGGACACCTCCCTGGGGATGGGGGCAAGCTGCGGCCAGACAGGGTCATGGGAAGCTGGACACGAGCCCTGCTGTGGCATTGCAGGGACAGGGGCTGACAGTTCGAGGGGCTGAGAAGGGGTCTGGGCCATGGGCAGAGTGAGGCATCTTTGGGGCTGGGCAGGGACACTGAGGTCTCTTGGCACCCCAAGGCCCTGACACACACAAGAGAATTGATCATAGAATCACAATGTCCTGATTTGGAAGGGACCAACAAGGATCACTGAGTCCAACTCCTGTCCCTGCATAGGGCACACCAAGTGTCTGAGAGTGTCGTCCAAAAGCTTCTTGGATATTGTCAGGCTTGGCATCATGACTGCTTCCCTGGGGAGCCTGTTCCAGTGCTCCCCCACCCTCTGGATAAAGAAACTTTTCCTGATATAAAGTCATAGAATCCCTAGGTTGGAAAAGATCTTTTAAAACATCAATTCCAACTGTATCTGCCCACTACTAAGCCATATCCCTAAGCACTTCATTTGCCAGTCTTTTAAACATCTCCAGGGACAAGATCAGGCCCGCCATATATCAAACCAGGGGAGAAAACAGGAAAAATAGATGTGCCCCCAAAAGGCTCTTCTTCCCTCAAGGGAAAAAGCAGTGGGATTATAGATCTTTCTCAGTGCCAGATTGACAGGATGCAGGGCAAGAAGGGAACGTTGTCTCAGCACCAAAGTCCAGCCAAGTCCTGCTCTCAATGGGCAGCAGCCTCACAACTTTCCTGACGCCTCTACTAAGCGGGGGCAATTGCACATGGGGCTTGGGGCTGGGAACAGGCTACCTCCCCTCCCAGCCCACCACAGCTCTTCCCCTCCAGTGCTTCGCTCTGCCACAACAAGGGAAGCAAACAAAACCCAGCTGCCTCCTGAGTCACAAGCGACATCAGGGTATGGTGCTCAGCCAGAATAAGACGATAACCAGGAGATCACCAGTTCACACAAATAACTTGGGAGACCAATCTGCTGGGCTTTGCAAGTAAGCAAGTGAGGAAAGCAAGGAGATGCCAAAACATCTGGGCTAAGCCAGTCTTCGCCTGTCTGCATTCACCAGGCAGGTTCACAAGGCCACCTTTTCTGTCTCCAGGTTTCTCTCATAATCAGAGAGGACCTTTACAAGAAGGGCACCCCCAATGTTTTCCTCTTTTGGGCCACAGCTGCTGAATGCATCGAGGTGATGTAAGCTCCTCCCTCCAAGAACCAGCTTCTCACAAAAACACTTCTGTGCCATTCAAAGGCAATCCAGCAGAGGAGTTCACAGGTCTGGCTGATGTCATCGGACCAATGGATCAAGAAAATTATCTCAGCAGCTGTACTGTAAATAGATGAGGCAGGAAATAGGTGTTAGCAAAGCCAGGGGTTACTCAGAGGAGAGGAACATGAAAACGTGGTTGAGTGTTTTTCCATAAATAGCGTTGAATAATAAGTAAAGACATTTTTAACGATTTCTGAACTGGCAGCATGTGTTTTGTGTGGGAATTGGGAGGGGGCTGTTTTTAAATAAAGCTACTGGTCCTGAAATACTGCTCCTCTCCCTTTGCAGTTTTTAAATAATAAAAAAATATTAGAAGATCAGATGCACAGGTGCATGAATAGACTTTGATGTCTATGCTGAGGGAGGCTTTTGAAAAACTGCTATAGCACGGAACAGATGGCTGTATTAAAGGCAGACATGTCTAATGCTTTGTTTGTATCAGCACTATATTGTTTGGTTAAGCTTTCAGCAAAACACTTTATGCAGTTCAAATCCCAGCCCTTTTAGGTACAAGCAGCATCGGAAGCAAATCAGGAAAAATACTGGAGCACTGATCCCAAGTTTTCAGCACCCATCAGATGGGCTGTTTTCATATAAAACTTATTAGAAATTCTGCTTACCAATCTTGGCTCAGAATTTTTGATGATGTTATAAACAGAATGAACTATTTATAAAAGGAGATGTCTTTTGCAAAAAAACTATGTCTCAGTCTTAAAATATTGTAATATCAATGGGAACGAAATGGATATTTTCTTGTTTTTAAATTTAAAAAATAGTCACATTTCATTCTAGTGAGTACCTATGCTAGACAGCTTTATCTGTCACATAAATCAGTAGTTTTGCGAGAAAACAGCAGCTCAACTGCCTCAGCTGACCTTACATACAAAAGGAACACCCCAAAAAAAGCAGAATCCCCTAAACTGATATGTATCTTTCTTTTGATCTCAGTTCTTTCATGTATCAAAGCAAGTACGGGATAAAAAAGGGCAGATTCATATCTAATTTTGCATAAAACATTTCTAGCTTAATGTCCAGAAACATAATGGTATAAATATGTACAAAACAGTTGGATTACTAGAACATAAACTGCATGCCTTTTCTTTCAATCTGCACATTAAACTACATTTGGAAGAAGGTAGAGCCTATGCAATGCAATTCTATAAATAACAAAAGATGCATAGAGGACAACCTAAAATTTCCATGGACTTTTCACTGAATTCCCTGAAAGTTACCACATGTAAAATGCCCTTAGACACAACGTAACCAGCAACAGAATGACTGGCCAAATTCAGTGGAATATAACAGACATCCTTGAATGCAACGGAAATAGTCTGATCACAGGAGTTCTGATTCTGAGCCTTCTCTTTGACTAAAAATACTTCTCTCCGAATGCAGCCAAGTAATTTATACATTCAGAGAGAGACTATGAGATGCCTAAAAAGACATGACTGTTCAAAAGAAAAACAAGGCAAGATGCAAACCAGGGACGGAACAGAGGAGTTGCTACAAGAGCAGCTTTGCTGTAAGCAAGACACACTGCAAAATACACGCCTCCAACATACACACCACGTTGTCCATATGCAACAAAAGATATAACAACTGTCATGTAGCAAAATGTGTGATCACCAAAGCATTTTATCCTGTTACTGACCCATGCTCTTGCTGCGACTTTTGTTAAGATATAGAGTTTTAGTAGTTGCAGTAAGATTAATTGTAAAGGTACTTTAAACAACTTCCATATTGCTAAAATAATCCTTATGTGGCAGTGCTTTGAGATGAGTACAATGACTGCTGGAAAGGAGCACAGATCCTGAAAAACTCCAGGCACGAATAAAGCATATTAGTAGCTGGTTTAGGGAACAAAAGGCAACCATCCATAAAACCAGACATACTTTCAGAAGAAAAAAAACCCATATTGAAACTGTGGCCAAGTTTCAGCATATTGAAGGCATTTATATAGCTTCACAGTCATTAATGGATTTTATTTTCAACACCGTTCTGAGACAGTTCCCCATCTGTAAAATAGGATACTACCGAAGGCATAAGCTAGACTAAATGACTCGCCAGAAAGTCATACAAGAAATCTACAGTTAAACAAGAACTCAACTCTGGCCTCCGGAGGCCTAGACTGCCCACTGGAACTACTCCTTAGTTAAACATCACTTTGTTAAGCTATACACATCTTGTCTTCTTGCAGTATCAGAGACATCTAAAGTACTTTTGTTTTTTTAAACAGCTTTAATGGGTACATATCTATGAAGCAATCTCCTTTCTTCTCCATCCAGCTAATATTGATCAGTAAAAACAACATGGAACAAAAAATATAAATATTTCACTGCAACATTTCCAAAGCATCACAATTCTTGGGCTACTCTAGAATATGCAACATTAAATTAAGTAAAGCAGAAGACTATGAAAATAGTTTAGCTTTTCCTCAACATCTGCTTTTTGCTAGATTTTAACTCCTAAGCGTTCTTCTGAAAAATTGAGTTCTAAGCTCATCTAGAAGCTCACCATTTCCTTCCTCTGAAATTCAAGATGCAATTCTGGCCATCAAAAATATGTATTCTCATCCACTAAGATTTTGCTAAGGAAACCACACATACTCTCTAATTATATAGGGATGAGGAAGATCAGAATATGCTTCGCAGTTATCTAGATTGCACTGATGGATATGAAGAAGACTTTACATTCTGGACCACTCTAAAGCCCAAATCACTCCAACATTCGAGGGTGTTTTTTCACTCTAGCTGATAGCACCAGTGCAGATATTTTCCATGCCCTGCAGAGCAAAGTGAGACCAGTTATAATTAAGCAATAAACTTATCTCCAGTAGCTCAGTGCCCCAGGTTTTGATTTGATCATAACAGAGTCCATCCGCCGCCTATGTTCCAACACAAAAATGTCACCTAAGACTAGGTGCACTGCACACACTTAAATACCAGTTTGTCTCTTGAGAGAATTTTAAAGATAGTCATTGACATAAACCTCATATCTGGAATAAACAATGACTAGACAAATGCATTTTCCATAACTGAACTTCCTAGCAGCGCAAAGGTTGAGTGAGTTTTAGTCTGATGTTACTTAGCTAGACAGTATGTGAAATATAGCTTTGACAACAAAGCTGTTAAGATTTTGGCAACAGTATAAACCTAAATGGACTGCACAAGCAACGGAAACAGAAATAATTAAAACACAAAACCTACTTTGCACTCTTGGTGGTATGTTTTAGGATTATCCAATATTTGGAGAGCTTAAAGCATAAACCTCCAAGCACAGGATCTGTCACTGCAGATGGTTATTGAGTCACGCAGGACTTGAGAAGTCAGTATGTATTAAACCTTACCGAGCACAGCATAACAAGAAGTTTCTCTTTGAACACACAACTGGTCTGAAAGGAGGATGGAAGAGATAGTGTTTAAAGAGCAGCTATCTAGACAGTCAGGGATGGTTACATTTGTCATTCTGAGAGGCAATTACTTCTCCAATTCTAGTGAAATGTTATTTCCTTGAAAATGCATAGGAAAATCAGAACAGTTGTAACCTAATAGAAAATGACTGGAGACAGAGTCTGTGCAAGTCTTCTGTTCTTTAACCACAGATTTTTCTGCTTCTATCTAAAAGTTAAATGTAGAAGATCTACTTTATTTAATGGAAAATTAAACATTAATAGTGACACTTTCCAATACAGTCAAAATGTCTGCAGACCAAATAATTTAAAAACTTTAAAAATCATCGTCATTATTGCAACAAAAGCAAATTCTTGATGAAAACATTAGCCAGAGATAAGAGTAAACTTATGCCTGAATCCCTAGCAAGATCATCTAAAACAGATAGCTTTGCAATAGGCTCCATAAGGACAGCAAAAGAGCTGAGAAAATTTTATTTAATAATATAATCTGAAAGTGAACAGCCTTCACATGTTATACCAGGTAATTACAAGGTAAACTTGACTTTTCAAAAATTGCCTAGAAAAGATGTTGAGCAAACATCCCTAGGATCTGTTTGACTTCATTTCTTTCTCCCACAGCCTCTTGCTCCTCTGGCCAAAGCACGCAAGTCTCTTTCAGAACCAGTGCACTGCCACAATGCTCACAAATCTGCCTTTCATAGTCAATGTTACATATTTGATTATTGCAATTAAAGAAACATAACCCAACTTGCTGTATTGTAATTAACCACAATGCTATACATAAACATTAAGAAATTCTGGCCACAGGGGATTTTATCATTTATTTACTCGTACTCGAAAGTCAACAAAAAGACATGAAACATCTTGCGTGACCTACAAAAAAGATCAAACACTTTCCACTGCCAGACACATGCACAGACATAATACAGAACAGAAGCAGCCAGGGGAAAACAAGATTCAGCTGAAATAATCACAGTATTCAGAAATCAATTCTAAAACAAGATTCCTTCCATTAATTAATATAGCGTATACCAATATTCAGTTGCAGTGTCCTGCATTATACAATGATACAACTTCAATCTTCCATGATCTACTGTACTTAAGATCTACTGGGCACCAAAAGAGGAACATCTCTGAATGCATGGCAACACACCAATGCACGTAAGTTTGTGCATAAGCATGCACATCTGCACACTTGGAAGTCACATAATCATTTTGTGTTTTACAAGGAACCACAACTTTTATGGGCCACTGTGCTTGGACTAGGGAGTTCATGGGTCATCTTCTGGTAAAGTCCAGAAAGTCAGCTCAATACAGATGGCTACATTCACATGCGATAAGCAAAACAGTACAAATGGCTGAAAAGATATCCAGCTTCATGACCACAGAAGGGCCACTCCATAAAACAAGTTTCTGAATCTCTGATCTGAAGGGAGGAGGAGAATATCCTTCCTTTCTTCAAAGCTACATGTAGCAAGAATATGTGCAGCACAAGGTATTAACTATTATTAAGAAGTTTAACAGTTATATGCCCCAAATGGTTAGGGTTTCTAAATACCTACAATTGGAATTCATGAGAGGGAGAAATAAATCAATGACACAGAAATTTCTTCATGAGTGGAAAAAGATGTTGATAACCTCTAGAGATGAGGCCGCTTAGAGTAAACATTCCGGGTATTCTGCCCTGGAACAGGTCCATGGAGACTTATACCAGTATGAGTGTTTCAGGCACACGTGTGCTGTTCTGTTGGTTTATTTCACCCAGAACAGTTTTTCTGGTGATATAAATGTCATATGTGTTTTCTATGGCTTATTCCCCTGCCTACATAACACTAAGTTACATAGGACGTTTTCACTGTACTATAACTTCACTCACACTAGAAATGCAGTTTGCATTATACTCATAGTAGTGACCAAGTACTAAGAACCTATATAAGCCCATAGATAATGAGAAGAATGATGCATAAGAACTGAGTTTGGCTGAACGAGACTCAACTAGACTTTTTGAGTGAAAGGTCAGTAAAAGTACCAACAAAACAAAAGTCTACATAAAGCCATTCACTTGAACCATCTGCTAAATGTATTTCAAGAAAGAAAAACTCTTCAGAGCACAATCACTTTCCAAGCAGATGGTTATTTGATTTAAGAATAAAGGAATTGCATCATTTTGGAAGATTTGACCTGTAATTTCATCACAAAGCTTTTCAAAATCTATTCCTTAATGCATTAGTGCAGTGGCACTCTCCAAACCTTTGGAAAATAATTAGCTCTCAGAAGATACTTAAAACACATTTATTGTCTTGGCTTATGGACATTTTTTAATGTCATGCTACAGAACTGCAACTACAAGGGAGGGCATTACCTACAGACCTAAATATTGCATTCCATTTTTAAAAAGGGTAAAGCGGAGGACCCTAGGAACTACTGCCCTGTCAGCCTCACCTATGGGCAAGGGAAGATCATAAACAGATTTTCCTAGAAGCCATACTAAGTCACATGGAGGACAGGGAGGTTATTTGAGACAGCCAGAATGGCTTCACCAAGGGCAAGTCCTGCCTGACCAACCTAGTGGCCTTCTACGATGGAGTGAGTACATCAGTGAACAATAGAAGATCTATGGATGTCATTTATATAGGCTTCTGTAAGACCTTTGACATGGTCCTCCAGAACAACCTTCTCTCAAAATATGTCTTTGATGGGTGGATCAGGAAATGCTTGGATATTCATATCCACAGGGTAGGGTAGTGGCTCAACGTCCCAATAGAGTTTTAAACTAAAAGAGGGTAAATTTCAAGTATGCATAAGGAAGAAATTTTTTACAATAATGGTGGTGAAACACTGGAACAGGTTGCCCAGAGAGGTGGCAGAAGCCCCATCCCTGTAAACATTAAAGGTCAGGTTGTACAGGGCTCTGAACAACCTGCTCTACTTGAAGATGCCCCTGGTCATTGCAGGGCATGTGGACTATTTTAGTAGATAACCTTAAAGTGTCCCTTCCAACCCAAACTGTTCTATGAATAAAATGTTGAGTAGAGAATCACAATTGTAAGCACATCCTGGTTAGCCAGTTAATAGATGTTAAAAACTGATAAATGCTGTCAAATTTTTGCTGCAGTACAACTTCAGATGACCACTTGAATATATATATATAAGCCAGCCTCCTAGCTGGCACATTTGTCCTGTCTTAGGAATTGCACAAATGTGATGATGTAACTGCACAGATATTTGGGGTTTCTCCTAAATTGCATTATTTCCTCTGAATAGGTACCTTTGCTACACTTCAGACAATCACCATGAAATAGGTACCTGCATAACAGTAAGTACATAGATAAGTAGAGGACCTTAAGATTGACTGGCACTTTTCCTGGTCACATACAACAGTTTTGTATATGACAAACCACACATTTTTCCTTATTTCCTCAAGTAATTTCCCCATTTCCCTACTTCCCTTAAGTAAGCCTTTCTGTGTGAAGTCTTAAAGACTAAGATATGAAAGCAGCACCACCTGTTTCCTGTAAAGCATATGGTATTTTTCTTCTCTTTATGGTCAAAACACTCCTTTCTTGCACTCTCCTCCTCCCAAGTACACTCTGAGAAAGTCAAGACAGCGCTTAGTAGGAAATAATCAGGTGGCGTTACTGTACTAAGAATAAATGGAATAGCCGTGCTGATTTCTAGACCTCAAAAACCAGGAGATTAACACCTGGAAGATCCAAGCCTGAGATGGCATAAATTCAAATCCTTCCTAAATGAAGTAGAATAACCTCCAAAGTTACAATACAAATGCTAGAAAATTATATTTAGATCATGTGAAGTTGCCCTTTAGTTCACACCTGTTAATCATATTCTACTTCTCAGTAAAGAAAAAAAGAGTCTGGAACTTAACTAACTGTATTTTAAAACAGAAGTTAGAAACAGTGATGACACCCTGGTCTGAGTAAAGTCCTCAGTTGCCTCAGAGGGAAGATATTTCCAGACTAACCACTAGAAAATAAATATACCTTATACAAAACCTCAGCACACACTGGGTAGAAACTTCAGCGTTGGACTCAGATCCTTCCCACAAGAGGGTCGCATGTTCAGTTTTTCAAATGCTACTGTGGAACACCTTTCAGTAGCTTTCAAGGAGTCCTAGTGGACTTACAATCATCAGTAAGCCAGTTAAAAGAAAGCAGTAAGAAACTGAATCCACTTCAGTTCACTTTTAGTTCAGGTTTAGCTATATGTAAAGCGGTACTGGCTTCACTACACTTAGCAACAAAACTTGCATCTAAGCCTAGGTTTCATTCCAATTTGAAAAAAAAAAAAATTAAAACAACTACTGTTTATTAGTTTGAGTTGAGTTCATCTCAACTCAAAGTTCAGCTCAGGAGAAAGCCATCCCCATGTTCCAGGAAAAAAAGCTGGCAGGGGAAAAAAACACCTTGGTTGAACAGTGAGATATTGAGTGATTTCAAGAAGAGGAGGAAGGTTTATGGGCTTTGGAAGAGGGGACAGGCCTCTTGGGTGGACTACAGGAGGGAAGTGAGATTGTGTAGAGAAAAAAATCAGAAGGGCTAAGGCTCAACTAGAAATCAGATTGGCAAAGTCTGTGAAAGATAACAAAAAAATCTTTCTATAAATAATAAAAGGAGGACTAGGGAGACCATACAGTCCCTATTGAACACAGAAGGAACAACAGTGACAGGGGATGAGGAAAAGGCTGAGGTACTTATTGCCTTCTTTGCCTCAGTCTTTAATTGTAAAGAAAGTTGTTCCCTCTGTGTACAAACCCCGAGAGCTAGAGGAGCAAAATGAGGCTCCCATGGCCCAAGAGGAGGTGGTCAGAGCCTTGCTAGCCTAACTAGACACCCACTAGTCTATGGGGCCGGATGGGATTCACCCGAGGGTATTGAAGGAGCTGGTGGATGTGCTGGCCAAACCCCTTTCCATCATCTTCCAACAGTCCTGGTAGACTGGGGAAGTTCCACTGGACTGGAAGCTGGCTGATGTTGTGCCCATCTACAAGAAGGGTCGCAGGGAGGATCCAGGGAACTACAGGCCTGTCAGTCTGACCTCAGTGCCAGAAAATGTCATGGAACAGGTGATCTTGAGTGTTGTCATGAAGCACATGCAAGAGAACCAAATGACCAGGCCCAGTCAACAACGGGTTTACGAAAGCCAGGTCTTGCCCAACTAACCTGATCGCCTTCTGTGACAAAGTGACTCGGCTACTGGACGAGGGAAAGGCTGTGGATGTGGTCTTCCTGGACTTCAGTAAAGCCTTTGATGCAGTTTCTCACAGCATTCTGCTTCGGAAACTGTCGGCCTCTGGCCTGGACCGACGCACACTCTCCTGGGTGGAAAACTGGTTGAATGACCGGGCCCAGAGGGTGGTGGTAAATGGAGTTAAATCCAGCTGGAGGCCAGTGATAAGTGGGGTTCCCCAGGGCTCAGTCCTGGGTCCAGTCCTGTTCAATGTCTTTATCAATGACCTGGATGAAGGCATTGAGTGCTCCCTTAGCAAGTTTGCAGATGACACCAAGCTGGGTGGAAATGTTGATCTGCTGAAGGATAGGGAGGCTCTGCAAAGGGACCTGAACAGGCTGGACTGCTGGGCAGAATCCAATGGCAGGAGGTTTAACAAGGCCAAATGCCGGGTCCTGCACTTGAGGCACAACAACCCTAAGCAGAGCTACAAACTAGGAAAAGTCTGTCTAGAAAGCTGCCTGGACGAGAAGGACCTGGGGATGCTGGTCAACAGCCGACTGAACATGAGCCAGCAGTGTGCCCAGGTGGCCAAGAAGGCCAATGGCATCTTGGCTTGTATCAGAAACGGTGTGACCAGCAGGTCCAGGGAGGTTATTCTCCCCCTGTACTCAGCACTGGTGAGACCACAACTCGAGTACTGTGTTCAGTTCTGGGCCCCTCACCACAAGAGGGATGTTGAGGCTCTGGAGCGAGTCCAGAGAAGAGCAACAAAGCTGGTGAAGGGGCTGGAGAACAGGCCTTATGAGGAGCAGCTGAGAGAGCTGGGGTTGCTTAGCCTGGAGAAGAGGAGGCTGAGAGGAGACCTCTTTGCTCTCTATAATTACCTGAAAGGCAGTTGTGGAGAGGAGGGTGCTGGCCTCTTCTCCCAAGTGACAGGGGACAGGACGAGAGGAAATGGCCTCAAGCTCCGCCAGGGGAGGTTTAGGCTGGGTATTAGGAAAAAATTTTTCACAGAAAGGGTCATTGGGCACTGGAACAGGCTGCCCAGGGAGGTGGTTGAGTCACCTTCCCTGGAGGTGTTTAAAGTGAGGGTGGATGAGGTGCTAAGGGGCATGGTTTAGTTTTTGATAGGAATGGTTGGACTCGATGATCCGGTTGGTCTCTCCCAACCAGGTTATTCTATGATTCTGTGATTCCCTAGGAGGAAAGGAGATAGGCCTGTCTTACCTGTAAGGCAATCACAGTAAATATTACCTCCATTTGTATTCACAATAAAAATTAATCCTCCATTTGGAAGGAAACAGCTCGATTCAATAGGCTGCAAACAGACAAGCTGTACTTCAATTACACTCACTGGAAATTTTCAGTAGCTTATTGATGCTTGACACCAACACCAGCTGCAACCCAGAGTTCATCAGCAGAGAGAATAAAATCTCCAACTGGTAAATTCTTACTCTCCTATTTTACCAATTTGATTTTGATATGATGGAGATTCCCTCCACACACATACCCCAAAATAAAGTGGCTGAACACGTAAAGTACTGAACACGTGCTTTGATCTCAGTAATTGCCTATACATTATTAAGCTCTTTCCCTCAAAATTTCCAGAGACCAAACAATATCTTCTTTTAGGAAATACCTCTAGAAGCTATCAAAACTTGCCTGAAAATTCTGCAGTATGCAAGCTGCTCCTCTTTCTGTGCAAAACTAGTCTTTGAGCATGACAAAACCCTGTTCTATTTTGCAGTTTATCTTAGCGTGCCCTCTGTGAAAATTTGGCTAATAAACAACCTGTCAGCATTGCTGAGCACCACAAAGGCCTTCAAACATTCAGTGACTAACTTCATTTTTTTTTTGTTTCAAGTCTCGATGTGGCACTCAAGGCCAAAGAGGAGCATCACAGGGCTGAACTCAGGACTATCCAGGTGGCCAAGCTGCTCTGCAGTAGTGCCAAAGAGCAGCTCTACACTCTACCACCAGGCAAGAAACAGAGAACACAAGTTCAGGTAGGCAGAACTTAAGAAATCCAATGAAATAACATAAGACAGAGACTGAAATATCTCCAAATAAAAGGCACAACTAAATGATAAGAACAGAAGACTTACGGAAGAGAGACAACCATGGGAACATATACCAGCAAAAATTACATATATGGCTCAGAAATGATATGAAGTTGTCACAAACAAACAAGTAGTAAAATATGATTCAAGAACAAAGCAATGTTAAAATTAATCTAAAAATGCTAAATTTTCTTTTGGAAACAGAACAATACTCCTTTTAATCTCATTCTTGTATCTTAGAAATGCTTCTCATTGCTTTTTCAGCTGTCCTGCTATATCAGAGGACCAGGGTTATTTCCTAATATAAGGTCTAACTTTTAAAAAAACTAATAAAGAAGTTTAGAACAGTTTTTAAATCAAGACACCAAAACCATGATAACTTAAGAGGTTTTACCTAGGGAATTGGAAGCTCATCATCTTATCTCTTTAGATATTCTTATAATTGATCATTTTTAGTAACTTTAATGTGATTTTTTAAAATGTGTCTCCAACTTTCCCAGTCAGGTTCACCACAGATATATCCCTGTTTTTCAGGAAAAAAGCTGGAAATACAAGTGAAAAAGGAATAGTCATCTCACAGAATTATCTAAATTTGGTTATAGAAAGGGGAGGAGATTGCAAAAATACCACAAAAATATTTATCAGTTAAAAAAATTCTTCAGCAAGTGTCAAGATGAAAGCTTGAATACACAGGCCTTAAGAACTACAAATAAACATTCTTCTGCTCAGTTACCAAGATGGAAGGAAAACGTATGTTCTAAACAAATATTCTCTATGTCCTTTCACATATATAACTGTAACCTGAGCTGCTTTACAACAACCGGACATTACAATAAACAAACACTCCATGATACACAAACCACAATAGTAAAACAGAATTGGCATCAAGATTTTAAACAAAAGCATCCTTCCTGGAAATAGCTGTCCTACTTACAGCCTGCCAAGAATTACACTAATTCAAAGGCTTTATTCAAGTTATACTAAAAGTTATGTTTTAAAGAAATCTCAAAGAAGAAAGAAAACAGAATTAAGAAAATTTTGCAAGTAACTTTTTTTTTAAGCATTTTAAAGCTTTTTTAAAAGAAAAAAATCTTTTAATTTTTTTTTTCCATTTTAGAATGAAGGATTTCATTCTGCTGGCACAATGTGACAAACACAACTGCAAGCAGTATTTACAGAAACCGGCTGCTGTGCAGATACAGTAGTTCTATTCCATACTGAGCACACACAGAGGACGCCAGCCTGCATCAAACTCGCTAAGCCCCCTGACTTCCTTGCCCATAACCCTTTCTACATTGGGATTTTATGTAAGGATGCCTATAACAAACTGGGAACTGGATACACCTCTCAAGTCTCAGTCTGGTAGCTAAATTGCAAAATCATTCTCATTTCCTAAATGAAAAAGTAATTTCTAAAATCTTGTACAAACATTTTGCTAGTAAATGTGGAAGTTTCAATTACATAACATCACTCACATAAGTTCTGTTTAATCATTCAATCTCTGAAAAATCTAAATTCTAACATAACACCAAAACTTTCAGCTTCCTGGACAAATATCCAGAATTGGCAAAAAAAAATCTTAAAAATTTGACAGAAAATGTAGCCCCCAATACAATCCTTTGTGCCTTTCTAAAAACATACCAGAGTAATCAGCTTTTTGATTTCCAGAAGAAGCAATCATTTGAACACTTGGATTTGATTTGTTTTTTTTTTTTTCCAGAAAGTACTACAATGAGATTTTTACATTCTATTTGGGTGGGTTTTTTTAGTTTTTGTCTTGCTCCGATGTGTTTTATCCTCTGTTTAATTATCAGATTAGAAAGATTAATGAAGCTAATTTTGTTAACAAAATAGCTATGCTGAGGACTACAATTATCTGTGATTCACTTGGACTTCCTCTGCAGCTTTAGCCATAACAAACCCAAAACAACTTTGAGACTCCTCGGATGTCAGCTACAAAACACTCTGTTAAAAGAAAAACAAAACAGAGAACTACTATAGTTCATGCTACTCATGTTTAAATGTGGAAGGAAAATCAAGTAAAATAACACTTAGTAGCTTGACACGTGCTACCAGGCAACCTATAGTTCATGAAAGGAATAGATCAGAATGTAACAACTTGAATACAGAGATTACAGAAAAGGAAATGGCAAAAATAGCCACTACTATTATTATTGTTCCTGAAAAGTTAGACAGTGGAGTTGAGTCCACCAGCCAGAAGTGGCACACCAGCAATAGATACATCTTCAAAACTGTCTAAAAACAAGGAGTTTCTAGTGTGTGCTGTATTACCTGATATTTTTCTTTGGCTTTTATTTTCATTTACTGCAGTGTTTTAAACTGAATAACGTGGAGTTCTCACATGCTAGATATGAGTTTGGCAAGAAAGATGCTGGGTAAACCTTGTTAAAATCTCACTCTTTCAGACATCCATGCAAGGTTTCCAGTATTTCCTGGATTTAAGAAATTGCAATTTCCTGGATTTAAGAATTTGTACTATAGTGAATTGGTTGTTCCTCTTTTGGTCCATAATGAAACAGGAAGTGCAGAGTCATTTACATGTGCATTTGGATTTTGTTCTTTGAAAAAAGTGATTATAACTCAAGCAGTTTGCTTTTTTTTTCTTAATCCAAAAGTATTCAGGTTGGAGTAATTTCTCTGTAAGAGCTTAGGTTACACTTTGTATAAAGTGAAATAAGTCAGGGCTCCTGGAACTGGACTCAGGATGACTGAAGAATTTTTGTTTGTTTAGTTTAGTTCTGAAAGCATAAGAACCACCCAGTTCTGTTAATGGAGAGCATCACACACCACCTAGTTTACCAGGCCAGGTCAGGAGAGGAGAGGAAAGCTAACCCCTGCCTTCCACAAAACACTTTCATTCTTTTCAGAAAACGCCTAGGGATGAAGGGTCTGCTACATGCCTTGCTAACAGGTTTCATTAGTTTATCACTTTTAACATGAAAAGGAGTATGTGCTTTGCTGTTTATTTTAATCTATCTGGCTACTCCTCAGTTTTTTGGGGTTTTTTTTCCTTTCTAGATTAAAATGCCCTTTATTTTTAAATGGTATTCTACTTTTTAAATCGTACTTTACATACCCAAATTAAGTAACCTCCCATTGTTCCTTTTATTTAAGGCAAACCAATGAGCCCAGAGTTTCTCCCTATAAAGAATTTTCTCCAAAATTTCAATGCTTTGAGAAGTCCTACTGTGACCTCTGCTATTGAACTGCTAGGTTACCCTAGGCAATAAACTCATTTCACCCTCCATATGCCTATTTAACCTCCTATAATTATTCTTGTTTAGAGTTCAAATTCTAAAGGTTCAGGCTCTCCTTAACATATTTATGCAAATAGACCCTGACCTCTTTAGCTTTATCGACACTGGAGTTTGCAGGTTCTAGGCATAATAGTTTTATTTCAACTGCTAAATTGACTAGGCGTATTCAGTATTCTATTGATAAACCTGCACATCCTTCTGCTATAGTGCACCTATCACCTCCCAAAAGCAAGGAACCTTACTACTTGATGTACAGCTAATCTCCATTTGGGGTTTACAGCAGGAAAGCAGAGATATGTGTTGCAGTAAGTCTATCTGGCCTTCAGTAAACTTTGTCTCAATTACCAACCTGTTTTTAAAATGTTGACCACATATGATCCTCCAATGTGCAGCCTACAGAAGAAGGAGGAATAATTTCACACCTCACAGAAGTGTAATGAAAAATCTATCATCTGCAAGGAGCATGGAGGCAGACAGAATAGGCTTTTTCAGGAATGCATCTAAGCTTTGGACTCCCTTGCTCCTCACTCCTCTATCTCTGGTTAGCCTACAATTTTCATAAGTGCTACCTCACCAAGCTTGCAGAAAACTCTGCCTTGGACAGCCTTATAATCAAAACTTTGCCTTGTAAAAGTTTCTTTCAAAACTCTCTCTCCAGTTCTACCTGACAAAACTCATCTTAAAAGATGATCTGAGATGGGAACTACATATTTAAAATTTTCAGCAGCACTGTAGAAACAATCCCAAAGATCCACCTGACTGGATTAACAGCAATAATTGATCCCTTTACTCCGGAGACTTCAAAGTGGTGGAAGGGAAGTTACCTTTGCGTTAGGGAAGAAAGGTTTTAAATGTGTAGGTTGAGGTTCTTTCTAGTTTCTATGGGATTTTTTTTTCCCTGTTCCCCTCCCATTATTGTTTTTATTAAATGCAGTGGTTTTTGCTTACTAGTAATGAAGATGAAAATGATTCATGCACATGTATGACCTCGTTAGCCATCTGGGCAACCCCCCTTTAAGTAATGCTCTCTGAGGAATCCTATAGATCTCCATGATGTCTGTGTAATATTCCAGAATGAGACTTTTGGACTGTTTCCATTTCTAATTCTCTGACCCTATCTAATCTGCTGCTTGTGGCTCAGTCATATATGTTGCATTTTAACTTTTCCCAGGAGTCTACACAGTTTCTCTTCTGCGTTGTTTCAGATTTCATCCCCTGACAACCATTCGCCTTTAAAAGTGCTTTCAATTTATCTCATAGAATCATTCCCCCATCAAGAAAAAAGGTTCCCTCCTCAAATATTCTACATATACACACATGTGCATGCTAATAAGGTTGCTAACTATTGAGGATAAAGATGCAGTGGGACCTAGTAAAGACGAAAGGATAAAAATGTTATCATTCTCAGGATATGGCTCCAATACTAGTTGGTATTCGATCATGGGGATGTCACTAATTCTGGTCAATTTGGGAAATTTTCTTATGCCATTGTCCAGAATTAGAAAAAAAAAAAAAAAAAAAGAGCAATCGTGTAACTTTGAAACTGTAAATTAGAACTGAAGTAATAAAATTTAGCAGCATTTTCCATATACCCAAGAGAATGCTAGTGAAAAAAACCCCATATGATTGCTGTTTTACTGTTAAAATTTCTTTAAGATTACTGGTTAAACTATTTTTTTTTTTTTTGGTTTTGCAAACGTAATGAAAACCATGTTAAGCCTGAACCCTGACCTGCAATGTGTTCTCATTTTCACCTTGGGTTATTTTAAAAGAAAATCAACTGGTTTTAACACCATGAATAGGTCAAATAAACCTGAAACATCACCATGTGTTTTATAAGTACATTAACGAAGTTTCTTTGACTCTGTGATAAAGCTGAACACTCTCCACCTATTCCAGCAACAAGGAGAGCTGTTAACCCTGGGACAGTCAGGATCCTACAGGCATCCAAGTAATATCTATAAAACAAGTCCAGCCTGAAACACCCAGCAAGCGAGTACAAGGCACAATCTGGCAGCCACATTGGGCTCTCCTGAATGCTCCTCACTTCCCGTGTCCTTCTCTCCTCTACAACTTGAGGCCTTTTATTTAATGCAGCCAGTGACAGCTTTCCTGACTTCTACCACAGATTTACCACAAGGTAAGGGATTTTTTTACTTTACTTCGCTCTCACCCCTTAAACACTATCAAAGGAAGGAACTGGACCTCTCTGACTCAAAGTATGAACTTAAGACCTGACTCGTTTACTTGAATTTCTTTTGTAATCATTTAAATGAGATGAGGTTCCATCATCCCTTCAACTTTTGTTATAAACAATACACGGTGAAAAATGCAAGGAGAAGCAAAAATGCTAACATTAAAACGGTGGAGAGAAACTGGCTTTTCTACTGCACAGATCTCATAAGCTCTGACTGACATTTTGGCAAGAACACTGCCATAAAAGACAATACACACAAAAGCTAAATTAGCATCATTTTGAGACCTGGCATTTTATCTGCACAGCCAATGCTTCTCAAGGATGTTTTCCAGGTATAAAATAAACCATTGATGAATCAATATTTCTTTCAGAATTATTTTCATAACACGAGGCTTTGATTTTGTAACCATCAACCAAGGCACATTTTTAAAACCTGTGCAGATGCATTACGTGCTGGAAAGTGTAGTTAGAAATAACTTAATTAAACGTTCAAGAAACATCAGCTCCTTCTTGGAATCACAGTCCAAATAATTTATATTAGAACAACAACTACTTCAAATCCTCCTAGTCTAATTCTTGAATTCCTATTTTATTATAGCTTTTTCTGGGAATTCATGCAGTTACTTAAAAAGATACTTATATAAAGGAAGTTTTCAGTAGCTAAGGATAAATCTATAACTTGCATTGAATTATTTCTACATATTTGTAATTGTCTATAACATTACTGAATATCACGTTTTCCAAGAGCTGTAAATCACTTATTTGTGTACCATGTCAATATTTAGTAATGTTTTGTTTACAATTAGGCATGTTAGATAGGTAATTAAAAAAGGTATCACGATGTATATAAAAACATGGCTTTCTTCTCTTATGGCTAAGCAACAAGAGCATACATGAAATCAAACTCTATGCTTCAGCTTCAACTGGTTATTCCCCTTTTACTTCCCCTGACTTCATACATAAATCAGGACAATTACAGCATTCACTCTGAAAAATAAAAAAATCTATAGAGAAAGAAGTTCAACAGCAGTATAAGAATGGTTTTGCCCTCCACACCAAATTTAGATTACTCTGAATGACCATCAATGAAGAGAAAATGAAAGCTACTGAAACCATTCACTCTGCAGACAGCAGGTCCTACCACAGAGCTTTGAAACCCTGAGGCTGAAACTGAAAGAAACTTTCGGAGAACAGCGCAACAGCGGTACGCTTACCCAGACACACTCTGAAAGGGATGACTGAATCAATCTCTAGACATAAAAACAGTTGAACTCCAAAGATATCCCAAAGATAATGAGCTGCCCAAAATTTACTTAACTGCCAAACCTCCTACTTGACTGCAGTTTGTATTAGACCAGTGTCAGAGACTCTAGGTCTTTAGCACAGAGGACTCCAGCAAACCAATATTCAAAGAGCATCTGAACAATGTTTGGGTTTGGTCAACCAAAGATTTAAACAAGAAAAAAAATAATCTGCCAGACCTCAGGGCTCCATGTTTACTGGAAACATACTTGGGGAGAGACAGAAACAAATTAAGCTCTTACAGGCACAATATTTTCTTTCCCCTAAATCACTTCCCTCTCATGACCACCTCTACTGCTAAAGAACAGCTCCACAAAGAGAGACGCAGCTGGTGAAAACAGAAAAAAAGACTGACATAGTCCAAAGAAGGACATGCAGTCTCTGAGACATTTGACACACACAACAGCAAACCATCTAGTTATCGGTCTCAAAGTTACTCTCCTTGAAAATAACCAGATCTGCAAATTGGCTATGAGCATGCCTATTCTTTTCTTCTGTCCTTATTCTGCTACTTGTGGTACATTGATTTTATTAAGTGTCACAAAAATAAAGATACACATACAACAATAATCAGGGATACTTTTATCTCACCAAGTGTATTACAAACCACATGTAGCCATTGCCGCAAAGCAGCATCAGAAGAATACAGAGTAGGTTTCAAAAGAGGAAAACTTCAAGAGGAATGCTGAGTAAAGTCCTATTTTAAGCTGTACCACAGAATCTTTAATATCATTCCATTGCTGCTAGTCTCAGATCAGTCAGAAAAAAAGGCCTTTACCTTTTAAATTTTATTAGTTTTATCAAACTTGGACAAGGAAGGTCTCAGTAGATCTGTATTTGAGTGCAGAACTCCAAATCTAAGGGTCAAGTAATTCTTTTACTCGTTCTATAGCTGTATGCATCATAGTAATGCTAATAATAAAACAGCCCAAAAATAAAAATTAGATTAAAAAAAAAGACAAATTTTGTAGAGCAGATTAAAAGTGAGTTTTCATACTTGGGAGCTGTAGAAAGCAAGATACTGAGCAGAGATATTAGCTGTGGTTTCTACATACTGTATAAAATAACCGTCTGGTCCATAAATCTCTATCTGAAAAATTAACCCAGCTTTAGTTTATGGAGATTGATCCAGATGTAGCTTATATTTCATACTTTAAAAACAGTGTATACAAACATAACTTCTTTTTAACTCCTCAAAGCTAGACAAATGTAAATACTTCCCCACAGCATAATCTTCAGAAATTATTTCCAGTGTGGAGAAAATACTACTTTTCTATGGGAGGCTGTAAACCGAAAAAGGGGAAAGCAACTATTCAAAAGCACATGTAGCAGTATTATTACCCTTCCCTGTTACTTTTAGTTTTGTTCCCTTCTCTCCTCTTAGACATGCTTGTGCTCAAGGTAAAAAAATAATTCTTACCTGTTATATGCACAAGAAATAGCTTTGCACATTAATGACAAACTGAAGCAGTGTGTTACTAACTCAGTATTATCTTGGACCACAGGCATGTCTTGAGATGTTCAGAGACCACAGGGAGCATCCAACACTGGAGCTCTTACTGAATAAAAGGGCTTTCAATGTTATCTGATGTCTCTGCAGCCTGTATGCAGGACAGAAAGGATTTTTTATTAAGTTGTATTCTCAAAATACAAGTGCAAATTCATGAAGGGCAGAGGATAAGCAAATGAAAGTAGGTAACACAGATGGGAAACAATACTAACCCCTACAACTTCAAAGCATAGAAGAAATATGGAACACCATGCACAAGCCAAGCTTCTATTCCGAATACACAAAATTCCTGAAACTCAGGGGCCTACGTTATTGTTTTATTTTCTTCTTGGCAAGTTCAGCTGTGCCGCATTTCAGCTGCTTTGTAGTCACATAATTTCCATGCAATCTACCCAATATTTACAAGCTATTGCAATCTCTAAGTATTATTGTAGAAGTCAGTCTACATTTTGGACTCTAAGCAACTGAAAACATTACATCAATTAAGCCGCTCTCAGTCTTGATGTAACTACTAAAAACACATTAGAAAATAGTTAAGATGCAAATCTGCTTGATCCCCATTTAGCAGAGAGCAAGACTAATAAGTTGGCACTGCAACCTCTGTGCTCACTGTATTCCTTTGTTTCTAAAGTCTCAGATAAAGAATTTTGCACTGCTGTGTTATAAGCTGGAAGCTTTCAAGAATTTTTCTGATGTTGTTATTCAAGAGATGTAAGAGTAAGGCACCTGAAAAAGAAATAAAATAAATAACAGGAAGAAGTGCTTGCTTTCCCTGAGGAGAGAGCTATCAAGGAGCCTCCCGTTACATCAAAAGCACGGTCTGCAAACTTTCATAGGAACCACATGACTTGATCCTTTCTAAACAGAACAGGTTACATTTCCTGGCCCACCAAAATACAGCCTTGTATATGTGAAGTCTTTGATTTATACACCTGGAGCTGAGAATACTGCCTTTACAAGAAGCCTGTTTTCCCCTAGGTTGCGTGCTCTTTCTTGATGAATTGCCATGGAATTACCTGTTGCTTTGGAGAACATATGTTACTGTTCCATCTTTTAGAATCGCAGACACATCCATTCCTAGTTGCCATGAACATGAAAAGTTTCAAACTGCTTTCTCTGGTCAGACCATGTGTTAGGAAGGAAAAGGACATTTTCAAAATTTTATAACCATGCTTTGTCTTTGATGTTGTTATAAGCTGCCTACAACAGAGAAAACAAAATTACTTCTGAAACTATTTAACACCATTAAGCACCACTCTCTGGGCCCGGCCATCCAGCCAGTTTTCCACCCAGGAGAGTGTGCGCCTGTCCAGGCCAGAGGCTGACAGTTTCCGAAGCAGCATGCTGTGAGAAACTATGTCAAAGGCTTTACTGAAGTCCAGGAAGACCACATCCACAGCCTTTCCCTCGTCCAGCAGCCGAGTCACTTTGTCACAGAAGGCGATCAGGTTAGTTGGGCAAGACCTGGCATTTGTAAACCCGTGTTGACTGGGCCTGGTCACTCGGTTCTCTTGCATGTGCTTCATGATAACACTCAAGATCACCTGTTCCATGACCTTCCCTGGCAGTGAGGTCAGACTGACAGGCCTGTAGTTCCTTGGATCCTCCCTGCGACCCTTCTTGTAGATGGGCACAACATCAGCCAGCCTCCAGTCCAGTGGAACTTCCCCAGTCAGCCAGGACTGTTGGAAGATGATGGAAAGGGGTTTGGCCAGCACATCCACCAGCTCCTTCAATACCCTCGGGTGAATCCCATCCGGCCCCATAGACTAGTGGGTGTCTAGTTAGGCTAGCAAGGCTCTGACCACCTCCTCTTGGGCCATGGGAGCCTCATTTTGCTCCTCTAGCTCTCGGGGTTTGTACACAGAGGGAACAACTTTCTTTACAATTAAAGACTGAGGCAAAGAAGGCATTAAGTACCTCAGCCTTTTCCTCATCCCCTGTCACTGTTTTTCCTCCTGCGTTCAATAGGGACTGTATGGTCTCCTTAGTCCTCCTTTTATTATTTATAGAAAGATTTTTTTGTTATCTTTCACAGACTTTGCCAATCTGATTTCTAGTTGAGCCTTTGCCCTTCTAATTTTTCCTCTACGCAATCTCACTTCCCTTCTGTAGTCCACCCAAGAGGCCTGTCCCCTCTTCCAGAGCCCATAAACATTCCTCTTCTTCTTGATATCACTCAAGATCTCCCTGTTCAACCAAGGTGTTTTTTTCCCCTGCCAGCATTTTTTCCCAGAACACGGGGATGGCTTTCTCCAGAGCCACTAGGATCATCTTTTTGAAGAGTTCCCAGCCCTCATGGGCTCCCTTGCCCTTAAGCACTGTCTCCCATGAGACTTTGCCAATCAGCCTTCTGAAGAGTTCAAAGTCTGCCCTCTGGAAATTTAATGCTACTGTCCTGCTAACCACCCTCTTCACTTTGCCTAGAACAGAAAACCCTATCATCTCATGAGCGCTTAGTCCTAGCTGTCCTCCTACTGCATATCCCCCACAAGGCCTTCTCTGTTCACAAACAGCAGGTCCAGGAGGGCACCTTCCCTTGTAGGTTCGTTCACCAGCTGTGCAAGGAAGTGTCTTCCACACACTCCAGGAACCTCCTAGACTGCTTCCTTTCTGCTCTATTGTACTTCCAGCAGATATCGGGAAGATTGAAGTCTCCCACAAGAACGAGAGGCACTGATCTAGAGATTAACCCCAGCAGTTTATAGAAGAGCTCATCATCTGCTTCTCCTTGGTTGGGTGGTCTGTAACAGACTCCCATCACAAAATCTACCTTCTTATGGGCTCCTCTAATTTTAACCCATAGGCACTCAATCTCCTCATCGCCACAATCCATCTCAACAGTGTTCAAGTCCTCCCTTACAAAGAGAGCTACCCCACCTCCTCTCCTTCCCTTCCTATCCCACCTAAAGAGTTTGTACCCCACCATATCTGTACACCAGTTATATGAGTCATCCCACTACGTTTCAGTGATGGCAATGACACCATAGGCTCCTTGCCCTGTGATAGCTTCCAGCTCTTCCTTCTTATTACCCATGCTGCGTGCATTGGTGTAAATGCACTTCAGCTGAGCTGCTGAGCCTTCAGCCCTCTTAGAGGGATCAGAGTTCATTCCCAATTGTCTGGTAACTGGAGTAGTTAGCACCAGAGTGCCTGTATCTCCCTTACCACGCCCAGGTGTGTTCACACCCACTTTCTGTGTGGTGCTGTATTGGTGGTCCTCTCCAGCACACCCTCTCTGAATCATCAGTGCTCCACATCCCGGCTCGCTCCTGTCTAGCCTGGTCTCAATCCCCTCCCCCTTCACATCTAGTTTAATGCTCGATTTATGAGCTTAGCTAAGTTCTTAGCAAGGGCTTTAGCCCCCCTAGGAGACCCACATGTCCCATCCTTAACAGAGTTTGGGGGTGCGTGAGTCATCCCATGATCAAAGAAGCCAAAGCCCCTTTCTTCACACCAGGCTCAGAGCGAGGCATTAATCAAGTTCTTCTTCCTGACTTCCAGGTTCTCCCTGTTTAGCCTGGGGATGGAGCAGAATACTATTAGTGCCCCAGAGCCCTCCATCCTTTTCCCAATGGCCCTGAAGTCTTTCTTGATGGCTTTGGTCTTTCTGTTTACTAAATCATCATTACCAGCTTGGACTACTATCAGAGGATAGTAGTCTGTCTCGCGGACCAGGGTAGGAAGTTTTCTAGCTACCTCCTTCACCGATGCCCCCGGTAAGCAGCAGACCTCTCTGTGGAGCAGGTCCGGTCTGCAAATTGGTCCCTCCGTTCCTTTTAGGAAGGAGTCCTCTACAACAATCACCCTCCTCTTCCTCTTAATGGAGGATGTTTTTATCTTTTTCTGAGGATGGTGTGGCCTAGGGAAAGATTCTAGGCTGTGGGAGCCATCATCCTCATCCTCAGGATTGGATTCCACCTGCAGCACATGGTACTTGTTCACCACAGGGATCTTGGGTTTTGCTGTCTGGTTGAGGGGAGCAGGTTTCCTTCATCTGGCAGGAACTTGCTGCTATTCCCCATCTCTTGTTCCCCCAACCTTGCAGTTAGCAGGTGGATGGTGTTTGGAAGTACCAGCTCCAGCAGGCTGCTGAGTGAGTGAGAGGGCACTACTCCACTGGTCTGTCTCCCTCTCACACTCCCTGATGGTCCTCAGCCTCTTCACCTCCTCCTTTAACTCCTCCACCATATGATGGAGTTTCCCCACTCGAGTGCAGCTTTCACAAGTGGAGCCAGTAACAGAGGCACGAGCTGGTGTGGGAAGGGGGCACTGTCTGCAGCTCAGGGTCTGGGTAGCTGCGTGCACCCACTTCAAGGAATAACAATCTGGTTTGGCATTTTGAGTAAACACTTCTGTTCCTTTCAGTGGACACCATTCACAGGTTTCTGTTGCTTTGTATCCTTAGGTTTTCAGTATAATGATGCACTAATTCCCACTAATAAATTAGTGGAATTTGATTTTAGACACGATATGAGAAAACAACAGGAAATTTGGGACAGAAATTCTATAAAATATGTACTTTATCTTAAAAGGAAACAGGAGAAATTGTGATACATTTTTAACCAGGAAACTGAAAGATACCTGAACCAGCACTCAAAATACAGGGCTTTCCCTCTTCTCTTTTGAAGACTGAATTTGCAGCATATTAAATTGTAAATCAACTATACTACTTACATGCTTAATGTAAATTGGTTTTATCCATTTATACTGCTTCATCATTATGCAAATTAGCCCAAGCCTGTTAAACCTATAAAACTAAGATGCTCTGTCATTTGAAGAAAGCTTATAGCTTTATATTTAGTAACACTTTCAAACTTGCTATCAGAAGTTCCTAAACTGAATGGTACCAGCACAGATGACAGCAGTGACACAGTGAACAGACATATGTGGATGAGGGGGTGCGTAAAGAAAGCATTTCCCTGTACCTTCACAGACCCTGCATACCATCTCTGGCGTGCATATGTGCATACACGGAGAACACGTTGAGGGTCCCTCCTCCCCACTATCCCATTCAGAACAATTGCTTTTCTGATGTTAGGAACAGTTATTCTCCAAGAGCTTCTCAGCCAGTGCAGAGCTACATCCAGCCTGATTCTAGCCTCTGTTACGCTGGGAGGAGTGAGGTGTAATGTCAGGAAAAGCAGAAAAAGTACATATTTAAACCAGTATGAACTGAGCTGAAGTTGGCAGGAATATCATTAGCAGCACATGAATGTGGGAACAAACATATATCCAAGATATCTTACTCTGACCAGGATGCATCACTCAAGGGCCATTACTAGAAAGCCTGTCCTTCCTTATCCATCTCCAGAACCTCCACAGGCACTCCAACTTGTAGTGGTATTAAAAACCACTTTTTCCATTTTCATCACTCAAGTAACTACAGCAGTATTTCTGAACCTACTGAGACAATTTCTCAAAGACTCCCAGCTTCAAAAAAGATATATGCATTAAAGAAACTATGCACGCACCCCAGAAAACAACTGTCTACATTAATTTATTTTAAATATTAACACGAGCCATTTGACAATAATATCAATATAGTACTTGTAACACTACTAACCAAAAAAGCCTTCACAGTCTTATAATTTGCTGTGTCTCCAAATATCAAACTCCAGAGTGCTGTCAGTGGTTTAATTTTAAAATCTTGATGGAAATTACACTTTCACTATAGTTTAGTATTAATCTATGGAGCAACATCTATGAGCAGATCAAAAACTCATTTGCTTATTATCAACAGAACAGTAATTGCTAAAGACAAAAGAAATCACAGTTCTCTATTTTATAAATGCTAATCTATCATGATGATTCAGAACAAAGAATATATAGAGCATATATGAGGTTTTGAGGGATGGTTAAATTGCATTGAATTAGAACTCTCTCATGTTTATAAATCCTCAAGTGTCTGTCATGTCCCGCTCCAATAATTAATGGGAAGTATTAGGGAGGAGAAAACCAAAACAGAGCCCCCTCCAGTGTGCACAAGCTCCATAAGCTTTCCCAAGTTCCTTCCCAAAAAAATCCAAAATATGAATCAAACTAAGATCAAACAGTAATTACATTTTTTCCCAGTGGTGTGATATTCCTACATGCAACAATTTTCAAGAGCCTTGTTTTCACTGTCCAGACAAGCTTTGCACCACAACGGCTTTGTGCTATGTCTTGATCCTTTCCACCACATGGATCTTTGATGGAGGGTTTTTAAAGCTTCACTGGATGGCAAAGAGTTAAAAGAGGCTTTGAAAGCAGTTGGCTGATCTCAGGATGTTCTCGAGCAGTCTGAACAAACAGGAAGCCCGGAAATGAGTGATAATTGTTAAATAAGAGCTCTTAAAACACCTGCTTAGCTCTAACTGCTACGTATTAAACCATTATAACAAGTTAAAAACAAAATCCCCCAGAGAGATTTCCACCTGTTTTCCCCATCTATTTTCTTAATTTATACAATGGGACACTCAGAAAGACCCAGTGGGTCTGGAATCGAGACCCGCTACAAAAGCAAGCTCAAGCTGCAAGGCTAGTGCAATCAAACCCTCTCCCAATGTGATGTGGGTGCTCCCATCCCTTTGCTTTTCAGAGAAAGTTATGTTTTAAGTCAGCCTGGTGTTTCTGAAGTTTCCACCCAAAGGTCCTTCCAAACATGTCTGACTGCAGTTCTCTTCTGGGCAGAATTTTATAGCCAGTCATCCTACACAGTGAGGAAGCGGTTTTGCAGGAGTAGGCCATTTTGTAAGGCAATTAAGAGAGAAGGAAAGGATATTCAGGTCCAAGCTGGAAAGGCGTGGACCTTCCCTGCCGCTAAACTTAGTGGAAAGTCTTTCTGCATTGTTAAGGTCAAGAATACAGACAGAATTGCAATTTAAAAAAGACAAAAAACTACACAAAAACCTACAGGGGAAAAACAAACAGTCACTAATATGACTTCCTCGTATAAAGGGGTACAGTATTAAATAAAAATCATACTTGTTTGGATTGGTGTCATAAGCGTTACCTCTAACTGCTGTCTTTCCAGGGTACTGCATTTTCTGGGAAGGTTATTGATGGCCAGTGATAAATGTCTTGCCTTTTATGAAAATGCACTTTCTATTCCATTAAAACCAGTAGTATTGAAAGAGACTGAAAACTCTGATTTACAAGTCTGCGTACATCTTGTTGCCTTTAATATCCTTAACAAATCTGTTCTAAGGATCAAGAGGAAAATTCTCTCTCCAAATTTCCGATAAATAAAAATGGAAACTAAGGGAAAAGAAGGCAATTCATCCACTTTAAGGAATAGTTGTAATTTTGCTGTCAAAAATTTTCTCACTTGCATTGAACCATCCATAACACATAAGGTTGATTTCCCCAAAAAGTCAAATATTTCATAACTATATTTGTTCTCATTGAAAAAGAGTTAGAATTTAATTTCCTTTTTTTCCCCTGAAAAACAAGCAAAGTTACAGAAAGATGAAATAGAACAAAAATGAGCAGATGATTCTAAAAAAATGCAAGAAGCTCATCAGGACTTGATCACCAGTAACTTCTGCTTCTAAATCACCTCAGTGACTATAAGAGTTCAAACTGATGTCCACTGCCATGTGCTATGAAAATTAATTATTTACAGTTCTGGTTAAGGTTATAGTTGCATGCCCATCATTTTTTAAAACTTTAAAAAATGATAACTTTTCAATAACTCAACATTACCCAATATCTCACTTAAAAGTTAGAATTTAAAGCAGACATACCTCTGAAAAGAAAATCAAGTGTGTTACCACAGCAGCTTGCAAACAATTTATTAAACATTTCCTATTAGCCTCAACAGAACTAGAACTCAACAGAAGAGCTCCCATTTAAGAGTCTATTGGCCCTGACAAAGGTTAACATGAAACCAACACATCCAAGAAAGCTTATCCTTCTGAGCAAGAAAGTAACTGAAAGTATTCGTAGTTTTAATTCCATACACTTTGTTCCATGCAAAGCTAATTAAAAAAAACAACAAAAATTACAAGCTGATATGAACAGCTCTAATCTATAAACACAGAACAGTATCAAATCCATGTATTAACTGCTTAACTTCTTAAGTAAAATGAGTTTCATTTTAAAACTCTTAATTTTCTCCAATGATTTTGTTTAATGCTTCCCATTATGAACATCTACAGCACAAATCAGATTTAAGAAGAAAATACATGGAATTTAAAAGATGTGGTACTTAGGGCTAAGTGGCTTAGTGGTGGACTTGGCAGTGTTAGGTTTATGGTGTGACTCAATGATCTTAAAGGTCATTTCCGACCTAAAGGGTTCTGTGATTCTGTGAATAGAAAGGTCCAGAATCACTGGTCAGAACACACAACTACTTCCATGTGCCACTGTAAAGCAACAACCATTTTGGTTTTATAACAGCATATTAGACCTTGAAATGCCCGGCATACCAAAGTACTGCACAATGCTGTAGTTTTTAGCAGGCTGATGAAGGAGACAAAACCTCAGACACAAAAGCCACATAAAAAGATATTGATTTGTGAATGCTTTTCCTCGGCATGACATTGACCAACAGTTTTCTTTTCTCACCTTCTGCCTCAGGAGAGGATGCTCTTGTGGACTTGTGTTGTGGCCCAGGTCTTGAGGCTTTCACTTTCCACAGCATCTGTGGGTGCTACTTTGCAAATCTGCAAGACAAGCGCGCTGGTAGCAGCCTCCAGCTTTTGCAGTAGCAGCGGGTGGCGTAGGGTAGCTGCCCTGCCTTACCACAGAAACCCAACCGAGCTGTGGGAGCACCATGACATTCAGCACTCACCACAGAGGTGAGAGCCCTGCACAGCAGGAGGAGCGTAGGCACCTCTCCTTCCCCATCATGACCCTATCCCCTCACCCAGTGAGGAGGAGACCCAGCAACAACTTGGTACAACTGCAGCTGGTGCTTTGCGGGAGGCTGGAAGCCCACTGATGTCCGGGAAATAGTGGCTACAAAAGGCAAACACAGAGTTGAGCTGCCCAAACCTACTACAATAGACTAGATCAAGGGCAGCAGGGGACACCAAGGAGCCAGTCTTACACGACGAAGGATTGAAGCACTGGATTTCATTGACGGATCTCATCAAATGCCCAAGAACCCACGTCCGCTCCCACAAGCACTATCTCTGGGGTAGCCTGCCCTTCAGGCAGACAATGCAGTTGGCAGGCAGGAACCCACATCTCGCAGTTAATGCTTCTTCCTTCAAAAAACTTTTTGGCCAACAAAGATCATTGCTACACTGCATAATAACAGCAGTTGGATTCTAACTACTTCAACCTAGCTTGTAGATATATTTGCATGTGTACCCCACCACCAACTCTAAACCAAGCCTCTGCCTGCTCACAGTTCATGTCCTCCAGCCCCAGGGAACAAAGTGCATGTTACCAATTAGCCTTGTTAACACCCCCTACAAGAAGTTCCCCCTGCTCTATTAAGCTCTATTGTTAGATTGGTGGCAGCAGCTGTGGGGTGTCTGGCAGTTAGGGACAGGACTTCACTCCTTGCCTCCTAGGCACCATATGGGGCCAAGAAATGCAAATGTAGGCAACTTGAACACACAAAAAAAAAAAGAAAAAAGAAAAAAAAAAAGAAATTCGTATTACCACAAAAAGCCTGGAAAGTCTTCTTGAAAGCCTGAGCAGCCACACAAGCAATGCTGGAACAGATAAAGAATGCTGTCTAATTAAAACTGGCTAACACTTCTATAACATTATCTGATGCTCTGTACTCTTTTCTGCATTCTCTCAAAATTCCATGTGGTAAATCAATCATGGTGAATACAAATATCTGTATTTCATTTTATCTGCAGCAACTGACATATTTATACATATTTGATGTTTTACAGCCACTATAGTATTTCTATGTTTTGCTGTTCCAATAAAACATTCTCTGGCTTATTATGTACATTTTTCAACTCAATTTTCATCTCACTGAAGATCTGCCTAGAGAAGGACAAACAGCTTTTAAAACTGCATCTTAATTTGTACAAGCCTGGCTATTTCAACAATGTCGACTGATTCCCACTCAGCTAAAACTCATGTGAGGCAACATAACCCCCCCAAAAATGTTGCACCAAACCCAATCCAAAACCCAAAATGAGCACACACCAAACCACTGGACTGTTAGTACATCCATGAGTTATCTCATCTTATTTATTATAGTACTAATTTATCTCAGGCATTTTTTAATATATATATGTAACTAAGTTGTTCTTCAGTCTCTTCTTTACTATGCACTTTAATTTTTATATTATCAACTGACTCAATTGGAGAACTTCTTAAAAGACAAGAAAGATGACAGCATGCTTTTGTGCTTGTGATGCCAAACTGAACTTTCAGTACTGGACTAACTAAAGGGATAACTCTCAGACTAGTCAAATTTGATTCAATACCATTTACTGAAATACCAGTATGAAAATATAAATAAAACAGTGGGAAGTAACTAACTCAGAATCATCATGCACTTTCCAGATGCTTTGCATTTATAAAGCACTTGAAATTGCAGTTATCTTATTTTTGACAAAAAAATCTTCATTGATTTTTTTTTAAAACTACTTCTCCTATTATGTGAGAATCAGAAGTAGGACTCTACAGAAGAATTTTCAGCCTCCAAGTTTTGAAAGCTTCTCTTCTTTATGTCAATAAATACTTCTTAGTGGGCATGAAAATCACATTATTAATTATTACTCATAACCTTGTGATAAAAACAGGATGGATTGTGGAAGCACAGAGAATTCCATAGAATTATGTTATTCTTTGGAAAATTGTTACAAAAGGTCAAAGTATCCTATGATAATAAAATCCCTGAATGTTTCCTACTTCCGTGCTGTATGCATCTCCACATTGTTAACAGAAGCATAGAGTGCTCCAGCACTCCACTGTGATCCAACCAGATGCCACAGGAAGGTCAATTTTTAAAAAATCGATTATATCACTTTTCCCAAGCGATAACTGCCACTCTTAGAAATCACATAAAGAGATACTATTTCTTGCAATTCACCAAAAGGAAAAAATGTCCCAGTTGGGCACTCTCAGGGTGATGGGGCTGCTTAATGTGATCAGAAGAGAAATCATTCCTAATCCCACCCATCCCATCCAAGTCTGTCTTGTGTTTCCATCAAATACATATGCTGTAATGATCTAATGTGGAGAAAGCATTAATAGTATTTAGTTTCTACAGTTAAATTCTTACCTAATTTTAACCACATGAAACATCAGTGATATTCACGTAATTTCAGCTGCTGTTGAATATAAGAAAAAGTTCTTAAGAATTTTTGCAGCATCTACCCCAACTGGATTCTCAGACTATTCTGCAGGTCTGTCAGAAGCAGAGCATGAACTCTGCAAACCACTGGGAAGGCTACTGCAGAGGGTTAAACCTATCTTGATAACCAGCTTTCATTAGGTCCTTTTCTCAGCTTTAAGCAATAGCATAGAACAGATATTCCTTTTCCATTTCCCACCCACAGCACTATCCCTCTATTTGTACTTTTGTTTAGCTGGAAGGAAAAACTGTTCAGACTAGTACTTTTACATAAAGGAGTGGCAACTTACTTTAAGTTCCCTATTCTGCTAGGCTCCTCTCACAGTACATCCAGCCTAAGTTTAGAGCTGACAGATGTTTGGCAGGGGGGTAGAATTCCACTCAGAGCCATCAGACTTACCAAGTGTTAAGAAAACATGGTTCTCACTACCCTAGTGGTGAATATCCACTGAGAATACTGACAGTCACTAGTTCAGATCCTCTTTAGCAAGTGCCTGTTCCATATAAGTCACCCTTACAACAAATTACCTGTCACTCCTCCTGGAAATCTCACAGGAAAGTTAAGCTACTACAGGTTGTGAAGGTTCACCTAAGGTTATTTGGGTCCATGTAGCTTCACTAAACGTAACAGAATTAGAATAAACAATACCAGTGAAAAGTAGACTGATGAGAATAAGAAGACAGTAGACAGTATTCAAGTCAGAAGGTTGGTACAGCTGTGGAAGGATACAAATTAGGGTGAGATGAGGAATAAAACTGCTTGCTTATGGGCATGGAGAAGTCCATCTAGTTAGGGCAAAGCATTTAGGTTAGTTGTCAGCAGGAAGGGACAATACACACGAAAGCACTGAGCTTCTTGGCTCTTGTGCTCAGAGCTTCTGGGCACAAGAATTTCCAGTGCTAGCAGCAGAAACAGCTCTCCCAGTGTAGTTCTAGGAGGTACAGAAAAGCCACCACAAGGCAAGTAGATGTATGTAAGTTTTTTTCTCTGTTAGTTACCTCCTGCAAATTGAAGGAATGCTCAGTTTACAATCCCTATGCTTTTTTTCCCAATGGCTATTCAAAAATCTGTCTTCAAATACTTTTAAAAACCCAAGTGTTTCTTTGTTAGAATTAAGAAGGTTTACATCGATTTGCAAGCATTTAATGCCTTCCTGTCCTTCCCATCAATACATTTACTGGTTTTAAAGGCCAAATCCTTCCCTTGCTGCTTCATTATTCATAGAAGAGACAGAGGATTCTACTTGCCATTTATTCTGCTGAACTACAAATATTGTGCTGGTTTCGAAATAGGTCCATGGGAGCAATAATAAGAAAAAGCCAATCGCTGTAAGCTGAAAAGTAAGTGTAAGATATAAGGGCCATTATTCTGAAGTCAATAACACTGCTCCCTAAAAGGCGTTCTACACTGAGGTGGTGGAGCTGCAGAAGCTGCACCATCCATCCAGGAGGGTTGGCAGGCGGGTGCTGGTGCAAGTCAACACCACAAGCAGAAAGCAGTGGTGGAGGGTGGCGAGGAGGGTGGAGAGCAGCAGAGAAGAACCAATGTGTCTGCTTTGTTTGCTCAGCTGCCAAAGTCTACCTGTACCATGTTGCTGAAATTTCCTGGCAAAAACATTTGGAAAGGTATTTTGCCAACTTGTAACCTACAGGATGCTAACACATTCTTTTTGGTAAATTCAGCTCTCACTCTGGATACTTACATTTGAAAACACCACTGAAATGAGTAATTCACTGGGGTTCAGATTTCCACAAGTTTCTACCTATTTTGTATTTTATCTAGATATATTTACAAACTAAATTATACTCCCTATAACAGAAAACGTTATATTTTTTTTCTGGAAATAGGACTCTCTGAATATGCTATATTCATGACACCATGGTAAATATATCAATAATCTCAAGAAAAATTATATTTGCAATTTCTGCAAAATCAGACTTTTTGATAATATAACCATTTCCCAGAATCATGGTGAAAGGATTCAGCTATTGCTGTAGGAAATATTGATCCCATCTAATAGAAAGCCATATGTACAAAACCACAAAAATAGTTCCAGAAACAACCTTCACAATATGTCAGAGTAGATGGAAGGGGAAAAGAGCTGGCAGGCATTTTCAGGTTCTTCAATGAGGAACCGAAGAACCAAGACAGACATAGAGCATTTGGAGGATTTTCTCCAAAGCAACCACAGACAGCACTACATAAAGTCTGGTGGGTATCTCTGGGGATTCTGCGCATCTGATTCTAAACCACAGCCCATCTGAGATGAAATTTCACAGTACTCAGCATCGCATCAACCAGCACTTTCAGCACAAATACAAGCTTCATTAAAACTTGCATGTAATTATCAATGCAGAATTATTGTGTGCACTTTAAGTAATCTTAAAAGTACTTGAAAAAATAAGCTTTTATGAATAGAGGTTTTGCTAGTGCTCATTTTTTAGCCTTGTATGGACAGCAATTTCACACAGTGAGAAATACAAAACACATTTCATGAGTTTTGGTTCTTTTTATCAAACATTCATAGTCAAGACTTAAATTCAACTTCCAAAGAACAAAATCAGAAGATTTTAGAAAATACAGTTTACACCTAGTATTGTAGTTCAAGTGTCTCAAATTCAATTGCAAACAACAGAAGGGATCAGGATGAAAAGGACAGCCTGTTAACTCACCTAGCATGAGGCCCTGAAAATGTATAAACTTAGATATTTTGATAATGCTGTTATAATTCAGGTCCACCTTTAAAGCTCTGGAACAACTCTGCAACTTTCAAAACCCAACATAAAACCCAGAACAAGGGGGAAAAGAACACCACTGTCCTTATTTTGCAGTTGAATAAAAATTATTTCAATTTGACCAGCTTGTTGCAGAATACTTAGTGACAGATACTGCAATACAAACAAACTTCAGAAGCATTATTATCTCGGATGAGAATGATGTATAAAAGATACATGTAATATATACTGTTTCATTCTGTTATTCCAGTTTCAACACCAGTCCTCCAGCCTACAAAACTGGCTGGATCAAAAGCTGATATTGTAGATTTCCCTTGTACCTACTGTAGTTGTATTACCATTCCATCTCCAAGCAAGAACCTAAAACCATTACCCTTTGTGGTTTACTAGTTACATCCAAGACATAAAATTCAGCCCTGCTTAAAAGTTCCTATCTTATAATCAAAGAAAAATGTTCTCTGTTGTACTACTTCTGCACCTCAGGTGTTTTACTGAAGTTGTTCCTTGGCATATGGCATGGCTTTCTGGCTCTTTTACACAGACCAGGGCATGTTTTAATTTAGATTTTTATCTCTCATTTTCATGTCTATCAGTGAAAATCCATTTACATGATGGTAGCCCCAGTAACAGCTTTAAGTGTTCGACTGATGGACCTTGTCAAGAAAAAAAAAGGGCAACATAACACATGCAAAAGTAGGAATACTGAACTTATACCAACACTACAATGAAAAAGGAGTTCAGTGAAACTTCATCTAGAGCTTTCCATATTTCCTTCTGAAATCAAATACAGCAGTGTCAGCACACAAAATCAAGTTGAAAGATATTCTTTTGTAAAGGCTGTGCATATCATCAAGGCCAAATTCTGTAATATCTAACATAATTGATAATTTCCAACACAGCTGATAGTGCTCTCTTCTGCACCAGACAACAGTGTATAGGTACAACTTAAAGGAACTGCTCAGTGAAAGTACAGGTGACAGAATAAGGTTGTGAGAAATTAAAAAGACTGCATAGGAAATGTACTTATAATTAGATATCAAATAGGGTACATCATAAAATGCAAGAAGTGCAATGTAATTAGCCATTCCAATGCTGCAGTAATTTTTCCTGTTTATATGGTTTATTCCTAGATCATGTATAACATATTAATATTCAGATCACTCAGTTGCTGTCTTAACTGTCTAAGCGTGTCCTTGCAGACATATAACAAGCAGCAAGAGGATAACTCTCAATGAATAGTAATGAGGTATGGAGCAATGATCAGGGAAGACAAATTTCAAAAAGAAAGGAGGAAGGAGGGAGGATCTTTGAACAGCCAGTATATCTAGGAAATGCTTAAGAAATCAAGGTCTTGGTTTCTCAAGACATAAAATGAGGTAGTTAAAATTACATATGCAATCATACTTTCACCTGGAATTAAAAAATGGTACTTTGGGGTAAAAAAAGAAAAAGCAACCAACAAACAGAAACAATACCTCTCCTCTCAAGTTTTAGTAGCAGACAAGAGGAAATGAGGTATTTGAGTTGCAGATATTACCACATTCTTGATGACACAACATTCACCCCGGCAAAGAGGTTACAAATAGGAAAAATGCCTTACTACACTGCTATTCTCAGGCTTATTAAGAATAGTAACAGAAAGAGACATTATATATCCTTTGTAACAATGTCAATCATATTTCTTTGCAAATGCAAATGCTCTCTAAAAAAATCAATCTCAAGAAAGGTTAGCAATGTAGCTCTATAAGCACAGGGTGTAGGACAGATTAGAAAACCTGCAGGGAAATTAGAAGGAAAAGTTGGTCTGCTGGCCTGATCTAAACTTTGTTCTATCTAACTAATGTTATTTCCAGGCTACAGAATAAGCAAGGCTGTAAGTTGAGGATACCCATGTCCTCTTTGAGAAAAAAGATAAAAGAAGGCAAATAGAAATTGTTCTTGCTGCAACATATTCATAAATGCTTGCCGCACTTTTGGGGAATGACTCCTTAGAAATCCAGAAGGATTTGAAATGGGGTTTGAAGAACCACTCCTGTTCTGCTCTTTCATACAGTTCTAATATTCAAAAAAAAAAAAGGGGGTCTGTTATAAAGAAGCTAACAAAGAAAAATAAGGCTAAGCAAGTAAAAGCACATGTATAGAAATGCAATTTTGCACTATAATTCACACAAAGTATTTTTCACATATAGCAGGTAAGAGGGAAATCAGATAATATTGATGAAATAAATTTCAAAAATCACTTTGTTCCTTATTTTCCAAATTACGTAAAATCTGGAAATTGCAAGTGTTTTGCAGTACTCTTCTCCATCACAATAACATAAAAGTACTTGCTTGTTAATTCTAACTATCTTTTATCTCCTTAAAATTTATTTACTTTAACAAAGGCCATTGGCTGGCTACTTTATTTTTACACTTCATATCAGCTTTGTCCTTTTTCTTTTGGTTGCATATACTGTCAGAGAATTACCATTAAATACACTATTTTAGTATGCAAAAAACGCATACTAGAAGAGACACTGAAAGATGAAGAGAAGATGGTTTGGAATTCATGACAATATTCCAGAAATGTTGTTCTCAGAAGAAAAATCCATTTTCACATATCTTGTCTACAGTAGGAATTCTATTGTCCATTTTTGCATAGAAAACTCCTTTCCACATCTGAATGACAATACCTGAATATCCATAAAAAGCAGCAGATCACTGTAGTGCTTTAGTACAGTTTCGATCAGCAAATATTTACAGATGTATTACAATTATTTTTTTTCAAACACAGCTTGGCCTCAGATGACATATAATTTCCTCTCAACAAACTAAAATACTCCCTAGTACCTGAAACTCAAGAAGATAATGATAACTACCATTGAGAAGTACTGAACAGACTGCGTGTAACCATCTTCAAAACCCTGATTAATTAAAACAGAAGCAGTGGTATTTCTTCTGAAGTTCTGGTGAAGAAATAATAGGAAGGTTCTAGTGTTATTATGAAAGGGGACACAGCCTATGAGATGGCTTCAGTATCACCAGAGATTTTGAAGTTGCAAAAGTGACTTTATATGGAGTACGAGAGAGCTTGAATGAACCAGGAGTTTCATTCTCAGCTACAGCACAGAAAATTTAAATTTTGATTCTGCAGGGCTAGCAAAACAAACAGAAAATGGGAGACACCTGAACCCTGAATGCCACCTAAAAAAATTCAGCTGAAAGGTGATAAGCACACAGTCTCCACCACTATCTAATACAGATACAGTTGTTTACATCCGCTGTGTTTTAGCACTTGTATCCCAGCTTCCCCCTTGTTTCTCCTCTCTTGCAGCCATTACGTATAACAAATGCTAGTCCAAATTTTTCTCTTACCTTTATCTTTTTCTTGCTACAACTAAAATGTAAGCAGTACTATCACTGTAACAAACACAGACCTATAATAAAGATCTTCTGATTGCTTTGAAGTCCTGCTCCAAATAAAGGAAGCAAACATCATGTACTGCTTCTTATGAGGAAGTTGGATCCCAGATATTCATCCCAAGCCAGCTCAATACTTCAAACTTTAAAACTTTCTCCAGTCAAAACCCTGATCTTCTCAAAGTACGCTATACATGTCTCACCCAAATATGAACTGTAAGATACAGCATTAACAGTGATGCAGCTCTGAGTGCAAGAAAAAAGCTTAGCAGTACCAGTTGTAATTAATGAAAACCAGATAAACATCCTCCAGCAAAGAAAGATGATCAACAGACAATAGCGTTGAATATGATGAAAACACATAGATTTGTCTCTTTCATGGATCATATAGATTTTCAGAAAGACAGGTAGCAATTTGCTTGTGAAGAGATGTAAAGCACTCTAGATCACACTCAGTTCAGTACTGGAGGATTGGGAAACAATGGAAAGAGAAGAAAGAGTGATAACAGCAACACTTATAGCTGTTGCTCTGCTGTTCTGTGCTTTAAAAGCAGAGTGAGGTGAAGTGTGTGTTAGTGATTTCTGTTTTAGCACTTTGATTTAAAAACACAATTGCTGGGCATAAGAATTAAGTAGAACCATTACTAATGTATTTAGAAGTAATGCTTAAGTTTCTTAGAACCTTGCATTGCTTAGCTGCAGACTGATGACTAAAGCAGGGAGATTAATTAAATGCTATGATTAAATCCAAGAAATAAAATGCTACTTAGCCAATTCTAGCCAGCTACAGTTTCAGAAGACAAAGTGTAACACAGCAAAAAAAATTGAATAAAGTGTTATAAGGCAACAGAAAAAAATTAATTTAATCAGGTGTCATCCTGTCTCCATTTCTATGAACCCCATGTGGAAGCAAAATGGAGGGAATAAAAGAGAATACATGTTCTGAAAATCACTTTATACTAAAGCTTCACCCAAATCCTACCTCCTGCTCTGTTTCATTGAAGATTTTCAACATAGTTTTGCACACACATCCTAGAACACTTCCAATATATTTTTACACAAAGGCATGAAACAGGAAAAAAGATGTATTTTTCTAGTATTCTTTACAGGTATCAGAAAATGAGCGTGGCCAAAGGCTTAAATTGATCTGTGTGTTGCAGAAGCTGTGACAAAGAAATAGAACCCAAGCAGACTGTAGCATAGTTAACACTGCTGTGTCCTTTGATGTACTTTAAAAGCAGCTTGGTAAGAGCCATGTTCAGCTTCCTATCCTGCAAAATATTTCCGGTTGTCCAGCAATACATGCAGGAGTAACTTCAGCAATAAAGTGATGACATTTTCCCCACAGTTTAGGGAAAGAGAAGAACTGCTCTACATTCAACAGCAACATGTTATGACTCCAAGAGAACTGCTAGATAACAGTAATCTGGAGGGAGGAGCATGACAGGTCAAAATCTTCACTCCCACTAGATGGCAATATTGGTTTTTTTGCAAGTGCAGAATCTGCTCTCCTTAAATGGAAACTGCAGTATTTGTCATGTTTTCCAAAAGTTGCATTTTCTGCTAAAAAAACATAAATTCAAACCAGGCTTTATTGATCACAGAAGTGGAGAAAAAAAGAGTTTATAATACATACAAGTTAGCCAACATATGCATTAAACTATAAACACAATACAGTACCCCAAAATATACTAAATAGATAATAAATGCAATATATACTTCTAAGGCTGCTAGGCCTAATTATAAGGCCCACATCAAATTATATCTTCAGTTTAATCCTTTACCACTGTATCAGCAGGATGTGGCAATGGAAACAGCACATTTAAATCCCGTGAGAGAGAGCATCTCAATTTACTCTCAACCAACCTCCTGTGACATTAAGCAGGAGCTTAGAGCAGTATTAAAGACACTCCAGATTAAAGAGGGCTCCAGTTCTAGCTCTCATGGCCAGAGGAAGGGTCAAAATATGACAGCAGAAGAAGCATCCTGATCACTTATGAAAGAAGAGTAAAAAAAAAAGAAAGAAAGAAAGAGAGAGAGAAAGACAAGAGACAAGGAGAGAGAGAGGGGGGAAAGGAAGGAAGGAGGGAGGGAGGAAGAGAGGAAGGGAAGGAAGGGAAGGAAGGGAAGGAAGGGAAGGAAGGGAAGGAAGGGAAGGAAGGGAAGGAAGGGAAGGAAGGGAAGGAAGGGAAGGAAGGGAAGGAAGGGAAGGAAGGGAAGGAAGGGAAGGAAGGGAAGGAAGGGAAGGAAGGGAAGGAAGGGAAGGAAGGGTTTTTGTACAAGCCCAAATGTGTGTATACATACATATGAATGAAAATGCATGAAGACATGCTTCTAAATTCTTCAAATCATCCTACAAACAACACTTCAGGAAGTTTTTATGGTAGCCTTAAAAATATTCATGTAAGAATAGAGCTAACATAGAAACCTATTGAAAGCATCACTCAAACAAAAAAACACCCATGCTTTTTAAAAAAATCCTACAACTTAAAAAAGAAAATTAATTTTCTATTGTGAACGGTTAAGAAGAGATAGCCAGACACCAATAATCCTATTAATTCCTATGTTTAACTTTGTCCTCTAAAATTCACTGAAGGAGTAGGATACAGACACATCCAGAACACATACAGCAATGTGCAAAGGATGACAGATAGGCCCAGCATTGCAGACACACATAGAGCACTGGATGAAGTATGACGTCTAGGGATTATGAACCAAGGACTTGGAGGAATCAAGTTCAAGGTTACATGGTCCTGAATTCCTGTGCTAATCAATGGCTCTTACAAACTGGAAGCTAAGGAAGAATGAGGACTAAGTTTGGAAGATAAATGCTCTATGAGATGATCAGATACTACAACAGGGGACATATCAAAATACTAATCCCAGTTACACAGCGTTTTTTTCAAAAGACCCGTTTCTGGTATGCTAGGATGCTGACACATTCTACAGTTTAATCACCTGCAGAAAGCTTACACTCCTGTTACAAACAAAACCACCAGCTCCCAATCTCAGCTCAGTCCTGACTCCTGCACTCAACCTGTTTCAGAACATGAGATAGGCAATCATTTAAGTTCTGTTCATATTTTATTATTCCACTTGGCTGGTAATCTTATTAAATTACTGCTACACAATTGAATGAAGCATTATACAAAATCATCCCTCCAATATCAATTACTATACTTCCCAGCTGCTTTCCAGTATTCCCAGTCTTGAACAAGGCCTTGAAAGAAGGGGGAAGCCTCAAGGATCCTTTAAACAATGCTAGAAAACAATGAGAAATGTTTACTAATAGTTAACCGGTTCAATCTCATAACTGTTACTTAAAGGTTTTGGAAGGCATTTTGTTTATTATCAAAATATCTTCGAGTTACAGCTTAACATATGTTCTAGTGGTGGTACACTGGCTTCCAGAAAAAGTAATCCATCATGAAAATCTTGTTTAATAAATGGACTTTTCCCCTTCCCTTCCTGTTGTTTTTCCTTTCCTCTTCTCTCCTGCGGTTTATATTTTCTCTGCGTATGAGATACACAGAAAAATGTTTTCCTCTAGGAGCCAGTAATACTGTCACAGTACTTCCAAACAGCAACGCAGACACGGAGCAGAAACTGCATGCATAATTGAAACTTGCTCTCCTTTTGGGCAGTCTGCCTCCAACCTAGTGTGAGTCAACAAAAACATATGTGCACATACACACATGTATTTTGCTGTGTTAACAACAGAATTTAAGAATACTATGAGTCTCATCAGCATGTTCCCAAGTGTTCTTATAAAGTATTAAAATTTTCCTGAAATGGGGTTTTATGTGAATGAAAAATGTTCTTATCTGAGGAAACCGTAATTTACTGCTCACTCCCAAATTCCCAGCTGGCCTTAAAAAGATCCCCAAATCCTACAAGGCAGGCTCCACAGCTTTTAAATACTAATGCCAAAGACAGTTTATGAATCCCTAACTCCTAACAGACAGTACCAGTCAGCTCCCTAACAGTGCAAATGTCATAAAGATCTGCCCCAGTTTTAGGATCTCCTTCAATAGATTCAATCTCAATCCTTTCATAAGGACATGTAGTACCTTAAACAGACATAACTTACAGACTATATTACATGCAACAAGAAAAGGAAAATGGCCTTGTCTCCAGCCCTGTATTTTCCATCAGCTGGTGATGCTGCAGAAGATCATGCTCCAGTGAAGCACAGAAGCAATGACAGACTTTATGAAACCATGATTTGTTAATGCTCATGAAAACGAGAATCATCACCAGTAACACCATTGAGCCACAACATTTAATATGAAATGCAAGCGTCATTCTGGACTGCAGTCAGACAAGGGGAAATGAATGAAGGTGACTTGAATATATCCATGCAGACAGAAAAAGCTGAAATGCCCTCCTATGTAATATTGACTTTCCTGATTTCCCAAGGAGAGGATTTCTGCAGGAGCTGTCAGCACTCTGCACAATGAAGTCATAAGTAATACTGCCTATGCTGCTGTCACAGAGCATTGCACATCAGATGCTGCACTATGCAGGTATTTATAATCAGTGGGTCTCCAATTAACCAATCAATATTCACCTGTTGCTTTTCAAAGCACAAGTATATTTTCTTTTTCCTTGAGATTTGATGGTAACGATAGATCAAGACACTTGAATATTCTGGATGATATCAAACATCACACACAGCCAGACACTCACAGAATTTTTAGGTTTTGAATCTAAACTCATTGTTCTGGCATGCCTGATATAAACACATCACTCATGGTACTCCATTTTTATACTAATTGTTGCATGCTGCCCTAACTTTGCAACCTGTGCTCCTTCCTAACATGTGGCAGCCATGTAGAACACCCACCCTCAGCTCATGCTGTCATAGCTACCATTTCTTCATAATATGTTAATAATATATTGGTCTCTTCATTTGGTGATTAAGGCTTAGAGTCAAAATGCAGACACTTGATAGTTGTGCCAAAAATGTGATAATTTTGTTTTAAAAGCTAAGAACACCCACTGTGAATTGACTGAATTTGCCAAAATTAATATTTTATTCTCACAATAGCCATATGCTATTCATTTGTACCTTAGCCTGGAAACAGCCATTATAAATATCAAAATCTCAGTAAAAACATTTTGCAACTAATTAAAACAATTTATTGCATCAACAGAGAGGGACAGGACAAAACCTGTGAGGTCAAAGACAGCCAGTAAGCTTTACTTCAGAGGATTCATCAGAAAAAAAAATTATCAAAAGTATTCCAAGGCCAAAACAAGAAAAGAGGTTCCAAGCACATCAGAAGTAATGTAGGTAAGTAACTTGGATCAACTTGGCTGCAAAGATAATAATCTTATCACACACAGATAGGACAGACTGGTGAGTGCTATGGTGGAATACTGCACATAAGGGTCAAATTTAAGACACCCTTGTGTTGAGTTTTATTGTATTAATACAGAAAAGTAAATGCAAATATTGTCCAGACTGTTAAAAGATCAGGCAAATCCAAACAGTCTTCCTTCCTTCCTTCAGTAAAAGTAAACATTTAAAGCAGAACCTAGTTCAGCTAATAGCCAGCAATCTTTCCTCTCAGGTTTTCCTTCCTTGCTCACTACAGAAAATCCCAGACAGAGAGAGTGTGTGGGCGGTGGAAGGGAGAGATAAGGAAGCAGAGGGGAGAGCAGAGGGTAGAGAAAGAAGTTTATTCTCTACAGATAGCCCATCTCTGAAAACCTTGCATGCAGTCAGTTCTTGTGCTGAAAGGAGAAGACCAGTCCTCATCCTGTCTGCATCACTATACCTCACAGGAACAGAGAAATGAACAGAAGGATAGAAGCAAGAACTCCAGTGTTACCGGTGCTGGATTCAGTGGTAAAATACTCATTAACTTAAGCGAGGCCAGGATTTTATGCCAGATTCACAAACAAGTCATTTATACAATTCCAGGACGGGTCCCCAAAGTATCTGTCAAGGAAAAGCAAGAATCTGATGAGATATTTTCCCCCAGGTCTGCTTTTTCTGTAAGAAGGTTTTATTTTATTTGGCTCTAGCTGTAATGTATTGCTAAATGTCCTTGTAAAAGGCAAAAAATATTCATTCATAAATATTCAGTAATATACTGAACTTACAATGAACTACACTGGTTGTAGCAGCAAATTTAACTCACAACATAGAATCCTAGAAGCCACGCAGATCTAATTTATTTAACTTCTGATAATGAGAGAGTTGCACAGTAATAAAGCAGATCGTTGGGGTTTTAACTACATAGCACATACTTGTACAACAGACTGGTTGCAAAACTCCGAGAAAGGCATTTCCATTAACCTTCAGGACCCGAAGCTGTTACCATAGACAGTGCATGCTCTCTTATAGATATATCTCTCCAACACATTCCCTCACTACCTTCACAGTCCCTCAGTTTGCTTTCTCTCCCCATCATATATGAAAAATATAGGCTGCTTATTAGTCAGGGGGGTCTCATAAATGTAAAGAGCACTGTTAAAATGATGTAATGACATTCTTTCTGCAAGCAATTGCAAACATATACCTACCCACATGGTACATTGTCTGCTGCAGTACTTTGCATGGCCTTACAGGTACAGGAATCAGTTCAACTGCTGTAGAAAAACAGGCTTTGGGTGTGAAAATTCAGCTGCCTAAGAACACAGAACTAAAGTTTGTAGAAGGAAGTGAATCACATCACATACAACTGAAATAAAAATTGTTATTCAGTGACTGATTTCCTGCTTAGGCAGGACTATCCTTCTAGTCCAACGCTATGGACTGCCTAGATGTTTGCAGGAAAAAGATGTACCATCTCAAAATGAGGAGATTCATATTCACAAAGCAACACGGAAGTCGTATTTCTATCACGTAAAACAAGGCCTTGGTGCTATGACTACAAAAAAGACACGAGTGTCACTGTATAACTGAAGCTCTTCCCATTTATGTTCCAATTACAAAAGACTTTTTTCCAAGTATCAACGCTCCTAAGGCACTGCTGAAGAATTGTTACTTGAAGTAACTCAAGGAACTGCTGCTCACAGGAATATTAATGTCTCTTCCAGTAACAGGAATGTTTAGGTTCAATTTGAGATGGCTGCTCTGACAGCTTCTGAAGTAGTCATAGCAAGGTGTCAGGGATACCACTCTACCAGAAACTACTGAATATGGTATTTTTATTAGTGGTTTTATTTTGATACTCTTCAAAGTATTCATCTTTTTTCACCTGATAACAAAAATTGAAGTTAGTGATAACAATGATTCAGTGATAACAATGATCCATTAACTTACTGAACTTGTTACAAAACAAAAGAAAGACTGCTACTGCTTCTTAGCTTAGGACTTTTGAGCTCGACATTTCTTTTGCATCAGTAATATTTTGGAAAGATGAGATTCACACCAGGTATAAATCAGTGCAGCTCTAGCGAATTCCAATGGAATTGCACCAAACTCCACATACTCGAAGCCATTCTGCACAGTTGCCAAAAAAGGAGAGAGAGGAATTGGGCTACAGAATGGTTTGGCTCACACTGTCCTCATGGGAAGAAAAAGTCCATGTACAATCTTCTTCAAACCCAAGCTGCAAAGGCAGGACAGAGAATATTTAAAAGCCTAAGCCCAGTTTAGTCAGCATTGTCTATTAAGCAGTTTCTGAATCTGTGAAAAGGAAAGACATTCAATTTATAATTGTAACTGTTAGAAGTGCAAATATTCCTCTAAGACTAACAGAATCTACCTGAAAGTAAACTTAAAGCACAGGAAAACAGCAGCAGCAATCATGATAAAGTCACTAATGAAAGCAGGGAAGTGCTTTCTTTTCAGCAGCTGTCATTTGAATGCAGAACACCTTTAACAGTGATTTTTCCTAGAACAATTTCTCAGCTGTCTTACCGTACTTCACACACAGCCAAATCCCACCCCTAGTGAGAGTACAGATGGCAAAGCTGAAGATTTAGGCAGGAAAAGAAAAATGGTAGAGAAGGAAATTTTTGAGACATGGCCCATATTTTACATGAGTCTTTTAATTCCCTTGTTTTCCTGGTTCAGAAGAATAGCTGGTTGCCCTTCTGCAATCTTTTTTTATATATATTACTCTTATTTTCAAAGGTACTTAAAAAGAGAAGAGAGTTGGATTTTTATAAGATGAAAAACAAAATTCTACATGCAGACTCTGCAGTACTGGGTGTAAGGCTGAGGTTGCTGGCGGGGGGACGGGCAGAGGGAGGAAGCATGCAACCACAAACTTAACAAAGATGAAAAAGCATTTGCTGTATGCAGCAGTGGTAGAAAAATAAGAAAGAAGAAGAGACTTCTGCTTTTGTCTTATGCAGGTTCAGTTTATTAAAAGAATATGAACCGTGAAAAAAAGGTTCTCCAAGCTCAATTGGGCAGCACCTCTGCATTTAAGGAGGCTGCTCTTGGGTGTTTTCTCTCCCAAAAGCAGGCAAGTAAGCATTACCATGGAATCAACCCAGCCACAAAGACCATCTAAAGACTTGCCCTTCAAGACATGCTCAAACAAACAGCTAAATATTCCATTGAAAACTCTGTATCTTTGGTCCTCCTCCAGACTACAGTGCTGTAAGATACGCTGCCCAGCTGCAGAAGAGGAACACCTGGAAAGACATCTGCAGAGAGGAGACCCTGTCACTGGAAGTAGAGTAGCTGTGAGACCTCATCAACTTCCACTCCATCCCTTGCAGTGCACTCAACAAGTCAGCAGGCAGATCTGTCCCAAAGACTGCACGATCATCACTGTCAATAGCTTAACAGAGTTAAAGGAGACTCTTTACCAAAGTAAATGAAGGCAAGTATGCCTTTACACCGAAATTTCATCTTCTTTTATGGGCTTTGCTCATTGCATGTTATGCAGAGGGCCATCTGTTATTTATCTTTCAATATGCACTGCCTTTCAGTCTAGTTGGCTGTCTCCAACATCAGGAGAAGAAATATCTCTATATTCTAAAAACTGATTTAGCACTCCTCTACACACACAATCATATCTACCGACAATAAGGTGCATGGTTTTTACCTTTACGTTTAGAGCTAACCCTCCTTTCAGCAACACAAGCAGAGTTCAAACAAATCTTAAGGGATGGATATGCTGCAAAGCTTGAAGCACTAGGAAAATTAACTACAGAAATCCCTACTTGCATCCTTTGGCTGATTTCCAAATAATGACGTACCACTGCCTTTTGCCCTGTAAGTATTTATCCTATGACTTGAATGCCTTTTGTGAGGAACTCTGTCGAAAATTTTCTCTGTGTCTAAATTGTATCATCCTGTTCACTCACTACTTTGAGGGCATCTCCAAAGAATATGATTAATCTGGAGAGTTCAGTTTCCCTCTGCACGAAACATGGTAATTTAGCTTACACTTATGTCTGCTGAAGCATTACAGAGGATTATTCAGATGACTCCCATCCAGACTTACTATTGTAATTAATTCAGTATCTGAGTGCAAGCATTTAGATTTACCATTAGCAACTCCAGATACTCGGTATGTCTTCTGCAAGATACCCTTTCTAAAGAAAGAAGCAGCTGGAAGGCAATGCTCTAAAGAGGCTATGGGCATGAAAATTTTCACTTAGTTGGCTCCATCTGTTTGACAAGTTATGAACAGATGCTCTCTGTCTTTCCAAATGCATTTTACCAGTGACCAGAAAAGTCAATTTATCAGCAGACAAAACATCAGCATGCAGGAGTGGAGACCAACCTCTTTCAGCGCTGTTCCCCTTTGAACTGGAACAGTTTGTACAAAAACAGATGTAATGTTTACAGACAAATATAGACCATTAAAATAAATTAATTAATTTTTTCTTTAATCTGCAGAAGGAGATAGAAAGAGAAGGACGCAGAAGGGAGAAAGAAAGAGGAAATATCAGGAAGCACCTTCAGGAGAAAAGGGGCCAAGGCATTTGCTGTTCAATTGTGGAAAAAAATGGGATTGTAGATATCAGCTATCCTCTGCTTGCTGGCCCAGCATTTGGGTCTAGTTTGCCTCATTCTGGGTCTATGTGAAACAGTCATAGGTTCTCTACTCTTACAAACAAAGAAGGAAAGGAGAACAATTGTGTCCATTTAATAATAAATTAATTCCGAGTATGCATCTCTGTCAACACCTCCATCTTGCATGCTTCTACTTAAAGTACAAATGAGCCCTCACTTCCACTGCTCTCTCTGCGCCCTCAACAACTCCATAGTCAAGAAATGTCTTTTCCAAAGAAAATGTCCACATACAGGAAAAGAAAAAAAAAAAAACTCCAGTCCTCTTCCAACCTGGGAGTCCACTATTTTCAAAAAATCCTATGTTCTTTATGAGAACATGTACCTCAAATGTTCTTATCTTCTTATCTTGCTGTCCAGTGGTCAAACTGCGCCTGTACTGCTCAATCTTTGCTGCTTGATTTGCCTTGGTCGCACAGCCAGGATGAGGTTCCAGAACTAGGACCAAGGTAAATCAAGGATTTGTTCCAGGATTAAACCACACCCATATGCAACCACTTTTCAGCTACTCCACACATGAGGCACAGTAAGCACAGAGGTCCCAGAAGAAGCCCACAGTGGCCCAGCAGTGCTATCCCTGGACACAATGAGGAGCAAGTTTCCCATCGTATGGAATGTGGGTATTAAGACATCATTCAGTATTAACATCATTAGCTGGCAGGTGTTAACAGCTACTAAATATTTAGAGAGCTCGTGTGTATTAAACAACAGCAATGGTTATTTACTATTATAATGTTCTAACAGTGAATGAAAAATTATGTTAAACCTAAGGAAATTATATGTGAAGTCTCGTCTGCAACTTCTGCTAGGCAAAGAAACCCTGGATGTGTCCCATCAGAGAGAATAAAAAACACAGTCCAAAGTTAAGAAAGCAAAGGTACAGTGAAGAGAAGACCATAGCAATTTAGCAGACAATTCCTCTGGACCTCAAAAGCTTAGGAAAATGGCCAAAAAAAATTAGCTGCAGTCCAGTTCAGCATTATGTCTCAGCAGTGATGAAGATTCCCCCATAAAGATAACACATAATCAAGGAAGTGTATTTTAGAGAGGGCAAGTATGCAAGTACAACCTCTCAGGGTAGTCACAGAGATTACTGTAGTCATGACTTAGGCTGCAAAGGTGCTTCTTCATTATGCTGAGTGACACACAAGTCCTGGCCTCGTAACATAACTAGATGGAGTATTACAACGTGTCCTGATCTTTATTACTCTGCCCCATCTTGCAGTATAGTCTTTTATTTGGTAATAGTAGGTTTTCAGGAGAATCCATTACTTGTCACATTCTTTAAAAAACTGAGAGGGAAAAAGGAGAGAGACTGAAGATGGCAGCAGACAAGATTCAGGTAAGGTAAACTCGTAATACTTCCCAGTGTTAGTACAACAAAAAGCCATACTGTTTAAGGAAAGCAACATTTCAAGGGACATATAGACAGGGCGAGACACATCTAGCTTAACAGAGGGTAATCCTTGGCCTCCAAATGAAATTTTCTTTAGTCACTCTTACTGTGCTAATATCTTCCATTGCAAATTTCAGTTTGGACACTTTCCCAGTTCCCACTATGAACCACAAGCCAAATTACATTTTCAGGCTACTGCAGTAACTGGAGTCCCACTGAATATCAGACCCTGCAATTATTAACAATACCTGTTGCTTTAACTCCAGTGTCCAAACTCAGAGCTAATGAGACAGTCACTCAGCCATTCCTATCAGTGTTCGAAATTGAAAAGATCTTTTCTTAAAAACATAACTTTTATCCTAATGTATTCTGAAAGCTAAAGCAAATGCAAGAGCACAAACAAAAAGAACGTTAAAGCTATGACCAGTAGCGACAGAACTTTGATCAGTGGTTTCCACCAACTTTCCGTGGTTGCTGCACGTGTAGCCACAGCAAACACAACAGTGGCTGAGGTTTCTAGTGGTCAAAAGCAAAATACAATCAACAACAAAAGTTTTCACATGGGGGCTGAGCATGGAATTAGTGGTGTTTGGCAGCAGCCACATGACAGCTTAAGTTCTTCAAAAAAAGAATGCTGTTAAACTGAAGTAACAGCCAAGCCGCAGGGCTTGCATCTTACTTGTTGCATTTTAAAAATTATTTTATTACAAATCTCGTGAAACTTCAGAAATGTAACATTTCTTTGGTTATCTCGTGCAACTGGTGGCTCTATGCACAATGCTGACACTTTGAGGTTCATACAAAATTAAATTACAGAAGTACTGTTGTGTCTTCTTGCCTCCAGCAAGCCCAGCTGTAATGTACCCTTGGTCTGATTTGGTATGATGAACAAGACTTAAGATTTCTTGTCTAAACTCAGCCGTATGGAGCAGCACCAGAGAAAGTATTCAATAAGCCAAATCCCTCATTCATAGAAGTCAGACAGATGAATAGCTTGTCCTTGCATTCTCAGTTACCTGCTCCTCTGCCACTTCTTCTCCCCTTCCTACTCACTATTTGTATGCTCTGAAAAAAAATATGCAGCCTTTCTGGAGAGCAAAGGTTACTACCTGCCAACAATCAAGTGCAATGTATATGTGAACAGCTCCAGAAGCGATCACTTAGTACAATTAAAAAAAACTTTGGTCTCATCTCTACCTAAACCAGCCTACTGGTAATTGACCTAGCTGGAAACCAAAAAACCTGCATACTAGTAATTTAGTCAGATCTTCCATAAAGATGTGAGTTGTGTTGTTACTGTCATTCTGTGATGTTTACGTCCTATTTCTCAGGGATTTCTGAATAAACTCTGGAGCCTATACTCTACAGGGTTATGCAATATATACAGTTGTGATGAGACTTCCCAGTTTGGCTTGAAGATTTTAATTATGAGATCCAAAATCATTTAATGAAGACAAAACACAATTTGCATCTTTTATTAAACCTTTAGACTCTAACTACAATGTAAACCCCCCGCCCCGTGCAAGCTGGTTGGTCAGTGACCTCACTAAGTAACAGATAAATTTTACGTTGATTTAATTCTGCACACACCACTCACAATGGTTTTACATCAAAAGATTTACAGCCTTTAAGAAGTCATTAGAAAGGTTTCTCTATGTTCATGAAATGCCAAGGGCTTTTGCTCTGAAAGAAAGGGTGTGACTCCCATCTGACCAGACAGCAGGTTCAGCGATACAGTGGTCTCTCTCTGTGTATACCAGGTGCCAAAGTTAGTTCTACTGAAGTCAACATAGTGGTGCTGATAAAGAACAGCCCCTAAAACTTCCAATAAAAACCTGCTTCCTTGTAATACAAGAGATGTGGCTGTAAAATTCACATAGCACTGCCTTAACATCACACATTAAGGAGACCAGTGGTCTATTTCATAACATACCCAATCTGTTGCCAGTAACAACTTATTTTCTAAAGAAGACAGACACCTTTGTTAGGAACAATCACAAAATAAACTTACTGGAAGAAGGTTAATTTCCTCTTAACACTAGGCTTATTGCAATAGATTTATATCAATTAGTATTCCTATTTCACCTTAGTTCTGTACAGAGGAATGGGGTAAGGAGGGAGTTATCCCTTTCCCATCAAATAAAAAATACACAAAGAGAAGCAAAACATCTGGGCACAGTGCAGGAAAAGAAGTGTCATGTGGCTGCGGTAAAAACAAAGGATAACACAGGTTGTGTAGAACGCACTTCATGAAGTTTATGTGCCCTTCTTGAGTACTCTTTAAATCCCAGTTTAGCATATCAAAGTGGGTGAAATTAGGCAGAATTCCATTGCAAGAACAGAGAGGCTTCAGTATGTATATTGGTTTACTGGTTCTGTTACAGAAAAATTCAATCATAAATATAAATATAAATACCCTGACTGGAAAGATAATCTTGTTTTTACAGAAGATCAAACACTACAGCAATTATTCAATGAATCATTATGAGGCAGAAATACTTCATGGGACGCAGATTGTCTTCCTTGTGACTATGGCAACACACGCTCTAAGACAGTATTCACAGTCTTCTTTAGACATCTAAATTTGGGTGCCTATGCTAAGCACCTACTTACGCTATGAAAATGGTTTAGAGATACAGACCTCTGCTCTCATTTGCTCTGCAAATGCACCCTTTAACTTACTGGCTCCACAGGAAAGTTCTTATACCAGTCTCACTCCTAAATTGAGCTGTATAATGAACAAAGTCTGAATACACCTTCCTGGCTGGCTTTTGCTTTGCCTGGCATTCTGATTTGAAAGAACTATTGTATTTACATCACAGTCTGTAACCAACTATAGAATGGTTTGAGTTGGAATAGACCTTAAAGATCACCCAGTTGCAATTCCACCCTGCCATGGGCAGGGACGATTCCCACTCGACCAGGCTGCCCAAGGACACATCCAATCTGGCCTTGAACATTTCTAAGGATGGGGCAGCCACACCTTCCCTAGGCAACCTCTGCCAGGGCCTCACCACCCTCATCCTGAGGAATTTCTTCCTATTGTCTAATCTAAACCTTTGCCCTTCCAATTTAAAGCCAATCCCCCTCATCCTATCACTACATTTTGTAACAAATCCCTCCCCAGATTTCTCCTAGGTCCTTTTCAGTTCTCCTTGGAGCCTTCTCTTCTCCAGGCTGAACAACTCCAACTCTCTCAGCCTATCCTTATAGCAGAGATGCTCCGGCCCTCTGATCATGTTTGTAGCCCTCTTCTGGACCCACTCCAACAGTTCCATATCCATATGTTGAGGATTCCAGAACTGGGTACAGTACAGTCCACATGCTGTCTCACAAGAGCAGAGTAGACAAGCAGAATCATCTCTCTTAATCTGCGGTCTGTGTTTTTTTGATGCAGCCTTCTGGGCTGCGAGTGCACATTGCAGGCTCATGTCAAGTTTCTTGTCAGTCAGGACCCCCAAGTCCTTCTCCAGGGCTACTCTAAATCACATCATCCCCCATCCTTCACTGAAAATGCAGACTGCCTAATCCAGATGTAGGACCTTGCACTTAGCTTCATTGAACCTCATGCAGTTCTCACAGGCCCACTTCTCCAGCTTGTCCAGGCCCCTCTGGATGACAATCCATCATTCTGCTGTGACAACTGTACCACTCAGCTTGGTGTCATCTGTAAACTTGCTGAGGGTGCACTCAATCTTGCTGTCTATATCATCAAGGAAAGTATTAAACAGCACTGGTCCCAGTATGAACACCTGAGGGACACCACTTGTTGTGGATCTCCATTTGGACATTGAACCATTGATGAAAAATGAAAAGATATTCCCCACTTCAATAAAATTACTTAGCTAAAAGGGGGAGGGGGTGTATGTGTGTGTGTGTGTATATATATGTTTAATATAGGTAAAAGAAAAACCAAATTACAGAAACTGTAAGCATTTTAACTCTTTCATTTAAATAATAATTCAGCTAGTACGAAAAGAAGAAAGAATCCAGATGTTATGGCCAGTAAGTCTGAGCTCCAGCTGGTAAGCTCTATCCAAGCAGGGGAGCACCCATAAGGGTATTTTGGCTCTGAAATGTAATTTTAAGTGCAAGTGCACCAAGTCATTTTCTAGTTGACTAAAAGAATAAAGCTCTGTACTGCCTAAATGAAATAGAACACTGACTTCTAAGTACAAAAGAAAATTTAAATGGTTTTTACAGAAATGAAAACCATGTCTTTTCCCTTTAGATTATGAGATGCTAGAAAGACCTCTACTGACTACAACTTATTTAACAATGTATTACTAAGGAAAAAAGTTTCAAAACAGCAATGCAGGAAAGGCAGAGTTGGTTAACAATCGAATAATTAATTAATGGTTAATTATTGTGGCATACATAGCAGTAATATAAGCCTTTAAAGTTTTAGGAAGATCCATTCTAGTAATTACAACATTTTTATGCAAATTGATGATCTCATGAACATCAGTTCATCTCTCCTCACTTTCACAGCCCACCCAACAGTACGCTGAATGCCCCAAACATGCACTGGAGTCAGTTCTGAAGCAAGCGGAATTTATGTAGACACTCCCAAAGATGGCTTCTCCTTTCCTCTTTGCTAATAACCCTCTTTTATTCAGCTGATTTCTTTGTCAAAAGCCTAGAGTAAGAAGCCTCAAATGTATAACTATGAACCCACTTTTAACAAGGAATAGGATCTCTATAATAATGTTTCTGAGATCTGGAACACCTCCATCCACCACCAATCCCCAGCATGCTCTGAGATCTAGCACTACAGGAATGCCCCTGGCTTGTGGGGGATGCCCCTTCTCACAGCCATTCCCAGCTTGCCTTCAGCTACCCGCTAGATGAATTGAAGCACAGACCAGGCATACATAAGAAAAAAGCTCCTTTATTCCAGTTACTCCTGCTGTCTCTTTTGTTCAGAAGCTTAACAAGGCCAGGGAATTTCCACTTCTACTACTTCTAGTATTCCCACTTCTAGCACTGAAGCTGCTCCTCTTGAAGTCAGTGCAATTTACAAGGGACCGAACCTTATTTAACAACTGGAATGGGAAGAAAACAATATTCCAAAGTACAGTACTTGTCTAAACATACCCCCTCCTGCAGTCCTAAAATTTCAGTTTGAATCTTTCTACTTGGCAACAGATACTTGGGCTGTAGATGGTGAACACATTTGACAAAATCTCTTGCATCATTCACATTTAACTACTATATTGGTACTTCTTTAGAAGCCAACAGGGGCATTACTTGCCTAGCATCAGTAAAAAAGTTTTCCATTCATTTTATTCAGAAGCTATTGCAAATGATTAAGAAGATACAAAAACATAAAGATAAGACTCACAAGAAAAGGCCTTATCTTTACATTTACTCAAGGCACAAGTTCTTTTGATAGGATAATAGAATAGGTTTTTTGGTTATCTGCACCTCAGTTCCATCAGCCCAAAGGATAAAGTATAAGCTCCATTCTTTTATTTCAGGCTAGCAATAAAAAAGGTCAGACAGAAAGAAGCCTATGCATTTTAAAAAGAATGTTCAATGCTTAGAGAATCTGCTTCTGTTTCCCTTTCACAAAGTTTAATACCCCTTGTTAATCTATATATACTTTTATGCATGTTCATCATCATGGTACCTGAACATTCTATTAAATCAGAGACATAAATAGTGCAGCTTCCTGTGGCATAGCTAATCCATGTCTGAGCTGGCAGGGAAAGACACTGAATTAAAGCTATATTCTGCTTATTTCTACGAGCTATTCTGCTCAGCTATGTTTATTATTTCACTGCCTGTATTACATCAACTCCTAAGCAGACTTGCTTAGTGTCATACAGCCTCACGCTGTATATCAACACGTAGGTTCCACCTCACTTCATGAGGTTCTCATTTTCATATCAAAGTTTGTAGCAGGATGCCACTAACATCTCACATCCTAGTCTGGATATCTCTCATTAAATGGGACTCCTGCACAAAAGAAGGATTAGGAGCACTGGACATGCCAGGTAGGCAATCTTCCACCTACCTCTCTATTTTCACCCTCTGGAGTGTCAGCTTCCCAACTTTCCTTCCCTTGCCTTCCGCTGCAGTACCAAAGCCCAGATAATACCAAAAAGTCACCATTTTTCCACTTGCCTGCATAATTTTTTCTCAGAATAGTCAAAGACTCACCATAGAAGGAAATCATCATACAGAAAGTGAGCTTCCTCTGTAAGCCATATGATCTGATCCAGTTTCACTGAGACTGTTGATATTACAAATCTCGTAACAAGTCATAACTACAACATAAATCCTCTTTGCTCTAGGGATGAGACTTGCATAACAGTATTACAGATGTCACACAAATTTTCAATTGTCCCTAGAGGAAACTAAGACCCACTTTTCAGAATTTGTTCTAAAGAAAATTTTTCTACCTGTACTGTTCAGAGAATCATCTAAATCTAAATCACCTACCATAATGAAGACAGTCAAAACTACATGTTTTCTATGGTAGAAAAATATCTCAGCATATCAACAGTGAAATAGATCTAGCAGTCACTGCCGAAGAAAGTCCTTGTTTACGTAACAACCTGAGTTACTTAAAAGATTGGGGAATCTGTGATCGGATGACAGTTACAAATACTGAAAAAAGTCCTGAAGCAAAAAGTTTTACCTGTTTGCAACACAAAGACATAAATAATTGAAAGTAGTTTGTCAGCCAGGCCTGAAGCTGATACACTAGTAAACATGAGGATGAGGATTTGCTTTTTCCATTCAACGTAGCTGTTCTCCCCTACACTTCTAAGCATCACATAATGTTACATGACATTGAACATTTTATTTAACTCTAAAATCTTAAAGTTAGGTGATGCTTTTCCTCATTTTATTTCAGGTTAACTGTTGGAACAGATCTTTTTTCACCCATCTTCTTCAATCTGTATTTTGTTTTCTGTTACTCCTACTCCACATCACTTTTTCATAAGCCATTACAGTAAAATTAGTATACAACTGGATAAACCACTTGCTACAACTTTCCTAACTCAAAGCAGGGACTAGATAATGACAAAATAATGGAAAAAAAGAAAATTAGTCTGAGACAAATTCAGAGTAGAAAATTTTTGTCAAGTTTCATGCATTTTGATGTTTTCATGGTTTTTCATTTCTAAGTAACACTTAAAAATACTGAAAAGTCTCTCTGAACAACCCATGGATGACACTAAAAGGACTAATCACACTTATTTAGACAAGGGTAAAAGGGAAGAGTGGAAGGCTTGGGTTTAAAGCATGTCCTTTTCAACCTGCTAGTTTTCTTTTTAACCAAGAAACTCAACTTCTTGTATTTTGCATTCAGCATGAATACTTCTCAAAACGCTATGACAGGTCAGACCAATTTTGCCATCTTTTCATATCTGCTTTTCATACCCACTCTCTCTTCCTGGAAAGAAGGAGATGGAAGAGATTGGTACCAGTATCAGGAAATCCCAAAGCAAGTGGTTCAGCTCATACAATGCTAACTTCTGTGGCATACTTACATCTTGCTTAACCCAGGGCTACTTTTTGATGAAAATGTGGGACAGGAGTTTCAATAGGGAATACTCGCAGGTGGCTTATATATGTAGTTGTTTGCAGGATGATACCATGTAACAGCATATCTCCAAGCTACACCGATTTCACACTGCTCGCTGGGTATGCAGGATGCCACATGCTGCCTCTGCCAGGAGAACATCATTCAGAGAAGAATGTTGTAGATGAGTCTCTTACTTACACCTACATTAGCTCCATGCTCAGGGTTAATACATTTACACACATTTTACCAAATAGTGTACCACGTGGAGATTTTTAAACTGTACTGTATCATCACATAAATGCTTGATCTGTCTCTATTTCCTTAATAAACTTGGCTTGCTCTTTTTCAGCCTGCAAAATTACCAAGTGCTAAATACCATGGTGATGGGAAAAACAGAAAACACTGAAACAGACAGATTCTGTTCTCTTTAACTGAAATGCAAATTCCTTGTTTCACACAGGAAGTTTTAGTCAGAAAAACTGCATAGACACAAGTCTTCCCAAAGGTGAGTTGTATGAACGAATAAAAGTAACTGTAGAATAAACAGTTCTGTAGAATTGTCTTTTGTCCTATGTGTGTTTCTTCCAAATAGAGAAAGAAACACGCATAGGACAAAAGATAATTCTACATAAAAATAAAATAAACTGGGATCGGGTCATGTTAATCTATACAAACAAGTACTGAAACATACATACAAAGTGTTCAGAAAGTTATTGTTGCAGAACTCTCATGGGTTGCATTCAGTGAATTGTTTCTTTCTTCAAAACTGTTGGGGGTCAGGGCAATTGGTAACTTTCATGGGCATGCTACAAGACTCACAAACCAAGGAACATGCAGTTCCTCAAATATCTGCCTTTAAAAAGGCACAACTATAATATAAGTGCAAAAAGCACCATGCAGACAAATCAAGTGCAGTTACTTGGGGAAAAGTTTGAAGACCAATTCAGCACTGGTTAATTTGTGGGATTTTTAAAATATTTGGGCTCACGACTGTTACAAGGCTATTTCAGGTTTGAGTTGCTTTTTCTTTTTTTCAAGTTGCTACCCCTCAAGCCCCTGCCAGGAAGACCAAAGCTTGAAAATAGAAAAACCAAAAGTCTTAAAAACTAGAAGACAGATAAAAACTATCATAATCACAGTCTCATGGGCTCATTGCGTGTTCTTTGCAGTCTTGACTTAAAATTTGACAGCAGAGACTAGAAGTAATATTAATATTAGTAGTAATTAACACAATACAAAGAAGTGCAAGCCTTTAATGGTTACAAAAGCCAAACCTCATTCTTTATAACCTAAGCAAACAGGAAGCTGGAGTAAGCAAAATTAGACAAACAGGCCATGAGGGAAAAGAATTGTCACTGCAAATTACTGAAATCTCAGAGCTGCAGAAGCCTCTTGGTACCATTATCCTCTTTTGTATGGAAAACTTCCATTTTCGAATCATTCAAACCTAGCATCATTGCCACTCTCCAATTCAAGGTCTCACTCATGGTGTTTTGCATACCAGCACAGGATCTCTGTAAATAGCCCCACACACAAAATAACTGATCCATCTCATACTCTGTAGGTGGCAAATGATTAGGAACTTAAATATATTGCAAGTCATGTCCAATATTGGTTTGCTCCCAACTTAGCTACACAGCTGTCAGCACACAAACCACTGAGTTGTACCTCTGTTTCTGCATTTGTAACTATGTCAAGCAGCATCTGGTAACGAGTGTAGTCCCCTTAAGAAGGATTTAAAATATTTTATCACATGAATTTAACATTTTATCATGTGGATTTCAGAGTAATAGTCCTTTTGATTTGCACACAGCTTGAAAACATGTCAGACATTTATTTCAAAATCTCTTGCCAAGAAGCAATGAAAAATGGATTTTATTTCAGGCATTCTGAACTGTTATTGACAACAGAACAATTTCTGAGCCTGCTACAAGAGTTTCCAGGATCACAGATTTATCCCTCAATCTCCATGCCTCTTGTTCCCTAGCAGCATGTGTAACTTACCAGTGATACACTCTGTAGCATAGGCTGTCAGTTCTGTACCCATCTGCAGTGATGTTTTTAAGTCACTAACAAGATGACCTAATCAGCATCTGTTCTTGCTATGCCCATGTGCTGCCATGACATTTATTTCTTTTTACCATGAATTTGTTCATAGGAAAAATAATTTTAAGAAGTTCTAATGCAACAAGCAAAAGTGTGATTTTTTTCAGATGCAATAGCCTAAAATTGTTTCAGTCACTTGTAAATTATTGATACACTTTACTTGTCACAACAAACAATAGCTTAAGTGCTTGTTTCACTTCTTATCCTTTATTTTTATCCCTTCTTTTTTAGGAGAAGGTCTGTTGTATATATACATTGTGACACTACACACGGGTTTGCCAACCTATTACAAGCAATTCTGGACATATTCGCATCTCTACCTCAGCTGTATACTGGGTCAAAATTCATGACACATTGCTTGAAATTTATGGGATATTTTATTTCCAGGATGAACTGTGTATGCTGAAGATGGAAAGCATAAAACTGTGTCTTCAAGAAGCCATGAAGATCCTGACGTGCAAGATGTAGGAGGAACAAATTCAGAAAAACACTAGGACAGAAAATACATGCTGGCATGCCAAGAGAAGAATGGAAGTCAAATCTTATACAGCAGCTACAAGGGACGGTTGGATGCAACTATCACTGCAAATGTACAGAAAAAGATAGCAGACCAGAGCCTGCATCGAGGAAGGGGCAGGAAAAGGTACTGCACTGCACATCACCAAAGGCACAGTTAGCCTTTCAACAGTACAGCATCATCTCCCCTGCGTCACTGTGGCCCACTAGCTGGTATAAAAGAGGAGGAAGAGGAAGATAACAACCCACCAGCCACATGTCCCCTATGCTGCATCTGGTGCCAATACTTATAAGAGACAGCCTTGATTTCAAATCCCTAAACATATTGACAAATCATTTCTTTTCCCTCACCCACCCTTTCAGAACTACCTCTGAATTCGTTCAACTTTTAGAACCTAAATCTAGTAGCAGGGACTTGAGTAAGTCAGAAACTTTTTTCTTTTTCTTCACCCCAGAGGAGGTATGTATTATATTACATCATCAGAACACATATCAGAATGTTCTCTTTCAGTCGTACCCTGCAATCAAAGACTCCCCTTAGCCTGCTCATACAATGGTTAGTGCATTGCACACTCATGAGTCAAAGAAATAAAAAAGTTATAACTGAGTGTACAGAGCACCTTCAACTCATTAAGCATTGAATGCAAGAGTATACTCCATAACCTCAACACTAACTAGATATTCCTATAAGCAGCAGAGCATAGCAGTCGACTCAAATCTTTGCAATGCAGTTGTATCATGGTATATTTGCATTGAATGTCATGTTCCAAATCGGAACTGGCAAGCATCTTAGCCTCACACAACAATGCCATATGGAGTTACATCTGATACCGCTCGAGCAGAACTCCCTTCCTATCCAGAATACATCAAACAGTGCCACAGATATGCTATGGCATTTAAATAGTAATAATGCGGATGTAAGGGCTAAATTAAAAATGTGTTGCATATTAGAAACAATTTGCACACTAAGATAAAAAAGGAATTCACTCACTTTTGGCAGCAAAACTTATAAATATGTAAAAATCTCTATTTTCCTTAATAACCTATATGTCAGCTTTCTTAGTGGAACAGTTATAGGACTAAAGATGCATTGAAAATACTAGTATAGAGGAAAAAGCTCAACTAGCAACAAAGATTTTTTTGCAAGCAGATAAAAGGAGCTGACCACTAGTAGTTATGCATCCAGTTAGAACAGGACATGAGCCTGTCAGAAATGGCAGCTCCACTCAGTTGCCGCTTTAAAGATGTGAGTTTTGTGCTTGTGCAAACCTGGTTCATGTTTTCCACTCACACAAAGGATGGCTGAGATGCATGCATTTCCACACTGATATGCCTCCACTCTGGCCAACCAGGGAAACGCTTACAGGGAAAGAAAAGTAGTCCAAATGTCTGATTTTATGACTTCTACAGAACCCGTAGTTTATACAGTTGCAGTATACTGTCGCTCTTGGCACAATTCAACCACTTGCTGTCAAGAAAGCGAAACAATTATTAGTTATAATCCATTGCAAGAGTTTTTCTCTTTTGAATACCAGACTGATTACTCAATTCACACCTAGACCAGCCAGCCTTCAAACAGAATCACTCACTACAATCTAGATCAGGATATGAGAGCCATCGGGTCACCACAGTCCTGTTACCAATTGACCAGATTGCCCATCATCTCTTGGGAAAGACTGTTCCAGACTGCTGGGCAACAGAACCAAAAAGCACAGGCCCCCAAAATAATGCTTACAAAAGCAATTACTTTTATGAAGGAGTATATTATTCCACAAGTCCAGACAACAAAGATTTTGCCTCAAGATTATTTAATTTTTTTTTTTTTTCACATCAGTATGTTGCATGATACATACTTCAAAAACACTACAATGTCTAAGTATTTGATGGGTCAAATAGTGAAGGTTTTTCATCAGCTCAGACAGACTCACTAATAATTCCACTAGGAATGCAGGTTGAGTGAAGACAACAGGATTCCTTAAATAGTTTTCATTTCCTGGAGCACATTGCTAACTAATATTTGCAACCTGTTTTCTAAATATTCTCAAAGGTCAGAGCACTTCCGAGATATCCTCTTCTTCCAATACAAAAGTAGACCATACTCAACCCTGGAACAATGTGACCACTTGCCTTATCCTCTACCTGCTCTGCAGTCACACTGGCCTTCCAGCAGAGCATCGCAAAACTAATTCTTCCCAGAATCCAGAACTCTCACAGCTCCCTCCCCACATGCTCTGTCACAACAGTTAGTTTCTGACAGAAACATCCCACTGTCTGTCATCAGGCTTGTGTTTTTCAGGGCAGCTCCACTATGCCTGGTGAGTACCTGCAGTGGAGGCAGCCTCAGCTCCAGAGGCTGCTCTTTCACGCTGGATAGTGTGTCACAGACACTGCAATTTGGATACTTGTATTTTACTTTTCACCTGGTCACTCAAGAAGTATGTAGGAGATACGCTCTCTGCACTTGTGCTGCTTGGTGACAACTTTTCATTTTAAAACAATTTTAATCATACATATCCAGAAACAAAAAACAGTACAATATTAAAAAAAACCAGCCTTCCAAGGGTGTTACTGTTTTCCTGACTTTGATTAGCAATATTTTTTGCATGTGAAGATAGCTCATTATGAACTATGGGTGCGTTCAAAGTTTGAAAATCTCTGGAACATAATTTGTGTAAGAACTTTCAGCAAGAAATTCCAGAAGCTGCTAATTTTTCATGAAGCAAAATAATGGAACAAAAGAAAGTCCCGTTTCCATGGGAGTGTGAGCCAGGCTTTAAAACAAAAATGTGCCAAGTACAATAAGATGCCAGTGTATAAAGTTTGTCAGGTGAATGTTTTCACATAATTAGGAACAACTAATTCTATCACAAAATATGTATTAAATATAACTTGTCTGTGCATGAAATCCTTTTGACATTTGAGTGGTTGTCATTGAATGATATCTCCTTCTATAAATTTTAACCTAAATTCACTGATGTGTAATAATTCTATGAAAGCCAATGCAATCCATCAGTCTCACAAAGGTTTTGCCTTAAAATATCAAGTCTTTGCTGCTGAATCGCTTTATACTAGTCTTGACATCTCCAATTTTGCTGACTGATGCAAAGACCAGATAGCTATATTCAAAACCAACAACATTATATTAAAGTATGTTTGCATGCAGCTACTGCTACATGAAAAAACAAGATTTGTGCTTACTCGTTATAAATAACTAGACATCTCTTAACCTTCAACTAGAGCTAGGTCAAAGCTATGGTGCTCTGGCACTGACAGTAGTATGTGCGAACTGAGAAAAACCAAACAAGGACCTAATGGTCAAATTCGAACTCGTAACTCAGTGCATTAGAAGCAAGTAACAGCAAGTCCGGAGCTTTATGTGGCACGTAAACCATATTATCCTCAGGCAAGTGAGGAAGGCTGTTTGAAAGGAGCTAATAGCTTTGGATGGTAGGAATCTACAGGACAGACTGAAATGAGCTGAATTCTCAGAATATTAATACTTAAAATGTCGTGAAAGATGTACCAATCTGCCAGTCAAAAGTTCGTCCACCAAATTCCTATAGCTCGGCAATGGAGCAGTTAGTTAATCAATACCACTCTTAGCCTTGTAAATCACTTGTCTTATATATGCACATCCAGAAAAGTGTTCAGATCCAGACAAGACTTGCTCCTTCCCCTCCGTCCTGTGGTCTCAAGAGGACTCAGCAGTCCCTAGCAAGATTCCTGTGTGTATTTTTAAAAGCAGATAAACTAACATTAGCTACACTTGGTATCATGGTACAGAAACAAAACGAATAACTGATACCTTTCTCAGATGAAACCATGACATTTTTGAAATCTACAATTTTAGTCACATAAGCTTCAGAAATCAACTAAACCTTTCATCCATCACTCATTTTCATTTTTTCAAGCAATACATCATTAGCAGCAAGATGTATAAACAAGGGAAAACAAAGAGTGAATTCTATTTTAACAGATACAATTTATAAACATAAAAGGCTTTACTTTTACGTATCATTAGCACATATAATAAACTTATACTGGAATTAAAAATACTGATTTCAGTTTCTTCTCTTTTTATTTCTTAACTCCAGCTGCTATGCTGACAATATATTGATCCATATTTATAAAACAATTACATTTTCAAGAATGCTTACGTGATTTAGATGTCTAAATTCTATTTTCAAAAAAGAAACAACTAGAGTGAACAGGACATACGTATCCATAGATGATGAATTGCTTTTGCAGATCTTACCCATAACTATTCTAAAAAGTTTTTGGTGTCCCTTCAGCCTTGTTGCTGTTTCCATAAACGCTATGTAATCCACATCCCATTTTTTTCTGCTTTCATTAGCAGGCTGTTTGTACTACCGCTTGACCTAGGGGCTGAAACCAAGCTTGAGAGCTTCATTAGGCTGCGTATGTGTTTGTACAGAGCTCAGAAAGAGACAAAGGAATTCACAGCCTCTCTGTGTTAAATACTGAGATGCATAGAAACCAGAACAAAAAAACTTATAAAATTAAATAGGCAAGGTGCATTTGAGATTATGGACTTAAGTTACTTCCTAACAATATAAAAGTTTTCTCTGGAAGGTGCAGAAATTAAACTCAAGTTGTGGGTTACTCTGCCTACTGCAATAAACATTTTTGATTGCCATTCTCATGTACTATTTTCACTGCAACCTATGTAAATCTATTCTGTCTCAGCAAAAGCCCTCAGCATAACAGCGAGACAGTTGCTGCCTCTTAAAAGTGGAGGTAAGGGTGAAAGGATGTCTGCCAAGAGGGCAAGCTACATTTTCCCCTATCAAATATATTTGCTCAAGGAAAAACTCAATTGAAAACTCATGAAAAATCACAGCTTTGCACCTACTTAATTTATTCCTCACTTACTAAGCAACATCTGCTGGTCTTTGTTCCGAGTTTATGTAAACCAAAAAAGAAATACTAAAAACTGCATCTATGATTGTTTAAATATCAGCACACACATGCACTACACTTTACTAAACAAGATGGTCAAAGGCTTAGCCTCATTCCCAAGTGAAAAGTAAAACCATTTCAATGAAAGATTCTCTACAAACAAAAGGTAGCTAGCTGCTAGTTGCTCATTAAGAAGATAATGACTAACAAGCAGGTAGGATTAAGCTGTGTAGAATCTGTTGCTCTATTTTTAGAATCTCCAGCTCCAGGCTGAATGCTGAGATACTGCGCATTACCCTGACAGGCTCCATAGTTGCTTACTAGGCATGCTTCCTATTATCTAGACAGGATAAGAGTCTGAAAGAACATCTGTACAGACTGAATGAGAGCCAAGACCTCAGTGGATGATCCTGCTAACATCAATTTTTTGTTGAAATTATCTGGACTAGACATGCTGTAAGAAAACTAACAATTTGGGGGATGTTTTTTCACAAAAGAAATTAGTTTAAAAGATAGTTTAGAAATGCCAAATAAGCAAACAAATGGCATTCTGTTCACTTTTGGCAGGATGTAAAAGATAAATAATCTGATCATGTGGAAAAGGAGCTGAGTTCCAGTATAAATACATATTCTAACCTCTTTGGTTACAAAAAGAGAAAATTAATAGGATTTAGGTCATATCCTCCACACTGAAGAGAACATTTGGGAGATAGGCCCCACATCTGCCTTCTAGAACAGCCTCTTTCCACATGACTGTAAATGGGCCCAGAACCGCTTCACATCTCCACACTTTTACCTGAGTCACAGTATGGGTGACGCCACCATCTCACAGGTATCCTTTTTCAATTCAGAATTCAGATCAATTCTAATCCCCAGGCACTTCTACTCAGAATGCTCAGGAGAAGTCTTGCTACACCTCAAGTTAGGACATAGAGTGGGAGAAGCAGGTAGCTCCTAAAAAAGCTTTGGGAACACAACAGGACTTATAAAAACTTTGGCAGGAATGAAGAAATTCCATTTGGTAGAACCTAAAGGCAGCCTTGGAAGAATCAAGAAACTGCTTAGATCATGACAACCAAAAAACTACCCTGTTGTCAGCAAGGACTAGGAAAGCATCTGCGATCTCTACCTTGCAGGCAAACAAGAAAAATACAGAACATAAAGAGAAAGGGAACAGAGAATTCCAGTGAGCTGAATGAAGTTCATCAGATTCTAAATGAATTGCCATCCCTACTTGCAGGCACGGGAAAAAAAAAAATCTTTTTCTTCAATAGTGGCTTCACAATATAACTTACTCATATGAAAACGGTAAATACCACAGATGCTTTTTTTCATCTGTTGTTCATGCGAACTCCTCAAAAATAAAAGCAAGTTCCTCTGAGGAACTTCACACCTTTATCCAACATTCCAAATGACATAGTGGATCCAAAGCTTAAATTTCTAATATTGCAAAGCTAACTCTTCACTGAGCTGGACTTACAACAAATCCTTTACACCCAGAGGTAGAAGTTCAGGAGAGGCAACATTTTGTAATATTTGAAACAGAGAATCATGTCCATAACATCTATATCCAATGCTTACATTAATACCCGTCTGTTCAGATGGCATGGTGCCTGATTTGAAGTCAGCAGAATTTGGTCTCCAGGACACAGACGCCAAGAAGTTATACATGATTTTCATGGCAACACTGTGGAGATCATATACATTGCTTTCTCCTTCTCACTTACACGGAAGCACTCTCATTAGAGAAGCTCAACTGCACAGCTTTCAAAAAGGAGTGAAAGGTGACAGAAAGACGAACTTCACGGGGTTTCTGGCTGCCAATCAAGACTGTGTTGCTGCAGCTATAATGAAAAGATTATACAATGCAAAACACCAGTTGCTGTCCTGCTCACTCTGCAAGTGGGCATAAGGAAGAGATGAGATGTTGAGGCAGAGATGAACGGCCCACTAGCTATTACAGAAAAGATAGCTGACAGAGCTCTGATAAGACACCAAAGCACTAGCTCCAAGGAATGAGTATTCAAAAGAATTGTATTTCATAGGACATTTTATATCTGGTATTGCTTCTTGTAATCTGTTAAAAATATGGCACATGGGAAATATAGACACATTTACAGGGATTATTTTTCAAGACAGATTTTCAGTTTATGAATATGGGAAATTCTTAGCAAAATGAAATGGAAAGAAGACCATGTTCTCCACATTATATTAGCCAATCCAAGCTAGAGGTAGCAGCAATCTAAAATCCCAGATGTGAAGGATACTAAATGCAAATGCATGTGGTGGTTCAAAGTACAGAATGGGTAAGAAAGATAAGGGAAGTTTTGGTTGGAAGCAAAGATCATGGCATAGCACTGTCTGAATTCTTTACCACCCTGAAAAAGAGTTGTAAAATCTGTTAAATATTAAGGACATGCTTCAATTAGGAAATTTAACAGTGAACAGAAGAAAAACATCTCTTCTGCATGAAATTCATAGGTCTTGTCAAATACACACAAAAACAGCATCTGTGTGGCATTCTGTGAAATCACTCCTTTTAAATGGCATTCTGCAGATGAAATACAATTTTTGGCTACAGTCTCATGTATTTTTGAACTGAACTTCGTATTCACTCACATCTCCACATACACAAAGGACTGACTAAAGCACCAGCTGAATTTCAAGCAATATGTGCGTCAGATTAAAAACAAAGCCTAGAAAAACCCACCTGTGACTAAACGTAACAAATGTTTCATTTTTTAATAAAACAGAAATCCTATTGTAAGTATCTGTGCATCCATAATTCAAAACAACATATCATCAATTATTGCATCAATTAATTCTTCTAGCATTTAACATTTAGATTACTGTTAACACAAATTACCTACCATGTTTCTATGAAGTTGGGATTACTTTTATGTGTCGAAGAGAAACATTTCAGCACCCACCACAGCCAGGTTTGGCAGAAGAGACCTCCTGCTCACCACTGCAAGTCTGATTCTCCCTTTCCACGGTTCTCTTTCACCAGAGTCTCGGTGTAAATACATCCTTGTAAGCAGACAACAATTTTTTTCCTGTTGCATACTACCTCCCTGCTAAACTAGGCAATACCTCACCATTATCTCTACAGTAACACATGTCACCACTGCATCTTTCACCTCAGCACTGCCTACTCAAATATCTCCTCAAGAGGAGCCCTTCTAGAACCCATCACCTTTGGACCATCATTTCACAGCACCGGTTGCTAGCTGGCTGGTTAATCACGCTTGGGAGAAATAGAGGGTCCTTCTGCTAACCAGCTGCAACACAATATGCATAATTTGACCAACGCCCACCTGTGGGAGCTGCAGGTGTGGAGCAATTTTGAAAACTGTGCCACAATTCTCCAAAAATTAGATGAAAATGCAAAAGGGAGGACTTTGGGGTTCCTTCTAGTGAAAGGCATGATTACAGCAGTACCCTCTGTAGCCTAGCTAAATTGAAGAACTGAGCAGACACGTCCTACCACCTAGGCAACAGCATAGATAAGATGATATACCTTTAAAGTAGGATCACCCTGATCCTCTTCAGATAAAACACATGGTAGTCCTTTGTGTACTTCTTTGAACAATCAGTCTTTCATTTAATAGAAATTTCTAGGATTAAGTATTTTCAGGAAGGCAATAAAAAAGAGAGATTAGAGTTGTCAGTTTTGCAGAATTTCAAAGTAACAAAGATAGATACCAGAGAGATGGAGGAACTCAGAGATAGCCTAAGTATCTGTGACAGACCAGTGAAAAAAACACAAGCCTCTCCCATCCTGGATGGTCCTCTCTGTATCATATCCCTTTCAGTATAATCAGGGCTAAAAACATTTCCCAGTCTCAGAAACATCAATCAGTTTAACAGCTAACATATACATAGGGTACATCTAAATAGTCTGAATTACTTAAACAGTGCAACCATAGTCTGGGCATATTGTGTTTTTAACTGTGATATTTGTCAAATACATCAGAAGTAAAAATATGTTTCAAAGATAAAAAAGACTTTTTTTCATCTTTCAGAGGCAACCACCAGAAGCCCAGCAATATGAGATTCATATAATTAGGCAAGGGCAGAAATAAAGAACAGTACGCTGTCCATCATGTAGCAAAGGGTATGATAAACTCAATTTTCTATCTCCAGGAATTCTCCTGTCTTGTCATAGACAAAATTGTCACACTCCACCCCCAAAACAACCTTTCCATCTTGCCACCACCATCACATCAAGAATACGATCACTGAAGTTCTCTCTTTATGTTACTGAAAGCATTGTTTTAATTTCCAGCATTAATTGTACTCATAACTATTATAAAACTCCTATAAACTATGACATTATACTCTTCTTTGATAACAAGGGTGGATGAAGGACTAGCATTACCTAAAGCATTGTCAAGGAAGCAATCCAGGAAAGTGTTATGATTAACCCCAGGTCAACACTCCTCATAGGTTCCAATGACCAGTATAGAACTGGTTTAACTGGCAGTAGGCTTTGGTGCAGATTCAAAATGAGCTTAAACTCATTACTATGCATTTGCAAAAATTGTACTTCTTGAGCCATAAAGACAGTCTGCAGTCCTGCTCTTTTTACAGTAGAAAATGTCCATCTTCAGTCAGGATTTTGCTTGTGAATTTGCCACTTCTGTACACTACTTGTGCACTGAAACTCCCACATTTACTCAAGTTATATAAAACTGCCTCTCCTGTGAAACTTTTCAGATGACAATGACGAGGATCTAAACTCTGCAAACATTTCTGTTTCTTGTAGCATGACTTGAGATGAAGTTCTATTTAAGGCCTTTAATTCCTTCCAATGATGTTCAATACCATTTTATATGATTAATTATAGATTAAGAGCTTCTTACTGTATTCTAATGTTTAAAGCTATTTCAGCTAATTAATGAAGTACTCTATTCACCGAGACGTGAGGAAGAACTTGATTTTACAGATGCTTGACATTCAAAAACTACAGCATAGGACAGTCATTCAGCTTTCTTCACTTGAAGAAACTTGATTAATAAATGCCTTAAGAAGTAGAAGTCAATGGAAACTCCTTTAGGACTGTTAAGTTTTTCATTAGAAGAATCCTGTGAAAAATTTCAAACAAGTAGCTTAATCATCAAAGGCACAGACTCACGGTATAAATCTCTATTTATTAATATGGATCATATTCATACTGGTTTGGTTGAAGCTGTATTTTCCACAATGTACAATAACACACAAAAGTCTTATGCATTAAACTGTGTTAAAAGAATGCTCTGACCTAAATTAAAAAAGACGTTGAATTTTTATTTCAGAAAAAAGAAATTTTCAAGGTTATATATATATATATATTTTAAAAGTCTGAGTCTTACAATCTGATCAAGACAGAATAATAATTACTTTAGACTGAAATTGTCTTTAATCCATACTTTCTTCAATTGACAAAGCACTTTTGGTGGTCAGCCCAAGAGCTTTGAATATTTTCCTTTCAGCTAGAAGTCACCGTTTGGAGTTTCACACACACAGATGTATGTGAGATGGAGAATGCCCAAAAAGGTCATTGTCTAACTAACTGGTACTAAACGTGCCAAAAGGTTGAAAACCTTTTCTTCAGTATGTTAAGATGTATTGTGCCCACCCCAAAGTCTTTAAAGCATGCAGATTCAACCTCCTAGAAGGAGATGGCCCTCATAAATCTCCTTAAAATGTACTATTCAGGTTGGTTTCCCATACTGAAGATCTCTCAGAAATGTGTATTTTGAGTAATACAGTTGTCTCTCCTAGCTGTCACGAAAAACACTTTAAAAGATGTCACGTATAGTATTCCTTGAGCTGCTGTTGAAAAGTAGTAGCTGCAACAGCAACTACTTTTAAATGGCAAAGAAGGATCCTACATATTGTTGTATAACCTTCCAAAAGTCAGTTTATTTTTGTGACTCTTCTATTAAAATCTAAGCTTTTAGTGAAATAATTTCACAGTAGCAAGATTTACCATGACAGAGTTATAGTATTACCACTACTTGCACAATATTCCTCTTCTTACAATTCAGTCCACGTTAGCTTTTGAATTCTGCATCACTGCATAGAATCTGCACCACTGAAGCCAATGGGAATGTTGTTCCTGGACTTACAAAAATTTGATTTTGCACACAAATATGTACAAAATAATAGCTGCATAATAAGGTACAAATGTGACAATAAAATATACTAACAAACATGTAATTTCAATTCTAAGTACTTTTTCCCAATTGTGTTAATGTACTATTACAGTCAGATAATGTTGCAATAAGACAGTAATTGAATCCCAAACATTTTCACAACATTACATATATTATTCTCATACCTTAATTCAACAAGTCATCGCAACACAAATACAGACAGACTCCAAACAAACTAGTATTATGACCTATACTGGCATTTCTCAGAAAATAAATATGTTAAACCATATTTGCTTTGATAATACAAACCAGTGGTAACAAACAAGCGTTCACCATCCAATGCTGCATGCATATACTTTGAATACAAACACTTGAAAACTTTCAAGGATAATGAATAATTTAATCAAGTTACAGATAATATCTGTTACACTGAGATTAACCCAGGAAAGTGCTTCCAGGAACTGTACTGTTGGATAAGTAAGTTCCATACTAGAGTTTCTTTTTGGAGAGTGACTGTCATGTGACTATTAGAATTTATTAAGCCAAATTACATGAACTATCTATGTGGACTGCAAATGAATCCAACAATTCCATAGAAATGACCAATATTTCTTAACATTCTTCTTTATGTAAATCCCTGGGGTTTTATCATTTTATTTCAAAAAGGTATTAAAAGAAAGAAACAGAATAAATGTTAACACACTGCATACTTCTATGCATCTATTTTTTTATCTAAAGAATGTTCTCCGGAAAACACCAAAAGTCTCACAAAGTGCTAGGAAACATATGTAAAAATTAGTATGCTGAGATACCTCTTGCTACCTACGTAACTCTCAGATTCAAAAGGGAATTTCAAGCAGGAATTTGTACGCATTATCTTGCTTGATATTTTCATTTGTAACAGTTAAAAAACCTGTGCAGTTGTTATTTGGGTAAATGTAATTTTAGACAAGGGAGCTGCAATATTCAAACTTGTAATATTAAAGAAGGTACAAGTCACATACCTTCTGAAACAACTCTGCAGTTGCTACAGGATTACAAGTGAATGAAATGAAGTTGCCTTGCTATTTTTTCACTGCCAGCAGAAAACCGGGACACCTTCAGTCTCACTTGGTGCTAACCATGCTATGAGACAGTCAGTGGTTTTAACCTCTCACAGTCAGCAAACACAAGGCTGTATGTGCAGAGAATATGTCAGGGAAACAAACCCATTAAAACTTCCAATGTAGAAGGCTACTTTAGTGAAGTTACAATTAGAACTGATTGTAATCTGCTGTGTTGGTATAATCCTAAACCTCCACTGCAAGCAAGTCAGCGTAAACACTCCCTTATTCTTTTGCACTGAGCTGTGGACTCCTCTGATTCCTCCTCTCTGCAGCTTATACCCCTCTCAAGACATGTAGTACAGCTTTTTTTCAGATAAGTGAAGTTAGGCAAAACTCATGATTAATTTTAATTGTCACAATTTCTTGAAGGGTGCCGCCTGTATCTCCAATGAAGCCAGCTGGAATATTTCCACAAGTTTGTTCTACTCAATGTAATCCAACGTGGAAAATATTAAATCAGTTTAATTTATGAATAAGAATTCATATAATAAACTGTTTCATGGCGCTTCTGCTTTGAGAAGGAGATCTAGGGTGGAAACAACAAGCTACATGCTCAAAAGAAAGAGCACATGAATCTAATTTATTAGGTTCATGATGTCAAGCACACGGTTCCCTCCACGGTTCTGCAAATTATACCATTGTCAGCCATAGGCGCGCAGGCAAACCCTGCAACTATGAAGCTTTCCCATGTCTAAGTCAATAACATTTAGAACCTACCACATTTTTAAAAGATCACAGCCAACTAAAGCAAGTTGTAACAGAGCATTTTTGCTTCCAGCTTCAGGATCCATTGTTACATGTTTATACCTCTCCTATCATCTCCTATAAATGTGCAATTCCTAACAATTCAGTGGAAATTACACATCAAATGCATTGACTACCATGCTACTGCAGATGTTACTTTTCAAAAGAATAAGAAGTCTGATATTCACCACAATTAAAGTGCTCATTTGTTTGTGTTGGCAGAACTCAGATGCTGTTCTTTGATATAAAGGGGAAACAGCTGAAGAACTCTGCTTAAAGAATCTCACATACGTTTCAAGACCAGAAATTAAGAGTATTTTTAAAATTATTCTATATATTGATGTGGGCTGCTAGCTTCTAGCACACAAACCCAAAATGTTGTATCTCACCAATATCTCAGCGCATCTAGTAACAATGAATCATTGTGAAATTCTTCAATATGAAAAGCAGTAAAAATTAAAAGTGAAATTCTGGTTCCATCGAAATTAAGACAAAGTCTCCATTTATCAAAAGAACTTGAAACTTTGCCACTCACTTCATTGAAAAGAGAATTTGACTCAATACTGTTCTTTAAAAAAATGTAAAATTCAAATTAATGGGCTGTCTGTGTAGCTTTATTTTTATTGGAGGTTTCTGCCCAAATAGCTCAGAACACAACAAAACTATTTTCAATTCCTACCTCACCAGGAATTCAGAACTTGCACGTAAGCCTTTACCATTCTAAAGTTTTAACATATTTTTGTATGCATGCATCCCACATCATGTGTTCTATAGATTATCTCTTGCAGCATACACACTTTCACAAGCTCTGTTCCTCAAAGGCTAGCTTCATAAAAGACCTTGAAGAAAGAAAAAATATTTTAGAATGGTTTGTAAACATAATGACAGAGGTTTTGCTGGAACACAATAAAACAGGGGAGAAGAGGTGAATACAAACCAAAAGAAACAGAAACAGCTTACAAACTGTATGCTTGGTATGAGTATAGAAAGGAAGCAGGACAGGAGACAAACATGAACACTGGACCAGGAGCACATGAAATAATAGATGATTTATACAGTGTTCCTAACAAATAAATAACTTCCCTTGAAAGGAATAATATGGTATCTGATTGCTGTGTTCTTAGCAGTTGCCTTCCATGAACAATATTATTATATGATTCAATTGAGATCATAATCTTGCTGTACATGTACAGCTAGGAAGCTCAGGCATACTACTCATTAATATCAGTAAAATTTATTGAATCTGTATATCTTCTCAGTTATTATCCTGTAATTATGTTTGTTATTGTCATTACGCACTGCTGCTTAATAACAAAATCCATACTATGTATGGACATCAGCACTCAGAATTTTACACAAAACCAGGAAAAATGTCACCATCAGGCTAGACCTCAAGAAACACAACTCAGGTTCTCCAGGGCAACAGATGGTGTTAGCCTTTCACATGTCACGGACTATGCTGGAGATTCCCTTAATTACTAAAAGATGTAAACTGAAGAAGAAATTAACCCAAGCTCTAGTGTGAACATCACTACCTTAAAAGATGGCAATTGGCTTCCAAAAAAAGAAATTTATCTAGAAGCTGAGTCACAATTATAAAAGGTACTACACTGGCAGCCTCAAAATTATTCAATATTTAAATTATTTAGGCATTCAAGAAACTACTGTTTTCTAAAAGTGCCTCCTTTTAGCATGCAAGTACAGGACTCCAGCAAAATTAAAAGACTCTTTAATGTAAAAACAATTACTTTTGGGTTAAAATCAAGATTAGGTAAAGAATTTCATAAAGAATCTCAAGTCAGAGGACAAATAGCTTTTTCCAGCATTTCATTACAGGGACTTATCTCTGCTTTCTGTACTGCATTAAGGGAAGATTTGATTAGCTTGCTGGAACATAAGCACAAATTATTATTTATAAGGCATCCCTTTTCTGCAGACATTATGCCTCCAATCACTGTTATTTTTCTGTAGATACTTCTTTTATTATGAATATCCAAAACTCAAAGCCTCAACTAGAACCTTTAAGAAACTGCCCTACTTGGTTTACAGATTTATACGACATTCCTAAGAAAAACAAAGGTTCTCTTAATAACTCACTGGGCTGTTCCCTCTTCCCTCTTTCATGCATGTTTTACAACCAATCAGTAAATGCTGTGCAGGACTTGGAAATGAGTACTTCCAAAAGCACACCTAGAGTTTGATGTGCCTAAAATCAAAGACTACAAAAGTTATAGTGTGTAAGATTATGCTCAGTCATCATGGCCACACACTTGCAATGACTAAATTTAAATAGATTAAATTAAAGAAGCTGTGTAAACATTAATTGAAACTTGCATTGTATGGGTATGTGTAAATCTTGAAGATTTACCAGCCATGGAACATTATCAGTGTTCTCTCTAATGTGTTATTGGCTCCAATAAGTGAACAGGCACTACCAAATAATTGCTGTACCAATACATAATTCAGGAGAACAGAGGTTTGCCTCCAGCACCCAATGAGAAACTTGACAAAGAAAGTAATATTTGCCTCTCTGCTGTATGGCTGACCTCTGGCTGGGAAAGGAGGTTATGTAGACATCTGACTTCCATGCAAAAACCTAAAACTATCTCAAAACTCAGCTGAACCTACTGTCCTATATATCTGCTGTTTCCATCGCAGACAGTGAAATCATTTAGACAAGAACTGTAATTTGTTACTATTTGTATGACACTAAGATAACAAATCTTTGGCCCCCAGATAGTAACATAACACATACAAGTAACAGTAAAAATTGCAATATGACAAAGCTTTGAAATCAAGTAGCATCTCCTTTCCTTAAATCTCTAGGAATAAGTAAACTGCAGATAGGAGCCAACTAAGCATTTCAGTTCATAAGACTAAAAGCACTTCACCAGTGACTTCCACAATCTGAAGAGAATTTTTGATACTTTGATGAGACTTTGTTCTCAAAGATAACAACCCATTGTCCTTCTTCTTTATAGTCACTTCACCTGCCTTCAAGATTTCATTTTCCACCTTTTGGCCTATGTATATGCCAGTGCCAAAGCTGAACTTACATCACGGAGAAAATCAAGAATGCATGAGCATCACCTGAAGTGATGCACCAAGTCTGATCTTTTTCTTTGCTAATATATGCGTAGAACATATAAGGGGGATCAAGAACATGAGAGATCTAGGTACTATTCAGCTATTATAAATTAATCCCTATCTCTACTCCATTTCAAGTTAAATCTTGCACCAGAAAAAAATTGAGCAACATGACATTCACTCTTTGAGGCACCAATTTTATTTTTGATAAATGCCTATTAAAACAAGATTTATTTCTTGCTTACATTCTAACCAAAATTAGAGCCTCAGGAACTACAATAAAAACCAGAAATCATATGAGATTTACATCTCTATTTAGAGAAAAACTATTCCCTCAAAAAGTCTTGCAGAGCTGTGTGACTAATGCTAACTAAACTAACTAGCAACAATTTGCTAGCTTCCCCACTTAATTAGCATTCTGAAATGTGATTTGTGAACCAAAGTCTGCTGGGAAAGTGTGTATCAGATCAGATGTATGATTTCTTATTTATTAAGAATCCTAGTATTACAAGTAGTATTTAAAAAAAAAAAAAAGGCTGCACAGGAGAGAGGAGACCACTTCTGTCATGCTGAAGGTCGTATTGACATTTGTTTGCTCATTTTTTACTTAGAAAACACATTATTGTCTCCATAAATAAATGAAAATAATCCAGCCTCCTTTTACAAATTTACATAGTCAACTGGTTTTACATTTTTTGGAATTCACTGTCAAACTTTGCTTTATAAACTAAGTAGTTACTGAACTAACACACATTTGTCCAAGCATCTGAAAACTAGCCCAGATGAATCCCATCAGAGCTGGAAATCAACCTGGCTGCTTCCTAACATTTTAGATTACCTTTTCAATTATCCACACAGCAATCCTCAGAATCCATAGTAGGGTGGAGGCTGCTATTGTTTTAGCTTCCTGGATGTATAAAGAAGCTTAATCCTTATTACCACAGCAAATAAAAGGACTGGTTGCACCCTCAGTTTGGGAGAGATTTCAATTAGTTAAAACCAAGATTCACAACGTAAAGAAAGTGAGCAGTGGTGAATTAACACCAACTGACAATATGCCACAGCACAGGATTCCTTCTGTGATTACATGAAGATAAAGTTGTCAAGGACATCACAGAATTTCTAATTCTCCTACTGCCCTAGTGTAAAGACCACCATGGGTGAGATTTAAAGACAGGGAAAGTATCCACATGCAGCACAAAAGCGTAGCTGGGTTACTAACCGCTGTGCAGAGCTGGTCAGAAAATGACTTCCCTCCTCCATCTCATTAACATTTTAACCTTATTTTACTGTGTATTAAAATGAAACCAATTCTCCTAGGAGGTCATGAAATGAAATGGGGGAGGGAGAAGAGAGATTTACCCCCAAACACTAGCATGGTTAAGCTACTCAGATGTGACACAGAAAGCAAAGAAACAGGGCCCTGAAAGTGCTCTCCTGCGTGCCATTGAACCGCTCCCATCACACGCTGCTGGCTAGGAGCAGTAATTCCACCCAGGACCTCATAAATATTTCTCCTGTGTAACTTACGTGGAAACAGCTCTACTCTACTGAAAAAAAAAACTGTAACAGATCACTATTTCCAAAATAAGAACTGGATTAAAAAAAAAGTCCTGACCAGTTGGAATAAATAGGATAGGCAAGAGGTCTCCAGTTTGATCTGGCTTTCTCCTAAACTTGGAATGCAGACTATTAGACTTGCTTTTTGGCACATTCACATATCTGAAATAACAAAGCAAGCTACCTTTATACTAGCAACTTTTATATTAGTCTCCAGGTAACCCAGGCTGCCAAGGAATTTAAAGCTTCATTCCATGGACATTGGAAACTACACTAATGATTTGTCAAGCTATCATCCAGGGAAAAATCATAACCTGGCATGCACACCAACACCCACAAGAGTTTGACCAGCTATACACAATGACATATGTGGCATTTGATACATGACTCAAAGTGTGTCAGTAAAAACTGACAAGGATTCTCACTGCTACTGATGACAGATATATTCTACACACTAGTGTTTTAATTATAATCACTGAAGAACCTAACACAGAAAAACTTTGTATCTCTCTACACTCTAGCTAAAGACAAAAGATAAGAGAATTAGAGAATCATGCAAAAAATACTCAATATGGTTAGATACTAGCTGTATATGTTAACTGAAAAACATACACTGTACATAATTTCATATTTTATAGACAACTGGACTCAGATAGCATGAAACATCCCTACATCACATTGGTCAGGTTCACTGAACATTGGTTATATTGATAATATTATGCTGCAGTATGATATAGGGTTTTCTAGGCACAATCTTAAGATGGCTAGATTAAAAACAATGAGGTCAGAAATGAACTAAAACCTTTATTCTTCTAGAATAGTATAAATGCTATACTAATATTTCTCAGCACAAACAAACATGAATTAATAATATATGCATACATCTGTTATGAAGAGCATAAAATATATTAATGCTTTGCTATTTTGGCCTTCCAAATCAAAGAATCTTCTTTCAGTTTTATACTGCTGGAAGGTTTGAAATGTTAAAACAGTTCTTGGCAGAAATGAAGCAGTGGAAAGAAGCAGAGCATTAGCATTCACACGAATCAGTCAAAGCCACGCAATATATAAAATTCTACACAGTGAGCTACTTGGCTTTGAAATTTGCCATAAAGAAGATACTTATTTTTGCTCATCTACAGATTAAACATTTCAGTTCTTAGAAAATCACCATACTGTTCAGTACCCTCCTCCTAGGTGACTGAGATCTTCTGAAAATATGAAGTTAATACTGATGTGGTAATCTTTATAATGAAAAATATAGGTAAATGTATTTGCTAATATGTTGCCCACATTCTATAGACAGTTTATTATAATCTTATTTTTATTTGCCAAAGAACCTATCGATATAACTTTGTAATGCTTATTTTTCAGATGTTTTCACTTTTTGAAAAAGCAAGGTATAAAATAATCCAAGTGGCCATTGCAAAGGGCTGTTCAAAGCACTCCTGGAACCAAAGTGATATTTAAAACTCATGCATCTTCATCAAAAGCAAATTCAGAAAGCTAAATGGGAAAAGGTTAATTTTTAAATCACAAATCCCTAACAAATAGGTGCTTTCACAGGGACAATCATTCAAGAAGGAGAGGAGGCTGTATAAGCCATATTCAAGAACTAACATGAAGTTGGAGCATAGTATTAAAATGTTCATTATCATAAAGAGTTCCAGAAGTGACTTCTCCCTTTCCTGCCTTCTCTCACTGCTTTGCTTCCCACAACCACAGAGGGACCAAAGCTCTTCATGATTCAAGTTCACTGTCGTGCCCTAATGCTCAAAAAATTAATTGTATCCTCCCAGAGACCAGAGAGCTGCCGGTTGTTTTCTTACTTCACTTGTTCCCACCTGTGACTTGCAGTGAGTGTGCTGCTCACTGCAGCCACCCCTGCGTTTCCTCTTCCTGGTTTCCGATGGGACAGACTCAGCAGCCCCTACCTCGGCGAGACTTCCACGCAGAGTTCCTCCACATCCTTATAAAGACAGAAATCCTGGTGCAGCCAGAGGAAGAGTCTGTTTGGCAGCACTCTGGTTGCACCTTCAAAGCCGAAACTTTGTTTCAGGTTACTGTAACTATTAACCCTATTTTCAGATAGGTTTAATATGATTCCTTATTTTGCCCAAACTGACAACTAATTCTCATGCAAAGGTACTAAAAGACCTCAATAAGATGAAGCAGAGAACCATGTCACAATATAGCTCAAATTTCAGGAAGAAATTTACATGTTTTTATGCCATGATAGAATATCAGGTGGTGAATTCACCATGACACAAAAAAAATGCAAGCACAGTACATCTTAGTCTTTTTGCATCCACGTTCAGTCTTTCCATGCCAAAACTTACAATGCAAGATGAAAGCCAAAGGGCACAACTAGTAACTCAAATCCAGCCACGCTTTATTTCTCTTAAACCTCTGGCTATGGATGAGCAACACTGAGACGCATTTTAGATTCCCCTGCTACCTCTGCACACCTGATTTGCTAACCCTGAGGCATGAAGTTGGCATAATTTTTAAATAATATTATGACTGTTATCCCGCAATGAAGTTATTTAAATTGGGGGGGGGGGGGGGGGGGGAAGACACAGCATAGGGAAATATATATGTAAACAAATGTCACTGCAGTAAAGAGTAGAATAGTATTTGACAGACCATATGGCTGGCATGGTATTCTCCTTGAAGAAAATCCTCAACATACCTCTGAAGCCTTAGATATGTTGAAAGCCCACCATTGTTCCCCATGTCTATGCCTTTCCTTCCCACACACACACTAAAACCTTATAATAACAAATACCATCCTCAGCTATGGACAAAACCAAAACAAATATTTAACTGGACATCCAAATAAACACTGAAAAAGTGCAATATTTGTAGCTTGGGTGCCTATCAACCGACACAACTCTACTACAGCCAAAAACCTAGAGGATTATACATTCTTGTTGTGAGTAAATCTCTGGGTGCCAGATTAGCATCTCCTCCAGCCTGCCAGGCAATTCTCCCAAGTCCCTGGGGATGGCCAGAAGGTAGTCCACTTTCTAAAAAATGATGACCATCTTTCCCTTGCATGCTTCTTTTCCCTTGCATACTCCTGCTTCCTTCCAATAGCTATACTCACTTTGGCGATAAAGTGGCAGCTACTCTTCCCAGTAGCCAAACCACAGCAGCCAACATTTGTGTCCATGTCTGCTTCCAACAGCAGCACCTCAACTGATATGGCACCCTAAACTGAGAGAGTTTACTCTCTTTCTGCCTCATACAACCAAGCCAGACAATGATTCCGCTTTCAGAATTGTAACTTCAGAGTAGTTCCAGCAGGTTTTAAGAGGGACATGTACAACCAATTGCTGAGCTCAGGGAATCGACAGCAGTCAGCATCTTACAGAGCTAGGCCCGTATATGGTTGTTCTTAATATGGTACTTTGTACTTTGCTACTAGACACACATAAATATTTTATTTTTGGAATACAAGGGTTGCAAATAAGGTATGCCAACTAATGTCAAACAGAACAGCTTTACAAATTCCAGGAAAGTTATGTATAACGTTTAGACAACACATACCCAACAACAGGCTTATTTGTACTTACAGTAATAAGAGATGAGACATACACTCAAAATAAATGAACCCACTGGAAAATTCAAGGCATATTACTATAATTAAGCTAGAACATGTTCTGCAAAGTTGTATTATGTAAAATATTTCAAGTGAGGTTTATATCTGTTCAGAAATTCTGGTATAGTGATACCATAAACTTTATTTTCTCAGCATTTTAAAATATTATTCAGCTCTGTTCCTCAATTGATTAATTTTAATTACTTTTAAAAACAGGGTAAAACTGTCAGAAATTCATTAACTACAATCATATAATACTGAACTCAAACATGAGCAAGTCTTAGCAACTAAAAATTAGTAATATCTGACCCTGTGCTTATATATCTCTCACACAGGTATTGCCTCCCCAGGTATATGACTGCCCGTTGATTTCTACTTCAACCCCAGTCTATGAATTAATGTAAAAAATGACCAATGATCAAAGATCTCTACTGATTTATCTGCATGATCACTTCATGGAAGTGTCAGCATTTACTATGTCTATGCCACAGTGCCTAAAGTACCTGAAAGTCCCACAAGATGTTTAGTTTCACTTCATTAGGCCTTATCACTTACATTTATTTGGATCTACTGTATTCATAGGGTTTTGAGAATTTGTTTTCCCTAAGGAAAAAAATTCTCATATAGTTATCATATCCTATCGATAAAAGCAATACAAACTACATAATTAGCACCAGCAATACTTTTCTAGAGAATTTTAGTTACGAAAGTATTATTTATTCATTTTCTTGCTCAAACAATGGAATGTCGCTCAGTGACCTGTTACTGGCAAGCTTTTAAAATTAAACAGTAGAAATAAATTGCCTCAGGTTAAATAAAACATTCCAGGAAACAAAACAAAAGCAAAAGCAAAAGCGGAGCAATTTCAGCAACATATCCCCTCTTCATCCTTATCTAGCTCTAGCCAACACCCACTTACACAGAACCAGAAGAAAAAAAGTAGGCCTTGCCGTATGTCCCGGAGGTTAGCAAATCTGGGCTGTTAAACAGCAGGAACTGGCAAATTCTAGAAGTGCAGAGTCCTAAAAAAGATGCCTGCCAGATACTTCCCTCTCCCACTCCAAAGAGGCTTCAGTTCAATGCCTTCCAGAGTTTATATCTCTGGCAAAAAGGCTGTATATTCACATGTATTAAAGTGCACTCACAGTTAGTATCTGCACAAAATTATTACCACTAATTCACTCCATCACAAAGAAGCATGGCCTGTTACCTGCTATGGTCATAAAAACATTTTTGCCTAGTTCTCAAATCTGCCAGTTATTAGGTGTTCCTTTCACTGCCTTTAAATTGAAGGCAGAGAGAGAGAAATACAGCAAAAGAAAGGGGGGGGGGGGGGGGAGTGAAAGCAAACATACACAAAAAAAAAGTGCACGCAAAGCCTGATCTTTTCAGCATGGACTTTTCACTCAAAATTCAAACCAGATTTTTCAAAAATCTAAGCCCCAGTAATTTCAGTTGTGATTCTTATGATTACATAGTTAAACAGATTTTAACAATCTCATCAGTTATCTAGTCAATGGACAATGAACTCTCCTGAAAAGAAAAAGGTTCTTGTAATTTAAAATTACATTTATTTACAAACAAAGCATTTCAGAAAAAAACATACTCTGTATTTTACAAGTCCTTGTCATTTATTTAAGCAAATATGATCAAAATCTCTCAAAGGTTTTTTTTTTCCCCCCAATATATCACTTTTCACACAGCAGCAAGAGGATGAATTGTGACAGTGAAGTTCATGGTAAGGATGAGATTTTGAGTAGAGGAATTCCTGTTCCCTGAAGGTCATGCATCAGAAATACCCTATTCTGTATATCAAGCTTTAAATGGACAACACCTCACTTCCTGGTCTGAGCGGAATCTGTTGTGAATTTTCAACATAACACTGATGTGTTCTCAGTAGTTCAATTTATAATGGCTAAATCGGCACCTAAAAACCCCAAAGCCTAACAACAACAAAACCAGGGCTATCATTCCGTAGCTGGCTGCACCCAGTCGCCTGTTTGTGGTTTACTTGCAGAAAATTTCAATAACTGAGGGATTGCTTTCTTTTCGAGGGGAGGAATAAATATTTTCCCAATATGATCTGTTCCGATTTATCTTCACACTAGCTCGGTGAGAAGGGAATATAAAGTACTTTTTGAAGTTAATATTTAGTTTGTTTGCAAACTATTTTGGTTTGTGCTTGAGCACAAAGAACAGAAAACAAAACTCAGAGAGAAAAGGGAGAAATTACTGTATTTTCTCCACCCCATGCCAAAAACACTACAAAGAATGGAAAAAAAAAAAGTCTCACTTTAAGGCCCAGAACCAGTTAATTAAAGCAGCCAATGATCACACACACCAACTAAGAAAAGAACAGTTTTCTATTGATACTGCACTTCTAACTGCTACCTCTAGCAGCCTCAGACAGAAAACAGGAACCGCCATGCTTCTGTCAGAGGTCTGCAGAGAGAAGAAATCTTTCGGTAACCCAAAACCACACTGAGCAAAGGTGCAAGAAACCTCCTAGTGGGCAATTTCTGAATAGCCAGGTCAGCAAGGACAGCTGCCTCATGCCTCTCAGCCTGTAACTGGCCAACATTCAAAGGCAGGATCAACTGAGGATGAGGTATCGATGGGGACTGGAGGTATCAGAAGAATCTACACAATTTTGCAGTTAATGTACTAAGGTCTTGGTGTCAAAGATATATATGCGCAGCTACTTCCACATATAAAACCAAATATTATAAATCACCCAATATGGAATTATTGAGGTAGAATTCAACAACCTTGCAGTACATCTTGTGAGCATCTTGATTTAGCCAGGTTATAGGATCACTCTACACACAAATGGATTGTTAAGACCACAGACGGTTGTAAATGGCCTGCAATTATAAGCTTCCCATAAGCATTTTAACAATTCCAAGGCTCAGGGATATGCATTTCTCTGGGGTAATACTGAGGTATTTCAGTTGTTATCTATTTTTTTTAAATGTTGCAATTATGACACCAGTTTTCTTCTTCCCTCCTCTCCCCACTCACGCAGTGTCACCTAGCAGGACTGACAGCCCTGTCAGGTTTGGTTCACACTCTCCAGCAGAAAACAAGGATTTGGGAAAAGAGGGAAGACCAAGCTTTACCCTCTTCATCTAAAAGAAGTGCTCAGCTCCCAGTCAGATCTCCAGATAAGCACAGCAATTTCAAAAACTCTCCAAACAACAGTCCATTCATACTAAGTCTTGTGCTCCATGTTACCTTGCAGGAGATTTTCTCCCGTGTAAGACCTTCCTCAAGGCCCCAACTGCCCTGTCTCACAGAGAGGGGCTTCACAGCCTACAGAGTGACCCAATCCAACTAATCAAAGTATCACTATTTACTGATCATCTTCAGGGGCTAAAAGATGAGTGAGAGATGCAGACAGCGTACCTCTTCATCCATTCTTTACTCCACAGATACTAGAGAAAAGGAGTGGGTAAATGTGGCTCTTTTTGTTCCTCAGCGCTCAAGGACACAACAGGAACATTTAGCTCTAATGTTTAAAACCAGCACAAGGTATTTTTAAAGCTGTATAGATTTCTGGACTCCATTTTTGAAGGTGACAGTTTGCAAGACAAAAATATCACACAGTTACTTATTCATTGTATTGGTAAACAAATTTGGAACAGTTCCGTCCCAGCTCTTGATCACTGCAGGCCTGTTTGTGCGAGAAATAGTCATATCTTCCATTTAAAAATTAATTGTTAATGTTCAGCTAATTTTGACACTATCTGTACAGTGAAGTGTTAGGTTTCATCTGGTTCTTAGTTTTCAGAATACGCACTGTCTGCAGCACATTTATTTTCACACTGAGAACCCAGAGATTCAAAGGACTGTCTGCAAGCGTTTCAGAGGAAGTTATCCTTATAGGTACTTTTCAGGAAGGTGCTGTAGTGAATACTTGGGATGAAAAAGATATAATTGGAAATCTATACTCTTCAGGAGGTTAGAAATGCAACTATTGGAAGACTTCCCCTTTCTGCTATTATGGTTTTCAGTGTTAAGAATATCTTTAGGTAAAGTGAGACACACTGTCTACTCCCACAAGAAGACATCATATGATTATGCAATATCGTGTACTCAAGAACACTGTATATTAAGGAATATGCCATACTTCCCAAGCTTGTCCTTCACATTATTTTCTGGGTGACTTCTATCATTGCATGATGGGAAATAAGGCTACTGAGGAGACTTCACAGGGGACTGCCTCCCCCCTCCAAAGGAGCAACTTCCTTTCTTGCTTGTGGATTTTGTTTTAGCTTCCCTATGGACTCCCAGGAGGTATCATCAAGCATTTAGTGTGAAAAAAAAAAGCTGCCCTAGAAAACAACGCCCTGCTCCAAATGATTATAGCTCAGAATCTGTACTTCAGATACCCCCTGTGTGCTGCCGGTCCACAGGCATGGAGGCACTCTGCTCTTCCTCTAGAGCACAAGGAAGGTTCTGAGGTCTTGTGATTAATTGAGCATGGTCAGCTTGACTCTCCTCAGGAGGAATGAGGAAGCAGAGGTAGAAGAACCTGTTTGATGAAAATTTGAGCACTGAAGCCTGAGGCAGGAGCTTGGGTGGAATTAAGCACTGTTTCTCTTAAAACACTGTCTAATTTTTCTTCCCCTTTGCCTCCAATTTTTTTATAATCCATATACTGGAAGGGTCAATGAGAGCACAAGTTCTAGTCAAGCTACAGAAAACGGAGCACACACAAACCATGGGAAAGGCATAATATAATCAAAATCCTTTTGATTCAACATGGTCCAAACCTCATTTCTGTCCTGCCACTAAAAACTGCAATACCATATCAGATAAGAGTTTTATTCCTACATGCTGCAGTAACCAGATGCCTAGATTTTAGACACTTGCTCATCATAACAGCAATAAGTTATGAGAGGACTGAATCTGACTATTGTACATACATTTGTCAGTTCATGCTTAAGAGCATATAGATTTCCTTGTGTAACTTCTTGAAACTACTGCGAACAAGGAGGTAGTTTTCCCTTCCAGTGTGACCAGCAGTGAAGTCTCATACCCACCACGTTCAAATAACACCAACAATGACTGCAGTCAGTATATCGGTATCAAATTAAACTTACAGTAAAATATGTATTAATAGGAGAGAAGGAGTCTAATTCAAACATCCTCTGAATCTCAGTGCAGGCCATGGGGTATTAAAATATCCATACACCACAAATGGTCCCACTGAAGTCAACAAAGCTAAATGTGAAGGGTTTTGCACTTCATCTGAAAGTTAAGCACTATACCACTACATGCCCCTCTACGCAAAGGTCTTGATTGCATAGTCAATACATTCATCAAAGTGATACCCACTTAGGAATCCGCCGACAGAAAGTACGACAAAAACTTGGCATTATTTTACTCTAGATAAGTTAAAATCATGTATAAACCCTCCTAAACATGAGAGCAAAACTAAAAAATGATTTTTCCTTTTGCCAGTAAGCCTGTTGTATTTTGCTTTATCTTCTTGATATCTCACTTTCATATCAGAGTTCTTATTAGTACAACAGACAAAGAAAGAAAATGCAAAAGTGACGGAGTCCTTGTAGATCAGCTTCTATCTTTACTCAAGTGCTGTGCATGTCTGGCAGTTGAAAAAAATTGACAGCAGTAACCTGATTTTACTTCAGAGAGTAGATCTAATCTTAGGACCTGATCCTGTCAGGAACTGAGATCCACAAACTTACTGGAAATCAAGTAAGCTCAGCATTCCACTAGAGACACTCAGCACCTGATAGGTTCAAGTCCATACTTTTGGAAGTCACTTCCTATTTGTCCTTTGTTTATACTGGCTTATCCTGAACAGCGAGGTTTTCCGACACAGAGATAACTTTGGAAATGATTACTCTCCTATTCTTTGATGATTTCAAAAGGCAGGAAAGAATCTCTCCCCTTTCCTAGGGCCACCCAGCTGAAGTAAAGAACATTACTTTTTTTTTGGGCATGCTAATAAGGGCCCATAATAACTCAACTGAGTTGCCTTGGCCTTGAAATATCTGACCAAACTTGCTTTTGTTCCCTCTCAGTAACATGTTTTCCTTTTGTGTCTGCTTTCACACAGTTATCATTCAGACAACTCTAAAAGGGAGGCTGCCCAGCATCTCCCCTTCCAGGCAATGTGACCTCTTCCTATGATGCATATTAACAATCTTAACACATTTATCCGTTATAGCTACCTCACATTTGGATGGAGCCACTGGGAAACACAGTGTAACAAAGTAGGTCTTCAAATTAAGCTTTTTAATGATTAAATGTGTTAACTGTAACTAAAGCTGCTACCAGCCTCTCTTTCTCCAGGGGAAAAAAAGAGCATACAGGTGGTAGAGAATGGCATCTCCTTTCCTAAATTCCTAACAGGAAAGAAAATCTAAAATTAGTTGGACATACATACCCAAACAAATAAAGATAAATTATTTCATCCTTTCTCATCCTCACACGCTCCAGTTATTCTGAGTCAAAACCATTTTCTTTTAAATCAGGCTAGCACATGAACAGTCTTCTGTGTCTGTCTCTGAACCAGGATCTCTTGTATGAGTTTTGATGAACGCAGGCTGTCACCATAATTTTTAAATTCTGCCAGAGGCAGAAGTGAGGTACTTCTGAAGTGCAGAGATGCAAACAGCAACCAATGAAACGGTGATTACAAGTACCTCTGAGAGAGTAAGGTATGAGAGGAAAGTGGTACTAGAAAAGCAGCATCCCTTACAACAGTGAGGTTGAAGAAAAGTAGCATTGAGGCTGTGGGTTTGGAGATATAAGCCCTGGGATGTGGGATCTGACCTTTGGTGCAGATAGTATTTTGAGGCCCAAAGGAATTACCCACCTAGGCTTCACTTACGGCCCTTACCAGGAACCTAATGCATGAGCAGAGGTACTTTCAGGACTGTTAGGTGTCCCTCCCATAGACTCTCTTTTTTGCTGTTGAAATTCATCAGCCTTGAGATAAACAACTAACATATTACATTCATATTTTAAGAAGTGAAGACACAAATGATAACTTCACACTGAAGTGATGATGGCTGATATGTTGTCACAGGGTACAGAGGACTGCCAATAATATTAATAAACAAATCTGTGTTCACGTAGTATTTATTCAGTTATAGTACACATTCAAAGTATTCCATCTTAACAAAGCATTTTGTCTTAACATACATAACCTGTTCCAGGAAAGTAATCAAGCTGAACACATACTCCCTTAACCTGCTATTCTAATTGAATTTCATGAGCCATTTACATTTGAAATCAAGCAAATTCATGAGAAGACTACATTATAAGGATTCTGGTTTCTTGCTGTAGAACACTGACCAGTATATTGCAAAGTCAATATCAAAATTTTGGATGGTGAGAGAAATGTATAAGTTGTGAGGTTAAAGTCACCTCTCATGAAAGCTCTAGGTAAACAAAGTCATAAGTTCATCATCTTCAAACTGCAACACCTCCAGCTTCAAATAATACCATAAAACTGATAATTCCATCATTGACTACTTTTAGTATCACAGACATTAACAATCCACATTTTGACATTTTTTCTGTAGTGTCTGTAGAATACTTTTCAGATGAACAGAACTGCAAGTAAAAAGCTTTACTACAGTTACAAATCCAGCTGTTACATTTATGCTAGTCAGGATAATAACATACATAATATCAAAAGACCCAAAGAATGCCATGTCTTCACTATGAAAGGATGGCAGCGAGTATGCTGTGTCCTCCCCCTACCTCATTTGAGCTCCAAATACAATAAAAAAGTAGTAATTTTGCAAAGCAACTCTAAGCAGCTAAACTTGACACTTCCTTTTAATTTCTCCAGTATTTCTCTTCCTGCAATCCATTAAGACTTGGTTGCTATAATCTGCACTAAATTTATCCCACCCGGGATCAATCCTGAAGTGTAACATGTTAACCCCAAGTCATGTTAGCACATCTGGCATAGTGACTTAGTGGCTTTTCCAAAACCAGGGACAGCCTTGTGTAAACCACAGACCACTAGTTTGCCAAGCAAGCAACACCAATACTATCTCACTGTATTTGTTTCATAAACACTCTCAGGTGTTGGGCTATCAGGCTTTACTGCACTGCACAGGTGTTCCACAGCACTTACCAGCTGCACATACTCCCTCTTCATACAACTCCAGCTGTCAGAACCTAAGCCTTTCTATAAAAACCTGTCACATCTACTGCTAGCAACAAAGATAAGGTCCTAAAAATGAAAAATAATGTTTTTTTTTCTTCAAATGAGTGACCCACATGGAAGTCCCCATTCCTCTGAATTTAGTGCATGAATGATCAAACACAAATACTTCAACTTCTACATTTTGTCTCCTGTTGTCTTCTACCATATTCACTACAGTTATAGGATCATAAGTGACATACAGAATCACGAGTTAGGATGACAGCCTTCAAAGGGACTCAGAAGAATTTGTTCTACATTTCAAAAGGATCTGCACACCCAGCTCTGCAACCCCTTTCTCAACCTTTGTATATTCACATACAGATAGGCACACTACTTCAGGCACCCCAAAGATGTGCAGGACACCTCTAGACACTAATTTTTTTCAGTTAAGAGTAAAGCTAGCGCTGCCCCCAACTACTCACCCACAGAGGCCCAGCTTCAAACTATTGACTCTGCTTTGACAGTGTGGAAGCCTGATTTTATAGATCCATATCTCTATAGAGAAAGCTCTAGTGCCAGGAACACAGCAAGACAGGGGTCTTGCATTTGTATTTGTTCATTGCAATTGAAGGGAAGTATCCCCACAATAACGTGTTTGCAGAATTAAACCAGAATTATTATTTTTATTAAAAAACCAGCAGATAACTCCAGGAGCCTGCAGCCTGCAAAAGCTATGCTACAAGAAGGAAAAAGAATTGTGATGGTAAGAATCCTTATTTTACAAAAGGAGAATAAGAAGAGTGACTGACAGGTGAGGAAGAACCCGCAAGACAGGAAGAAAAATATCTAAAATGTATTAGGCATAAACCTTGCTTTAGGAGTCTAGGTCTTAGCCCCTTCCCTAAAAATGAGGATACTGATACCTCTGCTGCAAAACTCTGATACTAAAAGCATAACTCTTGTGTCATACTTCTGGGTGACATGGAAAACTACAGTTTCTCCATGCATTACACTTCCTCTGAGGAATGCTGTGAAGATTACTATGTTCAGGATTCTACAGACTCAGGTATTTTGCTTATGAATGTCATTACTACCTGAGACAGGTAAGATCTACATATCACATGTAAATCTAAAGCAGACAAAGGCCTCTTCTGGGGCCACTGATATAAGCAGCTATAGTATTCATTTTATAAGAAGATTATATATTATAAGTGAATGGCCATCACATCGTTTCCCCCTACTGACATCCTCATTTGTTTGAAGGAATTATGAGAATGGAAATAAAGTTACAGACAAGAGAGAAGATAACATTATACCATAAGTAGATGCAGGACAACCAAGTATGTAAAAACTTGTCTGACCAGTTCACAGCATGCAAGACTACGATGAAGTTATTACACCTTATCTCGTGGCTCACCAGAACTTCAGATCATAAAGAAATCAGGATCAGGAACATTTGTGCACTGTGAAAAGTAATTCACCAACTTCACCTGTTACCACAAACACTGAGGAAAACCAAGCAATACTGATGAAAGCCATTTTTATGTTGTGACCTCTTATGACATTTTGAAGCTTTTATCTAAATAAAGCCTGTTGTAAATATGATCTTCCTTATTTGTGTAATTCGGACTCTTACAAAGTGGCTTCACTTTGTTGACCATCCGTCTTATTTACATGCTCCTTGGTTTGGCACATAACTTAAGCTTCAGCCTCTGTCTCTGCTGACTCATGTGAATAAAAACACCCTCCCTTGACTACTCAGTTAGACAAGTACTGTCTCCTGAAAGGCCATCAAATACATTTTTTAAAGTTGCAATAATGCACCATTTATTTCCTTTGCATACTTCTGTTCTGAAAAGGATAGATTTTTATTCTGTTATGCATTTTCTACAGGGTTTGCATGTCACTTCTATCTTGATACATAGGTACAAAACCTTCATAGATCTTATGTTGTCATTAATGTTCTTACTATCCAAAAGTGAGGCAATAATTTTTCTTACTCCTCCAGGAAGAAACTATGCATTTTCTGCTTCTGCACTACCTAACACATAGTGAATGTTACCAAAGAGCAAGTGATAACTCCTACAGTCAAAACTGTCACCCTACCAGAATGCATGCATCCACGCTCCAAGAAGGCTTCAGTAGTTCACTCCTGTCTTACTGAGGATACCACTAGTATCAAGTATATTTTCGTAGATGTATAAAATGTCTCTGAGACTTCATGTCACTCGCATTGTAAAGTTGACGAACCGTACATAAAGCTTATATACAGGGGTTCAGCAAATTGTCATTCTGCTGCTGGGAGGCAGATACTACCTCCTAGTCTGTAAATAGGGTGCATGGCTGATTCACAGTTGCTGTAAGAGCTACAAATTCTCTGGCAGTCCTACAAAACATTCAGCCTGTAATTTGTCTTACTGGCCACTGCAGTTATGCCTAGGTCACAAACAGATGAAATCCATGCAGTCCAGTGGGAGACGGCTGTAGGGAGACGAGGTTTCACCAGAGTTGCCCCTATTTCTCACTCTGCCATTTCAGTCAAATGCCTTTTTTGACCTCAGCCTTCCAGGAACAGCATAAAAGGTGAAATTATATTCTCACACTTCACATCTGATTTTAAATCTGATTTTAAAAACTGTAAACTTTGGATTACACTAAGGATTCTGAAAGCTTTATGGCATTAATAACTCTGATACAGCAAAATAGTGCCTGGGTGAAGAGTGCACACATTTTAAGTGAAATTTAACAGTTGGAACATGTTAGAGCCTGTCAGTTTTATGTCCAGAGCACATTCAAACAAGGCTAGAGAACAGCTTCATTTTATTTTTTCAAATATGCAGTGATTTACTTCTGAAGTATCAGTCAGAAAAAAACCCAAAATGTTAAGGCTTTGAGGTTTGGGGGGGTTTTTTTGTTGTTTTTGGTTTACTTCAAAAACACTCTGAACGATACCACTTCCAAGAATATGCATACATACCAAATGGAAGAGAAGCATTCACAAGCATTGCACAATGTATTCAGAAGCTCATTCATAAACAGTTTAGAAGCTGAGCTTACTACAGATACAACACTGAAATAACCACTGATGAAAAGAATCTGGGTAACACTTTCAAAAGACTGCTGAATCAGAAACATAAACTTCACGTGACTTCCACATATCTGAAAAATTTACAATAGGTCTCAATTCTGAGAAATACATAAAGCGCAATACTAAACAAGGAATTAAATTGATGGTGAAGTATCTGCTACTAGCACAGAGGAATCATTATGTATGCAACCAAAGGACATATGCACTCTCAACAGTTTCAGTGACCGGGAACACCACTCAAAAAAATTCCCATTAAATCAATACAGGAATATCAGCTTTGAATTGGTGTTTAAGATAACTTAGGCATCCCACACTGTACAACACACACTACAGACTTAAACTCCTTTTGTGTTTGTTGAAAGTATACTGTTTTTAACTTATTCACACATCTACTTTCCGATAAAACCAATGTAGCAAAGATACTACTTTTTGCACTGCACTGGACTATGACAGACAGAGGTCAACTGCTGTTACTCATTTTTCTATATCATACACTGTTATAGAGTGAAGTGTTTCAAAAAAGGATCAGGACCCCATAGTCCTCTTAAATGATATATATAAGAAGTAACATGACATCTCCTACCCAAGAATGAGCGTGAACTGTCAAGCACTTAAAGGGATCATAGGAACATTTCTACAAAATAACTGTGAGAAGCTAATGAAACTCTAATTTCCTCTTTCCCCCAGTCAGAGCCTTGACATGGCTCTGAGAACTTGCTGGCACAAAGAGTAAGTGTGTAAGAAAACTTAACAAAGCTTATCTCAGCCCAGTGGCATTATTGCGTAAGATTAACCCTATATAACATTTGATTATTGCACTGGTAGTGCTCTAACACAGCTACTGAGGAAGAAAAAAGCTTCAATGTAATAATATAGTTCATAGCAGTTTTCATGGAAATATAAAGAAAAATCCTGCAGTTCCCTACAAGTGGGTGATCCCAAAAGTTCTTAAAGCTACATGGGATGCTCACAAATAAACATGGATGAGATCATGAGGGCTGTCCCTTTAAACCTGACAACTCCTTGAGGAGAAAAAAAACATCATGTAAAGCATCAGGATCTCCAAATACCTTCAGCAGAATTTCCACTATTATCTTTCATCTTCAGATTTTGAGTCAGAGACACCAAGCAAAGCTACCACTGCAGCCTTTCACACTGGTAAGTATTTTCCTATTATTGTTTTTGGCTTCCCCAGTCTGCCTTTTCCACTTGTGCTTGGACTGTAGTTTTTTGAAGACAGAAACCATAATTTTGCTTTACATAAAAAAAATAACAAACAATACTACATATTTTGTGTGCTAGGAGTCCCTGAAAATCCCAGTAGTCAGTACCAACTAAAGTTTTACAACAGTGTTTCCATCACTTGGGAGAGTCTAGTTTTCGGGGATAGAGCATGTTCCTTCAACACTCCACTGACTCCGCTAAAACCAGAGGATTTTGCTTGAAGTTCAAAGCCACCCTATTGTACTTCTTCCCTCAATCAGTTTTGTAGTATAACTAGCTGGAAACTGTACATCGCTTCTTCTGACTGAAGAGAACTGCTCTGACAGCCACCAATCTGATCAGTTACTTCCCTGCTGCTTGCTGAGAAGCACAATGGGGACAAGCTCTGGATGACTACAACTGGGCAAACACCATAGACTTTCAGGTACTGAAGATGCCAACCTAACCTGATCTCCTTCTGTGACCAAATGACTAGACTCTTGGACAAGGGAAAGGCTGTGGATGTGGTCTTCTTGGACTTTAGTAAAGTCTGTGATACAGTTTCTCACAGCATTCTGCTTCGGAAACTGTTGGCCTCTGGCCTGGATGGGCGCACACTCTCCTGGGTGGAAAACTGGTTGAATGACCGGGCCCAGAGGGTGGTGGTAAACGGAGTTAAATCCAGCTGGAGGCCAGTTCCAAGTGGGGTTCCCCAGGGCTCAATTCTGGGTCCAGTCCTGTTCAATATCTTTATCGATGACCTGGATGAAGGCATTGAGTGCTCCCTTAGCAAGTTTGCAGGCGACACCAAGCTGGGTGGAAGTGTTGGTCTGCTGGAGGGTCGGGAGGCTCTGCAAAGGGATCTGAACAGGCTGGACTGCTGGGCTGAGACCAACGGCATGAGGTTTAACAAGGCCAAATGCCGGGTCCTGCACTTGGGGCACAACAACCCTAAGCAGAGCTACAGACTGGGAGAAGCCTGGCTGGAAAGCTGCCAGGAGGAGAAGGCCCTGGGGGTGTTGGTTGACAGCCGACTGAACATGAGCCAGCAGTGTGCCCAGGTGGCCAAGAAGGCCAATGGTATCTTGGCCTGTATCAGAAATGGTGTGACCAGCAGGTCCAGGGAGATTATTCTCCCTCTGTACTCAGCACTGGTGAGATTGCACCTCAAATACTGTGTTCAGTTCTGGGCCCCTCACCACAAGAAGGATGTTGTGGCTCTGGAGTGAGTCCAGAGAAGAGCAACAAAGCTGGTGAAGGGGCTGGAGAACAGGCCTTATGAGGAGCAGCTGAGGGAGCTGGGGTTGCTTAGCCTGAAGAAGAGGAGGCTGAGGGGAGACCTGATTGCTCTCTACAAATACCTGAAGGGAGGTTGTGGAGAAGAGGGTGCTGGCCTCTTCTCCCAAGTGACAGGGGACAGGACAAGAGGGAATGGCCTCAAGCTCCGCCAGGGGAGGTTCAGGCTCGACATAAGGAAAAGATTCTTCACTGAAAGGGTCATTAAGCAATGGAACAGGCTGCCCAGGGAGGTGATTGACTCGCCTTCCCTGGAGGTGTTTAAGGTGCGGATGGATTGAGGTACTGAGGGGCATAGTTTAGAGATTGGTGGGAATGGTTGGACTCAATGATGCGGTAGGTGTCTCCCAACCTGGTTATTCTATGATTCTATGCTTCTGAGTCCTACTCACACAAGGAGCTTGCTGGCTCACCGGAGTCACAAGAAGAAGGAAAGAAGTGAAGTGGTGGAAAAACAGTAATATGGATACGTGGGATATAGCAAGAAGAAAAATGAAGGAAAAGTTAAAACAGCCAGCCAGGATTTCAGGATGAGGTGACAGCAGTGGATTAAGGAGAAGAGAAGTGGGTCATGAGGTCAAACGTTCAAGAAGTGCCAAGGCACTATGGGGTTACGAGGAAGGAAAAGGCAAGAAAACTCATAGGAAAATTAAAAAAAAAAAGGATTCCTCAATAAATCAAACTAGAGCCATGTAAGAAAGAGAACAAAGTGGACACAGCATGAGTGACCTTTAGCCTTCCCTTTCCCAACAGAGTTTCAGACACAGTTTTCAAAGACAATAGATCCATCTCACCTTGAAATAATGGGAAGTTGACAGATGCCACAAAGACTTGTGCAATGAGTGAATAAGGTCCCAGTAAGAAAATTGTACTTGCAATAGGTCTCTTTAGATTAGAGCATGCTAGCATGAGTAACATAAAAATCTTATAGAATCCTGTAAATGTCGCCCTATCATTTCTTGACCATCTTGAAGCAAGAACAGATAATGAAAGATGGAGAATTTGCAGCCTGAAGACAGAACAGATGATAAAGAGGAAAATTAAAGAAAACAAGGAAGGAGAAAATATTACTGTCTTGCTCGCTTTCAATTTCTGAAACAAAGCAAAGCAATTCCAAGCTATTTCCTCGTCACCTATGCAGAGTATGCATCAGTCTTCTCTTCCAAGACCACTGTGTCTGTTTCATTGCTACCACTCCACCATCTAAATATATTTATAAATGCTAACATTGATATTTTTACATGACATGAAAAAGGCCAATTTACCGAAGAATGAAGAGTTCTAAAATGCATAAGAAACCAGGTCCCCCATGATAAAAGGCTTGACACATACTTATACTGTAAAATACTGAAAGATACTAAGTTGGAAAGTATTAAGTTCACCTAGTCTTCATTTAAGATACAGATATACAATGGGGACTCGCTGTTCAAACAATGCGGATATGAAATTTATTTGGTAACATCTAGCCATTATTCATGCTTTTTTTATTCCTGCCTCTGATGAAATTGCCCAGCAGTACACCAGAAATAACCAAAATGATTCTATTGTCTAGAGCAATTAAATCAGCTCAAGTTAGCTGATATAAGGCAGAAATGGATGAATGCAAGCCTCCAATGGAATAAAACTTTGCCTTTTTTAATTCTAAAGGCAATGTTCTGTCTTTACTTCTGTTCTCCAACAACTCAAGTCCTATAAAGTTCAGAGGGAGTTTAGAAATGTGTAGCATTCCTCTAACACCGCTTCCAATAAAATGGATGTTAAAACTCTTGTTAGATTTAATGGGAACATGACGATATCACTAGGTTTTTCAGCCATGCTATTCAGAAATATGTGAAATCTTGGCATCTGTAACTTCTGCTAAATCACAGCAATGATAATTTAAGAATTTTTAAGTCCTAGAGGAATGTAAGCGAGAGGACACTCAGAAATCAACTTTACTACCAATTCAAGCTAATGACTGTGACTAATGATCAGAGTAGATAATAATTCTACAGATGTTCTTACAACATATTCATTTGCATTTTGCTTCACTAAAATATAGTGCAAAGTACATAACTGCCATTAAAGTTACCCAATCTCTGCAATTATTTATTAGCTTTACAGTTGTGGTTTCATATTAATATTGCTGAATATACTTCTAAAATCTTCCAGTGACTGCCTGCCAAATAGGAAAGCAGTGGTTTACAAATGCAAGGATAAAACTTTTTGTTCGCATTCTGTCATGACTGTTTTCCCCTCAAATGGAAGACATCCCTGTAATTGCTACAATACGAATGACTTAAAAAGGCACGTGAAATATCTTCATTCTTCAGACCTTTCTCTGTCTAGCCTGACAAAAGGGTTTCTTTTGTCCCTTCAAAAACTGGCAGTTTTCCAAGCTTCTGATCTTATTCTAAATCCAGATAGTTCCAGCCCTACCTTTCCATGTGGATGAAGGGAAAGTCTCTTCTCAGTCCTCCCTAACCATGGATTTGCCATTATTTATGTACTCCATTGTTTCCAAAACCTCTCTTGCCATGAACTGTAGGAACTTTCTCTTACAGCCTAATAAGTGGGGTAAGGGAAAGGAGATTAAAACAGTGCCAGGTAAGGCAGGTCTGAATTCAACCAGTCAATTCCATGCAGAGAGGCTCTCACCTCTAAGTTTTTACAAATTATATTCACAGCCTCCCTTCAAAATTTGAAAACCCCAGAAAGTTAATTCAAATCTAAGTTTAGTTAGGGAATGGAAACTAAACACACTTAAGATGCCAAATCCTACAATTCCAACTTAAATAAAATCCTCATTTCGGCAGTATTTGAAGAATTCTGGATGGGGAGGACAGAAATGTGGTTTTGATGGCTGAGAAAAGCAGAAACCAGGCTTGCATGTGCAAGATTTGCAGAAGAATAATAAATCAGTAAGAGTAAAATCAAAGTAAAGGATGTTGTTAAATGTTATTTATTCTCAGTTTTCTCTTGGAACACAGACCCTAGTTAAGGAAAGAATTTAAACACATGCCTGCATGACACCCAGTGAACCCAATGAGTCTAATGTTTTACCCACAGCCATGAAGTTCTCCATGGTGCCTATGGAACCTCCCGAGCTGGAGTAATGATATACACTGTCTAAAAATCGGTGCAAGGACATGTGGCAAACATTTTCACCCCACCGGGACTCTTCAAGTCCAGCTTTGAACAAATACCTATGAACTGGACTCAGTTACTGGTAACTTTGTTCTAACAAATACTTTCTACAGAGTTCAGCGGAATTACTTTTACTATGTGGAACTTTGTATCCGTATCTGTATTGATATTAGTAACTGTAGGATGAGATTACCATCAGTCCTGGTATCAAATCCTGACCTGCATGTATGATAATTCACTGCTAAGTGAAATGCATGCTCTACTACACACTTCTCATGCTGTGAGCAATTCTTTTCATATCTGAAGCGAGACTTCAAAAGCTATGGACTGCACAAAGCAGGCAAAACAAATCCCCCAAAACAGGTCAGCAAGCAACATATGGCCTTCAACTAGTCATTTGCCTATGCCAACTCATCTCTCTCTCCTACAGTAGCTTTCTGCTGTTGCCAAGAGGGCACCTGGAATATCTGGGGCAGCAGCAACTATTTGTTACCCTCCCCCAGGTTTCTCTCCATGCTTCTTGTCTTCCAATCCTCAATTCGCCCTTTCCCTCCCCCTGCGGTAACAAACACAGAGGCAGCTTTTTCCCCCTTTATTGATTCTCAGCAGGCTGGGAAGCACTGCAGGTAAAGCAGGAGCTGTTCAGAGAGAACATTTCTAGCAGAGAGTAGGAGTAGATTTATGCAGCTGTAGAAAAGGATTGATACAAGATAGTGGGTGAGCTGCATGGTGACTGTACCACATACCCAGCAGAGTGGGAAAAGTGGAGGCATACGAGCAAGACAGGCTGAGAGAGAAGGCAAGGAAGACCCCTACCTGCACAAAGTGCTCTCCCAAATCTCCAATCTCCTCTTGACAACTGCCCACCCTCACAATTACACCAAATCTCTGTGAAAACCTTCTGATCCCCTGTAGTTCTCTCACTCTCACTCCCTAAATGGGATAGATCTTGCTCAGTGACAGCCTTGTCATGCAGGAATCTATCAAATAAGACGGCAATTTCCCTTTTGTTGCAACAAATACTATTCTGATAACAATGGTTTTCAGCAGCCCATGAACCACAGTTCAGATGAGATGTAAAGCTTTCACAAGCAAAATTCTAGGCCTTTCAACACCATCAGCATGGGTAAGTTCAGTCAGTAGATGAGAATAAAAACGAAAATATGCTACAATCACACTCTGCCAGTCCAATGCCAACATTCAGTAATGTATGGCACAACCAGAGGTTAACACACAGGCTGACCTGCCCTAAAACAAATCATGATTCCATTCTCTGCCAGCTACGACAGATCACCTGCTGACTGAAAGAAGTTCCCAGTTCGGCAACAGAAATGGCATTAAAAATAATAAAACCCCCCCACAATTTAAAAAAAAACAAAAACCAACCAAGCAAACAGAAAAATTCTGATAAGAACCTAAGGAGTCTTTCAAGTGAATTCAGATTAGAGACACTGGAAGGAGACAGTTCTACCTCTCATATCGATGGACAGCTAGCTGATGGGACCAAGGACTTGGAAGTTTTATTTCCTCCCCTGCTATTGCCTTGCTGGGTGATTGTAGGCACCGACTTCTCAACTGCCCAAAGAGGAAGAGGAATACTGACCTTTCTCTAAAGTGCTTTCAGATTTTCCAATGTATAATTGTTACTATTATTTTTCTTAGGAGAAGTGCGCACCACAATAGTCACAGCTCCATCCACCTACATGTCTAACTGTATGGACTACAGCCTAAAACCCTACTCTTTCCAATAGGAAAAGTTCTTCAACAGCACACTGTGACAACACTTAAGTGTTCAACAAGTATGTAAAACAGTGTACCTCTTCTTCACACTATTTCCCATAACTCATCACCAACTTGCTACTGAGATATTAATTCATAATAAACTTGGTTTGCACAATGGTGGCACAGTTGCATGACTAACTTCAGTTTGATAAAATGGAAATATAAAAGGATGCTGGCTTTTTAAAAAAGGATAATGTTTTAAATTTAAATCTTAAGAAGCAGCACTAAATAGAAAAAAATAGTATTAAAGATATTTAGGACTAGCAAAGAAAAGCTCGTTAAAATCTGAGTTTTATTTTCTTCCTGACAGTGTTAGGGACTTTTTTAAGACAGCAGAAAATTGAACTCGTTTCATTAACCTAAATATAGCTGTAAAATATTTTCAGTAAAAAGAAGCTTTTCTTGCTAAACGTCACAATGTCCTAACTGATTTAGTGAGTTTTGGTACTTAGCCCATCAAAAGGATTTCTTAGGATGACTCAATAGGTTTTCTTGTGTATAGCCAAGCTAACAGCTAAGACCCTTAGATGGAATCTTTGGCGTAAGTGCAATCATACTGATTTCATCTATCACCAACTCTGGAAACTATACTTGAACTCAAAACCCATACTACCAACCATACAAATACATAAACACTGATTGTGCTAATTTACAGGAGTGTAACCACAAGGCTAAATATCCATTGAGTTTTCCTTCCTGATCTCAATTCTACTAATTAAAATGTAGAATCACCATTTAGAATTACCATTGCAGTTTCATCACTCACTCAAGTGCAACATTTATATATGCCATGTGAAAGAAAGCTAGATAAAGACATACTTATTATTACCTGAATTACCTAACTCAAAAAATGAAGCCACAGCCTTTGCGTTATTATTTTGCTTCTCAATCAGAACTTGCAGGTTGTTTATTGTTCTGTCTCATATTTTTCAAAGTGTAAGTCCATCAACATCCTCTTGAATACTTTGTGCTATTCTGTATGACATTTTATATGCTTACAGAAAAGCCTGTAATGTCATAAATCCAAAGCTCTATTTAAAGCTGCTCTGTAGCTATCTATAAAAAATTCTGCAAAACTGACACTTTTACTGTGCAATGTCTGTATTGATGCACCACTGGAAAAGCAGCCATCTTTTTAATTGCCACTATACACATTTTTTTAGAAACCCAAACAAATATTTTTATAATTCTCTTTAAAAAAAAAAAGCACCAAAAAAAAGCATGTATTTTATTGGATAGCAACTTTTAAACAAAATCTGAACCACTGTTTTAGGCCAGAACTTTGGGTTTTTTTTAATATATGTTCAGGGAGTATATACCTCATAAGCATAAAAATCATTTTTGAAACTGCTGAATACCTTGTAGATAAAAGGAACTAGGACTTTTAATACTTATCTGACCTGTTCTAATACAATAGACACTACCATGATTTCAAGCTTTGTGCTTGTTTATCATTAGTGTTTCCACTGTAACCATGGCATCAGTATATAGCACAGGCTTAACAGTGAGAAAAATACCCAGTATTTGCCTAAAAAAATCATCTCCCAGAAAAACACGATTTGAACAACAGCAAAAGAAAAACAATCAAAGTAGGCGAGCTGGCTAAAAAGAGAAACAGTTTCTTTTTAGGGGGGGAAAAAACAAAACATCATCTCTTTGCAAGTCTTTTTTGCATTTTGGATTTCTGACAAGAAGTAGAAATACATTACAGGATAAGTAATGTAACCTTGACCCTAGTGCAGATATTATAAAACAAATATTTAAATTTCCATACAAAAATACGTACTGTGTTATATGAGATTGAAAGCATTAATGTATTGACAAGAGCTGCTCTCAGCACATGAGCATTTTCTCAAACCTATTTGAATAGTGACAGTCCAGTCCTGCAAGAACTGTTGCATCATTTTGAAGGCAAAGAAGGGTAGCAGTGTAATCCCACCTAACACACTAAACAAGTATATGGTACCCAGTTCAAACTTATAGGACTGCTTAAAGGGAATGGCACATAAAGAGTTTATGGCCTCCAAGACTGTTTCTTAGGTTGCATTTCTTTGCTATTTCAGGCAGCAAAGAGAAGTGGGTTCCTGTGATTGCTGCTTTTAGTCTGCTTGTTCTAAAGTTGGGACAGAGTACTACAGAAATATCTGCCTTTAATGCCAAAAGTGAAATGAAGGAATTAGTCCTCTTATCAAACAGAAGAAATGGACTGTATCATATCAGATGATCTTGGCCTAACGTTGGTTTAGGCCACGTGCATTTTCCTTGTATTGTGAAACCCATTCATTTCACAGGCAGCTTGTCTTTTGCAGGTTTTAATACAGACTCAAGACACTAATGAGGATACCAATAAATCTATTTACTTCACTATGGACTCCATAGAGATGTCATGGCCATGGGCCTTATTTTAACTCAGTGAAATCAGACAAAACCCTGTGATTTTACAGGCACCTTCAAAGAACTGGCTCCTACCTATTAACAATTCAATAAACACACTTGCTACCACAATTAAAGTGACACACTGAGTAAACGAGAAGATTTTGGAAAGGGTAAAGCACAAGCCTATAACTACTTGCCTCCTCACCAATTCTGTGATACAGGCAGGGTGATGTACGCTGTGTATTATACATAATGCACAAAACCAATCCAAACTGTGAGGATTCACAGCGCACAAAATGAGCTAAATGATGCTTCAGAAGCTGAATTATATTGGGCTGACCAGTTATGATCCACTGCCATGTTCTCAATTCTGTCACATCAACAGACAACAAGCGTAGTCACTCCCTCGTCTCCTCCCACCCAGTGGATGCTGGACAGCAAGGAATACTGGTGCAATAAAGCACAGCATTTATCTGATTCAGCTATGTAGCTCCTTCCAGATCACATTTACAATGGGCCTCAGTCTGTTAAATTCCACTATTTATCTAAGGAACATGTTCGGATGTTTGAGTTCATCTTACAAATCAGAGCCAGGACATACTCCAGCCCATCAGCCCCATCAAAATTCAAACTTGGCATCTGCAACCTGCAAGGTCCTTCCAGATTTGCCGACAAACTCACACCATGTACTATACACAAAAAAAAAAAAAAACCACAAACCAAAAAACCAACCCATACAAAATTACTATTCTTTTACTAAAAATCCATGATGATGTCCTCATCCCGTTGGTCTCAAAGATTAATCCCCTCTTGATTTCAAGAGAGCCCCAACTCAATTACTACTCAATCCAGGTAAAAGACATCTGCAATACTGCTGCATTTGTCTTTTCCACATTTGGCTATTTTTCCTCTGCCTAACACCTAGTTTTACCATCCAAGCTTACTAAAGAGTAGCTTTTATAGAACTATAGAGTTATAGAATAATCTAGACTCTAATTATCACAATGTAATATACGTAGTAGAAGTGAAAAATATTCTAAAGTTGTAAACACAGAAGTTTTAACTGTAAAGTTATTCAGGTTCTAATCAGCATAAATGCAGCTTAATTCTTTCACGCTTTTCCATCACTCTGACATCTCTTTATACTACTGCATTAAGAAGCCCCCAAGAATAAATGAAACTCAGAGCTATTAACTATCGCTATTTATACTTTAGTCCTAAGTTCTTTGTCTAGTTGCCAAAGAAATACTGCTCCGACTAGCATCCTTGACCATAATAAATAAATAAATAAAAAGATAAGCACGCACGTTTCAGATGGCTGGTCACGCAAGGCACATTTAAAATGAGAAGGCGGCTACTATTGTTTCATTATACATCTTATTTAAAGGATGTACCATTTAACTGTTTAACTGCAGAAATGTGAAACGCACATGTTCACATTTCTTGTGTTTCTTTTTTTGTTTGATTTTTCCACGTTAAATCACAGCACCTGAGGATGTCAGACCAAGGATTTTTCAGCTTTTTTTGTACTCCCACTAAGGCACGTTAGCCTCTGGGTCTTGACGATGCTGTAGAAGCTGCTACACACACATGTGTATACAGGCAACAGAATTTGTTTGGTTGGGGCCAAAATCTACCAGGACCCTTTTATTAGTTTCAGGTATTTGAAGAAGCATTGCATTAGCTCTGTGCATAAAGGCCATAGATCATCTGGGGGAAGGAAGGAGGAGCATCAGTGTTGATGCACTGAGCTTTCAAATGACACGAGGACCCTCAAGAGTCTCGTATCTGAGGTCAGGTTTGGATTTTTAAGGATCATCATCGCCAGGCTGACCAAGAGCGTTCACATGGAAATTAGGAGCTCAGTCTAAGGGCTGGATCTGGGTTTTGCGGTAATGTTCCGTTTGGATGCATTCAGTTAGGGTTTTTCAAACAGAATAAAAGAACCAGACTTGTATTTACATAACATAGTTTCAGAAACCAAAGCGGTGATTATATGTCTCTTGCTCAGAATCAGGGTATTTTTCTTTCCTCCCTTGCCCATAGAGTCTACGCATCAGATACACAGTAACCGTGCCTATCTCAGTCTAACAAAGCGTGGAAATAATGAGAAGCCTTCAGAGCCATTACATGCCCTGCACGGCAGATAAATCACGCGTACGTGTATGTATCTACAGCGCGAACACTCACCCAGTCCTCGAAGTGGCGGCTCCCGTTCTGCAGCAAGTCCTCAAACTGTATAGTGCAGTTAGCTACAAAATCGTCATACCCAATGGGGGCATCGTGGAAAACAGCCATCTCTATCTTCCTGCCGTTGCAGACGTCGGTGACAAACTCATCGTTCCAAGCCGGGCTGTTGGTCTTCTGCTTGGTGGACGTCTGCCCGATCCTGGAGTCGTCCACGTTGAGGGCTATGTAAGGGTCGAGCAGGAAGGTCTGTGGCCTGGGACCCACCGCATGCCTCAGGGACCACGCCGTGGGCTTCAGGTTCACCGCCTCGCAGATCTTGATTTTCAGCAAGCCATTGAAAACCACCATGGCTGGAGGGATGCACTTTTCCCGGGACTAAACGCTCGCGCAACGCGCTCGCACCGAGAGGGAGGGAGGGAGGGGAGGTCTCGCCAATAAATAGGAGAGGGCAGGTCTGGGAGCGGGGGAGCAGGACGCGGTGCGGGTCTTTTCTCCTCGCTGCTGCCGTTACCTTCGATTATTTCGCCTTCGCTCTTGCGACACCCAGTGAATACATGGATTTTCTCGCCCGCGTTCCTAGCGGAAAACAAGGGAGCGGGGCCGCCGCGGGGGAGAGGGGCGGGGGGGAGGCAGGCGTCCGCAGGAACCCCCGAAGGCGATCGAAGCCCGAGCGCAACGCAGCCCTCGGGGGGAGCCAGAGCCCCGTCCCGCCACCTAGACCATAACCCCGGGCCGGCCCAGGCAGGGGAGGCAGAGCCGCGATCCCCGGCCCCCGCGCCGCGCCCGTCCCGTGCAACAATACGCACGCACGCTCCCTGTGCACACGCACACGCGCGAATCGGCGGCGCCGGGCGAGCCCCCAGCCCTGCCTACCGCACAGCCTCCGCTCGCAGAGCGCCCGCCCGCGCACCTTCCATCCGCGCCGCCTCCGCCCCCGCCGCCGCCGCCCGGGACCCAGCGGAGCGCCCCCCGCGCATCGGGGTTGTTGGGAGGGGGGGGCAGACGGCAGCGAAGCGAACGCGGCTCCCGACGGGCTCCGGCTGGGCGGCCGCCGCCCTGGCGATGGGCAGAGCCGCCGGTGCCGCCCCGCGACCGCCTCCCGCCCGCCTCCCGCCGCGCTCCGCGCCCGGGCCCGAGCGGGGCCGCCGCAGGAAATGCGCAAGCGGCGTCAGAGAGAGTGCGAGGGCCGGGGAGCGGGCAGTGGGGGAGAGAGTGCGCGTGTGAACGAGCGCGCCTGCGAGGGACCGTGTGAGAGCGTGTCCCTGCGAGGGACTGTGCCCCGGAGCGTGAGAGCGTGTGAGTGTCTGTGAGTCTGCGAGGGAGTGTGTGTGTGAGGGTGTGCATGAGTGTGAGAGTGTGCGTGTCTGCAAGGGAGTGTGCCAGGGAGCCTGAGAGTGTGCAAATGTGTGTCTGTGTGTGAGTGTGTGTGCCAGGGAGTGTGAGAGTGTGCGGGGGGGGGGGGGGGGGGGGGGGGGAGAGGGTGTGCATGAGTATGAGGGTGTGCGTGAGTGTGAGAGTGTGTGTGCCTGTGAGGGCGTGTGCCAGGGAGTGTGTGTGCCTGTGAGGGAGTGTGTCTGTGTGTATGCCAGGGAGTGTGAGAGCGTGTGAGTGTGTGACTATGTGTGTGCCTGCCAGTGGGTGTGTGTGAGTGTGAGAATGTGCCTGCAAAAGACTCTGCCAGAAAGCATGAGAGTGTGTGGGCGTGTGTCTGTGTGCCTGAGAGGGAGTGTGAGAGAGTGTGTGCCTGCAAGTGTGCACGCGTGTGAGTGTGTGTGCTAGGAAGTGTGAGGATGTGTGTGAGTGTGAGAGTGTGTGTGCCTGCAAGAGAGTGTGCCTGGGAGCATGAGCGTGTGCAAGTGTGTGTGTGCCAGAGAGTGTGAGATTGTGCAGGTGCGTGTGCCTGCAAGTGTGTGTGTGAGGGTGCGCGTGAGAGTGTGTGTGAGCAAGTGTGCAAGTGTGTGCCTGCAAATGTGTGAGTGTGTCAGCATGTGAGTGCAACTGAGTGCACGAGTGTGAATGTGTTAGTATGTGTCTGCAAGTGTGTGTGTGTCTGTGTGCAAGGCTGTGTGTGCGAGTGTGTCTGTGGGCATCTGGGTGTGTAAGTGTGAGTGTGTGTTAGTGTGAGTGTGTGCAACTGTGCGTGTTAATGAGTGTACTTGCGAGTGTGTGCATCTGCAACTGTATGTGTGTGTGCGTGTGAGTATGCATGTGTGTTTGCGTGTGAGATGTCTGTGGGTACAAGTGTGAGTGTGTGATGCAAATGTGTATCTGCGGGTGTGTGTGCATGTGAGTGTGTGTGAGAGTGAATGTGTGTGTCTGTGAGTGTGTGTGTCTGCCAGTGTGGATAAGTATGTGTGTCTGTGGATGTGCAAGTGTGAGTGTGCAAGTCTGTGTGTCTGCGAGTGTGTGTATGGGTGTGTGTATGTGTCTCTGGGTGTGCAGGTGGGTGTGCAAGTGAGAGTTTGAGAGTGTATGAGTGTGTGAGTGTGTGCAAGTGTGAGTGCAAGTGTGAGAGTGTGAATGCAAGTGCATGCACACGAGGGTGCACAAGAGTGTGTGTGTGTGCACGTGTGAATTTGAGCACATGGAAATGTGCGATGTGCGAGTGCCACCGGGGAAAGCGGCTGCCCGGGACCAGCCCTGGCTCAGCTCCATTGCACCCTGAGCTTGGAGCTGCCTCGGACAGGGTGCAAGGGGGTAGTGCCCTGCAAGGGTGCTGGAAAGGGGGAAATAAACCTTCCCCAAAGGGTAAAAGGCTGTGCTTGTGGGGTTACTGGACATCACCAATGTGTTACGTCAGATTTCAGTCCTTTCTATCACTGTGGTATGAAATCTGCCCCTCTATACTGCTCTTATCAGACTCCGCCTGGAGTATCATGCCCAGTTCAGGAATCCTCAATGTAAGAAGGATATGGAGTTGCTGGAACAGGTTCAGCGGAGGGCTACAAGGATGATGAGAGGGCTGGAGCACCTCCCGGGCAAGGACAGACTGAGGGAGTTGGGATTGTTGAGCCTGGAGAAGAGAAGGCTCTGAGGAGACCTTATAGCGATCTTCCAGTACCTGAATGGGCTACAGGAAAGCTGGGGAGGGACTGTTCACAAAGGCTCGTGGTGATAGGACGAGGGGCAACAGATTTAGACTAGACGTAAGGAGGAATTTCTTCACCATGAGGGTGTTGAGACAGTGGTACAGGTTGCCCAGGGAAGTTGAGGAGGCCCCATGCCTGGAGGTGTTCAAGGCCAGGTTGAGTGGGGCTTTGAGCACCCATATCTAGTGGGACATGTCCCTCCCCATGGCAGGGGTGTTGGAACTGCTTCCACGGCAAACTACTCTGTGATTCTATGATTCTATGACTCTGTGCAGCCTGGCTTACTCCTCCTCAGAACAAACGTGCTTATGGTGTAGATGGTTTCCTTTGGTGAAAATGACTACTTCCTTCTGTAGTTTTAGTTTCCGATTTTGCGAGTCTTTTATGAGAAAGTCCTTGGAAAAGGGATGGACTTTGCCCTTTGATGGGATCTGAATTCACTGTAATACCACAAGGGAAACTAAGAGCCAGTGCTAGCACCCAGAAGGGCAGATGGAATGTTTTTTAAGGATCGGGCAAAGTAAAAAGGAAGAAACTTGGTTGCCTGGATCCAGTCAAGTAAGAACATAAAAGATGAGCACCCAGCCTTTGATCAGGACCTGATGTTCCTGACTGCATAGCAAAGCACAGATAATTATGGATTTCTACAGGTAATGGTGCAGGAGGCAAGTGTTATATTTGGAACTGATGAAATAGCTCCATTATCTATGCTTCCAGAGAGGTTTCCAGACAAAAGATACAGTACTAATGAAGCCTAAGGGTCATGAGAGCATCCGGATTCACAGAAGAAAGAATTTTTGGTGCCTGTTGCCACTTAATCTACTAGTCAAAGTAGAAGTAGAGTAAAATCTCCATGTTCATTATCATCTTGACAATCTCCAAGCAGAATCGTTTTGCTACAAAGCTGTGATATGGAGCCAATTACGGGAAATGTCTTCCTTTGCAATTCAGCTGTTCCCGGGCTCACAGCAGCTGTGATATATCTATTGGGTTATTTCTGTGAAGGACTATACTCGCAGGCCCCACCAGAAATACAAGAATCACCTACTCCTTTCCTCCCACCCCCATTCACAACGTAGCATATTTGTGCTATATATTAAGTTATATGGTCTCACATTTACTGTGTCATAAAGAACTCTATAATTAAATCTTTCCCCTGGATGTGTTTGTGTTGTTTCTCAACAAAGGTAATGTAAACAATATGCTCCATTTCCTTAGATACTGGAAAACCTAAAAGCCAAACTGATACACTGTAATTATTTCTGTTTATTTTTAAGAGGCCTGCAACTACCTGTATTCCAAATGCCCAAGGTAAAATTTAAGTAAACACAGCCTCCGTGGTTAGTTTAATGACCTAGCATCTCTGTCAGGTCACACCTGCATATTATGAAAGTCTGAATAAATACAGACAATATTAACACAGCATACAAAAGATTATAAATAAACCTTATATTGGGCTAATTACACATGCAATCTACTGCACACACAGCTAAACTCTGATACCTAATTTGAGCCATCTGCACTTTTCCATGCACTGAAGCGAGTGGAAGTTTGGTTTCACAAATCATTTTTTTTCTAAGAATACTCCCTGCATGAATAAAGATTTACAAACTCACTTAGAATCAGGGAGCTCAAGCTGTACGTAGCTTAGGAAAATATACATACCTTGCACTGTTTTGATTCATTTATTTATTAAATTATACTTTAGGAAAGCATGTTTATGTCAAGAGTGAACTTTTAACACTAAGCAGAAATTAACTTACTGAAAGACCCCTGAATAATATTCTTAAAATCCAGTAACTTGGGTACATTAAGCAACATTACAATACTTCCTGAAAAATTAATCTGAAAAATTGTCTCAGTGGCCTCAAAAACTCTAAGCAACAGGCATCAAAGAACATCCCAACTGTAAGTACCATTTTCCATTCAAAATGTTTTTAAATATTTGTTTGCTTGATTTTTTTTTTCCCCTGTTCTCTTGCAGTGGTTTCAGAATGATTTGGCTCTTTAAGAGTTGAAGAGCAAATGCTACTCCTTCTGTTTCTCATGGGAGGATCAAGAGAGGAAGATACTGCACATACAAGTTTCTCCTGCAAAAGGCAATAAGGAAGCACTCCAGATGCTTTTCTGGAGTTCTTACAAAGGGCTACAGCAGAGTAGTAAATCTAGCGCTGTAGTTATTGTGCTTCAGATACTCTACCCAGCTGAGTGTGTTTTTTAAAAGGACACAGAGGGCCTACAGAGTACAGACTCAGGACTGCTTAAGAACATCTGTCTACTTTGCAAGAGTACCTTTTGCTAGTAGAAACCCCTTTGCTCAGCCAGCCCTCTGAGGCCAAACCACACGTGCCTTTGTGTCGGGGTTGCTCCTGGCATACGCTGCTCACCTGCAGGAGTGTCTGCACGTACACGTTTTGATTTTTCACTAGTGTTCCCTCAGCCTAACCTACTACTTGGCAGGCAACTGCACATTAGGGTGTCCCATAAAGCTGTAAGGAAAAGACCCTTGAGAGATGATGAAAACAGCCTATTTATGCCAGCTTCTATTTGCATTCTTTAGGAAAGAAAACCCATCAAACTGGTAATGGATAGCAATGATGGCAACACCAGCAAGCAGTCATCTGCAGACAACAGCTTTCCAAGACACGGTTTTACTTCTGCAAATCCCTCTCAGGCTGTGCCTGTCCTGTTTTACACGGCAGTGGCAGGTTCAGACGAGCAAGCTGCAGGCAGTGCCATTACCTTCAGTCAGCTCCTGACCTTTCCTTGGCCTGTGAATCCTCACCAGCTCTGTGGAGAAACAGCACTATCTGGTGGAAGGAGTGTGTAAAGTCCTTCTAGGACTCGCCATAGGCTTCCTTCAGTCTCTGTGGTCACAATTGCTTTTGAGGTGTACCTGCTCGAGGTTGGCTGATAGTTTAACTGGATTTTCAAGCGAATTCATTCTTTTTTAGAGTCCAGTGGCAGGGGAATATATCTGGCTGAGTCTTTACAAAACTAATGCTTATATCAGTTTCTTGTTCTCCGAAGAACTGCTTTGAGAAATGTTGGCGTATTTTCAGGATTTTCCAAATACAGCAATATGAAAGAATAAGAGGAGATTTTGCATTGTTTAGCTTCTAAAAGAAGTGCCATTCTTAAAGTTATATGAAATACATGTAAGGAATAAAATCAGGCTTTCATGCAAGTAGAGATTTTCAGATATATCTTTATGTCAAAAAGGAAATAAAAGCCAGAACTCAAGTTATAAACTTTGTGAAATTTGAGGAACTTTGGCTCTGAATCCACACTGGACATGAATGTGTTCCAAGCATCATGCATGTAAAGATGTTCACTAATGTGAGTACATCCACTGAATCCTGTTGAACTTAATGGATATGCTTATACAAGTGCCATAGTTGAGTGTTAGTTGAGATCAGTCCTTTCCTGGCAAGAAATCAGAGATATCTGGGGAATGCTGACTATGTTTGAAAGCCAAATTATTATTTAGACATCTAATCTAATTTTGGACCCATGGTTATGAAAAAAAGCATCCTCAAGAGCATTTTCACTCCTGTCATGCAGCTAATGATCTTTACGGTATATCAATTGCTAATACATCTTTTCTAAAGATGAAGAAAAAGCCCAGTCTCATTGAGCTCGGTCCAACCTCCAACTCCATTCCAAGGTTTCCCTTGCATTCAGCCAATTTCCAGCTAATATAGTCTTCACTTGTAAAGCATGTATCTGACGAAGTTACTTAAGGCAGTTCTGATGTTCTCTGTGAAATGTCTCAGCAAAAGAGACCTTGTCAATGTGTGATTAATTAGCTCTCCAACCCTCTCTAGTTTAATTATACTTTTGGTACTCTTCCCAGCCTCTTTTAAAAGAACATGCTAAGCATTACCTCAATTTGTTAGCTTTCACTGGGAATAAACATCTCAAAATACATCTGCCTTGAAGCTGATGTGGGACTGCAGGATTTGCAGCTTTAAGGTACCTTGTTCTGTCAGGGACAATGACACAGTGATTTCAGTGCTGTGCCTACTAGCTAGCCTGATTTTGGGTATGCACCTGGTTTGCCAGCCAAGACTGAAAGCCATGATATCATAGCTTCCTAGCAGTTCTTATCTGAGCTAGATAGATTAGAACCACCTCAAGCGTATCTGCATGTGCTACAAAAACATACCAGCAGCCAGAGAACATATGCTTAAGTCACATCTAGGTGACAGTCTTCTGGCTCAGTTAGGCAGGTCTGTAGAGCAGTATGATCCCAGGCAAACACAACTGTGTGAGTAGCTCCCCATTGTTTTTTTTTTTCCATTATTTTCTTGCTTGTGGATGGTGATTTTATTATACCAGTATAAAAAGCTTCAGTACTGTTTGTCTCTCTGGAAAAATACAGTGGTATTTCTATATTGGAAATGTATTCCAAATATATAAATAGGCATGTACTTTATTTAATACATTCATCCTTTCAACCCTCACACATCTAGCTTCCCTTGTTGGTAGAATTTGCTGTGGGTTCACCATTTACAGGATTGCTGCTATTCTAGACATGGAGTTGCTGGAAAAAGTCAGGGAGGCTGAACTGGTTTGGGTTTGTCAGCCCTCATTTTGAGGATTTACAGCAGGTTCCTTGGGCAGGGAAACTCACAGTTAACTGGTGTTGCTCAGGACTATAATGGGAATCTGTTGATACTCAGAATCAATGATTAGATGGTCCTTGTGGGAAGTAATTTTGGGAGAGAGGGACAAGGAGAGAATTCTGGAATGGATCAGGCCACAAGACAGAACCCCTGTTCTTCACGGGTATGGCATGAGTCTTTGAGCTAGTGTTTTTATAAAGGCATAGCTCACTTCTGCATCAGGACCAGAAGAGGACAGGAGTGTGAACTTCAGTCTTGCCTTTCAACATTGTTACTTCCTTGAAATGGAAAAAAACAAAAAAAAACACTATGTGTGCTGCTTGAATGAAAGATTTTGTATCATATGAAAAAAAGTAATTAAAAATCAAACCCCCAAAACCAAAGCAGAGTAAGTAAGGAAAAGGATAAGTCCTTTTCATTCTTTTCTTCTCTATCTGCTAACCAGTTTCAGGGAAGGAGCAAACATAGTCTCATGTTAAATGCAATTCCTCTCATCATAGGAAACCTCGTACTCAGGTTGTCACAATTGTCACAGTCCCCTTGATACTGGACACCCAATGCAGTTTGGGTTTTGCTCTTTATATTTCTCTCTGTAGAGTACCATGGTATTGTTGCTGCTGGAAACTGTTCTCCATTTCAGGTGGACTTCCCCAGAAGCAGCTCTCTATGGAGATTTGAGTATGTTTGCCTCCAGGAAACGGAATTGACACTCTGCTTCCTCATACACTACAGGACTGCAAACCATACAACATATGGCAGGATACGGTATATTGTCCCCAGAAGAACAGGCCAGAAAGGCTTACTGTTTTGCTGAACTATTCAGTGTAAATACACCAGAAGAGATTTAAAGAACAAGGGAAGCTCCAAGTCAGGTCAACTTGATATTTGCATGCCTAGCCATCATTCTGTGTGGTAATGTTCCTGAGAATAGTGGTAGGGTGTATGCATTTTACTGAAGTACTACTAGGATTCATTCTACTGTCAGCCAGAACACTGTACAGAACTTGGAGCACCTGTTACTATTACGTGTGACACTTGAAGGAGAACTCATTTCACAGTTGACAAGTTGCAATAGAGTAATAAATGTGCCCAAAGTGTAACTATTATTACCAGCTTCTGCTAATTTTTTGATAATTTTAAATTATGCATCAATTCAGTAATATCAATTAAAGAAGAACATGCTTTTCAAAAGTAGGTATTATCACTGCTTTGCAGAACAGAGGACTAAGAAAGAGAATGATTAAAGGCCTACATTTTGGAAGTGCCTTTGAATTTTGAGTGCTTTGATTGTAAAATATCCAACTAGAGATATTTTAGGTACTTCAAGGTAAGTGGACAATTCTGAGAGCTTAGTCCTAATCATCTGCTTAAAATCACACATGAAGTCATTAACAGAGTCATTAATAAAATCTGTATCTTGTGATTTCCACAGCTCACCTTCATTTTTTTCCCACTGTAGTAGTCAAGATCTCAAACTTTTTTAAATTAAGAAACTAAGGCAACATGACAAAGCAATGTAAATATTTACAGTATTTTCAAATATTGCCACTCAGGACAAGTAGGACATGCTCAGCCATGCTTTCTATGTGGCTTCGTTAACAAATTACAATGATGGCCAAAGCCTACAAAGGCCTATACATGTATGTGCATAACCCTATGTCTGAAACATCAAGATTCTGGACTCTTCAGTAGCCTTGTTCCTGCCCACGTCTTTAGAGAACTGAAATGTAGTACCTAGATACACAAGTACATAACATTTATGCCTTTGAAGTGGCTAAAGCCAAGCTGCATTTCCTAGTATAGATGGCAGTTTCAGCTTTTTTAAGACATGGACAGTCCAGCAATGTTTTTTACTCAAACATATTTCTCTTAAAAGAAGGAATGTGTTCAAGGCTGGGAGAAAACTTTTAAGTGTGGACTGACAGACGTCTTTTCCCATGTGCTGACACCCAATGGGCTTCTGATGGCAAATCTGAGTACCAAACTACCATGACTCATGACTTTAGAGCTCCCTAACAGAATAAAGACACAAAGGATTAGCAGGTCACAATTACTCCTCCAGTTTATTTTACTTTTCTTTCCCCTTTTTATGTTTGTGGGTATGGTTCTAAGTTTGTCATATTCCATTTTGCTCCTGCATTTACATGCCCAAAACATACTTACCTCACAATCTGTCCAGCTAATGTCTTCATCTCTTTTTCTTAGTCTTTTCTGTAGTGGGTTGTAAAAGCTCTTAATAATGTAAAGCACTTTTTTCTTCAGTGTAATCCCAGTTTCTTCTAATATAACACAGGAGGGGCAAAAAAGTAAAAGATCCTGTGAATCAGAACACTTAGGGCAAGACCAGGCACGATCTGCTCTCATTACATACAGGTAATAGGGAAATTCTGAGCCTGAGCAAAGCACTACATGTTTGCATTAGTGCTACTTAATTAGTAATTATACCTCTGTAACTTCATAGCTACCTATACAATATTCACACATCTATTCTCAAAGCAACCTCTTGATTCTCATACTCTCTTTTGAGGATATGACAGCTATTCTATAAATGCAAAGAATAACTGTATTTTATCTAACTAGAAAACAGGTTTTCTTCTTTACAAAAATCGAATAAAACAACAGAGGGGTTGGATTTTGTTTTTGAGTTTTAAATTTTTTTTTATTTTATCTAAATACATTAAAAAAACAACTCTAAATTTATCTGTGTTTAGCAGAGAACTTCTAACAGACATTCTTTTGCTCTCTCCTGTAAATATTTCTGCTTTTGAACAGATCAAGCATTTTGAGCTAAAAAGAAAAAAGAAATCACATAGATTACAGATGTTCAATATCTTAAACCAGTCTAGCTTTCAAAGGAAAAGAATCCATCATGGAATTAAATGTTTTTGTGTGAAAAAAGTTTGTTTGGTTGTTGGTTTTTTTTTGTTTTAAGGAGAGCATACACTCCAAAAGAAATGTGTGATACTTGACTGCCTTCATCTAAGTCTCATACAATTATGTCAGTTACTTCTTGTTATCTGAATTTAAATTAATTAATAGGGGTATGCTTGCCCTAATGCTGCTCCTGTAATGTCAAATCGGTAACAGATCCAAACAAATCAAATGTAGGGCTGTAGACTCTTATCAAATCCAAGACAGGACAAATTTTCTGAATGATTTTTTCCAAGTAGTCTGAATGTTAATTAAAATGTTTAAATTAGATTACTTACAGTATTTCTCAGGGAAAAAAAACCAACCAACTTTTTTGTTGTTGTTGTTCTGACCATAACTATCAAAATAATTTGACGAAAATGTATGTCACAATCATAAGAGCATGGCCGTTTTCTGAGGTGCTCTTCATGAAAAATATTTCCCATGTCTAATACTAATACAAGTGAAGGAATTCCTTGAGAGATCCTCAGTATCCACAGTTTTAACATTTTCCCTGAGTCTAGGGAATCCAGTGTCCTTTACCCATCCTTAGGGGAACTGGGAGAAATTCACTGCATCTAGAGGTCTAGTTGTGATGCTTAGAAAGTAAGCATAGAGAAAATACTAATATTTCTTCTTTTGAGTTACTCATCTATTCTTGTCAGTACCACAGTCCTCATACCACCTCATTTTTCATAAAACAAATAATTAAAAGAATGGATTTATTCAGATGGTTGCTTCAGGTTGTTTCCCCCCATTTATTTGTTTTAGTTTGCTTGTTTATACTGACATTAATATATCTTTGTATCCCTTTCAAAGTAATGAGATTTCTGGTTTCTGCTTTTATGCTCCAGTTTGTATTTGAATTTTTTACACTACATTTATCTGGAGAGAAATGTTGGCACTTTATTTATTAGGATATAGATATATTTGTAAAATAAAGGAGCATTTTTCTTTATGTATCTCACGAAGGTAGCTTCCACTTGCTTCAAAATACAGAAAGCTGTGATCTGCAGCAAGGAGTCATAAGGGAGAGAGGAAGGAAAAGGGATAGAATCAGGGTAATATGGTTTTATAATTAGGAAGTATTTAGTATAACAGTAACAGCTGTTATACAGTATAATCAAAGCAGAATTTAATCCATACTTCTAACACTTCTTCCTATGTCTGTGCTGATATATTCATAATTTGACAAAATACTTCTTTAGGACTGAAACTGTTCTGGTTCTGCCTAATCTTTTTTATATAAGATTTTGAGTAATATCATTCCAAATGTTTCTGAGCTATGTGTGGATTAACAACATAACCTTTTTCACATGTTTCAGTAGCATAGTTTATGCCTGAATATTTCAATAATGGCAGAGGACAGAAACATCATAACCAGTTTGTTTTGGGGTGTTTGGTTTATTTTGTTGTGATCTAAGAAATGCAAAGCCTGGAAAAAAATGAGTACAATTGTTTCAAAATTATGAGTTTTAAATGAGACATTTTCCTCATGAAAAATTTGTTGAGGTTTCTTTTTTTTGTCTCACTCTAAAAGGACATAAACTAACAATTTTAAAAGCACTAGGGTATCTATATATTGAAGTTCTGGTCTCCAGAGTCGATGACAAGCAAAGCTCCCTTTGTTCTTGGCATCTCTTAAAGTTATGGCACTGTACTGAAATATAATGGATTCAAATACCTAATTTTAACAGCCTCTATTTTGTATTTTTTGAAGGAGTTCAGATGTGTTCTGCTGACTGAGAAATTTACTGAACAATTGGATCCTCGTGAATATCTAACAGGAAAACAGACAAGCAGAAGTGACAGGGGGTTCTGATATTCCAAGTCTGGCATTATTTGAGTAAAAAACTCTGAATCCTGCTTCATCTATTAGGCCATTAATGGAATAGTTCAAGTCTTCCACTGAAACTTAATACTCCTTACTTTGGGAATACAAGTCTACCGATGAGAGACAGCATTCAGAAAGGTATTTGAAGTCAGCAAGCTGTGATATGTTGCCACTCACCTTTTTCCATAAGGAGAGTGCATCACCATGTGGAATATAAAAAATGGATGTTTTTATTCTCTTTCTTGATTACTAGTGGATGGCATGAAGTGGATGATAATATATTTATTGTAAGCTGTCTGAAATACCCTTTGTAGTGTGGTTGTTTTTTTATCTAGCTTAGCAGGTAAGTACTTATTTACTTCAGGAGACAACCTGTAGTTGTATTGGCTGTTCTGAAGCCATGAAGCTATGTAGTGAAGCATATGTTCAGGTTTAAAACATATCTGTATCTTCAGTAAAGTGCATCACAATAATAAAGGTCATGTTGTGCATATATGTTTTTTTGAATTGGTGCTCTGTTCGACATAAATGAGTTTAGGAAACTTCAACTGAAGATAGGGTAGACCAAGCAGCAATGAGTTACTCCACTGGAAAAGTGAAGTTACTCCAATGGAAAGGCACAAATGCTCCATCCTCAAGAGAAGATGATTAAAGTCAAACGTTCTTGGGAATTGTACTGGACAGTAACGTTTTCTAGACTTTTCCTTCAAACGGCTGTTCCCATACCTGCCCATATCCTTCTTCTTTACAGGACAGCTTCCAAAAGCTCTCTTAGGAGGCCAACCCAAAATTTATTTAATTCCATGGAGGGCCTTTCCAGAGCCTCCAGGAAACTCACTCACAAAGGGTGCAGGGAGGATCTGGGGAACTACAGGCCTGTCAGTCTGACCTTGGTACCGTGGGAAGTCATGGAGCGGGTGATCTTGAGTGCTATCAAGAAGCACTTGCAAGAGAACCAGGTGATCAGGGCCAGTCAACACGGGTTCATGAAAGGCAGGTCTTGCCAGAGTAATCTGATCACCTTCTATGACCGAGTGACTAGACTCTTGGACGAGGGAAAGGCTGTGGATGTGGTCTTCCTGGACTTCAGTAAAGCCTTTGATACAGTTTCTCACAGCATTCTGCTTCGGAAACTGTCGGCCTCTGGCCTGGATGGGCGCACACTCTCCTGGGTGAAAAACTGGTTGAATGACCGGGCCCAGAGGGTGGTGGTAAACGGAGTTAAATCCAGCTGGAGGCCAGTGACAAGTGGGGTTCCCCAGGGTCCAGTCATGTTTAATGTCTTTATCAACGACCTGGATGAAGGCATTGAGTGCTCCCTTAGCAAGTTTGCAGATGACACCAAGCTGGGTGGAAGTGTGGATCTGCTGGAGGGTCGGGAGGCTCTGCAAAGGGATCTGAACAGGCTGGACTGCTGGGCTGAGACCAACGGCATGAGGTTTAACAAGGCCAAATGCCGGGTCCTGCACTTGGGGCACAACAACCCTAAGCAGAGCTACAGACTGGGAGAAGCCTGGCTGGAAAGCTGCCAGGAGGAGAAGGCCCTGGGGATGTTGGTTGACAGCCGACTGAACATGAGCCAGCAGTGTGCCCAGGTGGCCAAGACAGCCAATGGCATCTTGGCTTGTATCAGAAACGGTGTGACCAGCAGGTCCAGGGAGGTTATTTTCCCTCTGTACTCAGCACTGGTGAGACTGCACCTCGATTACTGTGTTCAGTTCTGGGCCCCTCACCACAAGAGGGATGTTGTGGCTCTGGAGCGAGTCCAGAGAAGGGCAACAAAGCTGGTGAAGGGACTGGAGAACAAATCTTATGAGGAGCGACTGAGAGAGCTGGGGTTGCTCAGCCTGGAGAAGAGGAGGCTGAGGGGAGACCTTATTACTCTCTACAACTACCTGAAGGGAGGTTGTGGAGAGTAGGGTGCTGGCCTCTTCTCCCAAGTGACAGGGGACAGGATGAGAGGGAATGGCCTCAAGCTCCACCAGGGGAGATTTAGGCTTGAGATAAGGAAAAATTATTCACAGAAAGGGTCATTAGGCATTGGAACAGTCTGCCCAGGGAGGTGGTTGAGTCGCTGTCCCTGGAGGTGTTTAAAGTGAGCGTGGATGAGGTACTTAGGGGCATGGTTTAAGGATTGGTGGGAATGGTTGGACTCGACGATCTGGTGGGTCTCTTCCAACCTGGTTATTCTGTGATTCTGTGAAATACCTCCTTTAATGGGGCAAGCATTGGTACTTGTATCTCTGTGTTTCTCTTTCAGCTTTCCAGTTAACCTTTTTTTTTTTCACAGAGACACTTTATAGAGCAGTGCTTCTCAGACTGGGTAGAAGAGTTCTGGGTACATACAGGAGACTGATCATATTCATCATTTATGCCAAATCTTCATCACATATGCCAAAATCTCCATACAGCACTCCAATCACACAAAACTGGGAGAACAATAAACTCAGAAGAGTTTCTGACTAATCTGTGAGTGAAAGTACATATACTTACACTAACACTTCAGATTCCTATGATAGCCTTTCTATATGAAGCCAGCAATCATATATATGAAATAAATTTTTGCTAGACAAAATATCCCCGACACAGCACTTTCTGATCTGCACTGCCTACCATCCAGTAAGTATAAATTTAAGCAGTTGGTAGTAAACTAGTAGCTTGAACATACAACTTTCCTTGGATGGATGAAAAGTGGTGCTAAAATAATGTTTCTGCATATAAAGTATTAGAGTCTGAGCCCAACAGCATTTGGATATTTATTGTACTAATACAAAAATATATTGTGAACCTACCAAATATAGAGACACTACAAAATCTTCAGGACACAGCCTATGAAATTTTAGAGTCATTGGGCTCTTTCTCTCCATTTATTAACTACTCACTCTAATGGGCTTTTTAGACAAAGCCTGCCTGTATGCAGTATAGGCTGATACATTGGCATGCAGCCTGGGCTGACACAGGGACATGCTCATCTTCCAGACTTCCAGAACTACAGGGACAGGAAATTCTGGCACCTTATTTCCCTATTCTTTTCAGTTCTTCACTGGAACAGCCCTGTGTTATCTCACTGTGCCTCTCAGAAGGGAAAGGGAGGAAGAAAGGAAAGATACAGAGCAGTAAAGGGGGTCACAGGGAAGAGGGTGAGGGAGGAGTAATGGGAGTACTCTTTGGTATTGTGTGTATTTATGACTGTAGTACTGTTATGACACGGAGTTATTGACCATCAATAGCATTCATTACTGTTGTTACTGAAGCAACACTGCCAAAGTATGGGTTGTTACCTGATGTCACTTTGTTTGACAGAAAGTTGAGAATGCAAATATCTGTATTTTTGGGGGGAGCTGATTTGAAATTGCTGCAAATGCATTCAAATACAAAGAGACAAAGCAAACAAGTTAATATGATTTTGTTTGCCATAGTGAATCTTTCTTGTTATCTGCTTTCTTGTCACACTGCTGTCAGGTCTAATAACACAGGTGTCATCTTCTACTCTGAATTACCTTGAGTTTGCCTTGCTGATTTTTGGCAGTAAAATCTTCAATCACAAGCCTGTCCAAGGTACAATGGAGTATCAGCCTGATTTTTGGTTATGACACATGTATTCATGCATCACTCCTGATCATTCAGAACATTGTACAGATTTGTCTAAGTTTTTGCTTAAAACAACATACTGGTTGCTCTTATTCATTCCTGCTCAGATAATCTCATGCTGCTGATTTTCACTTTCAGGTTCCCACGCAGCCCAGCCCCACTCTGCCTACAATGGCTCCTTCCTGACAAGATGTCAATACCCTTCTCTAATCACTGACTCTTAGAAGCAGGCAAAACTCCTTTCTTACTTTTTAATTCAAGTACAGAAGTGCTTTTCCTATGCCACCCCTGTGCCTAGGAGCTCCCTGGAGACATGTGCCCATCTGCCCACTGGGCTTCAGATTGAAAACCCTTTACTGTGATACCTACAAATGTACAAAATACCAGCCTGCATTTGTTCTACCTACAGCTTGGTAGCATCCTGATTCATCACAGCAGCTCCCAGATTTTATGATAATATTAATAGAAACAACAATAAGGACCAAATCACACAAACAGAGAGTACAACAAGCTCAGAAGAATTTTTGGCTGAAACTAATTTTGTAGGAATACACTTGTATTCTTTCCAAAAACTAGCTTCATCTAATTGCTGACAAATAAGGAAGAAAAAATAGGGAATTTTAAAACACTTACATACGTGCCCTCTGTATTTCTCCCATGTGGACTTGCTAAATCCCTACCAATGAAAGATATAAAGGATGATAAACCTTTCTAGTTTTATCATGAGTTGTAAGCAAAACCTCCACAGTTTAAGGTAATAACTCATAACACTGTACATATACCTTCAAAGGCATTTAACCAGTGTCTCTTCTTCTAGCAGCATGGTATTCAAACTATTTAATATCATCTTCTCTCTCAAAGATTGATCACATTTAATAAGATACACCACTTCTGATCGAGCAACTTATCTTACTTTTACTACTTGTAACTGGCATTTTAAAGAGACTTCCTTAAAAAGTAGGAGTTTCATGATAATGTTCTTTAAATAATACATCCACATCCTCATGGTCACCTGAAGCATTTATTACGCATTTATAAATTCTAACTATAAAGTAAGAATAGCAAAGGATTGCATTGCAGGATATTCAGGAAAATGACTGCATTTTTCTTCACCAATGAAAGGTGAAGCGGCCAGCTAAAATGAGAACTAAGCAGCTAATGGAAGAACACTTCATTTAGAAATGTGAGGAAGTGTAATATGCCATGGATATCCTAAATTAAGTCTCGTGGCATTACAGAGCTATGACTGCAAAGTTGTCGTGTATATATGGGTGGGAGGTGGCAAATAGCTGTGATGGAAGCTCAAGAGTTTCTCTTTAATCTTGTAATGTGTTCACCGGTATTTTATTTACAGAAGCAATTACTTCTGGCTATATATAGTTAGCTACTGTAACAGTTATTTTACAGAAATAGCAACCAAGTTTTATGTGTCAACATTCTCCTTTCACTGGAATTTTTGGAACTTTGTGTTGGAGAATGAATGGCCTGTGATGCTGCAGGATAACAGAGACAGATACAAGCAATCAAACTCCCCACTTTCTAGGCCTGCTAGTACTATTAAGCTGAGGTTGCTGGATCACTGTTTCTTTATCCTAGTAACATTTCTTTAAATGTAGCAAAAAAGAGATATTACATACGTTTATCTTACTTCCAAAATGTTGGCCTGGTTACAAAATACTGTACAGACTTTGAACTGAACAGATATTGCAACTGAGTCTGCAAGACCAACTGCAATTATTTAAAGGAATGGTCACTAGGACAACTAACAGAACCATTTTCCAAGTATTTTTAACAAAACTGCAGGCTGCCATGCCATTAAAAATGCTGACACATGTTACAACCACAACCAGAAAGCAAACTCTAACTTCACCCTGGGGAAGGCCATGCTATGGCTTAGCTGTTGGCAGCAGTCACCCGTCCCAGATGGGCTGGCTCTGAAAGGAAAATGCATTTCTTCCTGCAGTGAAGAGCTGCACCTTTCTCAGCTTTCACCCAGGATCAGGATAATCCATCTCCACCTGCAGTTCTGCTGAAGACGGTGGAATTTCAGGCAGGTGATAATGTCCTTACATGACTATTATTTTCATCTTTACAGTTGTACAGGTGCTACGTGCATAAAAAACACAAAGTCTTTTGAACTTTAAAGAACTATCTTGCTTTCAAAGACAGAGAAAGAGAGGAAGTGATGACTGTGAAAGATAAGAAATTCTCTGATTATTTGTTTCAGGATATATATACCATATACTATATACAAACTGTCTTACTTCAAAATTATCCACAGATTGCTTTGTTAGAACTGTTAAAGTATGCTTGCATAAACTGTTGTGTCAATAAGTAGCAAACCAGCAGGGAACATAGGAAATATCTGATAGTGCTACTGTCCTTGCACTGACTGGGACTGGTAGAAATTTTTCTGGCAAGAATTTTTCTGTACAATTTACAGTTACTGAAATCTAAGATTCTTGTGCAGCCCCTTTATATGCTAATACCAGAGTTCATTGCGGTCATTATTTATCTTCACAGACCATTTTAGGGAATGTTATTAGTAAACAACCTTTAATGAGGAACCAAGGCACAGAAAGAGTCTTTCATCAAAGGTCACAGGACATCTGTAGCTGAGAAGGAAATTGAGATTCACATTAAAGTTCCTTAGACCGAAGCCCTATTCATAGCTTGCTGAAAGCATCTGATCAATTTGTAAGCACTTAAGCTGCTATTCAAACAGATAGGAATAATGGCCACATTTTGAGGTGTCTCAACTTGGCAACATCATCTCCTGTTCTCAGAAGTGATGGATTCAGTCCCTCTGTAACAAGACACGCGGCTTCGTGGCTGCTGAATGTCCTGACCTGGGTGCTTCTGCAGAGTCAGCAGAGGAAACTGGAGACTGATTTGCCTCTGAGGCAAACCAGTCCCATATGCAGAGAACTGATAGGTATATATATATATATATATATATTTATATACGGGGTAAAATAAAGGGAATAAATGCTTTTATTTAGATAATAGTACAAAAAAATTGGGTTTTTCTAGTTCAGTGGACTAACTTTGAGTGAAATACTTCAGTTCTGATTCCCCAAATGTGACGTTTTCCAAAAAAACTACTGCAGCCTGGAAAAAAGTTTACTATAATCTTGAGCTTGTATATTTACAGATATAAGAACTGACACTTACAGAAGAATTGCTTTCTAGCAAGTCCTAAGCCATCATTTGCTTCTGATTCTGAAGGGACCATATCTTTTGAAATAGATACATGCAGTAACCCAGGAACAATACCCTACACGTCAGTCTAAACATCCTTTGTTATATCTTACCTTCCTTCCAAGACTTAGTTCTTTTTCCATTCTCTTACATATGTAGACTGGACATGTTATCCTGTAATAGAACTTCAGGAGTAATTCCACAAAACAGTTGTTGAATCAGTTGGGAGAGAGCTACACTTTCTTCTTTTCTGCAGCTGTACAGGTAACGGATCATGTATGGAATACCAGTGGATTTTGAGGATGCAGGATACAGTTCTCTACCTCTGCACAAAACACATAATTTGTCTGTGCTTTCATCTGTCACAACAGGGAAACAACCAGGCTGTCAGGATAAATACCAGTGCTTTCTAGAACAATTCAGAATCTCTTCTAATGCTCTGACAATAGGTGTTTCATTCTATACATACACAGAGGCACTATATCATATTGACCATGCACCCTCCATCATCCACACACAAAGAAGAGCTGCTGTAAGCACGCACACAGCAATTACACAGCAACGGCCAGTGGATTCAGTTGGTGTTGGGCTAAGAAATTTGGCTGCAGTGTCGTCTTCTAAGTGGAATTTAGAATCTGAGCACAGAGGACCCATAGTTTGAGAAGGTATCATGATAAATACTGTGAATACTGTGGAGCATTCAAAGTCTGCAATGGTGGAGATCACATTAGCATTCTGGATAGGCAAGGCATAGGCTAAAAGTGCGGTCTAACTATCTGACCGAAGTAAGGAGCTTGCAGCAGTAACAAAAGTCACAGAGACATGAAGCTTCCATTTTCAAATGCTTACCACCACACAAAATAAAAATATTTGTGCTTTGTCCAGCTGGCAAGTAGAAAATATGAACACAGTTCAAACTACTTCCTGACAGATCTCTGCTTCTGCTGATTGACATTTCTGTCAGTTAGAAAATCGACCAGCTATTTAATACAGATCACCCATATCACTGCTGGGCACACAACAGTGTTTAAGAGCTGGAGACACAGACAAGGATACCATCACACTCTATGTTTGTACAAACACAGGCAGTGATATGGCCTCTTTCTCGGAGACCTTTCAGTATAAATATAAGGCAGGAAGAAATAGAAGAAAACAAAAGCAGATAGGGAGAGAGTATATTGGCAAGATAGACAGCAGACTTAACACTGGACAAGTTCTCCTAGGTCTTGTAAACAAAGAGAAATTGAGGGGGTTTTGAAGCAGGGCTTTTTTTTTGGCAGATGCTTTTATGACCACATTGTTTGCAAAAGGCCTTGGCTAATTAATTGGGAAATAACAGCTTTTTTTCCTTCTGCAAGACCATGCAGGCAGGTGCCTACAAGCAAGCTCTGCTTACGGTCTGAGCTGCCCAGACCCAAGCTAGCTTACATCTGGAAGATACAGTCATACTAATGTGGCACGATGCTCAAACTAACATACCCTGCCTCTCAACTGTGGTCATTAGCTTAGGTTCATGCAGTTATCTTACTCCTGGATTGGAGCTTTCTGGTGTCTGACAAGATAAGGGCACCAGCGGACTTCTCCTGTCTTTCTAGCGTCCTCTATGTACATATTATACCTTATGCCATTGCACACTGTCACCTTTTTTTGAAAAGTGGACTGTCAAAAATCACCAGTTCTCTTCTCCCAGTTGCAGTCCTAAGGAAATTTTTGTCACTCTGCCAAGATGATAACAAAACACATGAACATCTCATGACTCAGCTCACACCATCACCAAAGTAGCAGTAATGGCTGCAGAAGAAACTAACTAATGAGCTGCCAAAGCACTGGGGTAGGAAACAGGAGTATGGATTAGATTCTTTATGAAGTTCGAGTAGAGACCATATGACCCTCAGCACTTTCCTGCAATGTGGCCAAGAACCAGGTTGCACTCTCATATCATAAGCAATCCAGCACCTGCCCCAGTGGCAAATTTTTGGGGGCACTACAAAGGACAGGATTTCCTCCAGTGTTCAAGAAGAAGAGAGAAAGAGCCAGCATATTGCTCACTGGCACACCTCCCTTCTTGACCTTTTAGGTAGCATCAATTTTCTAGCTCCCAGAGAAAGAGAAATGATTGGAGCTGTGCTGACCCACTGACCACTGTTAGGATCCATAATGCGTTATCCTACTCTAAAATGATAAATTTGACTGGTTTTATATTGAACTATGGCTACTGTGGAAAAGATCAAGGATTCAGTCTCCACTAGTATTGTAGGATAACTGCACTCAATTTAGTTTTTACCTTTCTATCAGACTTATGAAGTTGTGCTCAGCCATATGAGAATGCTACTGAGAATGCAACCTGAAGGACTCAGTTGTGGGGAAAGGGGCAATCCAGGTTCCTTGCCAGATTTTAATTCTTCTTTCTTGTGATTTTTTTTCACTGTGACCATCTCACAATTTTTTTGTGGGATGTCTTCCTTCATCAGTAAATATTTGCACAAAGTGCAGTATAAAGATTACACACGGAGTTCCAAATGTGGCTTTTTGCTTGCCTTTACAGCCTAAATAATACTCTTTAAACACAGCTTTAAAAAAGCATATCAGGCATATATACTTGTATGATAACATTTATACTAATATAAAGATGAGAGATTTTACAGTGGTATCTCTGGGACTGCTTTCTGCAAGCAAGTATATGCTTATTTTCTCCAGCCTACAGACTCCTGAGAAGTCATTACAGCATAAAGCTGCAGCTCATGCACTCTCTATTAGCAGGGCCCATTGTTCAGGTTAAGTACTGCGCCAGCTATGGCTACACAGCTTTCAGCCAGTGCAGAGCATAGGTGGATTTTTGTTTGTAAAAGAGCATATGCCCTTACCTCACACTGGAGAATTTTTAAGCTCAAGCCTGAGAAAGCATTCTATTGAGGGCAATACTGGAATAGACTGACACTTAAGTTCTTCTGAAACCAGAGGGGTAATCTGTATTTAAACTCAGTCCTATGCTTTAATCTGCTTTTTTACTATTATGCTATCCTGAATAGAGATAAATGTAAGCATGCGCTTTCCTGAATAGAGCTCTAAAAACATTAACATGCAGCAGTTCAGACAATGATTTATTGGTGTCAAATTTAGCCCTTATCAAAGAACAATAACACAAAGAACAAGCATTGCATCTGGGACATAAAAAGGTTTTTCACTTTGTAACTATATAGCATTGCACTCAAAAGTAAATCCCAGATAGGGAGAAAAAAAAGCTTCATATGATTAAACTAATTTTATTGCAAATGACTCCAATTACAGAGTTTCAGATTTTATATATTTAGCCTGAATTTACAGCTGGTTAGTTCTTTTGAACTGAACTCTGAAATAACTGGGCAAATGCCTTTTTAAAGATATAGAGAAATGTCAGTCTTAATCTTTTGCAGCAGGGGTCACTATAAACAAATCTAAAAAAACCTTCCCATCATAGATTACATATGACAGAACAGAGTAAAATTACTGAATATAGATAAGGAACAGTGCCATTGTATGTGAGCATGAGGAAAAACCCCAAACATTTTTGTATAGGCAATTTCTTTAAAATTAGTTGTACAGGCTTAGTCTATCCTTGTAAGCACGGTGACCTAATTTCAAACTATTAATAGAAGAGAATTAAAGTTGACTCTATGATATGTACTTAGACACAGGAATTTTAATGCAGTGCATCAAAAGAGGTAGATGACACAGGCAGTATTTTTATATTCTGCACAAAGTTTCACTGTTAAGTATTACAAAATATACTCAGGTCAAGTATTTAAATATGATTTTTAGAGGTATTTATAGTCACAATTTTTTGTCCTTAGTTATATAGTGCATCGAGTTCCTGTATTTAAAGGCTGTTTTCACATTAGCACAAGAGCAGCATCTGACGTGAAATTTAAAACAAGTCTGAATCTTACCTATTATAAATGAAAATGTTTCAGCTGAAAAACTGTCTGAGTTTCTAACATGATTTTATATGTATAACATTAGCTGGTAAAATTACAGCATCTCAGTCTTAGGAATGCCTGTTTCCCCAGTATTTGACCAAACTACCCTTTGCTCAGCTCTTACTAGGACAAAAGTGAATCAGCTCTGAGCCTGTAAACACATACTTGATTACCTTCAGATTTGTGAACAGGCCTATTGAAGTCTGTGAGTCAGATCCTCAGCTTGTGTAAATCACAGGCCCTATTTAAGTCACAGAGCTGTGACAGTTTATGTCGGCTGAAGATTTGGCACCAGAGATACAACCCCATGCATAAAGACAAGTATTGCCAGGGCCCCTGAAAGCTATAGAGACCAGGTAAACTGCATGGAAAGAGAGAGATTGCATTGAATATTATTTTGTTTAAAGTATTTCCAGCCCATTAAATACACATTTATTGTGAAGTGAAGACAAAAAATTATGAATTATTTAAGTTTATTACACCTTAGTTACATTTAAGATATTGCTGTTCCAAGGCTGGAGGACAGTTGGCTGGTAGTTATGACCACAAGTTACAAATATTTATGATACAAAGCAGAAGACCTTTTAGGGTAATGGAAGCTCAAAAGGCAGCTTTACTATAACAGCCTACTTGTTCCACTATTCTACCAATGGCTCCAGAAACCAGCAGCCATTAGACTTCATGCATGAGACGGACTTTACAGGATCCTTGCTGAGTGTTAACTTAGTAGATATAGAAGAAAAAATAGCCACAGAGATTGCAGGGAAGCATAACTTTATATGAAACTTTAAGATAGGCTTCTGATGCATAGACATATTTTTCCAGTACTAGAGTGCAAATGTGTAGTTATAAGGAAAAATAATGCGAGTTCTCATCTGCATAGGTAAAAGAACATGAACACTCCAAGTATACTCTGATCTACATGCTCATATCTACTCAGTGGGCTGAGAGAAAGGGCATGCATTTACTTCTGTATCCTCTGAGGTTACCTTTGATACAGCAGTTCAGCTTCACAAAATGATTTCTGTTTTGTAATAACCTATGAAAAATAACTAAACCCACTTTACAGTGGGCTTTATCTTTTTTTTTTTTTGGCTAGCAAAAGCAGTGAAGATGTTTTTAGAAACTCCCATCAACCAAGAATTGAACCTAGACATTTTGCATCTATTTTCTTTGTGAGCTTAAGTGGAAGCTCACCAATCCCTTCACACGGCAGCAGATGCAGAGATAATGGCCCCACAGTTCTCATACTTTAGAATCATCGAACCGTTTGGTTGGAAAAGACCTTTGAGGTCATTGAGTAAAACCGTACCTGTCCACTAGTAAACCACATCCCTGAGCACCTCATCCACCTGTCTTTTAAACACCTCCAGTGATAGAATGATAGAATCATAGAATCACTAGTTTGGAAAGGAAGCACTGGATCATTGAGTCCAACCATTCCTATCAATCACTAAACCATGACCCTCGGCACCTCATCCGCCCTTCCCTTAAACAACTCCTGGGAAGGTGACTGACCACCTCTGTGGGCAGCCTGTTCCAGTGCCCAGTGACCCTTTCTGTGAAAATCTTTCCTGATGTCAAGCCTGAACCTCCCCTGGTGCAGCTTGTGGCCATTCCCTTTTGTCTCATCCCCTGTCACTTGGGAGAAGAGGCCAGCTCCCTCCTCTCCACAACCTCCTTTCAGGTAGTTGTAGAGAGCAATAAGGTCTCCCCTCAGCCTCCTCTTCTCCAGGCTAAACAACCCCAGCTCTCTCAGCTGCTCATTGTAAGACTTGTTCTCCAGCTCCCTCACCAGCTTCGTTGCTCTTCTCTGGACACACTCCAAAGCCTCAACATCCTTCTTGTGGTGAGGGGCCCAGAACTGAACACAGTACTCAAGGTGCGGTCTCACCAGTGCCGAGTACAGAGGGAAAATAACCTCCCTGGATCTGCTGGTCATGCCATTTCTGATACAAGCCAAGATGCCTTTGGCCTTCTTGGCCACCTGGGCACACTGCTGGCTCATGTTCAGTCGGCTGTCAACCAACACCCCCAGGTCCTTCTTGTCCTGGCAGCTTTCCAGCCACTCTTCCCCTAGTCTGTAGCACTGCGTACGGTTGTTGTGCCCCAAGTGCAAGACCTGGCATTTGGCCTTGTTAAACCTCATGCCATTGGTCTCAGCCCAGTGGTCCAGCCTGTTCAGATCCCTTTGCAGAGCCTCCCGACCCTCCAGCAGATCCACACTTCCACCAGCTTAGTGTCATCTGCGAACTTAGTAAGGGTGCACTCGACGCCTTCATCCAGGTCATTGATAAAGACATTGAATAGGGCTGGACCCAGCACTGAGCCCTGGGGAACCCCATTTGTAACTGGCCTCCAGCTGGATTTAACACCGTTTACCACCACTCTCTGGGCCTGGCCATCCAACCAGTTTTCCACCCATTTGCCTGTCCAGTCCAGAGGCTGACAGTTTCCATAGCAGAATGCTGTGAGAAACTGTGTCAAAGGCTTTACTGAAGTCCAAGAAGACCACATCCACAGCCTTTCCCTCATCCATTGAGTCACTTTGTCATAGAAGGTGATCAGGTTAGTTTGGCAAGACCTGCCTTTCATGAACCCCTCTTGACCTGGCCTGGTCACTCGGTTCTCTTGCATGTGCTGCATGATAGCACTCAAGATCACCTGCTCCATGACTTTCCCTAGCACTGAGGTCAGACTGACAGGCCTGTATTTCCCTGGATCCTCCCTGCGACCCTTCTTGTAGATGGGCACCACATCAGCCAACCTACAGTCCAGCGGAACTTCCCCAGTCAGCCAGGACTGTTGGAAGATGATGGAAAGGGGTTTGGTAAGCATGTCCGCCAGCTCCCTCAACACCCTTAGGTGGATCCCATTCGGCCTCATAGACTTGTGGCTGCCTAATTGGCCAAGTAAGTCTCTAACCACCTCCTCTCAGATCATGATAGCTTTGTTCTGTTCTTCTAGCTCCTGGGGGTGTATACACGGGGAACAATTTTCATTACTATTAAAGACTGAAGCAAAGAAGGCATTAAGTACCTCAGCCTTGTCCCCATCCTCTGGCGCAGGCAAAGCCCGAGGCAAGATGCAGAGGCATCTGCGGAGGCGCAGGCAGAGGCATTGGCCCCTGCCCCAAACCTGACCCCGTCCTCGACCCTGACGCCCCACACTCCGAGCCCGGCTCCCTCCGAGCCCAGCGCCGTCTGGCGGCGCGGCAGCCGCTTCTTTTCCTCAAAGCTCGGAAGCCTCGCGGTTCCCAGCAGCCGCCGCGTGGCGTGGCGGTGGGCGAGGCCGAGGGGCGACGGGGCGGGGCCGAGAGGCGACGGGGCGTGGTCTCGGCGGCCGACGGGCGTGGTTATGCAAACGAAGGCGTGGGCGGGTAGACTGGCGGGGCCTATGGCGGACGTGGCGGGGCGCTGCGATAGGGGTGGCCAGGGCGGCCGGTGGGCGTGGCCGGGCAGGTGACCGGCCCAAACGGGGGTGGTCAGACGGGAGGTGAGCGCGGCCGGGACGGTGCCCAGTCCAATGGGAGCAAGCAGAGGCAGGCGGTGGGCGTGGCCTGGCGATGGAGGCGAGGCCGCACCGGTGGGCGTGGCCTCGGTCCGCTCCGCGCCCGCTTCCTGTGGCGGCGCGCGGGCGCTGTTTCCTGCTCCTCCCCGCGGTGCGTCGGGCGGGCGGCTCCGCCATGGCTGCCCTGGCGGCCCTTTCAAACGCGGCAGCCGGCTGTAGGGGGTAATGTGTGGGGAGCCCCCATCCGCGGGTCTGGGCGGGCACTCCGGGTCCCCCGGCGCCGGCAAGCGAGGGCCTTCCCGTTGTCTCCGTTGTTTAGGTGCAAAGAGCCATTGTCTTCCTGGGCCTCCCTTTCTTTTCCGTGCTTTGCCCCCAGCCCGGCGGGGAACGGGTTTCCCTGGTCTTCTCTCGCCCCGCCCCGCCTTTCCCGTGGTCTGTGCCGTGTCTCCATGCCTTCTCCGGGGACAGGGAAAGGCTGGCGAGGTGGCTTCTTCCTGCGGGTCTGCCTGGGAACTGATGTCCTTCCCAGGCACGGGGCGTGTATGTGAAAGTTAACTCAATTAGTCCTTTAGAATTTTGTCGAATGATCTGAGGAAAGTGGGATGTCATCTCGGGGAGGAATAGGACTTGGCAGTACATGAAGTGTATTTAAGGTTTGGTCATGCTTCTGGGCCAAAAATCAGTGATTTGGATGGTGGCAAATCACCAAGCAACAAACAGCACTTTACTCTTAGCTCCCTTTATGCTTGCCAGGCCCTGAAAGGAAGGAGTGGTACTAATGTAATGGACTGCACTGTTCCTATTACCATGTGGAACAGATGTGCATCCTCCATATCCCTCGGGATGGAACACAACCCATTAAATTAAGCTGGATGACAGTGTTACTGTATGGCTAGTTTGCTGAGTTGGGGGAAAGGAGTAGCTGCATGTGATGTAGCAGCCTGTCAATGAATCAGGAGCTGTATCCCTCTGGTTTTGGATAATGTCTGCCTTCACAGGTGGTTTGAGATGAGTGGATTATAAAAATGCATTGGAAGTGTTTGTTTCTCCACCTTCCTGTGCACGCCTTGTGTGATTCATTGACAGGCTGCTGCATAACACAGGGTCTTCCTTTTCCCCAGTGGGACCAGTAGTTGTAGGAACAGGCTTGGAGGAGAGCGCGCTTTCTACGGGCATAATGTTAGTGGTTTGCCTTTTTAGTGGTACTTCTACTAGTCTTATACTTCTTCCTTTCTGATTAGTGTTGGAGACTGCTTGGATGTGTGTGTGTACCTTGTATGTCTCCTTTTCTTTGACTGTAATTTTCCAGGTAGCAGTGGAGTCTCCTGATTTGTGTTTCTAACTCCTTTCTCAGGCACTCCTGACTGGCTTTGTGCAAGAAAAGTCCTTGGAAATCTACTGCATCAGCTTCTCTGAGCAAAAGTGTCTGGGAGTTTTCCAAGGTTTTAACCTCGAGAGGATTACAGTAAGTTGGATTTGTACTTTGGAGTGCAACTTAGTTGTTACAGGTCATAAAAATCTTCTGGAATGACAGAAAAAATTCCATACAAGTTCCTACCATCAGTCTGCATAGCATTTTACCCCTTTGCTGCTGACAGTGCGCTCACAGATTTCTTCTTAAGATGTTATTATAGCATACAATGGACATATTGGAAAATGGAAAGCAAAATGAAACTGTTGAGATCCTACATATAATTATTGAAGTGTGCCATTCTGCTGCTACTGATAATGGTCTGAAATTCACTTGTCGTGTGGGATTTGTTGTGCTTTTTAGCACCCCATATGCTTGGTGTTATAATAAGCTGTCTTTTGGCTAGCACTGTGTGATTTAAGAAGAAGCTGAAAGGCAAAATTATGGTATCCTTGCTATTTTATTGATGCAAGAACAGCAGAGGCTGCAGAGCAAAGTTTGAGGATTTCCTTTCTGGAAGGAACGCATTACTTTAGATTAACTGGAAAAAAGCTTTAGAAATTTCTGTGACTTTTCCTGCTAGATAGTGTTTCTTTGCAATCACTGAAATGAAATTAATTTCCACATGTGTGTATGGTGGTGTTGGTTTTTCCTTGTGTTGTGGATGTTTGTTTTTTTTTTTCCTCCACATATCCTGTACCTTCAAGTAGAAGGATCTATTTGATTGAGTTGTAAGAACTGTATTTTGCTAGTTATGAGGGATTTATGTGACTTAATGTAATAAGGTTATGACATTTAAATTTGCCATAATGTCATTCCTTTGATCATCCTATAGAAGTATAGTCTTTTCTATAACTTCAAACTGTTAAATATGATTTTTTTCTGAGGTTCCCTGTAGAAGGTACCAGAGTCTATTAGGGTTACTGGAGCAATTTCTGATGCTGAGAATTGTTGCTGTAATGTTGGGGCTACAAAACATAGCCTTGTGATGATAGTGCTGGCATTTTTGAGGGGAAGGAGGGTTTTTTCATCTAATTGCTTTTAGACTATTATTAAGCTTTTCTTCCTGTGAATAGTGCCACCTGTATTCACATATGATGAAATTTTGAGTTGTATCTTTGCATGAATAGGGAGGCTGAAGAGAATATCAGTCTCTGAATGTGACTTGAATTGGTCTTTAACATAATAAGGCCTTTTAAAGCCTCAGTCTGCTTGTATTCTACCTAGAACAACTGTTTGGGGAGACAGAGCAGAGGAATGATTGCTTTCTTGATGTGTATTTTGTGCATACCCTTATACAGATTCTGTACAGTAAAGTATAAGAGCTAGACTGTCACTCTTCTTTATTCCTGGCATGGCCTGACACCGAACTACACTAGCCTTATTTGAATGAGTACCTGACAGGCAGGGAGAATTGTGCTATTTACAGCTATCAGGATAGCTTGCATGCGTTGTGTGCTCTGCATTGAATGCAGAGAAGTGGTGGGAACAAAAGAACTGGCAACAAAGCTGATGCCAAACTACTTGGACAGTAGGCCTTGATATTTATCTACAATACTAGTGATTTAAATGGCTTCAGCTCTTCTTTGCTGGACAACATAATAGCTCTGCAAAGTCCTCTTTCATTTTTAAGTGGGAAGTACTTTTGAAGAACATGCTGTAACTGGAGAACTGGGTGTGTGAAGCAAGGAGAATTTGAGTGTTTCAAACAGTAATGTTTCATACTGCCTGCTGTCATTTGGGGGATGGAAAGTAGAAGAGTTTTCTCTTGAACAGGGGCTTAAGAGTCAAGGTGAAGGTTCAGGGTTGAGGTTTCAGCCTATCTTATAGAAGCAAGACATCATACATGGACAGACCTGAAATGAAACAGGAGCTGGGAGCTTAAGTATGTAAATGTAAGCAAGGCCAAAGTTCACAATGCCTAGCTTGTGTTGCCTGGCATGGTAGTAAAATATTATTGGTGAGGTGATTGTTAAGAACTTTTTCTCAAAAACCCCATTTTTTAAAAATTAAAGCAAAGTTTCTGACAATGTACATAAAAAAAAATGTGTTGGCAAATACTACTTGGATGTTTGCTGGCCTCAGATATGAGGAACGCTACTAGGACAAAGCTTGTAGGAGTTCAATATGCCGATTGGCAAGCCAGTGTAATCCTGGATGTTGTAGTTGGATAACTTGTGTGCATCAGTAGGTACTGCATGTTTGCTTCCTTCAGGTGATAAGTACAGGACAGGCCTAACATTGTGAGCACCTGTGATAAGGTATAGCAATGCTGAACAGAGACATAGGGAGGGAAGTAAAAGTTTACTCTTACCTGACTCTAGTATAAATTGCTTACTCTTAATTTTTCAGCTTTGTAATTAGCTCTTCTGCAACTATTGGACTTCTCTGGATTTGGGAAGAGGACACAGATCTATGCAAACTATAGTTTCTTTCCTCAGGGTCGGAATTCACTCTCACTTTGAGTATGATTACCTGGAGGTGACAGAGAAGGAAGAAGGAAGGGCAGTTTTGCCACTGAGACAGTCTATTTGGAAAATGGAATAGGAGACGAGTGGAGAGCTTCACACCACCTTGATCCCAGCATGCTGTGGGAGGGTAAATAAAGCCCTTCCAAGCTCCCTCAACACTTGAGGCAGGAGCCATGGAGGTCTGTATCTTTGTAGAAGTGGAGCACAGAGCAGGCAATAGCTTATTTGATTGCGTTATAGATGCAGAATGCCCATGCATCTACATCATCCATCGCCCATGCCGAGCATAACTGTGTTTCTCTTTCTTACGTCTTCCTGCTTCACTTCAGGGACTGTCTGTAAGTGTTTTTTTAAAAAAAATTTGCAGTAGTTATTCGTCATTGTTAGTGGCATTTAGACTCATTGCTTTTTATTCTACTTCCCTGCCTCCCCCTGTGCAGTGAATCATAGGAGGACTGTTTTTGTTAGTCATTAACTGTAGGTATTAGCACACCCTAGCGCAGGCAGCTCAGGAGGAAAATTTAGCAGACAGCTGTCTGGCAACTTAGAGTCAAATCAGAAGTACCTTTGTGGATTGAAATAAAAAAAATATTCTTTGTAAACAATAAGAATATATGTAGCAACTTTAAGATTGTATTTCTGCAAATATGAAGAACAGTTTGGTGTGTACATTATTAGAAGTGGCGGTGGTTATAAATAGATCCCACTGCACAGTGAAATACTGTGATTTTTTTTTCCTTTGTGGTACCCTGTGTTTCGTAATCATCTCACAGATGCTTTTTGATATTAGACTTTTGTTTTGATCTGTAGAATTCAATTTTTGCTTCTGACCATGGCTTGTCTGTTCATGGAGAGGTATGCTGAAATAAGTTTTGTGCTTTAACACCTTGCGTAAGTTCAAATTAATTGCAGTGCAGGTACAAAAGCCTTTAGAAACAAAGTTACTACCTTTGTCAAGAAAACTTAGTAGATTAATAGTATAGTTAAAGTTGGAGTTTATGTATCTGAGGCCAATCCCAGCTCAAAGAACTGACACAATATTGAGGAGTGGGAAAGAGAACAGATTGTGTGTTAATCTTATAATCTTTTATATTCTGGATCATGTGTGTTTGATGCTTCTCCAGCTTTCTGCAACAACACTTACAAGATGATAATTTTTAAGTGGAAAATCCAAGAAAACAGAAGAATAAAAAAAATACCTTGAAGTGACCCGTAAAGATTTAGTGTTACTACATATCACTTTCTACTCTGTTTCATGCTTTCCTATGTCATTTTTTAATTTGCTATATGGTAATTCTGCTTCATGCAGTGTGTTGACTCGGCCTTACAGATGTAGGAGAAATACTAATCTGTTCATTAAGAACGTGGAAAATGCTTGGTTTCATAAACCAGGAGTTCCTCTCGTATTCTTGTACTGATATGAAGAGTAACTCAATCGCTAGTGTTGGATAGCAGGAGATACAATTAACTTTACAGAATTAGATGTACTCTTGCTGTAATCTTACTCAGTGTAACAGTACAAATGTTAACATAATTTGAGACCCTGCCCATTACTGCTTGAGATGAGAGGGAAATATTAGCAGAAAAAAGACCTTCCAGATGGGACTTTCTTTTTATCTGAGCTTTTGGGTAAGTTGCAAAACTGAAATGGTGATATGCAGAGTGTCGAAAACTGGCAAAGAAATGTAGAGAGTAGTGCTGTGTAGGGGAATGCTGACATCAGCTGAGAGGACATGCATGTTCGCTTTCTCCATCTTGCTATAATTCAATGGGTAACTATAAAGAAGGTGGCAAGAATGTTTGGGAACTGATTGCTGGCTTCCAGAATTTCCTGGAATACTAAAAGTGCCCACCTAGATGGATTAGCTGAAAAAGCATGACTGATAATGATATTGTAAGGTAAACGCCTAGTTTGAAAACAGAGAACTGTGGGATGTAACCATGTGGAATTGATCAGAGTGCCTGCAGAAAAGTGATCAGAGTTCCGTCTGGCTCAAATGTTAGCTAATTCTGGAAATCTTGAATCATGAATAATGTCTGGTTTTTTTTTTCCTCTAGTTCACAGATTAAAGTACAATATAAACTGGAAACATTTGCATGCCTCTGAGGTAGTGGGGGAAAATAGTAATTAATTCAGGACTACGCTGATGACTGCTCAAGCATAACAACTGAAGGAAAACAGAGAAGCAGAGTGGCTGGGTGAAGTTGCAGGTGTCTCAGAACTGACAGTGATAAGGTGCCTGGGAAGCTAATAAGGTGAGTGATTATTTTCTGTTCTGTGGAGAATTCTGTTTTCCTGTAGTAGGCATTGTCTTCTAACAGTCACATAATGGGAATTCAGTCAGTGTTAATAGCACCAAAATGCTGACCTGTTACTGACCATGATGACTTCTACAAGAAGGCATTTTGCAAGCAAGTGAATTGTTGGTGCTATTTGATGTGGGCCTCCATAGTCTTCCTTCCACTGTGGTGCTGAGAATTGTCACTTGAATTCTGGTACTGCTTTACAAGGAAAACTTGCTGAAAGCCATTCATTACAATAGTTCTGCCTTTAGTGCTTGAGTGGAGGCCAAAATGATGTTGAATTAAAGAGCATTTTGCCCTTGAGTTAAATGACACTTTGCAAAGTGCTCATCCAGTGCTCATGCAAACATGGGGCTTCTAAGGCTCACATTGCGGTGGTAAGGCTGGATAAAAGGGCAAGATGCAATAAGTTGGAGAATAGAATGTGAAGAATGGTGAAATTGTGCCATATAAAATCTGTTTATGAATCTTATAGTTATAGAAATGCTTTATTATTTCTTGTTTGCTTGTTTTTTTTTGTTGTTTGTTTTTTTTTAATATTTTTTGCAGGTAATATTTAAGGGTACCTGAAATTCTCTGGCTGAAACTGCCAAATATGATTATTGAAATTCATGGACCCAACCATTGTTAAAAATTCCATAGTGGATTAATTGAAGTGCAGCTATTATAGATGAATCTCAGATTAGGAGAAAGTCTGTGCCTTCTCTTTTTACCTTTTGTAATTGTTTTACGCACTTGGTATGTGCTAATGACCAACTTTTTCAAAATCATTGTTTTTATTATGCATACAAGCAACGGATATTCTTTAAAGGTAAAATTCTAGATCAAAACATAGTCTTCTTGTAGTACTGTTCACATCAATAGCATATTCCAGCTTACTTTAGTAGATCTTAATTTTATTTTCTGTGCCTCTTTGATGGAGGAAAGACTGGCAAAGACAGTTAATAGTATGTCTGAGAATCAGTGCTCTTTTTGCTAGGATAGCTTTACATGCAAGCCAAATTATCTCCATTTGAAGAAAAAAATAATTTGAGATGCTATAGTGCTGGTTTATCTATTTTGCTTAGTTGTAAAGATTGTTGAATTTGTTCTGCTGTGGCCTAAATTTGTGGATATTAAGAAATCCAAACTTGCTTTAGAGGAAAATTTTGTGATTGGTGAAGACATTATGAGGGAACACTTGGCAGCAAGTTAAAGGGTGGAGTAAGAGGATACAGCTTCAACCAAACATTCCCTTTCTCTTCTCACCTCTGTTTCAGATGTCATCTCTACCAAGGAAAGTGAAATCTGAAGCCAAAGCCCTTACATCAAAAGATGATGAACTACCTTCATTCCTTAACTCGTAAGATTACTTTTTTCTTAGGATTTTTTTAAAGTTTTATGCTAAGCATGAACAATTGTATAAGAAAAATAGTCAATTTTGTTGATTTTTTTTAATGCACAGAACTCCAATTATGAGACACAAATTATCTATGGTTGTCATGCTCACCCTGAAGATAAGAATTGCCAGTTGTCCAAATAGAATTAAGTGTGTACACTTCCCAGTGACCAACTTCAGGAAGGCTTGGTAAATTATTCCAGCTATTAGCTCTGCAGTTGCACATGGAAGACCTGTGTTTGTAGAGTCTGCCTACCTTTCTGTTAATTTTTCCTGTTTGGTTCCTTTCATTCAGAAAACAGACTGTCTTGCTTATGTGTTTGGTTTTTTTAACTTTTTTCATAAGCAATATGGTCCACTCATTTATTTTTCAGGAGTTCTGAATCTGGAGAAGAAGAGGAGGAGTGGGAGCCAAAAAGCAAAATCGCCAAGAGACCTCGGTTGCCAAAGAAAAATGAGGCAAAACCTAAAAAAGTTGCTGTTCCACGGTCAGCTGTGGCCAGGAAAAAGGTCAAGAAGGTAGCAATAAAAGAAATGGTGAGTAAGCAAAAGACATTTAATTACGGTGGCTGGCAAGTAACAAGAGCAGTATTTTTCCAGCTCTGGTTCACTTGGTTTCCTGAGCCGGATAAGCTCATCTGATTCCACTGTTTCTGTGAATATCCACAGATAACTGTGGCTTTTGTAAATGTTTGTGTCTCAGATCTATGTGCCCTCTTTTAAAATTTTGGCCAATGATAACGGGACATGATTTTCACTGGAGATATCTTTCAACAACAAATGTAAATAACTAAATACCTCTGTTCTTGTTTCTGTAATGGAAACTCAAATAGCCCTGTTTTCTGTGTTGCACCTTTGATGTCTGATGTCTTCTACCTTTTCACCAGCTGAGTACTTCAAGACAAAGAAGACCTATCCTTATATTTCCTTGCATGGCTCTTTGACTCAGTAGGGGTCACAGTTGTATTGTGTTGCATGTAAGGTGCACATCTATCAGAAGTTACTTACTTCTGTCAAAGGTGAACATGAGGGGTCAGGTCATGACAGAAGCCAGCCCTTCTGGTTAATACTAATGTTTATAAATGTTTTGACACATGTTGGCATATTAAGAAATACATTCTTGGACTCTGAAAATGATCTCTGGGGGAAATTCGGGAAGGAAGGTGTGGCTTGTCCAAGGTTAAACATTATCTTAGCAGACCAAATCTCAGTTCCAGTTCCCATACTGCACCTAACACCTCATTAGTACCCTACTGTTCCATGTTTCAAGATGTGTGGAGGCAAGGACTGTAAGTCAGTGTCTTCTAGAGAGCCCAATTAAAGTCTTTCCGGGATAATTTTATTTGATGTTTTAAATTGCCCCTTTAATACGTATACTTGTATCTTTTCCTCCATGGAAGATGCATGTCAGGTTACTTGATTTCCGGCTTGGCATTTCCCTGACAGATAGAGTAAGGTAAGATAATTTACTTGCGTAAAATGATGTCTGGTATCAAGTCTTCCTAGAGTTTTAACTGAAATGTTGAACCAGTTTGTAACAGTTGATGCTTAATATGATTTCAATGCCTTTTTGGCAGGATGTATCCTTGCCTATTGCTCCTGCAGAAGATAATAAAGTGCAACACCTAAAACCTAAGGAAAAAGGTGTAGACACAAAATCAAAAAGTTTAAAACAAAAGCCTGAAGTGCCGATAAAAATGGAAGCAAATTCATTCCAAGGGAAGAACATAGAGTGTTTAGAGAGTGATGAAAAACCCTCAACAAGTGTTCCGGTAGTGGGAAATCAAGTGAAACATGAGAAATCTGAGGAGGATTTTGCATTTGATGAACCACCTTTTAAAAAGATTAAGTCAGCTACAAGCCCTGAAGGAAAGCCAGTAAAAAATCTAGGAGGCAACAAAGTAAAAGAAGAATTTGAAATGAACTGGGATATTGTACAGGTATGATATATTTTCCCTTTTTTTGAGTTGTCAATGAAACCATTTCCTAGCACTTAGAATCTAACATACAATTTGAGTCCTCTTGCCATCAGTTAGGAGTTTCACAGAGTCATCGTGCTGTTAAGTAGCCATTTAACTTAGCTTAAATTGTCATAATACACGTATAAATGTACATGTTGGTTGGTAACTGTTACAAGTTCAAACTAACATTATTTAAATATCTGTGACCTAGGCAGACCTTAGTATAAAGCTAGCCTATAACAGTTTGCATGTTTCTTGTGTCTCAGCACATGGAATTTTTTTGTGGATATAGTCAACTGAAAATCTTAAAGGAAAGGATGCTGAAAGATGTGGGATGTCTGTGTGCAGTTTCAACATTTAAGATTTAGTGTAAATCATTTAATTGTAGAGACTTAAGTGTATATCAATTTACAGTACTGTTGAGGAGGAGTTGGGTTCTTGGAACAAAAGTGAGATGATAGCTTTGTTTTTTTAGGGTATTAACTCTGAAGCTGTTCAGATGAAGACAGCGTTAGGATAGCTCCTGTTCTAGGAGGCTGGGTATGGTTACGGAAGATTTTAATATGAACAGAATGGGAATAGATAGGGTACATCCTATTCGTCATCTTGAGTACTACCTGCCTGAAAGAGGTGTAAAATTTTGTCCTGAAGTCTTCTAAAGTATTCCTGGAAATGCAGATGGAGAGTTTGATCTTTGTGTGCTGTTTTAAAGCAGTGAATGTGATTGTGCAGGAGTTGTTAGATTTTTAGGTTTCAGAACAAAACTTTCCAACTGCTTTTAAATCTGCTTTCTCCCGGAGTAACTATAGTGAAGCACAAAACCTCTAATAGTTAATATGTTACTAAGCTAAGGTACTTAGTTTGTCCTCAATTCTATATTGATACACTGTAACTTTATCTTTAGCAAGCCCAATTTGTACAAAATCAACTTTTTGAGGCTTGATTCCTCTTGAAACCTGTAGTAATATCATGCTAGTTTCCAGTTACTGGTGGAGTGGGATTTTGATCAGCTTTGGGTTAGTGGGATTGGTTTTGTTGTTTTGTTTAACCATGAGGTATCACAGAATGGTCTGGGTTGGAAGGATCCGTAATGATCTAGTTCCAACACCCTTACCAGTGTTGATTAAAAAAAAAAAGTTCCAAGTTCTGAATTATGTGCAGTTTGTCTTTTTGATTTTTTTTTTTAAATTGTTTGAGGTTTTTGTTTTGTTCCCAGGAGGCACTCTTCTACGTTTTTTCCCTGTAGTTCTGTACTTCTGGAAACATGGTTTGCTGCAAATCTTTTTGAAGTACTGAGTGTGGTGGCTGGATGTGGAGCAAGTCTGACATCCTGTCTTAGGGAGAACAGTAGTGCCTGCTGTCCATTATAATATTCTGGGGGTGGTTTGGAGCTTTGTGAAAGAGGCTGCTTAAAAGAATCTATCACCTCTCCTAAATGTTTTTGGTTGATTTGGTTTGTGTTTGGTTTTTGTGGTTTTTTTTTTTTTTTAATTGTGACAGGCCTTGTCAGAAGTAACGAATGTTGAACCATGGGTATGTGCAAACTTAATTCGCCTCTTTAAAGAAGAAAACACAATTCCTTTTATTGCTCGGTATCGAAAAGAGCTCATCAATAATCTGGAGGCAGATGCCTTGCGGGAAGTCCAGCAAGCACTGGAAGAGCTACGGTAAGTGAGTTAATTCAGGGGAGGTTTCTGAGGAGGACGTAATAACTGGCTGCTGCTTCTGTGTCCCTTGTTTTGGCACTATGTATACACTACAATTATAAAGGAAATCCTAAGGAAGAAATTTTAAAACAGAGATAATTATGCTTGATACATTATTAATTACCAAAGAAAAATTTAGATCTTAATTTCTCTGCAGTTTTCTAAACCTACAGAGAAAAAACTCTTAGTAAAAGAGTAGTTTGTAGATGCTGGAGATATATAGTCTGATTAGATTTAAGCTGCACCTTTTGAAATAGAATCACTAAGAATCTGTTGGCTCCCTGGTTGGAGCAGCAAAGCCACTAGTGGAGAGCATGGCTTGAGGTTGTAGTGTACCGTAAGGGCAGACTATACTATCCTAGACCATTGCAGCAAAGAAATCAGCAACAACTGCTGCAGGGACAGATGAGGCTGCTCTCATTTCTTCTTGGTTTTGGGTGGTTATATATTCTCCATATGGCAAGGGAATAGACTTGCCAACTGTTCTGTTAACACATGGCTTCTTCCTTGTAATCAAGGAAGAGAGATACTTTCCAAAGCTTTCCTGTCTGAACAAGTCATTTAAATTGTAACAAAATAGCTTTGCTGCTTGCAGTTGGTCACAGGTATCTTATTGAAAGTCTAACAGTCTATCCTGTACTTGATGCTGCAGAACCATTTTGACATAAATTACAGCTATGAGTGCTTGTTGACATGGATTTACTTAGGACCTTTTTATTGGACTTCCAGGCAAGTTTTCTTGCAAGAATACATGCAGCAGCAATGCCTATCAAGTATTGTTAGATGATTTTGCTGAAATATCTACCACAAGATATTTTAAAGAAGTTTTGAACTAATTGGAGAAAGAAGATAGTAATTAGAAACTCTTTTGAATTATCAGACTTGGTTTGTTGAGGATTAGTGTGAGATGCAATCTTCTGAGGTTTCAGAGCTTCGTCAGTGTAATAGTCAAGGTCACAATGCCTTTTTAATCCACTGTGCAATGTGACTGTTAATATTAATCTCTTGCTTTTTAGTACTGTTGCGAAGAAGACACATACAATGATACAGAAGTTGAAAAAAGAAGGGAAATTGTCTGGATGCCTTTTAACAGCGTTGTTAAATTGCAGAACTTTGGAAGAATTGGACCATGTGGTCAGTACACTACTTTTTTTCACATCATCCTTAGTTTAAATGTTTAAATCTTGCTTAGCTAAATAGTGCAAAATGCCAAGTACATAGCATGATAAATATTTCTTTGCCTTTTAATAACTGAGTTTTTTTGTTTGTTTTAAGTCTGCACCATATAAAACTGGGAGTAAAGGCACGAAAGCTCAGAGGGCCAAGCAGCTGGGATTAGAACCTGCTGCTCTCTCCCTCCTGCAGAATCCTATGCAACTCAATCTCTTTTCTTACATCAGACCCAATACCAAAGGTAAGTGCTCTGCTTCTATGAGAAGCAATGTCCTAAGTGTCTGAAAATATTTTAAAAGGGGAATGATTTATTTGTTCTTATGTTACTGCACGTTATGCAACCATTTAAAATACAACAGTTCTTATAGCAACATGTGGTAAAAGTTTACATTTAATGCCATGGCTTTCCAATGTTTTCTGTCTTTTTGTGTTGTGAATAGTAATAATTCTGGTATACAACAGATAGAAGTCTGGACATGCTATAGTTGACATCTATGTGTATGGGTAAGAGAGGGAATTGCACTGCACACCTGAGACCTCTCCATGGTTCTACTTTTACTTGAGTTGGTTACTGAAGATGCAACCCTGATTGTACAAGTGGATTATGCTCATACTGTATAGTGAAGTAAATGTCACCCATCAAAGCATATGGTAATAAAACCTGGCCTTGTTTATTGGGAATGAGTGGGAGTTTTTGCTACCGAATGACAATAGGGGGGTTGGAGAAGGTGTAATCTGTGAAATTTGAGCAAGAACTTTAATGATGGGATTGTCGCATACAGACTGTAGAACTGTGTTTCTTTTTGAGTGCAGGTACCGGTGAATCTGTAGGGGGCAATCTCTGACAATAAAATACAAAGATTGCGGCAACCTTCTGTATGGTGTTTAAATAGACATACTCTTCTTCTTCCCTGCCCCAACTTACTTTTTGAATTTTAACATAAAGATGCTCAACCTCCTTAGTGAGACTGACTCGTACTCTCCCACTTTAGTTGTTCTTTTATTTAAATTATCCTAACTTTGCATTGAAAATTAGTTACCAAATATTCTGATTGTTTAATTACTGCATTTTAGTCTAAGTCATTACTTCCTACAGCAGTACATTGCAACTGCACATTTGACTTTTCTGGCAGAGTCTAAAGAGCTAGGAGAATCTTAGTGGTGAATCTTAGTTCAAATAAATTATTTAGGGTGCATTCAGAAGGAAGTGCTATTTGTTGCAACACAAACATTTCAGGTTTTGAAAGTCAGTACACCTATTTTCAATTTTGTGCTAAAAATAATATTGCTTAGGTTTATATGATGATTTACATTTGAAAGGCACATCAGAATGAGTATGAACTGGGTCACTTTTATCAGCTTGGGAGCCAATTTGACAACCTATGTACAGCTTGAGATCAGAGTGATTTTTTTTTTTTTTAAATATTTTTAAAGGGATGAGCCATTTGCTGTACAGGAAAGTTTTCATCAAATCTTAATATTCACTTCTTTTAAATTCTCACTGTTATTAAACTTATACTAAAAATAAACTAAAAAATAAGTATCAGTTCATATCTCAAAGCCAGAAATATGAATGTTAAGGAAGTAGGCTTACCAGAAAACTTCGTTCTTCCTTTTATCTGTGTACATGGTCTAAATTTCTCTGTTTACACAAATGTGTTTTTTTTTTGCAGTGGACACAGTAAAATGCCCATGTGAAAGATGCTTGTTGAATGTGAACTTCTTATTTCTTTAATCCTGACTGGTTTTGGCCTATTCTATCTCATTCACATTCTCTGCTGCAATTAGAAATAAAGTTACCATGTGCACTTCTGGTGCCTGAGTGTCTCAATTCATGTTCAGTATAATGCATGTTTTATCATTCTCAGCTTTGTATTCTAAAATGACATTACTTTTACAATAAGCAACACTAGTTCAGGCATTTAATAACATATTTTTCTTCTCACATTTTTATTTTCCTTTCTGGCAGGTAAGCTTAGCTTCCCCTTCTCAGAAAAGGGCAAGGTTAAATATTTTTATACTGTGTAACTTTGTAGGTCAATCAGAAGCAGGGTTCTGGATTCAGTAGTTACTAGAGCTATGCAGGTTTTTTTTTTAAGTAGTGTTAATAAAACTCTTTCAATATATTAGTAGTCCATTTGACAGCAGAGTGAAATATAATGTGCATTAGAGGAGACAGTTAATGCTGCATCTGCCAGCTCTAGGATTCTTGCTTTTTGCTCTGAAACATTTATCACTGGTCATTGCTAGAAACAGAGTTAGATATATTGATTTAAAATACAAATTGTCAGTTTTGATTGCAGGCGCATATTATAACTTAACTGAACAGTGTTTGTGGGAGAGGATGAGGGTACCCTGACCTCAGAAGTGTCACTGTGCAAACTGCTGTTTCAAACCAGTGGAAATATAAAACTATTATACGGAGAAAAAATGGATTTTTCTGCAAAGGCTTTTGGCAGCTTCTGTATCAGTAGCAAGACTTGTAGACTTCTGCTGCAATTACTCATTATATTGCAACCTCAAAATTATACTTGAATATCCTTTTTTTCTGTTGTAAGTAATTTATTTGCATGATTAAACGTCAAGATCTGTTAGCATTGAAATAAAAAATTATTATTTTTTCTCTCTTTCTAATGCAATTTTGAGTTGTGGTGCTGGTCACTTTAGGCCAATTAAAGATATAATGGTTTCAGATGGTTCAGAAAGGAAGCTTGGTTAACAAAAATCTCTAATGAATTAGGATTCTTCATTGAAACCTATGAAATCTCTTAGATATCTTGCATCCATTTTCTTCCATCTTTTTTGTATTTCCTTAGTGCTTCTGCAGTTATGAAAAGTAATTTTTCATATGAATGTTTTTTAATCCACTGTTTCTTTATCCCAAGGGCTTTCAACTATCAAGGAAGTAGAGGCTGGAGTACAGCATATTTTGGCTGACATCTTTGCTAAAGATAAAGATACACTGGATTTTATCAGGAAATTGTAAGTTAGACTCTTTATTTTCTAAACTTACATGGTAAGATTCAGTCTCCTAGTGTGCAGATACATAACTGACTTTTTTTAGTGATGTGAAAACATTGCTACTGAGAGATTGATTTACTGAATCACAGAATCACTAGGTTGGAAAAGACCCACTGAATCATCGAGTCAACCATTCCTGTCAACCACTAAATCATGCTCCTGAGCATCTCATCCACCTGTCTTTTAAACACCTCCAGGGATGGTGACTGAACCACCTCCCTGAGCAGCCTGTGCCAGTGTCTTTGGGATCCCTGTTACCCCTAAAAATAATTAAAACTGTTATGGGTGTTAAGTGCTTGAAGCAAGAAATTCATACTGAGGCTGGATAGGTTCGAGATGTTGCATTTGTATAAAATATATAAATGCTAAAATTTTTTGCAACTTCACAAAATTTGTTGTGTGAAATTGAACAGACAACTGACCAAACTGAAATGCAGATGGTGGCTTTTGAGTATATGTTTCCTTCAGGAGAAGGGCCGTGTGCAACTTTCTGAGGTCTGCTTGATTTTTTTCTCAGTTCTGCAGGTAATTAGATTTAATGTAACTTGTCATTGGGCAGACTCCAAACTTCATTTTTATTTAATACAAGCACTAACGACTTGTTTAATGGTAAAATATGCTATTAACATTTGTTTCAGATGTCAGCAAAGGTACATTTGTATCCAGTCAGCCTTGGCAAAAGTGTCGTCCAAAAGTGGAAATGAAAAAGATATTGATAAATTCCAACTGTACCATGAATTTTCTTGCAACATAAAGAACATTCAACATCATCAGGTACAAATTTGTATTTTTTTCTTAGAATTTTAATTACAGCAATGGTGAATTTGCTTTTGAAGTTTGATGTTTAAAACTGGTTCTAAAGATGCCTGATTTTGCTTTTTAGTTATTAAAGATAATAGAGAATTCCATGTTCTAGAAATGCAGGTCTGAGGTATTCATTTTGTCTTAAAGTGAGCGAAGAACTGCTTATTCACTATTGCCATTGTCTAATTAATTATCATTAAACAAATATTTATAATGATTTATGTATCAGGGGTTTCAATACTGTTGTGATTTATTTTCAGCAGGTGTCATTCTCTCCCTCCTTTCCCCTGGTGACAAGTGCACAGCAAGCGTTATCAGGAGGGGGATAAGGGCTGAGGGATATTTTATGGTCTCTAGGAGTGAGACTGGAGTAGTAGTAGAGTAGTGGAAACTGCTTGGTTGGAGTGCAAGTATTAGAAGCAAACTTGGATAAGCTTATTCTTTGTTTCTTTTGGATGTTTGTTGCAGCACTGAGTCAGAGCGTGCTGAGCCATTTGACACTCAGCTTATCAAGTGAAACTAGTGAGAAGTATCAGGGAAGGATCCAGAAAAAGTGAAATTGAAGGTGACCTACAGAAGTAGCTCAGGGGAACATCCCATGCACTACTCTAAAACAATATTTATTTTGCAAATCATCAGTATTTTCCTTCTGTGAAGCATCTTTGATTATCCTAAGCCCCAAGCCTAGATCTATATGACTAGAGAAAGAAATAAGGGATGAAGCAAACTTAGTCTAGTAAGAAGCTGGTGACTAGATAGTTACGCTGTCTAGCTCTGTTTACCCTGTTACTGAAGTGTGTTTACTCAGTGAAGTGTTACTCAGTTCAACTGTCAAGACCTTTGTGCTGATTCATAACTAATCACCAAGTGAATGATCTCTTGTTGTGGTCGCTGTTTCCAAGCTTAAAAAAAATCAAATAAAAAAACCAAACAAAAAAGATCCACACAAAGACCCTCTTAGCTGCTTGCAACCAGAAATGTCTTTTTCCTTTAGAAGGCTCACTTACTCTACAGCAGAATGCTTTTCCTTTTATATCTATGACGTGCTCTCATTTTTTCTCTGCTTGCTGTTTTAAAAGTGTAATGTTTTAAATTAATAAAGGATTTTCTTGCATGCCTTGAAATTAATTTATTACAAAAAATAATTCATAATGTTTATGGCCTAATTTTAAAATATCTCGTCCCTCAATATAGACGGTGCTACTTGAAAGACTAAGTAACTGCAAGTGATTTTAATAGACAAGCCTTCTGTAGTTAGTTGAAGAGGTACCTGTAGTTGTTCTCTTTGGAAAAAGTATGAACAATTATATATATTTGTAATTATTTGGTGAAAACTTCCTTCTAAGGGTCTGGAAAAGCCAATAGAGCAATCTAAGACTATTGTGGTGATATATCACAAAGATTTGTAGATTCATCAGAAGATTAAATGTTGTGCTATATGGATTTTTTCTTTTGTTTGGGTCCTTTACTGTTGAATAAATAATTTAACTGTCAAAGACTGCTTAGTACAAATGGTTCCTGGGATGATGGTATGATTTATTTCTTATCTAAAGCATCTTTTTTTTTTTTTTGTTTACCTTAAGAAGAACTGTTGCTTAACGAGAGCCAAGGCTAGAAACCAGGTTTCCCAAACCTGGTCAGTATGCTGACTGTGTGGCTCTACTCTTTCTGATATGGACCGTGTCCTTAATTTGCCTGTTTGATGTAAAGATCAACTTGATCTGTTTTGGTTTTCTTGTGTCTCTTAGTAACTTTATTGCCAGTTTCTTTCCCCATTCTGGCTTTCCAGTGAAGAAGTAAACATTGTTCTTGCAGCTGGTAGTGCTGTAGTCATTGGAAATTTTTGCACACTTTTGTGTTGTCTTTCACTATATATTACTTCAAATGACTATTCTAACACCTTGAATGTTTCTGTATTTTGAATCTTAAAAAGTCTGAGTTGTTTGTACTTCACTGAGTTTTCAGAGCCCAAGGTACGTTGGGGCTCTTTTGTACTGGTCATGGAAAAAAATGTGTTTTCATAATTATCTTAGACATGCAGTTTGCAGAGTTCCTTGTTTTGTAAAAATAATAAACTTCTAATTTATGTTGATTTTTGGTTCTTTGTTAGCTCTCCAGTTACTTTCTTTGCCTCCCTTTTGTGTTTTGATGATAAAAAATGGAAAGAAAAGAAGTGTTTTCTTTATTGACCTTTTGTTCCTTAAGCTTAAACAGTAATACTGTACTTTCAAATGTCTTTCTTAGAATATTCATTTCCTTTATTACTTGACCTTACTATCCTGCTGAAGCAAATTTCCACTTTTTCTTTTATTTTCTTACTTTATAACCATGTATTTTAATACCTAAATTCTTCAGTTTCTCCTTCACATAAGGCTTTAAAGAAATACTTCTTTTCTCCATTCAAAAAGCTGACTTCAAATGTGTTCTTGAATGTGCTTCAAGGGAGTTGTAGATGTCTTCAAGAGAAGAAATTCTCTAGTTTGGTTCTAATCCCCCAGGACTAGGGGTTTGATAGCTGTGTCCTTAGAACACTTGCAAAATTTATTGTTTTAAAACCTTCTTTACTCTGATCAATACTGCCCAAAGACAAATGTTCTCAATGCATTGCCCGAGTATAGAAGTGCTAGTAGTATTAAAGGTCTGTATGCAACCCTAGCTCTGCTCTGGCTTGTGTGCAAGCAAAGGGCATGAGCAGTAGACTAGCATGTTGCCTTTAAGAGAATAAACCGTGTCGTTATGACCAAAGCATTTGTAGCCATGAGTGTGCTTTGCTGCCTGTAGTACAGTGAGATAAATGGGCAGTGCAGTAAACTGCAGCTTGCTTCTATGGTTCTACAGCCATCATTACACATGCTGTAGTTGTGTTACTTTCTGCACAGTCTCTACAGCTGCTGTTTTGTGTGTTGAGACATAGCACAAATAATAAGGACTGGTATGGAATGGAGGGATTTGACTAAAAAAATTAAAATACTGAGCATGAAATGAGAAAGAAACCTTATTTCTTTAAAAAGCCTGACTCTAGATTTTGACGTGATCGGCTACCTTTGGGTGTCTCCAGATGGAGCGTTTTGCTGTCAGGAGGTTCAGCCATTGCTGCTTCCTTTGGCAGCAAGGAGAACTGATTAGATTTTTAGGATGTAGTTGGGTAGCTATACCAACGCTGTCATAACTAAGGAAAAAACCTTCCAAGAGTTTATTTGAATTTTTGACTAATTGTAAGCAGTTCAGTGTTTGTATGTGCCTTGGGGTTGCTTTCCTCTATTTGGAGATGACTGAATTGATGGGAGGAAAAGAATTCATGAATAAAGTGTAATGTTTGAGGCAAGTGCTCTATTTTCAATCTCATACTTAAAAAGGAATTGGATATTAAAGTTCTTGGCAAAATAAGCAAAACTTATTCAGTGAGTCTAAGTAAATCTGGAACAGAGAGAGGAATGCTGTGCAATATGATGGATATCGTATATTTCGATAAACAGAAAAAGATTTTATAAGTCTTGTGACTAGATCAAATTATTGTTCTTGCTTTCTTTTAAAAATGTAAGTTATTATTAACCATTTCCCTGGACCTCTTTCAGTCTTACATGAAAACAACCTTTCTCCAGAACTACAAATTTACTTTGTTCTAGACAAATACCTGTATTTGAACCTGTTGGTTGAAAAAACCCCAAACAAACCCACCTTTATTATCTTGAGGCAGGGGGCTGTGGGGGGTGGGGGGGGAAGAAATTAAGTAATTACTTTCTTAATTGAGCATTTCCTGGATGATAATTCTTCTGTGAATGAATATCACTTAGACCAGGATAGGCGCCTAGCTTAAGAATAAAAACGTAGTGTCTACAGTACAGCTGGTTTAAGTTCAGGTGACTGACACATTCTCCAGATGCTGTGCCAGGGAACAAAATGTGATGCAGATATTGACCACACTATGTAAATGGTGACATTATAATTCTATCCAATGCATTCTCTGTTGTGAGCATCACTTTGATTTCATTTTAGCTTGACATTTAACTTTCTTCTTTTTTTTTTTTTTTTTTTTAGAAATAAAATTAGAGTAAACATGAAAGCATTTGATTTGTTAAAATGTGTCTTTCTAATCTCTACGTGAAAACATTTGCTTTGGCAGTCAAGGTACTAGATGCTATAATATTTCACATGCAATCTTTATTATTAGCTTTGTTGTTCAATGATATGTCAGGCCTGGTATGTCACAGGAGCAGTAAGGCTGAGGAATATAAATTGTTACTATGTCCTGGAGTCATTTTAAACCATTGTATTTAACATATGTGACATGTCTGAGTTAGCTAGTGATTGAATTAAAGTTCATGATTGACACAGAATGCTCTGTTGTGACAGTGCTCAGGGCCTACTACATACAGCAACATGTGTAGTCATACAGGGAAGTCAACCTTAGCAGGTTTGTGGGTTTTTTTACACTTTAAAGTATTTTGGAGAGGAAAATGAAATCTAAAAATTTCTGAGTTTTATTTGTAGCTGCTTCTAACTGTTGTTCTGTTTCTAAAATCCCTTGACCAGTGAGTTTTCTTAGTAAATGCTATAAAGATTGCTTCAGGTGAACACATAGAGAGGTTAGACTGGTAGATACAAGTATCCACCAGGATCCACCACTTGTATTGTCATCCTGTTTTTAAGTGTAAAGCCACAGACTTCCACTTAAAATAGAACTCTGTGTGCAGATAGCATGTGTGCAACCAGGTTTAGTTTTAAATAATGATATGTAGTTTTGTACACAAGGCTCTGCCACAAATATGTGCATACATTTTATGGTTGTAGCATTAATATTAACATAAAGAGTGTATCTACAATGTTTTCAGCTATTTATTAATTAAGTGTGAATAACTGAAAAATTAGTCCTCTTTTCAAATTAGGATGATTACCTTTGTGCACACATTCTGATACATAATTTAAGTTTGGATTGATCTTGGGGAGCAAAATGAAGTCTTACACTGAAGACTTTTTCCCTTTCTCATCTCTAGTTCTGATTGGAATTACTTTTTGATTCATCTCTAGAGTTTTAATTTGGGTTATTAAACAAGATTATTCCACCAACTAAATTCATGCTGATTTGTACTATAACTGTTTTTAAGATGACTAAATCTCGAGGTTGCAGTATCCAGGACAAAATGTATGGGGTTTTTTTATGCCATAGTGTGATTTAATCTATGTTTAAAATATGGATGTTATCTGTACATGCTAGTACTTTGTGAACTGATTTACTGTACCACCATCATGGTTTGCTACAGAATGTCAAGCAAGTGCATACACAGATGTTGATAAGTTTATCTTTTGGATATTTTGTGTGTCATCTGTCTCTGCCATTTATGTTTGCACTCAGATTCTGGCCATTAACCGAGGGGAAAATCTGAAGATCCTGACAGTGAAGGTCAACATTCCTGACGGGGTGAAGAATGAATTCTGTTGGTGGTGTGTCAATGAAAGGTCTGCATGGATACATATTCTTGCAGAATTTTTTTTTTTCCATAGACAGCTGCATACTGAAATGTACCTTGTGTCTCCTTACATTAAGAGAAAAATTTATTTGAATACTCATTAGATTAGATTGAATTAGCAAGTGGTAATTCTTATTCTATATTTCCAACTGCTGTAGCATTATGTTGAAAATATCATGCCTTTGGCTATGTTTGGGGAATTCTGGCACCATTCTTCAAGCAATTGATTTTTTAAAAATTTTCAGTGACTCTTACCTTTTGCTGATTTGATCTCTCAAATTATTTTTTAAAAAAGTGTTTTAAGATGTTTAGCACTACATAATTTTGAGGTTTTTTTTCAAACATTTGTTAAATACATGTTGTTTTATGCAGCATCTCTGTTAGACTTTTTCTTGGAAACTGTGCCTTGATGTCCTCTGTCAGAAAACATTTTGATCCAAATTGTGTGTTTTCCTTGCACATATAAAATACAGGTTTCTCTTTCTCAATAGTTCGAGATTTTGTGCATTGTTTGGAGGGTGTCTTGGAAACTCCTACCTTTGTGTGCTAAAATTAAATAAGCAAAAGGAGGGGGAAAAAAATAGGAAAATGTTCCCTTTTAAATGACTGAAGTTGTATACTGTGATACTGCTTCAGTATATATTTTTCTTCCACACAAGATCCAAGAAAGAAATCTAGTAAAAACCTTCCTTTGCACTGTAGGAATTTAATAGTTCTGTTTCCAACATGGAAACCTCTGAAAGAGTTAAAATATTGTTCGGCCCAATAACATTATATGACCTAGGACTAATAGTAAGTAACTTTTCCAAGGAAAGTATCAGGATTTATAGACACACTTAAGTTTCATTCTAGTTTTAGTACCTGTAATGGAATTTCTGTCCTCCTCTCAAGATGTGTATTCTGTAGGCAGAACATATCTGTCAGTCTTGCTTTTACTGTGTAATGACAGAATTTGGAAATACTGTGAGCCACAGATAATGGAACAGCTTGTCACTGCTACACAAACAGAAGTGGGATGTAAATTGAGATATTTTTGGTTGATTACACTTTTGTGAATCATCCTGAGATGAAAAGAATATTGACCTTGGAAACGGAACTACTTATTAATACTTAGCATTTATGGAACTATATATGCCTATGTCTTTTTAGTATTTAAGGACAACTTCTCCAGCATCAGAAAACTTAAAGATGAGTGATTTTAGTAGGTCTTGGTGGATTAACAGCTAGGACAGATTCTGATCTTCCTCATTAAACTGACAGCTGTGTTATCAAATTGACAAATAATAAATGCGTATTCTGCCCTGTAAGCTTGGAAATCACTATCCAAGGATGGGAGTTGAATTATTTTCACTTGATCAATCAGTTGGTTAGAGTAGAAGGTTAAGAACGTGTATTTGAAGCAAGAATTTCAAAACTTTGCAAAGGTATTAACTAATTTACTGAAGGTCATGCACAAAATCAGTTGCAGAACCAGAAAAGCCATGTTGCTACAAAGCTTGGCCAGTATTCTAGCCACAAAACTCTATCACCTACTGCATCACCTACTGGTCATTGAATTAATAGCAAATATGCTGACCTTTGTGTTCTTCTGAAGCAAATATTTTAGCATTAAATGCTGCTGTGGTGCAAAGTGGGTTTGGAAGACTGGAGTTATTCACACGTGCACTGGGCTCAATGTAGATGCTCTCTACAATGACTATTTTCTTTGCAAGTTCAGAATATTTATTAGCCTATAGAAGAATCAATATTTCCTTGGAATTCAGGTTAATGCTGAAATCTTGGCCATATCCTTATGCCTGGCCCTATGCATTGTATTTTTCTCCAGAAGGTGGCATCTCTGTGATTTGACAGCAAACTTAGATACATTTACTGTAGAACTGCACTGGTCCCAAAGACATAGTTGTGAAGTGGAACATGGAAAAGAATCAGTGAGAAATGGCTAGAGAGAAGCTGCTTAGCTAACTTTGAGTGTAAAGACAACGTGGAATTGTTCCCTGGGAAGAGTGAGAATTTTGTTCCAAAGTGAGATTGCAGCCATGAAAATGAAGTTCTATATTTGACAAAATCTTTTCAGTTTTCAGATGGAGGTCTCAGATTCTGTGCAAATTCTATAGTACAGGCCTTAAAGGTGTGCTGCCTGTGTGTTACCAACTAGATACAAGTTTCATGTAATGTCTTGGGGGAAACAAAACTTTGTGCTCCAAGTCTAAAAGCCTAGCTGGGCTTTTCCTGGAACAGTCATTAATAAATACTAGTGGTTCTTAATATGGCTTGTGTTGATTCTGTTGATGCATAGTTTTACTCTCTGAGATGCATCCGTAGTCTAAGCCATTTATGCTTATAGTGTAAGCACATGCACGTGGAGAGCTGACAAGCCGAGTAAGATGATATTATTTATATGGAGTTTTTCTAAATAGAGCTTCATTTAAAGGGCTTAGAAAGTCAGAATTTGATTATTTAATCAAGAAAAATCTGTTCTTGGAGCAAAGCTTAACTAGGGTTTGATCTTTAAAATTATACACACATGCCTTTGTTTTCTGCAGCAAAGTGAATTTTTTTCTTTCCTCATGAAATATTGGAACGGTTAAAATGCAGTATTTTGCTATGATTGAACTTACTGTTTGGATATTTTTACATTTGTAGCAGTTATAGGATTTCTAATAGAATGTTGCCTAGATAATTTTTGCTTGTATAAAGACAGGTAATAAAAATATATACTGTGATAAACTATTTACAGAGAAAAGATTTGGTAATTGGCTCTAACGGATGGTAGAGAGATGGAAAGAGCTGCCTTGTTTCCAAATTCCTTCTTATTTGTGCTGTGGATACACTCTGGGGGAGTGTAGTCATAGTTGCCATCTGTAAAAACTTCATGTTTATAAAATTGGATGGCTATAGGGAGACTTAAAGCCTCTGCCAGTTTTATATAGGAATGGAAAGAGTCTCTAGTTACATATAAGTGTAATAGAAATACTTTCAAAAAATTTTAGCAAAGTGATGAGGTTGTGCAAATAAGTATTCATAACTCTGGATGTTGTAAAACTAAATGGTAAACTTAATTCTGCTCTTATGTCTGTGTCTATGTTAACACAGTGACTTGATCGCATGTTTTTCAACCATTATATACTAAGACTCTCGGAAAAGCTGTTTCAGGAAATTGTTGATTCCCTTAAAGAACTGAAAGGCTGACTGGGAATGGGCAATTTAGGATTCTTAGTATTTCTGAGTGAATGCAAGTAAATGAGGTAAAAGTAAGATTCTTTTCTAGTTTTGGCTGAGCCTGCACCTCGGCATGTTGTCTAATGGCCACAGTTCGATCACATTGCATAAAAAAAAAAAGCCAAAAAGCCCAACCAAATAAACAAAAAACTTACCCAGACATACTACAAAAAATATATATGTATCTCACTTTGCAGTAGGGACCCAGGTATGTAAAAAAAATACACTAAATGAAGAAAACTCTGTTATATCCATTTAAAAAAAGTAAAAAACAGGTGGACTGTAATACAAAATATTCATAGTATTCACTTCTGTTTGAGTATATCTGGCTGGATCTCCTCAGTCTTTCTCCATTCTCAGTAACTGGTCGATCTCCAAGTCAGTTGTGCTGCTTCAGGCACTCCCCACCACCCAGTAAAATTGCCCTAAACAAAAAGTTCAGTTCAATAAATACTTTGGATTTCTGTTCTGGGGAGTTTGAAACTGAGGTGAATTCTAGGACAGAAATTGGACTAACTGTCATTATGGCTATACTACTGCACAGTCTCCTTAGAAAAGGAAGTGCTCCAAAATGTTTGGCTCAGAAAAAGTTGGGAAATAGTCATGTGTTGAGTATTATTTCCTTTCTCCTTTTTCTACAACATTATTTACACTTAAAATATGTCAGCCATAGGTAAAAAAAGGAAAACAATTTGCTAATTATTTGTTTTTTGATGCTTAAGGACTGTTGCAAAACTGATAGATGTCATTTTGAGTTTAGAGATACTGAAACCGTTCCAAATGAAATTTCCCTTGGGTTTCATCAATTGACATTAATTTAGCTCTTGAATTTCTGTCTGGGCTCAATTGCCTTACATCAGTAGCTCTGCAGTGATACTCTCAGAGGTCGTTTAGTCATTTTTTTTTTGTGTTGAGGAATAGCAAATAATGCAACCCTAAAATGGTAATATGAAATTAAACTCTTCATTCAGTTGTGGTAATCTTTGACTTCTCAAAGTGAAAGGTAATATTTTTTTGTATTTTCTTTAAATTAGAAAATATGATTGCATTTTAACACCTAATAAAAAAATGAAAAGAGATAGGTCTTGTCCTTTGTCTGATAGTAGATCCATGAGCAACTTCTCATTCCATTCATATTTGAAGTGATAGTTTCATTGCCTAATTATTGTAGTAATCATGCAGTTCATAGGACACGCTTTTTTTTTTCCTAATATTTTGCAGGTGGAGACCAAAACAGTTTTTAAAACCAGAATTTATGAGACTGCTACGGAACTCAGTAGAGGATTCATATAAACGCCTTATATATCCTCTTCTCTGTAGAGAATTCAGGTAAGCCCAGAATGAACATGTTTATTCATACTACTGTTTTTTTAACAATTCCCACCCCAGCTTTTTATTAGAGTATCTTTTATCCATTTGAAAATATCAGCCTGATTTTAATCCTCTGTGCTTACAGAAGCTATATGGTCTTGGATCTGTAGATTTGATTTGTGGCCCTATCCAGTTTAGGCTACGGTAGGGAAATGATCTGAGAAGACATTTTATATATCTACATATTTGTTGCTTGTACATATGTACAGTTTAGATGTACTTTACTATAATACTTTTATCTTTATCCTTGTATGAGCATTAAGCCATTATGTTATTGAATTTTTCTGTCATCTCGCCATGTCATGGCAATAGTTAGTGATGTTATTCTGACTCTTTTTTACCTGTCTGAGAGAAACCCTCAAAGTAAATGTGATTGGAATTGTCTCTCGTGTTTGTCAACTGCGCTTTGTGGAGAATAAATTAGTTGATGTGTTAAGCTGACATCTTTTTTGTGGGTATTATGGTGGCTCTAAAGAAGTCAGTAAACTTATTTCTGGCAATACTGTAGTAATGATGTCATCAGACAAAGTATCAATTCTAAGATCTGTAATATTGTTTTAAGTTTAAAGAAAATATAAAACTCAGTATCAAAGTAACTGTAATTAAACAGGACATCTTCATGGTATACTGTAGGAATTTACCACATAATCGAAATGATGTAATATGTCAAAAAGTCTACATTCTGAAAGCATTATCTTCTAATGGCTAACAGTACTGATGGTGTCATTCTTCTCTTGAATATAGAAGAAGTTTCTCAAAACATGACATGTTTGATTCTGGCAAGGCTTTCTGATATGGGACCTAAATTTTAATGCCTGTTTTGAGGTAGTTCAAGTGGAATATTATCAAAGAGACCCTGTTTCTTTGACCAGAAATGCTGAAATGACTTATATCAAGGTGACATGAGTTGGTTATTCAGTACCTAAAATCAACAATCACATTCTGAAATGTAGTTCTTCTGTGCCTGTCTGGCTGTGCTCTTATGTTTCAGTTCAAATTGGAGTTGTTTTCCTGGCACTTCTTTTTATGAGCATCCTTAGATTAATTTTATGTGTTCTTCCCTTCAGAAAACAATTATCAGCTAGTGTTTTGAACAGCAGATATTTCTAATGGCTTTTGGGTTTCAGCTGTGGTATGTTGTGTTTGCTCATTTGATCGGTGGACGTGTTTTTTGATACTGTGAATTTCACAGATTTTTGAAAGTACTGGGTTCACTTACTTTTTATGACCACAGCACATTTAGCTACCTCTAGAATTAAACTCTTGTAAATAAAGAAAAAAGACTTATCTGGTAGTGGGGTTTAGTTTTACCATAAATGAACAAACTGGCATAAGGGTTCTTTAAGGCTCTTCTATAATATCTTTGCTTTGTGGTTTCTGCCACAGGGCTGTACTGGTGTATGTGTTCTATATAACAGTGAGGGCTGCAACAGCAGCTGAAGGTTTTTTGTTCTCTGAATTAAAAGAGAACCTCTAGAGGTAGAACCCTTCTACCTCTAAAATGTAGCTCACAGGAGATAGATACAAAGAATACAAAAATTGCTTCCTGTTCCTGAGTGGATATCTGCTTATGTTTGGCTTATTGTGATAATTTTCATGATTGGTGGTGGCTGGTGAGGAAAAATTGAAACATCCTTACAGAGATGAATACAGAGCACCTGCCAGTAGTATTCCTGGTCCATGACCACTTAACCCTTATTCTTCTTTTATTCTCTTTCTGCCTACACCAGAAGGTGACTTTTAGGACTCTTGCAAGACCTGCTAAAGTATTCAATAACTCCCTTTTAGCATTAAGATTTCCAGCCCTCACTGTTATTTTCCCCCCCTTTTTATTATCATTAAATGTTGGAACAGAAAGTTTCCAATAGTGTATTTAAACTTCTGGTGTTTCTAGTAATCAGAAGAATGAAAATTGCCAGCAGGACAGTTACCTTATTTATTGTTTAATTTCCTTTCTTCCACTCTGTCAGATACTATAATTTCTTGTATCTGGTATAATCATGTCCAGTGTTGCTTTTGGCTCTTCAAAATACATTTTATTTTGTTGCAGTACTGCATGGAATTATTCCATCAGGATTTGATGTAAGTGATGTGGCACGGACATATTTTTTAATGGATAATCCTTTCCTAATTTTCCATGCTTTCTCAAAGTGCTTTCTCTTCTCTGTCCTGAGGGACGCAAACATTTCTCTCTCTATCTTTTGTACCTGAAGCTAGTTTGCAGATATTTTTCCATAGAAAAGATTGCCTGTCAAAATGTATATGGAAGTGGGGAGTTTTAAAAACTCAATTTAAAAATTGAGTCTTATGACATTGAATATAGAAACTAGTAGGTCATCATTAGGTTATTTGCTTTTGTTACAATAAATCTGTTAGTGATATACAGTCTCTGTGCTTAGTAGAGTTCAAAGGAGGGGCTAAAAAAAAATCTAACTTGCTTGTTACTTTTTCTAAAGTAGCAACTGAAGGGTTTTGTTTTATTTTTTACAGAATAACCATTCCTCTTGTGTTTAGAGAAGAGGACAGGTGTCCGCCTCTGCCTTATATCTCTGCCATATTAATGAGAATTGTAACAAATTGGAAAAACATAATGCTGGGCATCTTGCCATTTGGATGAAGCCAGTAGTGTTCTAGAAAAAGAGAAAGATATTAGATTGTTTGAGGTAGCTTCATATTTGTTCAATGGTCAACTGACTATCCCAAACTTAAAATTAAGGGCCAGTGCTTAGGGCAGTAGATCATGTTATTGATACAGTGTTGAGCTAGAGAAAGAAAGAAAAGAGAGGTGTATATGTGAAATTAAAAAATACAGGATATTGTGTAATAGAAAGGACATATGTTATGTTCCCCCTACACACCTGGCACTTTTAGTAACATTTCCTGTTACTATAAAAATTTCTGTGTATCCATGCCAATTTGAAACTTGATATCAATAAGGTGCATGTAACTAATAGCATGTGTTTAGGGGCAATTTTAATTCATGCACAAGTCTCCCTTCACAGGTGGAGTGATGTCAATTTGCAGTGTGAGAGGAACTGAGCTTATGAGCAATAAGGACCTCATATCTCTGGGATAGGAAGGAAGCTGGATCTTGGCTTGTCTCTGTACAAAGCCTCCAGTCCAAGAGCATTCAACCTTCCTTTGTTTACAAGCCACTCATTTCTATGCACATGTAGCTGATTGAATCTCTATTGTGCATATATGTAGAAGATATATACAGCTGTGAGGCTTAGGTATTTACTTCATTTTCTCTAGTATCTCACAAGTGGCATTGAAATGTTCTGTCAATGGAGTCCCCATGGAAGAAGCTCGTTCTGTGACTTAGGTTATTTTTGTTTATTTTTTTCAGACTGGGAGAAGGATTCTGCAAGACTGAATGATCAGGAAAGGAAATGGCTACTGAAATTCAGTGGAGATGAGCGAGTGTAAAATTATGCTTGCGAGGGGAAACAGTTCTCTATATAGAATATCATGAGCTCTGAGCTGTCCTGATACTCAGGAAAGATGCTTTGGTAGTGTGGAGGGTAGCTCCACATAAATGTTGAGTACTCAGAAGATAAGATTATTTAGTTAAGGTATAAGGACAAAATGGTGAATCATCTATTTAGTTGACCTGTATTTGGAGTATTAATGGCCATTTTGGTCCCCTCACCTCTGGGAGGAGTAGAGGGAATTAGTAAAAGAACTTGCTATAAGTACAAAAGGCACAGTGAAGGTGAACAAGGTATGAAATAATTTTTGTGTGAAGGATTAAGTAGGCTATGACACATCAGCTTGGAAAAGAGAGGACTTGGAGATCAGTGGCATGTGAAGGTTGGCATAGGGTTTCTAGGGATAAATTTTTGTTGTCTTCCAGTTTAGGATTTAGGAGGCCATAAAAATTAAAATGAATCATCTTCCAACCAAAAGGTGGCAGCTATTTCCGTGTTTTGTGATGGACTTGCAGAACTTGCCACCAAAAGGCTATGTGGATGCCAGAAGTGTGCCTGTGTTCAGTGGGAGACTGGATGGTTGGACACGAGAGCTGTTATAGGCTACTAAACAGACAAATCACATCAAGCTTGGGAAATGTTCTGAGCTGGAAATAGAGGGGAGGCTACAATAAGATTATAGGATAGGTATACTAGTGCTACCATATCATGTGTCAGCTCCCTAGGCAGCTGCTTGTACAGGGTACTGAGATAGCGGGACCACTTAACTGAAGTAGTGCAGCCATTCAAATATTCTTGTTTTCAGTCATGACAATATACAGAGAATCTCATTTTGGTGCTGGGGCATATTTAAATTGGTAAAGAGTCATGGAAAATGCATGCATATACCCTGCAACATCTCACTTTAAATGATGCCTGCGTTAATTTAGTATACACAAAACCAAAAGCCATGGAGATATAAGGTAGACTTTTGCTTGGAAAATGTTTATTCAACAATATGTGAAAGAGTATCTAGGCCTATCTGTAAGCAGCTTTACAACAAGAGAGATGATGAGGATTTACCAGCTCTTTCTGTACCACTGTAGGAAGAAACAGGGGTTCGAGTGATTGTTTGGTAGAGTCCTAGATGAACTTAAGTCAGTTCCTTTAAGTTCCTTGACATATGAAAATTGCTCAGAACAGCTTTATATCCCACCAACTCAAATTTCCATTTTGAAGGGTTATGTTTGAATTGTTTGTAACCTGCTTGTGTCATGCATTGATTAACTTAAACAACTTGAGTAATTTCCCTAAGAAAGGAGTAAGCTCCTTTCTTATAGGTTATATAACTGGAGAGCAGGGTTGGTTTTTTTCCTATAAAAATAAGCCCAGATATTACTGTTTTCAGTGATGAGTAAAAGGAAAAGGAGAATAAGGGCACTGTCTACCCTTTAAGTTTATATGAAGGCTTTACTGGATTGCTGTTGTTTGTTCAATTATTGTAGTTATTGTCAATGTAATGCAGCTGAAAATGGCACAGTACTTGCAAAAGAAAAGGAAATTAGCGAGGTGATAAATGTTTGTCCTTGGTTACTTTTTCAGTTTTGTTTGTTTTATGTAAGATTCAATGCCCTGACAAAAACACTTATCCTTATCAATTATTGTCTTACTGGCCACATCTGGCAAATAAGACATCGTGCATCTTGTACACCTTCACTCAACAAGGCTGGTATGTTTCTCATAACACTCTGCAGTAAGTATTCTCGCTTGAAGTCATCAGAGTCAATTCTTGGTGCACTAACTCACTTCTTTCTGTTGAAGAGTGTGGAAAAGAAAGGTAGGGAACATCATGAGCCCATCAGTTTTCTAGTTTGTTTCCAAGGAAGTGGAACACTCTCCTAGATAGACCTCAAATCTGTATACTTCTATGATGACTGCTGAATAGTTTGTAGACCAAATTACATGTCTCATGAGTCATGGTGTGTTAGCAATTAAATGGTTAGGCTCTTCCTGTTTCTCTCTACTGCCTCTCAGCCTCTCTTTCTGTAGAACTGGGAAGTTACTTCTTCAAATCTACTTTTCTTTGCAATTGGGTATCAATTGTGACACGGAGCTGCTCTTTGCTCAAAATTAGGAGTTGGTATTTGAATATTAGTTGGTGTGTGTACATTCTTCTAAGTGTTTTTATTATTCTATTTATTTTGATTTACTCTCTTAGAACCAGAATGAGATAATCATATAGCTGATCCTTTTTTAAAAAGTATCAAAAACTTGTTTGGAAGTGTAATATTTCATGAAAGATAATGAAAATGTGATTATGAAAAACCTTACAACTTTGGAACAATTGAAAAGTGCATTTGAAAGGTAATTGAGAGGAAAATGTGTTTTTGCTTTTATTGTTCTAAGATCAAAGTTGACATCTGATGCAGAGAAAGAGTCTGTGATGATGTTTGGGAGAAATCTCCGGCAGTTGCTTCTGACCAGCCCTGTGAGGGGCCGTGTTTTGATGGGAGTAGATCCTGGCTACAAACATGGCTGCAAGTTGGCAATTATTTCACCAACCAGTAAGTTTCAATTTCAAATATTTTTGAAGGGACTGATAAAAATATATTAATTTAGAGGAAGAATAGTTTTAAAACCTACTTTTTTATCAACTCAATAAAAAATTTTTGGTAGTGCTGCATCCTGCCATGCAAATTCGTTTCTTCAGGCTGAAGGTTGTTTCTGGCACCTGGATTCCATTGTCTGCTTGGGTGTTATTACTCCTCTCTAAAATATAATCTAAAGTCCCTTATGCCTTCTTGAATACCAATTCAAGTAATTGTGCTTCTCAGTAGTCAGCAAAGCAAACATCTGGCATTTTTATTGTTTAACAAAGAACTTGAAGTCAAATACTTTCTATAACTTGCCTTTTTTTTCACGGGTAATGTCTTGGACATCTGGATACTTGATCAGCACTTTTTGTTTAGGAGTAGGTGTGTTAATGTGAGGTTAGAAACATTGTATTTGTGGAACTTTTTTATTTTTTGCATTTTTGACGGATATAGAGCAGAGTCTTTCTAGTTCATGCTAGTCTGGTCTGGGGAGATCTATTTAGGTCCATGCAAAAATGGTTTGTTTTCCTTTTATTTTGTCATTGCTTTTTATCTGAGAAAATATCTTTCCTTACACCCACTCTGAGTGGATGTGTTATTGACACGTATTAAAATGGCAATAAAGTAAGGTAAATGGGTTATTATCTGGCATTGCACCATAAGCTTTGAGTACCAATTAATATAGAGCTCTTTCCAAATATTATAGGTGGTATGATGGCAGGAGCTGGCATTGGAGTTCTAATGCTCCTGGGCCTCAAGCCCTGTGACTGCATTCCCGATTTTCATCTCTCTTTACTGGATCTGTAAAAAGAGCAATAGATCTTTTGCAGTGAATTGCAGTTTTTCTCTTTGATGTAATATACTTTATTTGCCTTATATGAATTGATGCTCATTATTTGTTATGTGTCTATGTCCCCAGGGAATGAGACAATGTATCAACTCATTTTACTTTGGCACCCAAAGAATTCTTGTACTCTGCTCACCATACATTTCCTCCAATCAGATGTAAGGGAAAAAAAAAAAAAGGGAAAGCTGGCATATTGAGAAGTTTTCTTTGCGAATCATCAAATTAACTTCCATATTTCCATAGGATATAGCTTTTGGATCTTGTGGTTTTTATCAAATGGCTTTGTCTTTCATGATTGTAGGTCAGATACTCCATACCGATGTTGTTTACTTGCATTCTGGTCAAGGATTTTGTGAAGCTGAGAAGATAAAGAGGATACTGCTCCAGTACAAGTAAGCTAAAGAACCTTCTATTTATTACTCTTTCTTACCCAACATAATGAAAATCTTCACTATACAAATAACTTGCTTTTGAGTGGAATAAATATTCTAATGATTTAACTGTAATTATTTTATGTAGTTCACAGCTTATTTTTCTTTTAATGCTTTTACACAGTGTATATGTTAGAAGCATATGAAATCAAACTATGACTGTGACTAAAGCTACATGCTATGAATGTTTCCCCATAAAGCTCTGTCAATCCATTTATTTTTAGGAGTAGAAACTAGCATTCAGCGAAGGAATAAATTTAGCTTCACTCTTCCTGCCCCTCTCCCCCAACGGCCCCCAAACCACTCATTGATCTTTCCCTGTTCCAAAAGCCATATTTAGACATTGGAAGAGTTTTATTAAGCTAAGGAAATCCTGCTCAGGTAGATCTCCAGACAGACTTGCAAATAGGTGTAGCATGATTAAAGAGTTGTTGTATCCAACTGTTTTGGGATCCCCTGTGGACAGACATCTGCTCCACCAAGTCAGCTGCTGAACTGCCTCAGCATATAGTCCAGTTTGTCTTTAAGCATTAGATTGGCTTTGAACAAGGTGTTTTGATGGCGGACTGGCTGTGGTGGGGGCAGTCAAGAGGCAATGACTTGAAAGCTGTTGGAAACTGTGATATTCCTGTTAAGGAATTAAGATTGCTTGGGCTTCTGTTTTTTCATGACACTTAGCAGATTAGGGAAATAAGAGAGGAAATGATTTGAGGACTGTAAATAACAATATATTTCTTTTATGAATATGAAGTATCATTTTGGGTTTTTTTTTTTTCCTGTGGATATTACCACTGTTCAATTCCATTACACATGAGTGAAAATTTTGATGCAACTCTTGAACTATCCCATTGAAAACCTGTTAAACACAATGTGATAATGCTTTAAGTCTGGGCATTGTGTTATATAGAATAAGATATATGGATCGTTGTTGCGTAGTGAATGCTATGTATGAAAAAGTCTAATAATTAAGAGTAATTACTTATCTTTTTACCCCATGTAAAGCTGTAGCACTGTTGTGATTGGCAACGGCACGGCCTGCAGAGAAACGGAAGCTTACTTTGCTGACTTAATTATGAAGAAATATTTTGCACCACTGGATGTAGTTTACTGGTAAGATTGCTTTGCTTGCTGCAATAGTCATCTGTTCAGCATGTTTTAACTTGAGAGGCAGTCATTTAAATGTCATTTTTTGTAATGTTTCTTTTTTATTGCCTTGTATTTCTTTTTTTGAGTCAAGCATGATGCATCCTTCTAGACAAAGGAAAATGGCTGTAGCTCTTTAAAGCATGAAAGTAGTTCTCCTGAGTCAGTAAAGGAGACTCACTGAAGCGTTTTGTTTTACCTTCCTAAGGTTCAGTCCATTGCTATTACCTTTGCAACATGGTATATGAGAATAGCAGCTCGAACAGCCAAGGACCAGTGTTTGGCATTGCATGTTTATTGATAAATGAGGTTTAATTGCAAATAACATTTAATGGCAAATGATAAAGCTTGTGTTATCTGACTATAGGCTGGAAAGCTTTCTAGTCCTGTAGGTATTAAATGGTCTGGAAATAAATGATTCGTTAATACCTAGCAGAAAATAGTGAAGGTATAAATCCTCTTTAAACTTCAACTTCAACGTTGGAGTGAAACAGTAGTATATAACGTTCTTTTTTTTCTGTGTAGAACTCCTTACTTTCTAGTTCACCATTTTTTTTTTAAAAAAGTATTTTTGGTGATCTACCTTGAATTATCTTTTGTGCTGAAGTTTAACAGCAATATTTACTTTTCACTGTATTAACATACTGAAATAAGTTATCTGAATTTTTGAAAAAATTATAGCTTTTCTCTGTTCATACTATTTTTTATATATGTATATACTCACACATTTGATGGAGCCCTTTCTCCATAGATTAAGAAGTCATCTTACAGAAATGTTCAGAAAACATTATTCCAACTAGCTACTAACTTATGCCATCATTTAATTGCACTTGATTGTTGTTTCTAAGATTTCTAAGTAAATTTGTGCAAGATATGATACTCTTATCTTAGGAGACATAGCAGTGTTTTTCTTATTTTAATTGTCTGCAAAGAAAGGAGGTTGTTAAAGCTTCTGAAAAATTAGACATCCTCTTTCCTGAATCCAACTTGAAAACAGTGGCTTTTTAATGACTGTAAATAATGGAAAACACCACATACTATATGTTTTTGGCAATGGTTTAATTTCACTGTTGTTCACTTCATATAGTTAAAAATGTAAGCACTTTGAAAAGTAATAGTGCTTTAATTTACTTATTGATCACATGCTACAAATTGTAAAGACTTAATTAACAGAAAAATGTACTTAGGGCAGATGATTTTCTCACTACATTTTCCTCTTTTGCCTAGATATTTTCTCCCTGTTTCTAGTTCAAGATTATAAAATTTGCAAAATAATTATCAGTTTGCTTTTTTTTTTTTTTGGTCCAGTAGAACTATTAGGTTCTTGGAACTGATAAAAGCTCCTATGAAATAGCAGTTGGTATAAAAGCTCTAGGGCAGAAGTCAAGTTATCAAGTTGTTTTTTTTTTTTTCTGCTAGTGACAGATAATTTTCTGACCTTTCACTTTTTCCAAAATTTATTGTGATATCTGTAGGAAAAACAAATGCAGTTGTTTTACCTGCCAGGTTAATTCCTGGCAATGAAAATTTGCATAATCAATTGCCTTCAGTATATGCTTATATTGTCAATGGTTTTCTTGTGCTGTGCTCCTGTGTGGTGAAGAGCTAGTCCCTGCTTCAGAATTTGTATGCAGAACACTGAGCTACTGTGTATTAAAATGAAAACCAGAAGCCTGCAATTTTTTTTTGTACTGCACGCCCTAGGTGATGTATTTGATGCTGTTGAAGTTGATAGAAAGGTGTTTGTGTGTACATTTATGTGGGTTTATGAGTATGGTGGACTTGTAGCTGAATTGTCACATTTTGACAGCCTTGACTGAGTTTTTCTTGAGGATTATAATTCCCATGTTGTCCTTTATGCTAAACTAATTCTATGTGGGTCTCATTGCATTATCCAGTGCTGGAGTTTCCCAGTCATGCTACTAAATCCTGAAAGATAGCTACTCTGTTTGCTCTCTAGCTCCAGAAAAGTTTCTCCTTAATCTCCTTGGTATTTCTCAGTAACAGAAAGGAATGATGAGTCCAGACATATACCTCCTCACTTCAGATAATCTAATGAAATAGCTGAAATTTATGTCAATCTGAGTTAAAAACTGTAAGTGATACTTGCTAAATGAGAAATTAGTGCTGAATAATTATTTGAGCAATAGGTAACGGTAGGCATATGTTGTGAGAACTGCTCTATCTCTTGAAAGGGATCTGTGAAAGGTGACTTGGCAGAAAATGTATGCTCTGCTGATCCTCTTGATGTTTTAAATAAAATCCTCTAGAGCATGCAGCCTCAGACCACAAAGAACTTTTCTGTTTCTATGTATTCTCCTTGATTATGTTGTTTTCTCATGATGGGGGAAAATACGAGGGCTTTGCTTATACATAGGCAGAGTACAGATCTCTAGTCAGTTCTGTGAAAACCCTTGTTGTATTTTTGGATTAAGTGATCTTTGTAAATTATTTTTCAATTAAAATCTAAGAAGCAATTTAAGTAACGTTGAAACAGTTAATTTTTAAAAGTCATCTGCTTTAGCAGGTTGCAGTTGTAACTAGAAAATGGGTTTACAAGTCAATTCAGTGTTTGAACTGTGGAGAAAAAAAGCATAACGGAAACCACAAATGAGAAAGCAAATCAATAAACCAAAAACCTGACAAAACTCTTATCAAAATAATAATTAAAAAAAAAACAAACAAAACCCCTCCAGTACTTAAGCTGTGACAGAATGTGTCAGTTGCGCATAACCATTTCCCAAGCACAGCTTCTCATAGTGATGCACTGGACTGTGCGCAGGTGCCCTTGTCCTTGCCCTGGAAATCCTTGCCCAGCAAAACAGAGCTTAGTTCATTGCAAGTTTAAGATAATTGCCAATTGTATTTGTGTTTGCAATCTTTTTCCTTAAAGGAGTCCAAATGCAGAATGGCTTGGCAGATGAGGCTGAGTTATTTTGTAGTGCTTAAAAACAGAATCCCGATCAACTTCTTAAGCTGTCATTCAGAAAGGTGGCTGACTGACAAGTACTACAGACTTCAGTTTCCTTAGCAAATAAGGCTTGTAATATAATACTACTTAATTTGTTTCAGAAGTGGGGAGTAGGATCAGAAATTATTATAAAAACATAAAAATCTGTTAATATTTTTCTGTCCTGATCATCATATGGATCTTGAATCATGCAGTTTCAGGGAAATGAGACAATAATAGCCTATAATTGTAGGAAGAAGTTGTGTGCAATTGGTGCATGCACAACTAATTTGGACAGGTATGCTTTCTAATGAAGGTTAATAATAATTACAAGCTAAACAATTGATTGCATGTATGTGCAATACATGCTGATATACGCTGAAATAGTCCCTCTGCTGCTGAAGTCCTGTACAATAATTCACTTCAGAATTGTGCATGAGGTTATTTCTTGACTTTAGTATCTGACTCTAGTGAGTAATTAACTACAGACTTAGAGTACATCATTTCACCTTATTTTAAGTTGTGTGGCAAAAAGCAAATTAACTTATTCTCGCTTCAAAATATTTCAGTTGTGCCGCTATCAACAGAGTTCCAGAATTTTCACTTCAGTTTCTTCATTTCAATTTTCTCTCAAAAACATTACAATATTTTATTTGATGACTGCTTTGTCTTTTTTGGTGCTAATAAATAGATGAAAAGCCAGCAATTAAACCAAATCCTTGACAATGGCAAGTACAAACTATGTACAGTTTTACTGATATTTTCCAAAGAGAAGACAAATCAGTGAAGACAGTAATAGGAAATGAGGCATATGGCACGATTTTTCATGTGGCTTCAAAACCTGTCTCGACTCAGTTTGACAGTTTTTGATTTAAAGCAAATATTTTTCACTATTTTTGTAACCCACATGCTTTCAGATACCTACATCCAACCTAAATAACTGTAGGACTTTTTTTTTTTTTTTAATACGTATTTTCCCTTTTAGAGCTATGTTTATTGACTTAGATTAGGACTGGACCAGATCCCAGAGACAGTCATATCTAGTCTTCATTTTTTTTTTGTTACAAATCAATTTTTGTTACAAGGTTCAATAAATACTCCTGATTATTGATGTTAGTTCTATTGTGAGTTCTTGCCAAAGATACATTGTATTATAACCAAAACAGATGTTCTGGTTTAGACAAGTGTATTTGTTTTAACAGAACCAGAAATGTAAATGAAACAACAGTGTGTTCAGCATTAACATGGCAGATGATTAAGTTTTAGGATTTCATCCTTTTTGGATTAAATGAAAGTCTTGAATAAATATTTCAGGAATCTCATTCCATATTCAATCACTGCAACTGTTTTTCTTTGATTTCTGTCAGTTGTAGGCACCTTGGAAATGAAAGCTATCTGAATACCAGGTGAACTTTTAATGTGATTGTTACATTAACATGCACTCAGAATAATGTATTTGAGCTCTTATTTAAAGGGAAGTTTGATAGGCATCCTGAACTGTTAATTGTTTTCAACAAGCAATCAAGAATGCAACTAGCCGAGTGTATTTTGAGGGGTTTGTTTAGGTGGCTTAATGTTTAATTTCTGTTGTACTTGGTTTTACAGTTGATACAAAATCCTTTTCTTCCACTTTCAGCAAAATCTTTTCTTGCTCTTGAAACTTTAAGCAACACAGTTAAACAGCAGTAAATTAAGTTCACTTTGTAGTGTGACAAATGGAGAAAAGCCTGTAATGTCTTGTAAAGTTCTCACTGGGTTTCTTGAATGTTTAAATCGTGTACTTCAGAATACTTAAGAGATGTTCTGCAAAGGTAAAATAGAACTGGTTAATACCGTTTGAAGTTGGATCTTGGTGGGAAGAAATTGATTTGAAAATGTTTGTTCTACAGGATTTTAGATCTGCCTGTATTTTATAGGTGTCTGCACATGCTTTAAATATCCTTTTCAATTTAAATGTGTGTTTTATGTTGTTGAATATCTACATTATACTCTCTCAGCTTTAACAAACACCACTTTCAAGTTCTATGCCTCTACATTTCTAATGTTACACTAGCTTAATTCCCATTACTTTTCTGCTTCATAGCACTCGCGGTTTGAAAGGGATCTAACATTTGGGTTCACATTATGATAATTAGGTTTCAAAGCAGTGTGGGGGGATTAAGATGTCTGAAGTCTAGTTGCCGAATAAAGTTCAGAACTACTTGTAAAACTTGTTTGAGGGGTTAACAGAAGTGGTTTTATTTATTCAGGGCTCATGCAGCATTAATCCGTATTTCATCAGGTACCCACAGTGCTGTAACTCTAGATATGACCTTGGGACTTAATTTAACCCATCTCAGTTTTCCTTATTAATGTGCCATGAAAGAGGTACATGAAAGATAGCCAACATCAAAGCATCTTTTCAAATAAAGTGGTTGATATGAATCCTCTGGTATTTAACACTGTCTGTCAAATGTTTCAGCCGGTTTGCATCCTTTTACAAGCTATTGCTTGCTGCATTAATGTTAAATCAAGTCTGTTGAGAGTACAAAGAGGGGTAGGGATAAGGGAAACTTTATTCCTGTTTCTTTTTCATTATTTTTTTAAGCTGTTATTTTTGTCTGTTAATCTATGTAACTCTATTGGTGACACATTTATGTATGTACACCTACACGTCTTAGATCATTAGATGTCTGATGCAGAAAGTAGAAAGTACTTTGGGAAGTTTTGGCAAAGGGAATATATATTTGACGGAAACAATGCACAGGTCTGAAATGTGCACTGAAGAACCTTTGTTCTGCTTTCATCTTTTTCAAGCTCTAGTGAAGTCCTAAACAATGAAGAAATAATTTGAGAAACAAACAGGTTTAAAATGTGCATGAAAAGGATATAGTCAATGAAAACATTTTTAAATTATGTAGTGATTTCCAGCCAAACTGTCTTTTGTCTCTTTCGTAAGTTACTTTTTGTTATTATTTATCGCACCTGAGTAAGAACTCATGGTCATGCATACATCAAAAGAAAAATTATTTTGTTTATATTTATATTTACAGGAGACAATCCTGTAAGTTGGAACCTCACTCTGCATAGCGACTTCTTATTGCTGCTCTTCATTATTCATATCTTTAGATAATAATTAGTTTGTTGTTTGACACAACATGGACTGTAGTAAGTGTCTACATTTCAAACAGTATCCAGGGTTTCTTTCTGGTGCATCCACAGACTGATATCTACCTTGATCTAAACCAATACTATATTCAAAAGGGAGATTCAGAAGTCATCTTAGATTTTGAAGCAGTCCAAGCAAGCAAAAAATCCCTTCTGCCCCAGCTCTGTTGTTTGTTTTAAATGTTTGCTGTAGACACCAGTACTATGTCTAGCTGTGTTTTTCTGAGGGGATGAAAAGAAATGAGTAAGCAGTGAGGATAAAGTGGGACAGGTGACATAGGAGGTGTTAATTTCTGGGTTGCATAGCATGAACTTGAAACTTTTTTAAATGAACTTTATAAGCAATATGTTTAACATGTTTTTGGAACACCACCTTTGAATTCTGTTTCAGAGAAATAACTTTACAGTTTCTAAGATGAAAACAAGGACTAACTGGGATTGTGTCAATGTAGTTAGAGACTATGAATTCCTTTTAGTTCAGAAAATGAGTAAGATATGTGGAGTCCAGACTTTAGCAATGTGAAGGCAAGGGGTCAGGAAGTAAATGTAACTGGCAAAAGGAATTGCAAACTTGATGGAAAAGTCTGGTTTTGCAGAACACTAGGATAGGATTGACTTGGGTCCAGGACTGTCTGTGGGAAAACAGTTTTTGGGGGAAAGAGGAAGGTTGTTCAGGCAACTTCCCTGCTATGTTTTCTTTCCAAGAGAAAATCAGTAACAGTAATGTCAAGCTATGATTTTAATCTCTTTGTGGAATGTCTTCAGACCTTTAAGGGTTACTAAACAAACAAAGTCTTCTGTAAAATTAGGGAAGATTATAGGATGAAAAACTGTTGAGCATGTGACAATATGATCAAGGGCAACTTTGTGTACTCTTCAATTAGAAATGTACTGATCTCAGATACTCTTGCAAATCAGATAATAAATGTGAGAAATTTATCACAATAATTGCTCTTGTCCCCCTCCTTTGGTTTTTAAGAGAAGTCAGTTATATATAGGATTGCTAAGTGACATTTATATTTTCTGTTTTATGTTCCCCACTGAGCAGCTATTTGTGCACAAGCTGTTGTCTTGTAGATATTTGTTATTTTCAGATAAATTAAACACATCTTTTTTTAAATTAATCAGCTAGAAGACAGCTGGTATTGCAGTACAACGGAAGTTAGGTGAAGGGGGGGAAGAATCAAAAAATATTTACAAACACAAAACAAGAACAAGTTGGAAGGGCAAAAGTTATTGGGAGACACCAGAGGGAGAGTATGCAATGAACAAGAGCTGCTGTTCCTGCACAGTGTGCCCCTTGGGCTCCCTGACAGCAGTTTTGGAATGTATATGTGCATGAGGTATATTCATAGAACAAGACTAGGCATTTCATTCCTAAAGATCACTTAGAAAAACATTGAGTTAACATGTGTAGCAGTGATCTTAATGTTCAGTATAGATCTATTAAACCTATACTGCGAGCAGGGGTTTTTATTTTTGGAGTGTGCTTGACGTAGTAGTGGATGTATTTAAAACCCTATATATCATTTAACATTGTGTGCTGATCAGTTTTTCCAATGCAGTCTATGATGGCGCTGAAAATTACTCTGGCCTAAAGTCAGTTGTTCAAGGCTTCCAAAGCTCAGGAATGAAGAAGGATTTAATAGTCTTAAAGCAAAGTGGATTATTAGATCTTAAATTTGCTAGATTGCTACAGTAGTAGCAAAGTAGTTCATTTGAGTGTCTTGATATTTTTGAGAGGGTAGGGTTCCTAACAGGCTAAAAATAAGCTTTTATTTCAGACTGAGATGATTTAGATTATTCTTTAAGGTATTTACAACATTTGAAGTTTTTCTGTACCATTTGGTCAACACTACAAGGTTCTTATTGGTTTAATTCCAGAGAAAGATTTCTGGAAAGATCTTACTTAGCAGAACAAACATAAAGTAATAATATAATATGCCCTGTTCTCCCAGAATCGATGTTCTTGCTCATTCTGACATCCTTCTTTCTGTGAAGGATCATCAAATCACTCTTCCTCACAATGGCTGTTGACTCTGTCACATGATGTTTGGAGTATCAGTAGAGATACTGAAGGATGATATTTTCAAGTCATTGTCTGCATTTGAAATGTTATGTGCAGGTCTTTGCACATCTTTTACTTCCTGGCAGAAAAATGCAAGGAACCTTTTATTAAGGGACATCTGAGTGGTAGCCAAGGTCTAGAGGTGATTCAAGGAATGCAAGAAGAATGAAGAACTCAGTAGATGGTGGAGGAAATCGTGTAGAAAGAAGGAGCGTAGAGTTGGGGAGTAAGGGGCAGGGCACATTCAAAGTACTAGGTGTAGGCAGAGGCACCGAAGTACAGGCTGTGGGAACTTTGTAGAGCTTTGAGTTCATTTGAGCTGTGTGTTTCCTGCCTTTTCAATGCAGGAGGTTATATCACAAGAAGAGTTCGCTTTCCTCTTCTTTTCCCCTTCCCTAATGCTCTGAGCATAAATGGACTGTGTACAGTCCAAGCTTAAAACTGAGGTTTGAACTTCAGCTGTAAAATGTGACCTAGTAACATATTGCTGCTTCTCACAATGAGCACTGGAGACAGACTCTCAACAGTTGCATCTGTGTCTTTTCCTGATACTATTTGCGTTTTCTACCTGGAGTAAGCTAAAGTCTACTTGTTCCACATAACTCCAGAGTATGTTTTAAAATGTTGTCTGTCATCATAAGTCTAAGTTTTGGTCAGACACCACTGTGAGACACCGCATGATGAGGATTCATTGAGCCTTAAATGTTCCAAACCTGTATTAATACTGATCTCAAACCAGAAAACCTTAGGCTTTCAGGTAAGCTGCTGCAGCACTATTTTAAGAGCTTCCAAAATTAGCATCTATGGTTCAGTGTATCTGTAGTGTTAGATGGCTTCTTTTTTTCTTTCAAGTAATGATACCTCTATTTGTCTCATAGTGGAAACTTAAATCAGATTTGGAGTTACCTGCTCAAACTAAAGCTGAGCGGTTAGATAGTGACTTAGTTGAATGATGATGGATCTTGGATATATGTTTTTATCTGCAGACTATTGAGAAGTAACTTGTGACATTGTAGAATTCACTCCAGAGATGCTAAGCCTACTGACAGTGGGCTGGTTTCTTCTGTGTCCTTTGTGAACCCTTTGGATGAAGCAGCTTGTGAAGTACAGATTGAAAACCACTGCGTTTGGACCTGGAAATAATAAAAAGTAGAAAGACTTAGAAACTTCATATTTAAAATAAGTGAAATTGCACGTAGGTAACCTTTCCTCTCATTTCTATTTGCTACTTCGATTACAGATGCTTGCAGTGTAGTTTTTATTACCAATGGTTTTGCATTTTACACTAGTAGCCTTTACCCATTGCCTGAGAGGAAATGGCATGAATCCACACTAGTATTTTATTACTGTGCTAGCAAAATCTTTGATACTGACAAACCAATGTAAATTTGAACCATTAAAATGTTAATTTATGTTTTGTGTCAATATTGCCTTCCTAAAATAATTGATGCTTTTGGCATTTGTCATATTACTCTATTATCTTCTTCCTACTTAAGAGACATGAGAAACATGTTTGTTTTAAGTGACTTTATAATGAAATAGCTGTGGTAATTGGTAATTTTTCACTAGTAAAGACTGGAAAATTCATTTAGGCTACTCACTGTGTAAAAAGGCTCAAGCAGGAGTTACTTGTGGAATCCTGTCAAGAGTTAGTTTAAGTGGAAGCATCCAAACATGGAGTGTGATTAATTATGATAGAATCCAGAATAAAATGATATAAATACAATACATATCCTTTGATTTGTGAGGTACTAAGACTGAGTGTTCTTGCACATTTTGACCTGGTTGTATATTTGGATAGTATTTTGTCTTCAAGTAGACATTCTGTAGGAACCTAATGGAGAAGTAAGAGTAAGTATTTTTCCATTTGTGTGTAGTTGCCAGTAAAATGTTTTTACTTAAGTTGAGATTCTGCCAAACTTCATACCTATTCATTTGTGAAACCACATTTGGTATTCTGCATTTCAGCTCTTCCTGGGCTTTCTTTACTGTTTTGAGACGTTCTGATATACAGACTTATTTATTTATTTGGACTTAAATGGTGCCGTTATCATTGATGCTGATAGCAGAACCTTAGGTTAGGTGGTTAGATAACATTAGGCTGTCAGACACTCTACATTAGATACTTTAATTCCAGTGGTTTTTAACTGGCAGAAGGTTACCTTTGGGATGAAATTCATCCTAGACCTCTTTGAGTATATGCGTGAGTTGCACGTATGTCGAAATAGTAATTAGAAATGTTTAAGAGAATGAAGGAGGGAGCATATCCACAAATAATGCCATTGCTGGGGGGAAGGTTTTTTTACTCTTTGAAGCGTCAATATTGTGGATACTGGTTAAAATGGAAGTTTGGGAACAGTTCCAAAGTTTGGATTGAAGTTTCCCTCTGAAAATATCTTCAGGTTTGTTTTGAGTTGTAAACCTCAGAAAATTGCTACTTGTACAGCTGCTAGAAGAACAACTATTAAAAAACTTTTATTTTAAAAAGAAAAGATGAAATGGCTTGGGATTTAGAGAGATTTGAAAATTATATGTTAATGAATTCTAAGTTTCACAGTCTGAGAATCTTCTGGGACTGAAAATACAATGCATCTGTCAGTAAAGCAAGGGCTCTTTCCCCTCTGCGGTTACTTAAAATTGTAATATCTATTCCTCATTTCAGGCTATTGAGGTTATTCAGGTGGTGTTGGCAGTGCAGGAGTGAGTGCTACCCATGTTATACCTTCACTTGGAGTAATTTTGTGAGATTCTGAAACTGGGCTTGTGCTTGCCTGGACTCATTTCACTTTTCTTATCAAGAAAGTGTATGGCAGTCTTTTAAAAGCTTTGTGAGTGACATTGAAGGGAGCTACAGCAACAGGACATGCTTCAGCATACTTCTAATATTTGCAGGGCGTGAAAGGCAGAGAATATAGACATGCTGTGTGTCTCAAAAGGCCTTTGAGTAGGTTATTTCAGCTTGAAAAAGGGATTACATTTAGATGACTGCTGTGTCAGACGATTGTAACTGAAGGTGCCTATTGAGGATAATTTCTTTCTATAAGTGGATCCCAGCAGTTTTGTCAATGACGAGTAAGTGGAGGGAAGGAGAAATGATCCATTTGTCATGGTAGGTGATACAGAGGCAAGAAAGAGTACATCTGAAAGGAGATGGCAAAAAGCACAAGCTACATAGAGCACCTTCAGTACCAGGCCCTCCTAGCAGCAACAACTGGGAACAACTGGCAAGTGGAGGAGGGAAAGAGTGGTGCTGGTTTTCCTGTTCCTTTTCAGTTTTAGGAGATCTCTATTGCTTTGTTGGCTTCACCTACAGTTGTAAATGTAATCATGTCCATCTAGCTGTTCTGTACATTATTCTCATTTCCTTCAAACACTCAACACTTCTGAAAGCAAATATATTGCTCACATAGAAGTAACATTTTCACTTTAATCCTATTTGCAACTGCAAGTAATACCACAGTTTCTAATGATACCAGGTTATGTTATGTAACAGCAAATGCTATTCCAACGTCTCAGTTCTCTGTGGAGCTTTCTAAATGAAGAACCTGGAGGTAAGGGGAAAAGATGTCCATCTATATGCATTTGTGGTTATTGCTAATATTAAATTTTTTTTTCATGTAAAGTGTCTTTCTCAAAACTAATTAAGTTTTATATTTTGTTAAATGTTTTTGGCAGCTAAGGCAACATGCCTACTGCCTGTTCAGTTCTTTTATTGGGTTGAACTAGAACTAACATTTGGATAAAATACACTCTGACGTTTGAATTTGACATGAATGTTTCAGGGAAACAGTTCAGACATGCATCTTCCATGGGCGATTCAATTGTCAGTGTTATGCTGTTGTACTGTAAATATACTTTGGAAGTGGTCTTTCAGTAAAGTCAGTGATGCAGTTATTACTTGTCCCTGGTCTATTTTTCCTCATAGTGTAAAATCACAGCTCAAAGTTACTTTGTCATTTTTTAAATTAAAGTTATTTTCTAGAAGTTAGTTTGTCATTTTTAAGTAAATCAAACTGGATATTCCTGTGGTACTTCTCAGTGATTATCTCTCTGCTGAAGGAAACGTTAACTCTAATCTGCTGCTGTAAAAGCAAATAGACAGAGACATTGTCAATTTGAATGCTTTAAAATGAAATAATTTTCAAATCGTGATTTTAATAGATCCTATTTCTTTAGCTAACTACAACAGCTAAAAGACTTGTAAAGGAATGCTTAATTCCTTCTAAAGGCATACTTAAGGCTGTCCTCTATTCCTCTTGTTTCACCTGTACTTGTTTAGACACAGCTGGCTTTGCTGCCGCCCTGCTGTCTCTTTTACCTGCCTGTCCACAGCCATTTTGGTGTAGCTTTCTCCTTTGGTGTAGCTGTCTAATGACCTCTTGGTATGTCTGGAGAAGACCATTCACTGGAAGGGCCACGCTGCTGATTGTTATTAGCAGAGCAAGTTAGGGGAAATGATTTTTCATTTTGCTGGCTTCTTTTCGATAAAGCACTTAAGAGTAGGTTGTAGGTTACAAGGCCTCTGATGTCAGCAGGAGTAATGTTTGATTGAGACAGGATTTTTGAATAAAGAGTTTTTTCTACTGCTAAGTAAGAATGAAGAACTGGTGGCATCTAACTCAGAGCAGATTCCCTTCAGTTTTTATGATCTGAAGATTAAATATTTGATATAATGCTTTGTATAAATCTATTTAATATGCAATGTAGGAAGTGCAAAGCTGATTGCTTTTTAGTTGACTTTAAGTACCAGCATTATGAAACCAAGCTAATTTGTGGTTAATACTAGGTTGTGATAAATTAAAGTTTACAATTAGTGCAGTTAACTTTGGGGGAGATGCTTTATGCAAATCAGCTTTGGGTCATTTGAAAGATCAGATTTTGCATTCACTGCAAGTTGGAACTTCTAATGATTAAAACAGGCCCTGCTTCAAAATTCTAATGGAATATATGGGTATGGTTTAAGTTTCTGCTTGGTCCTTACATGTAAGGCATTTGATTTAATGACAAAAGCCTGGTGTTTCTTCTTTACTGTGCCACAGTTTATAATTAAATTGTGTGGATTGCATGGTGATTGTTAGATGATGGTGACATTGTAAGCCTTTAAGAACTTTTTCAGAATTTAAGACTTGGAGCTTGTGAAATGTGTTTGTTCTGGTTTCTGGTTCTCAAACCCAAATCCAGGATGTGCGATTCTGTGGTATTAGTAATTTTAAGGTTTTATTTGTTTTCTAAGAAATTTTTTCAACTTCTTCAACAGAATTCTGAGCATACCTGTGTTTGACTAACTTTAGAAACTAGTTTTCAGATTTGTATTTTAGAAGTATTTGCATGGCTTTTTAGGATTAAATTCTTCTTTTTATAATTGCATAAATTAGTAGGGAAAAAAAGTTGCAGGAAAATGGCAATTAGACCCTTAATATTGACATCTGTGTTTATACATTTCTTAATAGAATTTGGATCTGAATTAGTTCAACTGTTATATATGCTTAGATTTGGAAGCTTGTACTTTCTCTGGGAGGAAATATTTAATATTTTTACCTTGTGCTTTTCTGTCTGGCACTCATGATGGAGGAGGAGCTTGTTACCCATTCTCTGCAGTGGATATAAAAAACCTCATAACCTGCCTTATAAAAGCCTTGGAATGGTCCTTTGCTGATCTCAGTAGTGTTGCTGCATGTGACAACGTTGGTGTGCAAATATGAACTTCGTGCTGCTCTGGCTCAAGGCCACAGGGACTCTGGCAGCAGTGATAGTACTGGCCTGTCTACCAGGGGCAGGCTGAGGATGAGGCTTGGCTCTGCCACCTTCCCCACTAGCCAGCAGAGCTGAGCAGGTGCTCGAGGGCAGAAGATGCTCTCCCGTATTAAAGGGCGCTGCATATCCCACCCTGGCATATGTTCTCCATAACCCCCTGTAGGAGTTGTCTGCACGAGCCAGAGTGCCTCCAGGCTCTTTGCTGTTGTGCTGCCATGGAGTCTCTATCAGATAAACTCATTTTCTCATCTGGACAATTATTGGTTTAATATTGTGTTGTCTCTTCTTCTGTAGCCCTGATCTCTAAATTGTTGGGTGTTTTTTGGGTGTTTTTTTTTTTTTTTTTTTTTTTAAGTAACAGCTGTTAGTTATCAACTGCAGGAATAGTCTTAACAGTTTAACATCAGACACATGGAATTAAGTGGGCCTGCTCTGTTGCTGCAGGAATCAGCAGAGCACAAATTTCCATTCCTTTCTAAACAATTTCAGGTTTTCTTTTTACTTATAGCATTTGAGGAGGTGAGGTTGATCAGTGGGTTTTCAGCACTGCTTGTAAACAGTGGCTTTTGAAATCGCTGCTTGTTTCTCAGACACTATTCTGGGGCAGATGGATAATTTTCTGAAATGTATATGTGGTGCTAAATGTTGAAAGTGCTATTAAAAAGAAAGTGCAAACCGCAGTTTAATACTATCAAGAACTTGGTTCTCAGCTACAGTAAGTTTTGGAGTGTCCACTCATGGAAGTATTTGAAACCTGACTGGACACAGCCCTGAGAAGCTTGCTTTGGTTGACCCTCCTTTGAACAAGTGTGTTAGACTAGCTGATCTCCTTTCAACTGCCCTAGATGCCTGATATTCAATTGTTTCCAAAACCTGAAAGAATCATTTCAAGACATGGACATGGACACAGACTATTTTAGCTGCATTTTTATGATTTAGGTATATGGATATCTCTTCAAAAACTATACAGCCCTCTTTTCCTACACTTTCATATTTGGATAGCTAATAAAACTCTTACTACTTTAGTTGATAGTTTTTTTCCAGTCTAAAAATAATTGGTTAGAAATGAAGCATAAGAAATTTCAGTCCAGAAGAGTAATTTTTTTAAGTGTTTGTAACTGGCTGAAAAATGGGTTTTAAATGAAATGGTCTTTCAGCAAATGTTTGTGCCAATTCTCGTGACATTACTCATGGAAAGTCTCCAGTGGGGATCTGTCACAACTTGAGGGAACATATTGTTCCCTTTAAAGAGAAGGGGAAAAACATACATAGCACTACCTAACTGAAGTTTTAGTTCACTAATCCCAGACATTTGGGTTTTTAATTTCTCCCCCCCTTTTGTTTACAGCCTTGTTAAAGGAATTTGTTTTCTGTAAAAACATGCAATTTATCCATTTCAGGTTTCTGGGCAATTGGTTATTTTAATTTGGTTTTTTTTTTCACTGAGACTGATACATACTTCTGCTTGTAACACAAAATGAGAAGGTATCCACTGTTTTAAGTGGTTCAAGAATAAACAATAATACATGTAATGACTGCTTTGCTTTCATTTGGAGATACATTTGCTTCAGATTAGCATCCCTTACTGTAGATGCCCAGTGGCTGCATGCGATACCAGTAAAATAACAATATTTAAAACTATGACAATGAGGAGCACCAGAGACGACATGAAAGAACCCTCGAGGCCTAAAAGGAGGAAAATGTATAATTTAATAACAGAGCATTCAATCTATTGTAGTTAGTTTGCACTACAGACACTACAGTATGTCTTCTTATCTTTAAATCTTTCTGAGGAAAGTAACTTGGCTATTAAAATATGCTTGCTAATGTGAAGCAAGTTTATTTTGATTTCTTTAAAGTAGTGCATGAAAAATGTTACTTTTTTTCTGAAGAATGAGTAATCTACTCTTTTTCTTAACTATCTTTATTTTTTCTTTCCTGTCTGTTGCTATAATCCTTTTTATGCTATTATGCTACAGTTCACTTTTGGATCAGCATCAGCTTTGAATAGTCATAAACTGAATTTTAGGATAGTGTCAAATAAAACTTTTTTTCTGTATTAAAAATGAAACAAAACAAGAAAAACAAACGAGGCCTCGGAAAACTGTAAGAGCATTGTGATGATTAAGCTTGCTGAAATTATTTTTGAGATAGCGGATAATTTTGATCAGGCTTGCCTTACATAACAGTAATCTCCACTACGTTGAACAGGAGAATAAATGCGGGAGGCAAACTAAAGCAGACAGTTTTGTTTGGGGTTTGTTTGTTTGTTTGGTTGTTTTTTTTTAACTTGAATTCCAAATGAAAGTAAAGTAAGAAGAAATGACACAGCTAGAAAGATTTGGTCACACTTCTCCTTAGTGTTAATATCTTAAAGAAGTTTTCCTGCCAGCAATCATTCTGATTCCAGGATACTTAATTTATTTTGAGTTTCTCTGTGTGGAAAACCTGGGTACTTCAGAGTTCAGCAAGCTGTGCCAGGAAGTATCTGTAGTTTAAAAATATTTAAAATGATGTCGTCAGATACAGCCTAGATGCTAAGGGGATGGGGAGGCGAGAGGCAGGAGCAGCAGCAGGGGATCAGTGATTGCCTCACCCGGTGCTGAGTCTACATTGCATTGAGTGCTCCTGATTGAGGAGGGTATAGTTGACTCCAGCTTTCCCTGGCGAATCTGTGCTGGGGAGAGAGTAGCTTGCTGAAGAGATACTGAATACTAAGATCAGTGATATTGTAAGAAAGAGGGATAAAAAATAGAATAAAATCTGATTTGAGCCAAAGCTACAGGTCAGAATTTTGCTCTACTTGGTGATATTGTAAGAAAGAGGGATAAAAAATAGAATAAAATCTGATTTGAGCCAAAGCTACAGGTCAGAATTTTGCTCTACTTGGACTGTGGAGGCTGCATGCTGGCCAGGCTGCCTCCCTGCTGCCCAGAGTGAGCATAAAGAAAATGACAGTTGCTGGAGGTGCCATTCTCCAAGAGGCATTTTGCGCCATATGTTGTGGTCTTGTCCAGTTATGCTTCACTCTGGGGACAAAGTCTCCATGTGAGTTAATGTGACCCTAAGCTCCAGCCTTTGGTCTGGCATAACTAACTGTGATTTAGCTACAACAGTTGCCGCATCTGTGTTGCCTGTTATACCAGATAAAAGTGATTCCTGAGAGCAAATTGCAACTGAATAGCATGTTCTTGTAGCCTTTCTAGATAATTTCAGACTGACTGTTCACATGTGACACTTTTTGATGCAGTTTTTATTTGACGAAATCTGAATGCTCTGTGAAGTTCACTGACAAATGAACTGATTGAGAGGTCTGTATTCACTGGAGAACCTAATGTACTTTCTTAATGGATCATCTATGCCTTAAGTGTGCTGCATCCCACACAGAAGAGGGGTGGTGTGGGTAGGACAGTGCCTGCAACAGAGAAATATTTTGATTTGAAAATTAGACAGGCTTTAGACATCAATTTCCCTAATTATAAACTGCTGGTGACAAGACCAAATATATATTATACTAACAAATTCTAAGTATTTCTTTGTAGGTAGGAATATTTTTTTAAAAGTCTTATTTGTTCTTAAAACCTTAGTTCTTGGTACTTTATAATGCTCCGACTTGAATAACTATGCATGAACATGAACTGCCTGGTTTGAGGGTTTTACCAGTTGCCTTTGCTGTTTCTAAAAGGAGCCAGAGCGACTCTTACCTCTTGCAAGATCCTGTGTGGCTGGAGATGGGCTGGATGAAACACCACAGAAGTTTCTGCTTGGCTGAGCTGAGAGAGAGTTGCTGGCAGGACAGCGTTGGTGATGGCCTTCTGGTGTGAGAATTGCAGCTTCCTTTGGTCTGCTATATTTTGTGGTTTTGTGTTAGGCTTGTTGGCTTCACCAGGCTCTTGCAAACTGGGAGAGCTAAGTAAGGCCACTCGTTGAGGTCTTCAGTGTGGAATGGTTTTGCTAGGCTTTTAGGGGGCAGCATCATCTGTGTTTTGGATTATGCCATGTTGTTAATGTATGTGTCTAGGCAATTTCATTTCCACAGTCTCTGTAAGTATATGAAATGTGAGAGTTTAACATGACCTGGTGTTTCTCTTCTTTTTGAAGTATGACTTCTTTGTTTCCCTGTTCCACCCTTCCAGTGGGTAAAAAGAGGTTAGGTAAAATCTTGTCAGTGTTTGGCTATATTTTTTCTTGATTGCATTTATGGTTGATTCTTCTGATATCATGGGGATAGTTGGGTAAAACAGCATGAGTGTTGGCAGGAGTGATCTTGACCATGCCTGTTTTCGTGTCTATTTTATTTTTAAACAGAGGCTCTAGGATTTTCAATCTCCAATGAAGCCTTTTTGTTTCTTTCCTTTGTTCTGATGGTAATGTTGGTTACAGATAGATAACTTTTTAACGTATTTGATTGTATTTAATTATCAGTAATCCTTAGAGTTACTTTAATGATATCATATTTCTAATCACATAAAGTGTGGATTTTTTAATTTTAAACTTGTCCTCTTACATTAATGTAATATTGTAGTCTATAACATTATCCATATTGCCACAATTTCTCTCTGTGGCATTACTGCAACAGGGAGAAGAGCAATAGCTGAGTTCTCTTTCTCAAGTTCCTACTGTACTACAATGTTTAAAGTAAAAATAAATTGCTTAACTGCTTTTCACTTGGATGGTTAACCTGGAAGTAGATTTTGGACCTGGAGTTCAGATTTTAAAGCTGTCTGCAAGAGCAGAAAGGAGCTTTAACTCCAACTGCTTTATGAGCAGTGACAGGACCTGTTTTCTGAAACTGTCAATGAAAGTGGTGGGGACAGTCTCAGGTGACTGTCACCTTCGTTCTTGAGACATGCCACCCTAGGTCTTTCACATTTTGCTGCAGAGATGGGGACGTGTATTTCTTCTGGGGATGAGTCTGCAGCACCAGTTTTATTCTGATAACAGCATCTGGCACTAGATTGATTTAACAGGCTATGAGGTTTGCTCTTTTCAGATATGCACTTGTACAGCAGCTTCTGTGCAGCTCTGACATGGCCACACGCTACTGTTGTTTTTTCTGCCTCCTAGCACCACGTCTGAAGCTAAAGCTCTTTGACACCTGCCATTTGGACCCTTTTCTTACTGAAAAATGTCATCGTTTTCAGACATGATGAAGACAGATATCTGATCATTCTTCCCTCTGCAGGGATGTGCTGAGGGCATGGTTCAAACACAGATGAATAAAGGATTTCAGACCATTGCTATACAGTTAGTTTTATTAGTTTAGTATGGTAAGTAGTTTTTGATTTAGGGTTCGTAGAATTATATCCAAATAGAAGAAATTGGAGCGTGATAACTCATTGTTATGTCTTGCAATAATTCTCAAACCTATTTTATTCTTTTGCAAGTAGCAATTGTCTTACCATTTTAATGGCAGAAAATTTCAAACCACTTTTCAGGAGGGGAATGATAGTAGTTGAGGAATTGAAATCAGAGAATTTCAAACTCTTCTGTTTCTGTAATCACTGAAGTTTTCTATTGGATATATTTTCTGCATTCATCCATATCTGGAAGTTAGGAGAACTGGGCTGCATTTTCCAAAGTAATAACTTTTCTAATGGAGAAGCTTTTTAAATACTATGCTGCAATTGTTTCCCTCATGTTATTGAAACCTGTTTTTTGGTAACAAAAAGGCAGCAGGGTTGCATGGCTCAGAACATAATTGTCTTTATGTTTCAAATATCCTTTATTATGTTTGATTACTTTGTGATGTGTAGCAATTGTATAAACTGTGATTAAATTACCTTGCTAAACACTGACAAAAGCAGGCTAATTCTTTTCTCCTCAGTATGTCCTAAAGATCTATGCTATCTATCAGAAAAGCCATCAGCTTGACTGGTGCTAAAAATCATTTGTATCTGAACAGGAGAGGAATAATCCCTAATGCAAGGATAATTGCCTTGAAATTCTGTCATTTCAGAAGCTTCTTCATAAGGTGCTTCTTTATTGTTGGGTCAGCAACCTGTTGTAAAAGTAGTTTTTGTGACTGGAAGGTATACTCTTGTTCTGTGTAATTTGCTGTTTGACAGTGTTCCTGGTTTGAAAGAGTTTAATAATTTTACTTTTAAAAATTAGATTGAGTTGATCAGGACAAATGGTGTTGTTCTTTGCATAGTATATTGTAAGCTTTGCAAAACACTGAGCAAGTTCATTCATACACGAGTAGAAACACAGGCTTGTTTGTTGCAAATTCAAATCCCTGGTTGTAAACAGAATTTTACCTAATATTACCTGTGGAAACTTACAGAATGTGGCTGGACTGTCTGAAGACACATTGTGGATGTAACTTCTCGGGAGCTCCTGACCATAAACTGTTCTTTCAAACTTATTTCACCGCCACTGCCAATCCTGCCACAATCTAATTGAATGTCAGTCTCTATGAGCTTTTCAGTAGTACTTTTGCAAAAGACAACTGTAACACTCCTTGTCTAATGTGGCTGACTTTGAAAGGTGGGCTTCCATGTAAGCAAAAACTTGCATGTTATGTAGTGACTTGAAATTTCAAATGAAGAAATGGAAATACGATAAAAATTACTAACGGTATATTTTGTTATTGGAAAATACGTTTCATACTAGAGTATCACCAGAGTTCCAGATATTGTAAAACTTTAAAGCTAAATCCTTAGATTATTTAAAAGCACAGATGAATTGTATGATTTTTGGCTTGATTCTGTTGAATAATGGTTGTGTTCTAGTGTAATCTCTTTTTGTGATCCTAACATCTTCCTTTGCCATATCACTAGGTCATTGGAGGTGGAGGAAAGACCAGATTTTGAATTTTATCTTATCTGTCAGAATGAATGGGCTCTTAAGTTCTTCTTAGGCTTTTTATTTTTTGAATACATTATTGAGTATATACCAGACACTTTTTATCTTGCACTTTCACAACATATGTTCCTCACAAGAAACAAAGTAATGGCTTAACTGTGTCAGAGCCATGGTCTGTCAAGCCCGGTATCCTATTGTTCCTGTGGTGATGTGCATGGCTGAGTAAATCACAGTGTCTCACTCAGCCTGCATTGGACTGCCGTCTCCAGTCAGCCGTGTTCATCACCTCCTCAGCAGAAGGAACTGTGCTTAATGCGTAGTTTATAAGGACTAGTGTGCTTGCACGTGGTACCCTTGGAGTGGCAGGTAACTGCCTGTGACAGAGTGCGGCTTGCTGTTGATAATGGTGTGTGGTTGGAAGGGCTTTCAAAGCTGCTTCTGCCCTGGGCAGTATGCTGCTTAACAGGAGAGGAAAAAGGGAGACACAAGTCAAAATGCAGATAATGGAATTATTGATGTTTTATGTGAAGAGTTTCACTGACTTCCCTTAGGTAATTTTCTTTAATTGCCAAATGTGGATATTTAGAAAGAACTCTAAGAACAGATGCAGACATATTATTTCTTGAGTACTTTCATCACGACCACTTTTGGTTTTAGGATCTTCTGGAACTAGTTGTGACTTCTGTGGATTTCTTATTCATGAAATAGCCCAATCTTCTTTTGAACCTGTACTTAAGTCTTTCCTGCGCCTCCTCAGTTTGTTTTTAATCACTGAATCTGTCAACATAATTCAAGCTTTTAGTATTCTAATCAAGCTTCTAAATGTAACATTCTTTTCTAGCAAATATTCTGCTGATTTATTTAATTTTATTTTTATCTCCTGGATAATTCTTAAGATAATTATTTTAGTAAGTAATACTGAATTGAATAATCGTTTGACCCTTCTGTACTTCTGCCATTTGTGGAAGCCTTTAGCTTTTATTACCACAAGCTTATGAAGGATGTATTTACCAGTATGTAAAAACTTGGGTTAGAGGAGTTAACCACAATTACTGAATTTTGAGTGGGAAGAGAGTTATATTTTGGCAGATCATAATTTTATAAGCAAATATGAAAACCTGGCCCACTTTGAGGTTGAAAAATATTCAACCTTTTTTGTTTAGAATGACTATGATTTTCTTCTAAGTATTAACACTGGTCTTCTTTGTACTGCTTTTATTTCTTAAAAAGTTATTTTGAAGGCTTCAAGTTGTAAATCAGTGATTTGGAGATTGTAGGAACAGTAAGTTATATAAAGTTGAATAAAGTTACTTTTTCTTTCTCTGTAGGTGATTAATCCAGCGTTGCACTTAATTGTAGGGAAATGACTTCAATGTAGTAACATAGTCTGAAATGTTGGTGAGGTTCATGAAAATGTCAGGAAGCTGTATATATCTTGAACCCTAGAAGCATCTAGCTGGACATATCTCTTGTTATGCCTGCATTAGATTTTTTGGACATAGTTTTGAAAGGCTTTTCAGTGAAAACTTACTATATATGAAAAAATCCACCATTATGCACATGAAACTAATGTATTTACACAACGGTTGATAATTCTAGTTTGTTACATCTAGTCTTTAGTATTATGCGGTTTTGTAGGCAAGTAATAGCTTTAATTTTTTAAAAAATGTATTACAGTATTTTTTTAACCCTTAAAATGAATTTTTTTTTTCCTGTGAAAATGAAGAGATAGAAAACCTGAATGCTTTGAACAGGTCTTTAGATTATATTTTCATACCAAATATATAATACTTATTTAAGCTAAGTAAAAAAAAAATAACTGGTTCTAACAGATGTTAAAAGGCTCCTTAAACCCTTTAGAATACACTCAGCATGGTTTCTAGCATAAAGCTGAGGGGCCACCAGATGGTGCTAGTGGAATGTAGTTAATGTCGGTTTACCAGCACTTAAAAGCTTTATCAACAAACAAGAATGAGACGGGTGCAGTAAACGTAAACTTACTTTCTAGGCAGCAAGCCTGTTACTACAATTTAAAAGAGTGAACTGAAATATTGTGTAGCGGCTTTGTGGTTTGGGCACCTTTACATTAAAATTAAAAGTCAGGTATAGATGCTAAGAAAAAATAACCTGAGGGATGGCTAATGTGGGAAGCAGACAGCAGAGAGACATACTCCCAGATTTCTTACCTGCTTTTTTGTTAACTCAGAGAGCAGTTTGTGAAACTTTTCTATTCTTGCTAACGGCATATCATATCATGACCATTTGCTTATTTGCCTACAGCATTTTGACTTTAAATGGTATAATCACTTTTTAATGATGTAACTGTTAAGAATTTGGTCAGTGCAAGAATTTTCCCTCTTAAGGAAGGTACTGAAATAAGGTTCTCTTTTAATGGGAGAGTCTAGTGGGAGAGTCTAGTTTTCTAGTTTAATGAATTATATGGCTTAAAAAGTCAAGTAGAAGTAAATTCTAGTTCTGAAGATATACTGGTTCTTTAATACAGTTTTTACCAAGGGGGACGGAGGAGTGTTAGAAAACAGTGTGGACATTAGTAGTTTGAAGTAAAATTCTATGGCTTACTGATTTGAGTAGGTTTGGTTTTGTCTTAATGTGCCCTGACATAAAATATGTAAATTCCTTGAAAGTATGATATAGAACATTTTACAATGTTAAATTTGCTTAAGTTGTCCTGTATAGTATTCACCTTCTAAAAAGAATTATTAGAATTTGGAAAACACACAAACAAGATCTCTGTGAACCAAAGTGCCTGTCTCCTGTCTAGTCAAAAAGGAAAATCCAGAACAACTGCAAACAAAAAAAATCCCCAAACCTATTTCATTTGTAATCTTAGTATTGTGATCAAGCTAAATGTTTTCTTATTGTATGTGCCAATGTCAAATTAGTAATCGCCTCACTGTAGCTAAAAACAAACTAAATAAAACCACATGACAGCGACTGATAAGTCTGTAAAATCTCAGTTGACTATGGTTGAATGAACCAGAGGATGGTTCCTTGCAGGTTGTGGCCCTGAACGTTTATTCTGGGTAACAAATTTATTTACCATCTGGGTTTGACTGTCTTATGCACAGTGGTATGGGGTTCTGCGTGACTGGAAATTCTTCCCCTCATTTTCCAAGTCTGCTCCACCAAATGCTTAATAGAATAACTGCATGCATTTACAAAACCATTTCAGAGTGGATGTCAAATATCCAGTGTATGCTGCTTCTGAAATTGTGCTTTATATCTTATTTTCTCACTTCTACCCTTCCCTTGCACTGGTATATAAATGTTCTTGCACATGAGGGAAGGACACGTGTACTTTTAGAATGTTTCTTTCTCGCATCCTGAATTTTATTTAATTTTATTTACTCATTTTAGTAAGGAGTCTTTGTACTACCTAACTGACACAGTTCACATCCTACCAGAGAATGCAAGTATTGTTGCAAACTTCATTCCTGAAAATTGTCAGTATAGCATTAATGAGAATCAATGAAGTGTCAAGGAGGTTAGAATTCCCATCCAGGTCACTTTTTTTTCTCTGCACAAAATACTGGGAGGGATCAAGCAATAAGCCATGCACAGTGGTAGAGTTTATAGTACAGCACTGTAAGGAAGTGTGCAAAACACTGTTTTTGTTGTGTTATTTTGTGGTTTGTTTTTTTTTCAGTGCAATATCAATGTATTAAATTTAGAAATTGAGTGAGACATAACATTTTGGATCTGTTTGGAGATAAAGATCAAAGAGCTATTAGTGAAAAGACATTAGAAGTATGTACAAAAGTGTGGGGTTTTTTGAAAGTAATATTCAAAAAGGGAGCACTTAACAGATGCTGCCTTTGTAAAATGTGAACAGGTGAAGAAATATATTCTGCTGCGTTGTTCTTTAAACTACATGTTAATAGAATAGAATAATTTTGTGGAGACTTCTGTCAACATCTTTGTTTTTCAGCAGTTTGATTTTTATGATACGGCCATATTTCTGAATTCTATTACAGGACTGTTTTCTAGATGTCATTTATAGTGAAGGAATGTCCATAACACTGAATAATTTTTAAAAATTATGTAAATAGTTTAATTTTTACTTGCCTCATTCAGCTGGTCTGAGCAATTTCTTTCCTCTGTTACACTAAGTATTTGAATGGGTCTGCAGTTATACTAATACAAAGAGAACAGGATTTTATTCTCTGTATTTACTGAAAGCTCCAGTCTGTCTGTAATGTTGAAATGTTGTTTTGAGTTTTGAGTAACTATAATATCCGACTTGTGTGTACTGCACTCTACCAAATTCCAGTTTTGATGGGAGGTGGAGGGAGAAGAGTCTGTAAAAACAACAGAAAGAAATTCATAGCTTTTATATCTGTATGTATTTACTGTTAACATGCTTGGAACATTGAACGGGAATGTGTATTATCTCTGAGCTATTCTATAGCTTTCTCTAAGGGGAAGGTCTGGGTATCAGTTTCTTTACTTAAAAATTTGACTTATTAAGTGTTCTTAAAAGGAAAATTTATAGTCTAATTTTAAAATAATATAAAGCAAAGTTATAATTTTTATTGAAGGGTCTGATTCTTAAGGATTGTGGTTTCCTCCCTTAGTGTAGTGATAAGGTTATTCTACATGTTGAATAGTAAAAGTAAAAGTAGTTCTAAAACTGATACTATTCTTCTCCACTGCAGTAGTTGTGTGATACCCTAATTATCAACCTGAAATTCAAGGTCCATTGATGTTATTTGAAGAAATATACTGTTAATTCGGTGGTGTCAAAATTCCACAGCTGAAAATAACCTTAGACTTGAATACTTGATTGCCATTTTCTCTTGAGTTTAACTAGAGCACTCGAGGGTTTTTAAATTATGTGTTGTGATTTGAATTCATTACTAAATGAGTTTGAGGTGTGTTGTAGATACATAAACTGTAGTTTAAGTAGCTGAAGACATGCAGTCTGTGTTTTTCTTTGGGGATGGCAGTGAGAGCCGTGAGAAGACGATATTAAATGCTGCTGAGAAGCAAGCTGCAGCTCTGTGGCTCAGCCTGTATCAAGCTGGGTTTTTTCCCTGAGTATTTTATGCAGCTTCAGACAATGTGTGTGCACACTCGTGACTTGGATTCATGTAATAGTTTAGCTGGTGTTAGAATTTAGAGTGTAGGTGTTTTTAATGAAATTGTCAGGTAGGTTTTTGTTTTGTTTATGGAAGCTGGTTTGTCTCTCTATTTCTGGTAATGCCTGTTTGTCATGTTCATTTTCTCTCTTGTAAAATTACAGCAGGGGCCGATATCATGCACAGTATGTACTTGCAAGAGGGCAAGAATTGAAACAAACAAACAAACAAAAAACGGATGTTGCAAGTCAGAGATAACTATTTTTTACTTAGAGATCTTTTCCTTTGTTTGTGTTGCCTTTTATACATGCTCAGTTGATTCAAAATACTTCTAACCTGACGCTTTAAAAAAATTCAGATAGTCAATGAAATCACTTGCTAAATCCTTAAGTTGTTTGGTGTTTTGATTATTTGCCATTTTATTTTTCAGCATTGTCAGTGAAGCAGGAGCATCTATCTACAGTGTCAGTCCAGAAGCAGCCAAGGAAATGCCAGATCTAGACCCTAACCTAAGAAGTGCAGGTATGAAAAGTATTTAATTTTATCACCATTTAAACAGGCAGCTCAAGTCTCATTATTATAAACAATACAGTCTAAGTATAATAATAGTAAAAAGTATGAAAAGTGAAGGTTTTTGATGCTTTATTTCTAAACTTTAATTCTTCTGTGATTTTGCATTTGAAATCCTAGGTATGCGTATCAGTGACTTCATCATCTACCAAGGCCTTTAATGTAAAGGTCCATGTGGATGTATTCCTCCAATAGGCTGGTACGGGAGAATTTATGGGGATTAATGTAACCTATTAATTGGGCAAACTTTCACAGTTGGACTAGTCCAAGCCCACAAGAGCTGGACTTTCCCTCTCTTCTCTTGTCCCTTGTACGCATACAAATGTCTCTATCAATAATTAAAGGCTTTACGAGCTAGGAAAAAAAGTAAGAATTGAACAGATGATTTAAAGGCGTGTATTCATAATGATTAGTTTCAGGTCTTCAAGTAACTGAATATAGTCCTCAGGAAATGCTATTTAGTCTTAGCTTTTTAAGAAAGTATCTACTCCAGTGTAAATGTCACTGAGGTATAATGCAGCCCAAGTTCTTAGAAATATACAAGCGTTGGCACTCTTGTTATATTCAGTGTTTGGTCTTTAAAAATCAAATTCCTAGCAGCTTCATTGTTATCCACGTTCTACTCATGGATTTGGTTTGTGTGTCCTTTTGTATTTTTTATCTTACTCTGTTTTTTTTTTGTTTGCTTTCCTGAAATTTGCTTTCATACTCAATCAAATATAGCATATTTGAAAATGCAGTAACACAGGTATAAGTCTTTACTAGTTAAAATTATACTGTTCTTGATTTTAGTGTTACTTTGGTAGGTTACTGGCTTGGAAATCCTTAGTAAGGTGTAGAAGCAGATCAGCAGAAACTAATTCTGAAGTTATATGGTACTTGGGGTTAAAACTTTCTAGAATTTCTCATGTTCCACTCTCCTCTTTTTTCCATTAAGTGGATTTGTGTTAACTTGAGGTTTCAAATGACTATTTGCAGGAATATTCTTTAAATGTCTGTATCAGCCCTTCTCTTTGCAGGACAGCCCTCTTGCTGCTTTTTGCTTGACTCTTTCCTCCCTGCCTGTGAAAAGACTATTGTGATTATTTCTTTCGTGGGCCACTGAGGTTTTGAATGTGTCATAGTGTGACTAGAGTGAATACTAGGCATGTGGCATTTCTGCATTTGTGGCAAACACCACTAACTTTCCCTCATGCCAAAGCTTTTTAAGTTGCTGATATAATGAATATGGGTTTAGAGTTGATGTAAATGAACAGAAAAACACTGAAGAAGAGGAAATCTAATTAACAATATAGTTTTTCTGATGTACATGATTTTCCTTTTTTCCAAAGTTAATTTTTGAACATTTCAGAAACTTATTTAGCACTGTGCATCAAACACAGTCAATGAAAATCAGATTTGTAAGACATGACCAATCTCAGTATTAATTAGCTAGAGTTCATAATTTCTCCATTATTACTAGGAATTGCCTCAGGCATGACTTAAGCTCTGTTGCATTTGGTTTGAAAAGCATCAGCAATTTTAACATGCTGCAGCAGTACCACAGAATGGGTAGAAATTGAAAAAGCGTAGAAAAATAATTGCTTGGTTCTGTGGATGTCGACTGTTATGAAACTGACAGCTAGAAGTATGTTTATTATAGAGTCATTCTAGATGTTTTAGACTTTCTTCTTGACATCTTTTGGTGTCAATTTGTAATTAGCTGCTCTAAAGCTGTGTATATTTTTTTTTAAAGCTGAACATAAAAATGTGACATAACATTAGAGGGAAAGACTAACTGATGTTTGGGATTTTTTGCAAACTTTTTTTATTGACTGGCTTTTACTTTTGTACTTTTGATTTTCATTTAATTTGCAGCAAACAGAAAAGTGACATGGTGTCAAAGCTGACTTGCTTTTTATTTTAATTGTTGTGTTACATCATGTCAGGTTCTGTGCTTACATGATAGCATTTAGTACATTAAAGGAAGCTGACAGCTGCATGATGAAGTGTGACATTTATAGTTAAAATAAAAGGTACAACTGATGTGAGCTATCTGTGATCTTAACGCAGTTTGCCACTTTAACATTTTCTCAATGCAAACTTTATAGAAGTGCTTGGGGTTTTTTTGAATTACACAGGTAGGCCTATTTTTGTTCATTAGGTAGATGTAAGTTGTCTAATAATGCATATTATACGAGAAGTTACTTTCACATCTTGTGATATGATATCTCTCATATTTGCAATACTGTTTAACAACTGTTTGTAGTAAGTTTTCACTTCATACAGACAAACAGAAGAAATCAGTCCTGGTGAATATATTACCTTATTAATTTCTTCTTGGCTGAGTGTTGTGCACAGGGGGAAAGCCAGCAACCTTTGGCATTTCTTGAGGGTGCTAATTGAAGTTAAGTCAAGAACACAACTGGTTATTTTTTTTCCTTGGAGCTGTCTTTGAAGGTCATAGGTGGCATGGATTTGTTAGAAAAGATTGAGATATGTGTCATTATAAATTAATGGTGTATATATGAGCTGTAGTGGAATGTCTTTTTAGTCATCCATGCAACACTTCTTGCCAAAATTGCACCTGCTTGAAAAAACCAAGCAAATAAACAAAAAGCTTATTTCCTAAACCATTTGCTGGTAACTACAGTGCAGAGAATGAGATGTGATCTCTCTCAGTTTAGAACGGTCTTCTAGAGATGGCTACCTACTTTCTTTCTGGCACTAGGCTGATTCAACTCCTAGTATAAATTCTTTACATTGAACCAGGTTCTTCAAAATTTTTGTAGCACTAGATCTTAATATTACACAGAAGTGCAGAAGCTTCTCTACTGCTACTCCAGCTCCTATAAAATCTTGTGGAGTGGGACTCTACTAAGCAGATAGTAAAGAACTTGATGAAGCCTGGTTACTTGTGTCTGAGTAAAGTGAGAAGGTATATATCCCCTTCTGACTGTCATTGTAGGATTAATGAGGAAAACAGCTATCTCTCAGCCACACAGAAATGGGAGATAAGGGGCTTATAGGCCAAAGCAATAAAAGAATTTCCTACTTTATAGACTGAGGAAGTTCAGCTGCAGCAGATTAGGAGGAATCTGCCTAGAGAACAAGCCACTAGACTTGAGTAATAGGGTTTTTCTGGATGCAAGGCTTCCTTGAATTGCCCTTCCCAAAAGCTGTCTGTGCCTAAGGACAGCTGAAGATTTTGGGGTAGGAATTTTTTTAGGCGGGGATGGACACCATGAAAAGAGTGCTTAGCAAGCTGGACATGATGATCACCTTTGTGCAACTTTTAAATATGTGTTCTCTTCAAAACTTTGTGACTAGAGTTTCCCTGCTCTAGAGTTTTACTGGAACAGTAATGAGGGAGCTGTAAATCTGAGAGGGTGACTGCAGTTCTGTTTCTGCTCTGACATGTGTCATTTCTCCCCCCTCTTAGAGAAATAAAATGTTTAATTTGATGGAGTTTTCTTAAAGCTGTCAAATTCATATTTACTTGGCTGTCTTGATCTTGTTATGGCTTTTTTTCCTATTTTTTTTCCTGAGCTACCGTTTATGTAACACTTCATATTTAACTTGTGGTTTGCTTTTATTTATGGCAACTTAAAGTAGAATTTTTTCACTGTAATTTGTCCTTCAGATCTTCTGGATGACTTTAGGTCTCTGAGATTTGTTTGTGCCTTTTTAAATGAACACCTGGAAGCAAGCTTCCCTTTGAAGGAGTTGTACGTACTGTACTTAGTGAACTGTTACTTTGCCATGACATTTTGCCAGGAATTCTCCTTGCCGTTAGTTGTCTTTCATTATCAGAGCATTTGAGAAGACTGTCTTGATGTGGTATTGTTTGCATGAGTGAAAGAAAAATAGTTAAATTCAGGAGTGACAAGCATTTTTCCCTCAAATGGGTAGACTCTGTGACAATTGGTGTTGACCTGGTTTTGATTGCTGTCACAGGGCATGTGAACACAGATTAATTATTTTCCAAAGGTTGATAATCATCTTCGTTTTACCTCTATACTGTCCCGTCGTGTAGAACCTGAATTCCTAATGAAAATGAGGCTTCTGGAAGGAGAAATAAAATGAGTCTGTGCAGATGTCTGTGTGTAGACACTGCCATTCTTTCAGGTTTTTTTCTCTCTCAAAAAGTGTTTCTCCACTTCTACAGTTTCTTGTTGCAAATACTTGTTGATTTGAGGAAGTTTGACTGGACAGAATGGGAAGACTGTGGAGGGACTAGTGAAGTATATAGAAAGTGTAAGCATGTATGACTTGTGTTGAAGGACTGACACATGGAATTATGGAATCTGTGTACTTCCTGGATGCCTGGGAACTTTTAAGGTATGATCAGCCAGTGATGGTTTTGTTGTTGTCCTTAGTACAAGGAGAATAAAGAATGCATTAGTTGTTTGGCATGTGCTCACATCAAATTTTTTTTTCTTCTGCTGCCTCTCCACCTTATGAAATGGATACCATGATGAATTGAATGTTGGTTAACAACTCCAAGAGCCAGAGAAAACTGCTGAATTCTGGTGAAACAGTGGCCTGATGGGGGGTAATAGTTGTGCTGGGATTTTACCCTGATTTCAGTATACTTGACAGTTACAAGTGGTGTCTCACAGGTTCAGTGCTGGGTCCAGTCTGGTTCAACATCTTTATCAATGACCTGGATGAAGGCATTGAGTGCACCCTTAGCAAATTTGCAGACGACACTAAGCTAGGAGGTAGTGTTGATCTGCTGGAGGATAAGGAGGTTCTGCAAAGGGATCTGAACAGGCTGGACCACTGGGCTGAGATCAATGGCATAAGGTTTAACAAGGCCAAGTGCAGTCTTGCACTTGAGACACAACAAACCTGTGCAGCACTCTAGGCTTGGAAGAGTGGCTGGAAAGCTCCCTGGCAGAGAAGGAACTGGGGTCAACAACCTACTCAATGTAAGCCAGCAGTGTGCCCAGATGGCCAAGAAGGCCAATGGCATCTTGGCTTGTATCAGAAACAGCATGGCCAGCAGGACCAGGGAAGTGATTCTGCCCCTGTACTCGACTCTGGTCAGACTGCACCTCAAATCCTGTGCTCAGTTTTAGGCCCCTCACTAAAAGAGAGAAATTGAGGTCCTGGAGCATGTTCGGAGAATGGCAATGAACCTGGTGAAGAGTCTGGAAACAAGTCTTACAAGGAGCAATTGAAGGAACTAGGGTCATTTAGCCTTGAGAAGAGGAGGCTGAGGGGAGACCTTATTGTTTGCTACAACTACCTAAAGGAGGTTTTAGAGAGGTTGGTGTTGGTCTCTTCACCTAGGTGATAGGACAAGAGGGAATGACCTTAAGATGCCTCGGGGGAAGTTCATATTGAACATTAGGAAAAATTTCCTCTCAGAAAAGGTTATCAAGCACTGGCTGCCCAGGGAGGTGGTTGAGTCACCATCCTTGGAGGTATTTAAAAGGTTGGTAGATTAAGTGCTTAGGGATATGATCTAGTAGTGAACAAGTATGATTTGAATTTATGATCTCAAATGTCTTTTCCAACCTTATGATTCAATGATTCTATATTGAATGAGAAATGCTTTCATTTCATTAAATTGCTGAATTATCTTTCACTTTTAGAAGACTGCTTTAAATAAAAAGCTATCTCTTCTTTCTTTCACTATTTAAACAACAAAAAACCCCCCTAATGTTCTTCATTAACTTGATTTATAAACATGCACACAAACCTTTTTACACAGAATTCCTTAAACATGGGATGAGGTGGGAAAGGCAGTTAAGTCTTTTCAGACTCTATGATCACTTCTCTATGATCACTTGTTAGAGGAGATCTTGCGCCTCTCTAATTTACTTCCATACTTTATTGCATTTGGTTCTTAATTTGCAGTTCTGTGTTCAGGTTCTGAAACATACTTGGGCTTGTCTAAGGCAGGAACTCCAAGAAATGCTCGTTTTCTTCTCAGACTTGAAGAGCCTGTGGTCCTCGATCAAGACCACGTAGTTGTCACCCAGTTAGGAAAGCAATGAATGTAGATAAAATATCCCCTAAAGTTACTTTTTGGCAAAGATTTGGAAGACTAACAGGGCAAGCATGTGAGTCATGCTACATGCACAGGTATGATCTAGTGTAGTAACGGTTGTGCTACTAAAGGATGATTTCTGGGGGCAAAGAAGAATCTGAAAGAGCAAAAGGTCACACAGCACAGTTTGTCTTAGCATTGTCAAATCCCATCTGCTTGTCTTCTCTCCACAGGGCTGAATATATTGGATTATTGTACACTCAAAGTTCAGCACACCACTTGCACTTTTCCTTGCAGAAGAAAGCCTTATAGGCTTTGGGGGCTTGTTAGGACTTTGAAACTGTCATGCTACAGGGTTATATTCCCTGGGGTGCCTTTAAAGATAGAGACATACAGTTCAGAGCTGTCATACTGGCCAGCAAGTAGAAGGTAGAGATTGGAAAAAAAGTAATTTCTTTTGACTCTATCTTAAGGAAAGTGAAACAATTTGATGATTAGATGTGTGGGACATAGTGCCTTGATGTCTACTTGAGCTAATTTCTTCATCTTAAAAGAGCACCATTCCCCCCTGGCTACTCAGGGGAGAAGGTCATTTTTCAAAAACTTTATTGGACAGAAGTCCTGCGGTTAAAACATTTGCACTGCTTTCTAAGTTGATGCTTCCTTCTACAGCTAATCATAGAGGATTTGTGCAAGTTCCACAAGCTTTCAAAGAGAGTTAGAAGAAAGGACAGTAAGCAATGTATTATGCATCAAAACATTTTGCCAGCCTGTTTAGTGAAGTTGTTTGCAATTATAGCAGTACAAAATGAAATTGTATCCAGCTTTCATCTGCTGTATACTTTAGCATTTGAGAAAGAGTTTAATTATGCTATTGGAAAGGATGTTTGCTGTGGTTAGAAACAAAATGGTGAGTTTTGGAGGGGGAATAGCAGCGCACAGGTAAAGAGGAGCTTGCTCCCTCTCTCTCCACAGGACCCAGTTACTACCAATTAGCAGAAGCTCATTGCAAAGTGTGGGCTAGGCTCTACAGTTTAAACAGAAGTTATGGGAAATCTGTGGATAACTTGGAAAAAAACAGTCCCTAACTGTAGATAATCTGGAAATTATTTGTCCTCCTACAATTGTGCATGGACATGCATACCTACATCAGGATTTTGATAGAAGAACGGGGTTGAATTGCCCAAAACCTGTGACATAATGCTGAATAGGTTCTTACATGGGTGTTAGAGGTGTTTGCAGTCTCTACTTTGTTCTAGATAAGAATCTAAAGTTTTCTAGTCTGTGCAAACTATGTTGCATGTGTGAAATGTGGTAAATGATCATTAACCCCCTGCTCATCAGCACTCTAATTCCTTTCAAGCCTGGAGTAGAGGAGTTTGATCTTCCTTTGTTTGGAAGATCAAGACTCACTTACATTCCCCTACCACATTACAGAATTAAAACAGGAGATTATTTTGAGCCAGGTGGAGGCTCTTCTGTCTGGCTGTTTTGGATCAGTATTTTCACTATCCTAAGAGCTCTGTTTGTGTGTGTTTATAGCTTTTAACTGAACATCATTCTCTGCACACATGATAGTTTTTGCTGCTGTAATATTTGCAGACTTTGGGGAAAGATGTGATTTTCACCTTGCCTTCCTCTTATTTACCTATTTCTTATATCCCAATTGGATCTGAGTTCAGCTGATGGACTTGGCCTTTTATTTACAGAACATCATTTTCTGCGCTTCTGAATGAACTGAAAATACCCCACTAGACCTGTCTAAAAGTGATATCCGGAAGCAGAGCAGTAGTCCAGACTCTGGGAAAGCCAATTTCCCTTAGCATATGAGTTATGAAAATGATTTACTTCCCTTCCTCTGGATAAAACTCTGTGTGTGTGTGTCTGTATTTTCCTTAGAAGACTCTCTTGTTCTTTGAAGGGTGCAGCCAGAGAAACAATGAGTACAAGGTTTCCCTTCGATTAAAGGAGTTTTGATTTGCTTTTAATATAGCTGTATGATGTTTTTCTCATCAAAGCTACTTCTCTTACAATAGGCATAGAAAAGGACAGTCTGGTCACTTAGAAAAAGGTTAATTTTGTCTTCTTGTTTCAACTCTTGTAAGTACTGAACTTCAAGTAATTTTTTACTTTTAATAGTAGCAGTAATCAATGGCATGGTGATGCATTTAAAATTAGTACCAGTGGTCTGAATGTCAAAAACATACAGATATTGTCTACCTTTTAAGCTGAGCAGATGTGGAAAGATTTTTCTGAATTTATACCATCCTGTTAGACTTAACTTATTTTTGTGACAGAAAAATCACATCAAGCTTCAATTAAATGTGAATATGTCTCTGCTATCACCTAAGATTAAAAAAGTGCTACGATCCTGTAATACGGCAATTACTAATAACTGAGAAAATAGGTTTTGAGAGTGTTTCTATGAAAAAATACTGACTTTAGAAACCTACATTGTAATATTTTTTTTCCTCTCTAAAGGTATTTCTTTCTTTCTTTTTGTATTCAAGCAATCTCTTTTTAAAGATTTTTGTAGTAAATAGAACATTGTCATTCATTATTTCATGAATCTTAGGCAAATAACAGATTATCAGTTTTATGGAGTTAAAAGTAAACTAAAGTGTAACCTTTTTAAAACAAAAACCTGCTCACTTGCCACAGAAGAATTTTGGATGAAATGCAGCTGTTGACCAGTTGCTTAAAATAAATTGCATACTTTAAACCCACCAAGAAGATATATGAGGATTCAAAATTCTGTCACAAATCCTGACCTACTGAGAAAGAATGCTTAATGAAAAGACTACTGTACGTTTCACTGTATCTTTTGCAAGGAGGGTGAAATTCAGGTCAACAGGATAGACAGCTTCCAGGACTCAGGAAACCTGAACAATCGATCACTGAGTAAACATTATTGCAGATACTCATGGAGAGTAATTGATCTTGAACACAATAATAAGCTTTATAAAAGGATTTGAATAAGTTGTAATGTTTCTATATCTACCCTGATCTGATATGTTGACACCAATTACATATGCATTTGTAAGTTAGTCTGTGATTACCTTAATATGTAATTGTTTTTATTTCATTAACACTGAAGTTTCAACCCAGACTTTTAACGTGCAAAGGTTAATTGAAAATGGGGGGGGTGAGTTACTTGGATGTTGTAGTAGTATGTCTCAGCAAGAAGAAAATACTAGAGTTTTATAACAAAAATACAGAATGTCCTCATTTATGACAAAATTGAGGTTGAACTAATCATAGCCTAATAGCTTGTGGTTGCCATATATTTAGTTATAAAACATTTGTAAAACTACCCACTGCCTTCACATCCGGAAGCTTCACATTGTTTCAAAACATAAACAAATGCTCCCACTCATATGAAGTAGCTAAGCTGTCACAGTTACTGACTGGGACGTGTTTTTATCCTTACATAAAAACCTGTGTGTTTAAGGAAAGGAATGCCATCATCTTGGGCTTTTGGCCAAAAAAATGTTTTTCTGCTTGCATGGCAAGCAATGTTTCAGTGCCACTGTAACCAAAATGAATTGGGTTTTTTTTTTTCCTCCTTCTTCCACCCATAATTATTCCTGGCAGTCTCTTGTGCTTCATTTGGCAGAACTTTGTATGTTCATTTTTTCCCCTATCTACAATCATTAAGCTTTTACTTCATAGTGTGGCTCTTATAGAGCAGTGAAAAAGGAGAATGTTTTGATATGTAAGTGTCTGAACATAAAGTTGGCAGCAGGTAAAATTCTTGATACAATTTTTAATAAATTTTATTTATGTAGTTGCAAGTTTTCTAGCTGCTCTTGCACCCCAAAAAGTGCACACATCTGATTAGGGCCATAATGATTGCTTTAGAGTTATTCTGTTACTGAAAGAATTTGGAAGTTAGTAGTTCTGGGGTGTTGAGGGCTGCCAGCTGACATGGCCCTTGTATAGATATCATCTACAGAAATAGTTGGAAGCCTGCTATATTGTTTTTGCCTCTCATTGAGAATGGGCACTTTTTTCCATCTTTAGTCTGAAAACATTTAGCTTGAAAACTATTAACAGTATTCTGCAGTGGAAATTCTGTCTTTTTCAATCCCTGTGAAAAATGATATCACATGCTATAGAAAGTACTAGTAAAAACAATGTTACGTGATGTATATGAGCGAGGAAAATAGTCAATTTTAAATTTGTCAGTTTGGAATTAAGGGAGATTTGATGTACTTAAGATGGGAGTAGCCAGATAATTAAATATGTTTGCAAGTTCATGAGGGTACATCTGCTCATTAGCCATCAGGAAACAAAACATTTTAATGCAATTCCTTATTTTCTGTGAAGATCAGACTGACATGAGTTGTTCATATAACTCTTAAAGCTTTTTGCCCACCACACTGTCATTGCACTTCATTGCTGACAGGCAAAAATATTTAACTATCTGGGAGTTTTGTTTTGTCAAATAGCTGAAGTGTGGAGTGAATCAAGACCACCAAACAGTTAAAATGCCTTTCTTACAAAATGGCAAAAAATGTCCTAATGACAAGAGAGGATTTCAATAAACATGCTTTCTGTAGTCTTTTTTATTTCTCATTGCATTTGGATGCCAAGATAATCTATATTCAAGTCAGAGGACCACCTATACCACCCTGTCCCCCATAGCTTTAAAATTTTACATGGTTTTACTGCATGGTAGAACAGTTTTACTGTTGTTCCAGGTTTTGCAATAATGTTTTCTTCTCAACTGATAACTTGGAGCTTTGCATCTATCAGCTGTGTAATTCTGTGGTGAAGTTCTAATCGAGGTCCATGTCATCCTGACTTTCATACTCTGTTTAATGTTGAATAGAGTTTTTCTTCACATTTTATTTAGACTAGCATATTGAAGAATGGCACCTCAAATATTTGGCCCTGCTGTTTACTTTTGAGAAAGCTGATTTTTTTGGTTTCACCTTGTATGCCATCATAAAATTTGTTTTGTATTTCTTTGAGCAAAAGTGAAGCATACCTTAACTATAGAAGTGAGAACGCATTACTCATTTAATTGTCAGACTTCTAAAAATGCATGGGTTCTAGCTGTTCCAAGTATGTTCATTAAAGATATAAACAAATGGTTTTAGGTAACACCTGTATTAGTGTAAAGTATTTTATTATAAAAAAACCTTTTGATTTAAATTTTAAGGAGAAAATGAAAGGCCGTCAGATTTTACTGTCTCTGTCTGATCCATGGTAGCAACTCTTGCACTTTTGCAAAGCCTTTATGATTTCACTAGTACTTTGCTTGCATTGAAGAGTCCAGCCACATGAATCAAATTGCCTTGTGTCCCCCTGTAAAAATCTATCTATTGCAGCATGCCAGGACTGTAACAAAGGAAAAGTGGTTTTGCCTGTACAAGAGGCAGTAGATGCTAATCTTGACTCAATTTGTGCTTAGAGAGGATATGGACAACTCTTGCCTTTTCCCTGGTGTGCTCTCTTTCCTTAAATTTGATAAGTTCTAGAGTAAAATTGTGACTTTAGTGGGAATTCTGCAGGCTGGCTTTCCTGCTGGCATGGCCGTAGGAGCTGTATCCCTTCAGCTGTATAACTGAGTGTTAGTTGATCTTCACGCTTTGATATTGTAACTATTAGGCCTGATCCAGGAAAGCGCTTGAATGTCTGTGTAATTTTATGCATGTGAATAGATTTTCTGGTTCCAGTGGGAATACTAACATGCATCTGTGCTGAAGTGCTTTGCTGGATCAGGTCCTCTGCTTCTGCTGGAAGGCTCCCAGGGATATGGCAGCGTTGTCAACTTAGCTATTATGACAAGAGGAGTCTAAATTTTACTTTGTAATTGAAAGTTCCCGTGAGAAGTTTATGCTTAGAAAATTCCTGTATCAACCTATCCATGTAGTTATCTGTTTTTAAAAGATGTAATGAAAGGAGATGGACAGTGAGAGATATTTGCTGTCAGCTTATTAGAAATTTAACTTTTGAAACATGGTTTACCATTAGGTGGAACTAAAAATTCTCTAAAACTTTTATGTAGTTAGTAAACAAGTTTAAGAAAGCTTGCTGAATGACAAATATAATACCTACACATATCCATAAATGCATTCAGAAGAAATACATAGTTTTAAATGTTTCCAAGTTTTTGGATCAGTACTTTTCATTGGTGTTTTGATTTACTTTTATTTGTTAGATGCCTGGTATTATGTACCACTACTGTTTCAAAGTAATTAGTATGAGTGATTGTAATAGGCAAGCATTTCTTAGTAAGCTATACCTGTGCAAGTAATAATTGGTGTGCTTATACTGGTTGACCTTTTGTGACTTTTGGATTCTTTTGACAGTTAGGTGTATGTGATGGCCTTTGAATTCAGAATTTCTCTGTCAGAGAGACAGACGTATCGTATGTCACCAGCACAGTGCTTTCTGAGTCTAGCTAGCAAACTACCATTGTCATCATGTGTTAAAATGGATAATAAAGGATATGAAAAGTCTTGCATGACCGAGCAGTGAACTTCATGTTAACTGTGCATTTAGCAGTGCAGATCCTTAGAAGAAAAATTTTTGATGCTGTATTTAATCAAAAAATTTTGCATCTGATGTGTAAATAAAGGATTTGTGAGTGAATATTGGCTTAAAAAATTCAATCTTGGTTCAACATTTGTATTTAGAAGACCAGAAGTTCTCTAAAGTGCTTTAATGGCATAATTTTAAATGTTAAGTGTAAATTTTAGTATGGATACGAGGGGAAAATTTAGTGTACATAGTTCTACTTGTTAACTCTGTGACCTAAAAAAGCTTTTTAATGTTATGTCTACAGTTTGAAATCTCCTTATTCAATTAAAAGACTTTATTAGTGTACATTTTGTGTCCCATGTCTAACAGGGAAAAGGGATTCTGCTATATTATTGATTACATCCAGGTTAAAATAACCCAAAAACTCTATAAGATTTCAAAAACTACAGTAAATGAAATTACATGATTCTGGTTTTCAGATAAAACCCATAGTTGTTTTCTAATTCTGTTTTTCAGTTTCCATAGCTAGACGCGTCCAAGACCCATTAGCTGAGCTAGTGAAAATTGAGCCCAAACACATAGGAGTTGGAATGTATCAGGTAAGATAATATGTATCATTTAATCTAAGTAATCTATCATGATCTAGAGCAATATGAAAATGCTGCTTTGTAATTGTCAGCTAGTTAAGCCTCCTTTAAAAGATATTTGTAGAGTTGATAGAATGGTAGTAAATACTTAGAAGTCATAGACTGCCTCTTTTATTTTAATCTCCGCTCTTAACAATTGTAATTGAGACTCAAATGGCTGTAGCCAGATTTATAGTCTATTAAAAACATAAAATCTGACAGGTAACCTGATCTGTAAAGCTTTCTCTTATTTTGTATTGTTACAGCAATGGGGTTTAAGCTCTTTGTATTAAATACAATGGGATATTGATCCTCCATTTAGAAACCATTAATTTGTACTATTATGTGCATTTCTTCTTAGAAGTTTGTAATAAAAGCATTTGTTTTGAAGTTTTTAATTTACTGAAGCTGAATTGGAACATGTATAAAAATAAGATTGTCAAACATTTTTGCAGGTTATTTCTGACAAGTAACTTTTACCTTCAAAGTGTTTTTACAAAGTGAATGGTATTGAGAAGCGAGATACGAGTTATTGTCATTTTATAGCATATTGGCATCTATTCAGGAAAGTGTTTATATGTGTGCTTAAGTCCCACCAAACAGAGAAGTAGTAGAAAATTCAGCATGTGCATTTCTCTGTATTTTTGAAACTATAGAATATAATTTCAAAATACTTCAAATTTATTGTAGAGTAAATTTGAAAGACTTGAACGGAAGTCAGAACAGAAAGCACAGAACTGTTTGGACCTGTGCTTTCAGGTTAGCACAGGAGATTCAATGGGATAGAAATGCAATTAGTAGCCTAGAATCCTTTACCACCACTACTAAAGATGGCATGACAAAGAAAAATTTCCAAGAACAGTATATCCTGTTTTGGTTTTAGAGAACTTAGCTCAGTGTTTTAGTTGCTTAAGGTAGTGCTCAGTACAGCTTTTGCAAGCCTCACTTGTATTGCCACAGACTCTAAAATGTACTCATGCTGCTAACTGTTCAGCTTATCAGTAAAACTGACTTATATAATGAGTCTTTCAGTATGAACTATACCATAGTTTTTGAGGAAAATTAGATTAAAGGGCTGAGATACCACAGGTTTCTTTAACACATCAAGTTTTTGGTAAAAATGTACTTTAATGATGACAGCTGTAAATTGGGGATGGTCATATGGCAAAAAGAGGAGCTTCAATCTGAAACATACTAGCTTGTCAGCTTCCACTACTTTTATTTCTAACAGTAGGACTGATAACTGAAAAAAAGGATACAGATTGGTGTTGGTCTCTGCTGTAAGGAAAAGCTATGTCAGCCATTTGAGAAGAAATTTGTTACTTTTTAAAACCAAATAATAAAAAAATTACCCCCACAATAGACTATTTTACAGTTTGAGGTATACTTTGTTATTTGTAAATTTGCATTGCTATGGTAAGAAGATGTTAATTTAGATGCACGCTTTCTACTATGGCTCATGTGCATGTTGTACAACCATGCATTTAAAGCAAAAAGGCATGGAGGTGGTGGTGATTTGTTTTGGAATGATGATATTATCAGATGAATTTTGCAATGAACATATTGTAGCAGTTCACTCTTGCTTCAGTGACTGAAGCCGATGTCATTTACTTTGCATTGAAACAGAGCAGGGTAAGTACCGTGTTCCTGGCCCTTTCAGAGAAGCTTCTTGTTCCACTACATCCACTTTGACAAGTGAGCACCCAACTGCATTATTTGTTCATGTCCATATTGGTTATGTGAAAAATTCCAGAGAAATCATTCCTAAAAGCTTGGTAAAGCTAGATCTCAAAAATTATTCTTTACCGCCTATCTGCACTTTTAAGTCTCATTATGGCTTGGATAAATCCTCTGTGATAGAGCGAGCTGTTCTCAGAATTCTTAATGATCGTGACAAATGCTCATTTGAAGATGCAGAAATTTCTGAGATACTGGAGCTTTATGTGACATAAAGGTATGGCAAAAGCGGTAGTCTCATACAGGGAGTCCTAGAGTAATAGCCGATGTAATCTTTCAGATAAGAGTATAACAGATACAGAATTTTATTAGCTTTTTATTAATTTCTGGGCTGAAATATGCAATGTGCAGTTGAGATAAAAAACCAAGCTTTTCGCAGAAAGAGTTGCTTCTTAGCCCACTGTAACTATAAGTTTAGCTTTTAGGTGTGGCCTGTCCTTTCTTAAATACCTTAAAATTGATGTTTAGGAATCTGACAAATCCAGGTTTGTGTGTTCTTGTCCTGAAGGCAGACAGTGATTAGTCCTTCAGCCATCTTTTGCCTCTCTAGGCAGAGACAGGCTGAGGCTGTGTGCTGCTGCTGCTGACTGTGGAAGCCATATAGCACAAGCTGGATGGTGGTTTCCTGCCCAGTTATCCTGATCCTTTTCCGGTGCTCTTAATGGCTATATGATGTCCTCGATTGGCATGACACTCGGACAACAATGCATAGTTTGGGAGAGAACTGGAACTACTGCTTTCACAGAAGCCTGAGTTGTTATTGACTTGGGATATGGCCTCTTTTCCAACTTAAGATAGCCAGAGATCCCAAGGCCAACTACTTATATCTCCTTTAAAAGACATTTGGAGAATTAATAGAATGATAGTAAGTACTTACAAATCCAAACTTACAACGCAAAAGGTAATAGCCATGAGACATTGATTTCTCTTTCTTTTCTGGGAGTTTTTTTCTGAGAAATCACAGTGAGAACCTGGCAAAGCTTAACCTGCCTGACAAAGGCTGTAGCTTGTGTCGTGGGACTGTGGCACAGGAACATTGTATATTCAGCTGAGTGATTCCCTTGGGCAGAGGCAGCAGTGACAATAATGCTACAGGAAGGTGTAGGGGCTAAGTGTTAAATCTGCTGATCAAAATATGAGCTTTTTCAAAGTCAGTTCCATGGCTGGCCCCTGCCTCCCCAAGAGTAGTACATGAAGGGACTGCATCTTCCGTGAGATTTTGGATTCCTCCCGCTTGGCCACTTGGTGCTTCATGTCTGTGTTTCTGAGAATATTGGCGTTTTCTCATTTTCCTAGTGCAAGTTTTCCAAGCAAAGCTGCTCATTTAGTTGTGAATACTTTGGGTATGGAAATAAAAGTTTCCAGTTAGATCATCTCTGGAAATTGAGTCTTCTCATTTCAGATTTGTTTACTTGTTTTAGATGATAAAGAAAAAATTGAAACTTGTACTTGAACACCTGCTTTTATTCTCATTTCAAGTTATGATTCTGAATTTGTGCATTACCAAGAAAATTGGGTTTGACAGAGAAAAATAAGCAGGCCCCAAATCTAACAAACATTTCCTTAAAGAGAAGCACAAACTGATTTATTAGGCCCTCTCTCAGACCAGGATTCCAGTTGCCTAAAGGTCCTTGTCGCCTTTTATCTTTATTTCATTAGGGAAACACTTCTTCCCTCCCAGACAGGAACCTAGCCAAAATTAATTTATCATCTTCAGACCATATTACTATGATTTCTTTTGTAGCTGAACATGAAGATGATGCCCAGACTCTTTCTGCCTGATACAGAATGTTTGCCTTAGCATCTCCACATACCAGCTCAAAGCTGAGTTACTTTTGTAGTAGTGGTTAGCACCTCTAGACTTTATTAAGATGAAAACTTAATTTTGCCACCACAGCTGTAATGATCTTGGAAGATGTAGATTAGAGCAGAGAACAAAGCTGCTTCATAAAGATTGGAGTTAGGGAACTGAATTCCAGGGCAAAGAAAATTAATAAAAAGATGCCTAAAGAGGAAAAAAATTCCTTTCTCTCAAACAGAAACTCAGCTTTCCATACAGGATTTAAACCATCACTAGCACTAGCTTTCTGTCCTCTAGTCTCTATCAAAGACAAATAGACTCAAATAAAGGAAGAATTACATTAGTAAATTTTTAAAAGGTTAAAACCTGAATCCATATTATAAGACAAAGAAGGGACAAATAGTACTAAGGGACTATGTTAAGTTTGGTTAGTCTTTCGCTTTTCATTTAATGTACAAAATCCCTGGATGCTAAAAAACCCCAGTAACCTCAAGGGAAAGAGCTAGGGGGAGCTCAAAGTCATCTGGAGCCCAAGAACAAAGCATATGGGGTGTGTTGAAGGATCAGATTTTTAAATATTTAAAAAATTGTACACAGTGTCTTGTCTTGAAAAAGCAACATCCTATTTGGTCTTCATTGCTTTTGGAGTCCAAAAATCAATTCATGATATACTTTCGATTTTGTAGCATCTCCACTGTTTAACAAATTTGGAAAATTATCGTTCCCCAAAAGATGCAGGAGATGTGTAGTTTTTTAACCTTTGAAGTGGGAGGATACTTGATTCCAGATGTAGCTGGAAGGTTTTGTGTCAAGTAAATAAGTTTTATAAACAATAAGTAGCAATTTCTTCGGAAGAAAACATAGTTTTGCAAATTCTTGGGGTTTTTCTATATATTGCTAGAAAGTCCTGATCGAAGGACAGTTTCATAGAGCCTAATCAGAATGCATAATAATAATAAAATTTGGAAATATCTTTTATGTACCTCTTGTCCTTTTTCCTCTCATGTTCCTCTTGTTATTGACATATATCGGTTTTGCATTTGATTATTAACTGTAAAACATTTTATTATCAATTGCAAATTGATATATCTTTAAAGCTTGGCTCTTTCTCCCCAAAAGATGGGTATGTTTTATTAAATGAGAATGAAACTTCTGGGGACATTTTTATCAGATATACTTCCTCCTTAATTGGACCAGTTCTTAATTATGGCATTGCAGATATAAACCGCTTTAAAATCTACAGCCAGGTAGTTAATGGCAAGGTGTCTCACTGAAACCATATCTCTGCTCTTGTTGGAAAGGGAGAGGGTTTCTTCCTTTCTGCTAGAAAGAAGAATAGAATGCTTTCTGCCATCACAGGCCATCCTACATGGATCCTTCCTTCCCTGCCTCATGGCCAAACCATATTCATGCTGGTGGGGGAATTTGTGGGCAGTGGTGGAAGGATGTTGCTGGCGTCTCCTGCATGTGACTGGAACTGCATGTAGACCTTTTATTTTGTTACTTTCTTTAATCTTTCTCCCTCAAAAGACATGCATGGCATCATCTCTGTCAAGTCTTTCCTTCCACTCTGTACCTGTAGTAACAGGATGGGTATTAGAAAGGTGTGGCATTAACCTCATTTTTGACAGTGGTATGTTTTCAAATCTTATTACTTTGCTGCATACCCATGGGGAAAATTATTTATCTTCAGCAAACTGTATATTAATGCTTAATAGCTACTAATTTTGGACATAATTTGGGAGGTCAAATATTGCAAAATTTTAGAAATGCTGGTATGTAAGTATTAATTTTGACATCTATCTTTGTTTTCGTTAATGGACCCAAGGTGTAGTTAAGTGTATTACTTGGATAGCAAAGGAGAATCACTCACGTATGATGTGAGAATATGATGACATATGATGTGCAAGAAGATATTCTTTTAGTATCTGAGATGTGTTTGTCAAAACAACCTCCAACTTGAGATTGCTTTATTAAGCTTATTAAAACAAATTTAGGTGAGTTTGCTACATATTTTCTGATTAACAAAATGGGATGTCTTACTAGGTAAGCAGTTCCTTATATTGTGTGTTTCGTGTAGCTCCTGTGGAAAGCTACTTCAGCAGGAATGTTGTTTGGTCAGAATTATAGGTTGCAGGTTTCAACAGCCTGTCTGCAAAAGGCTTCAGCATTCCATACACTGAATTTATACATAGTTAGACAAAGAACCAAATCTCCTGTGATATAATTGCAATTTTGTGAGCTCTCTTATGGTCTTCTGTACTTTATTTGAAGTGATTGTGTAAAGAGAACCTTTGCTTATCAAAGGATACCAGTGGTCAGTTCTAGATATCTCACAATAATCAGAACACTTATTAATGAATGCATATTGCTCCTATTTGGCAGTATATGGCAACTAGTTAATTATGGGTGTACCTTAAGCTGAAAAAACATATAACAGGAAATATGCTGATGGACTGGAGTATGGCTGAAACTGTAGGGTACCATGAGAGAAACTGCGTTGCTGATATTAAAGAAATTCCTGAACAACATAGACTTGGGCATATGTTGCCATTATTGCAAACAAATAAATGTGTGATAGTAACTGGACAAATTCTGAGCTGCTTTTTTTATTGCATCTCATCTCTGAATGACTTCACAGGGACTCAAAAGACTTGTGGGATAGTATTTCACAGTGCTCTTAGCTGTGCTCTTCAATAAAGGAAACCTAAACCTCTCCTGTGAACCTGTAGGCTCCTGCAAATAGACTGTTGCGACTGAATTTTTAGCAGCATACTGCAATGAATTGCTTGCTTTGGAATTTGTGGAAAAGGGAGAGGAATACTTCAGATTTTAAGGTGTACAAAAACTTTTTGAGGGATGAGGTGTGGTGGCTTTATCTATGAAATATTAAGGGCAGGCAAAAAATGTGGTCTTGTCAGTAGGGAAAAGGTGCTTTATTTAACAAAAAAGAAATTTAAAAACATGGACGCATAAGCTGGTGAATATGTTTGTGGTTAATTCAGGGTTTTTAACACCCAACAGAGTACAAAATCCTTACTTGTTGTGTGGTGGTGGTAAAGCATAAGCTTGGTGAGGAAAGCAAGCAAAAATCATGTGGGTTTTGCCCAACATAACTTTTAGGTAAATTAAGTGCTTTTCATTTTGAAGAGTAAAATCCTGTGAACCAAGTCTTCTGACATCCATGGGAGCAAAATATTTGGAGACAGCTTTGTTGTGAAGAGGTAATCATCCTATCATGTCATTTGGATGCTTCCCCCACCACTCAATGAAGTAGGTGTGCAAAGCTTAAGATTCCTTTCCAAATAAGTTACACCTCTGGCAAGCTTCTGTAATTTAATCTTCAGCAGCACTTTTTCTGTCTGCCAGCGATGGTTTATATCCTGTAAGTTGGCAAAGTCTCTTTGGTTGTGTCTACCTATTTTCTGGCTTGCAAAGAGAAATCAACTGTTCTGTCAGCAGAGCACAATAAATTCTTACTGGTCTGTTATGGCCAGTTGTGATGAAACAAAGAGATGTAGAAAGAAGGTAACAGCTGTTATTAATAAATTTGGTTAGTATACTGTATATATTTACTGACATCTCCAAGAAAACAGGCCAGCTTCCTGAGGTGAGATACTGCCCCTTTAAGGAAATGAAGGAAAATGTGTGCATGTGTATTTACAAAGAGCATAGTGGTATCACCACATCTGCACATGTCACTCACAAATCTGCCCATGGACTGCAACTTTTTTTCCCTGCTGTCACCAAAAATGCACTGTAGACAGCATTTGAAAGCTTGTGCCTTTGTAAGCAACCTGAACTGCAGGTAAATTTTAGATATTATTGCTAATAATCCCCCTCTTGCATTGCTGCTCTTTATTAGAGAGTTTGTAGCTGCATATGTGGGGTTTTGTAAAGCTGTGAAGGTTTTAGGAAAAGTAGGGAAGCATCAGATGAAGGGTTGGTATACTGAGGTGGGATAGTCGAAGGGTGTTGATAGGAAACAGCTGCTGGACAGATGTGCCTTTCCTTGTCAGTTTGTTGCTGATTGCTTAATTACTAGCTCTCTTGGCAGTAGTTTGTTTGGAATTTTTTTGTTGCCCTATGACAACAGACTGGTGCAAACTTTCTCATGTGATTTGTGCTCTAATTAGATTAAAATTCTGTTATTATTTATGAAAAATGGATGTAAAGGTTATTTATTTCCAGACGACCACAAAAGCAGCAGATAGGAACTCCTGAAAAGAATTGCCCAGGTATAGGGTACCCTCTGTGCAAACCTGTTTAATGTTTCAGTTTGATTTATTTTTTTTTTGCCTTTCTGTAAACATACTTGGGAAGAGCTAGTTCAAACACACGCAAGCCGAGTTACAATCCTGCCAGGCAGACTGTTCTGACAAGGGAGTCAGATGGCGAGAGGAGCAAAATGGGAGTTGTGAGTCTGGGATCCTGCAAATCGGCTTGATCTGATGCTTCTGCATTGTTTTGGAAATGGTTGACTGAAAGTTGAAACAGAAAAGAGGGTGATAAAGTCTGTCTTTCCAAAAGTATTTTGATTGAAGAGCTTCTGAAATCTATGAGATGCTGTTGGATTTCCTGTTTACATTTCAAGTGTTTAATAACCTTAATTGAAAATACACAATTTTAGCATTGAAAAATTGCTTAGCTCCTTTCATCTAGGTTTCGCTTAAATTTTCATAACTGAGGTTTTTATGTTTTTGTGGTATTCTTAAAACTACTAGTAAAAAACACCCAGTGAGCCACAGATTACTCTTGGCATCACCTCTATATGCATGATGTGAGGTTTGTGTTCGTGGAGCTTGTGTTTTGGGCTAAACCAGTCATTTTTTATGTAAGTTAGTTAATCTTTAAGATAGTATATTATGAATTCTAGTAAGATTGTAATATAAATATTTTAATAATGAAATTAATTAAACTACGACCATAGTAAAAGCATCACTCTACTGTCTGAAGTCAGGTAAAAGTGGCAGTGGGGCTGTGAATCACTTGCTTTGAATGTGTGTGAGGGACCAATTTAAACATCATAAGAATAAATATTATTTTGTAGTAGAATTTGTACTCACAGCTTGGTGTGCAATGGTCATCTGTTGCATCTGCTGTTTTGTTTTCATGAATTAACAGTATCTTCATTTGACTTAAAAGGAAAAATACTAATATTATCATACTTACGAGTGATTCCATGTGAATTTGTAGCACAGCAGCTGTTTACTTGATATCCAAAAATCTACAGTCAGCAATAAAAATGTATTCACCCTAAGTGGCAATTAAAATTCTGATGATATTTAGAATCCATAAATGGTTTGTCAAGATACATTGTTCTAGTGTTAGAATATAAAGTAAGAAATTGATCTGAAATACATAAAATAATTATCCTTACTTATTTTGAACAAATTTCACATGAGGTATAGATTTATTTTTCTTAGTAACTGTTTACTATAAATTATAACTGATAAAAATTCTATGGTTTATTTAAGTTGTGGTGCAGTATTAGTGTACATATTTTTTAAATATAGGATCTGTGATCAAATTTTTCATCTCTTAAAGATGAATTTACATTAATGTTGGATGAATTTAAGTTAGCGTCGCTGGTCCTGATAATGATCCTGTGACAGTTATGTCGTTCAACAGATATCACTGAAAATTGCAGTCCCTTTTTACTGAGATGGTACAACGTGCAAGATTTCTCTGATGTTTTGTAATCTGTTGCTTTTTAGATTTTTATCTTGCTAATAAGACACTTTTCCAACAAACAGTTTTGAAAAAATCATTTTAGAAACTAAAATCACGTTTCACTAGACAGTGATTAATATCTGTGACCTTTATTTTGGATCAGGAACATAAATATACACTTTTTTCTGTGTCAGTCATTGTCTAAGATTTCATCTTTGTTCTGCTTTCCATTACATACCATGAATTATATGAAATTAATTTAATCGCTACTCCAAACAGAAATTAAATGTGCCCTAATCCAGAGTTACGTTGTTTGCTTTTACAACTGTAAGTCATAAGTAATTAATTTTCCTTGGAAAATTAATTCACTTACCATTCCCAGTAGCATCATATGTTGACACAGGGTTATAGATAGTTTAATATTTTTGTTCAGCATGTTGGCCTCAACTTTGGAAGACCTTAAAGCAAAACAAATTCAAATTTACTCAACTGTATATAATTCAGGGTTATTTAAAGTGAATGTTGTCTTTATTGCTGTCAACCAGCTGATGATGATTCTAAAATTATATTCGGTCTTCCAGAAAACTTAAGTCTATGGACGCATGTGAGTTATTACTTAAAAAAAAAAGTTTCATGTCAGACATTTGGACAACATGGCCACTGGAATGCCATCAGTAGTAGAAAAATTTAGCTCCTTGGAGAACAAAACTATATGTTACAAAGCCTTGGGCTAGAGGCAATTTTTTTTTTCAACATGGTTTATGTTGCTTGAGACACTCGTAGGTGATTCATTATTCCTGTTGCACTTAGAAATTTCTAAGTTGACCTAATCTGGAATGTTGTTTTGTTTCCTGTATTGTTGTCACAGGCTGCTCATTGCAGTGCCAAAGGGGAGCGTGGACACTTGTGTGGGTGGCCATGCTGCCTACAGCTGACTGTCCTTCAGAGATAGCATTGAGTAGTGTGGGCCAGAAGTCTTTCGGAATGAGAGAGACAGCTTTTAAGTCTAATCTTTCAAGCTTGCCAGGAGAACCACTTTTTTTTTTTTTTTCTTCTGCGCAGCTCCATAAAACATGGTGTTTATTACTTTGGTTTATTTTTATTTGTTTAAGTCTCCCGGGTGAAACTCCAGTGATGGCAGTGTTGCAGTTCAAACAAGCAAGGCTTATTTTGTAAATGTCCCTTTGTGGGTTGGTGCCTGCATTTTGCCTGAATGCAGGAGGCTGGTATCAGTGCAGTTTAATTTAGAATTTGGGGGGTGGGAAGTTGAAATTGACATTTAATTCCAGTGTAAAGTTACTGCTAGATCAGGCATAAAAATATTATGGCATTAGCAGTCACAGGAAGAAAATAAACTATGGGTGCATTAACAATATGCAGTAGTATGGCTGACTTATGTAAAAGAAAGCAATAGATGGAACAAAATACTTTTCAGGTGCTTTGTTCACCACAACACATTTTTATCAAGTAGAGCATGTACCGGGAAGTTTTCTACTAATAGAATTAGATCCTACTATTAGTGCTGGCAGAGGCAGATTCATCTGTACATAACAAAATTATATAAAGGCAAATATTATCGCGCATCTGTTGTGTGCATGCATATGTAATATTTGTGCATGTTTTGACAGAGAACATCATTGAAGTCTATATCTTATTTTGAGATTCCTCAAAATAATTCTGCACAAGATCTTAATGCTACTATATGTGTCTGTTAATGTAACAGGTTTCAGTAGGTATTGCTTGTGATTTCATTATTATGGATTAATTACTTCCAAAAGGCTTCACTGTATCATTTAAAAATAGAAAATCTCATGCAAATAACATATCAGTCTGGTGAACCGAGTTTGGCCAAGTACTTCTCCTTGACAGTCATGTATGCTGCTGAGGCTGCATCCTACCTACCTACTGCACCGAGCTGTTCATGTCTTCATTACCTGGGCTGTCAGCTTTATCAAAGCATAAGTCTTGCTGAACTTGCTTTGTAATACAATGTACCTTCCAGCTTAGGAAAATGAGAAGCAAGCATCAACTCTGTACTTTTCGTATCCTTTTTTTGCAGGAGCTTGTGCTGATTACGCATATGAGCAGCAGGCTCAGGATATCCTGCCCCAGTGTATCAGCATTCTTGATACAGTTACCTTTCTGTGGTAGTGTCTATGTAATGTATGTTAAAATGGCATTGTGTAGAAAATATTTTGGGAGGCAACCAAAAGCTGTTGCTGTTCTTACAAATATCTTAGCAGTAGGAGTTTGTGTTTCTTTTATGAACATTCCCATTCATTTCATGATGACAGTGATTGTCTAAATTTGCAAGAAAAATGAACTTAAAATAATTATTGTTTAAAAAAAAAGCTGCTGAAACTATTTCTTCAGACAAAATTTGTATTTTGAGCTCAGCTGTAATTTTGGATTAGATAATTTGGAGTTGGAACTAATTCTGAAAAAAATCATTAAGCTATGAAGTACAATAGCAAAAACCCCAAGAAGCATGAACAAATGCATACAGTATCTCGTAGTGTAAGTGCCTGGCTCTTTGGAGGCCACCAAGAAATCTAGAGTGATTGACATGCATTCTGGTGAAGCTTCCCCCCCCCAAACCCCCACCTCGCAACAGTGCTGAAGTCAGTCAAAGTGTATAGACAAAGCTGAGTGAATACCAGTTTCCCCAGTACAGGGGCTATTTTTTCAGGAAGTCTAACTCAAACCAGATGTTTTGCTTAGACCTAGAGTTTGTTGCTGCCAAGCATCTCATCAGAGGTCAGAGTTCTGGGCTCAGGGCCCTGCTAGAATTCTTTCACAAATTGCTGTTCGGTGAGGTTTTAATCCTAATGGAAAGAATAATGTGCTTGTAAAATCTGCAGTTATTACAAACACAGTATACATATTGTGGACTTCAAATGACTACATATTTCATTCCCATAAACAGGGAATGCAGATAAATGCAGTGTGTAATAGTTTTAGACATTCAAACTTAAACCAAGTATATAGTTTATACTACTGTTAACCATTTGCATTCTTAACACTCCTGTAAAATGAATAGTAATCTTGACTAACAATTGGCAGCTTGAAAGAAAACAAAATGAAAAAAACCTCCAGCACGTTTTGACTTGTAAGCTGTTTCCTGAAATAAATAGGGAACCTTATGCTTTTGAGAGTGTTCAGAAAGCCACTCTGCTTGCTAAGGCACTAGGTTTGGCATAGTTTATTTCTTTCCTTTTTTTTCTGTCTCAGTTTTTAAATAGCTTAGTTGCAACATTTTATGCTCCGTGTAATCTTACTTCAAGTATTTATTCATACATTCATCCTCAGAACCTCAGAGTAGACTATGTATACTCCAACTTATATAAAAACAAGTGCTGGTGAAACAAAGTGATCGAACACTACTGAAAAATCCTATCTGTTTTTTTTTCAACTTTTCAAACTTTTAAGTCTTAAATATGTGCAATTATATTTAACTGTGCTGCTTCATCTCGTCCTAATTTGTGAATTTTATGTAACTCATAAATGTGTTTTCACTTTGGTGAAAAGCGTAACTTAAGAAGTTGGAGCCATTCAAAAGAGTTAATGTTGTATTCACATGATGATCATAGTCAGTGATATTCATGCTGGGAAGGAGGTAAAATGTGTAAGGCAGTATGTCTATGTTAATAATCTGCACCTCACTGACGTGTCCATGTACTATTCAATTTATCTATTTTTTTTAAGAAAACTACTTGTTTATAGTAAGAAAACTTCATAATGAGTGATGTTACTGCACAGGTGTTACCTTTCTGAGGGAGAAAAAAGCGATCTTTTCAATAGTCATACAACCCCTCAATAAGCTTCTGTATTGGCTAAATTTGTTTGACAGCATTGAAGGTAGAGAATTGTGAAATAATTCACTGATGCACTGGTCCAGTTGTTGAATGAGGAATTGATGAAGCTGGTGTTTGGACAACTGTGACTGTTTCTATTATTTAAAAAACACTAAATCCCCATAAAGATTCTTATTGCAAGTTGGATAATCTAGGTGTAGGCTGCTGCCTCAAGGTGAGAAAATGAATATTAAACATGTACTGAAATTAACACGTGCAACCGAATCGTTCAGATGCAGTAAGAAAGTGGAGACAAACTTCAATCATATAAGACAAGCCTTTTCATATTAATGAGTTTCCATTTGCCAATAATTCTGTCATTTGTAACTTGAATCATTCATCACCCCTGCAAATGGTTCTTTCAAAACGTTATTCGCAATTTTGTCTTGTGTTTTTGTCCTTGATGTTGTGAAAATGACCGTCTACTGTTACAGGAATGAAAAGAGATCTCATTCAAACATCTTTTGTGTTTCCACTTTCAGTGAAAAATGTTTTTCAAACCTGCAGCTGGTTATTTCTGCAGGAGTTCCCACTTATATTCAGGTTTGATTGACATTTTGAAATGGCAGCTTTTCATGAAAAGCTGTTAACTTGTAGAATTTGGTTATGGTACTAAGACAGACTGACTTTGTTCTACTGTTGGGGCCTGTCCAACCTAAACACAACCCTGCATCTGAATTTAATAGTGCTACTCGGCACAAGAATCGTGAGCTTTTTTTCTTCTTTCTTTCTTTTTTTTTTTTTTTTTATGCTGGTGCTTCTAATATGTTTTTGAACCTGGCCTGATAATTACTCATCCTGGTATCTCTTTTGTCAGTAATTGGGTTAGTTGGCATTCTCCTTCTTTCTTTCTCCAGAGGTACCAGGTTGTATGAGGTTGCACTTCCATAATTTGAGTGATGGAATATATTTTCATTTCACATGATGAATTTAAATGGAAAATGTTTTTTTAATGACTGTGCAAGTACTGCAGTGTCTGTCTTAAGATAAAAGTGACTATCTGTGGCCCTTATTACTACTTATTTTTGAAGTCTTGGGCATAAGGGCAAGCTTATAGTGTTAACAGTTCTTCTGGGCAATGATTACTGGTTTAATTTATAGTCAGAAACTGAGGAAGCAGTGCATAACATAGTTACTCTGCCCTTATCTTTACTGAGTTGATCTTTAGTATTATGCTAGAATGTTGGAAGTTGGACAGAGTGATGTTATGCAAAATCAGTTAGCCGCTACATTTCTTGCCAAGCTCCTAAATAAGGATATACATATACATTAGCGGAGAGGAAGAGGAATATTTTTAACTTTGAAACAGATTATTATTTACATAAGGGAAGTGAATAAAGTAGAGGTCCAACATGGGAACTATTGGGGGTTTCCACAGGTCAACTTTACAGTCCTGTAAGAATAAATTTATATGAGGAACCATTTGAATCTTGTTTTATCAGGAAGTAACTAATAGAGTCATTGATTACAAGTGATGGTATGTTGTTGAACAGCTTACTGATTAAAAAACTTATTTTTTGCATACCATAGTTAGAATTTCTGATCAACTATTCTCTTAGCTGGCCGATTACTTCAATAGAGACTTCTTTATGGTTTTACACCTACCCATGGTGATACATGAATTAATATTCTCATCCGACTCCATGTCACTGTAATTTTAGGATCCTGAGGTGGTATAGTAAAATATACCCTGCTGGCATTGTATCTGCAAATATCTCCTAAGTCATTTGCAATATGGCACTGGTACAGCCACATTTTGGTTGGTATTAAAAATCATGTGTGGTTCTTGCTGTGAAATACAATGTGATTTCCTTGATCTGTTTTTTTCAAATGATGTAGACTAAGCGAAAGTGAATGTTATCTCAGATGGTTGTTCCGTAATTTCTACATTTTAAAATGAATTTTTGAGTACCAACCAGAAAATAATTTTATGTTGATAAGCTGACCCATGTCAGTCCCATGATTTTGAATGAATATTTGTGAACTTCATGTAAGCCTTCAAAGTAAAAGCAAAAGCATCCTCATTGCCACCCACACATCACTGTTAAAAACTAGTACATGCCACTGCTGTTCCTTCAGACGGAGATGGGATACATGAGTACAAGCTTTTTGGTGTACCCTTAAGGTCACTGTGAAATACTAGACCAATTGAATTAAATGGCAGGCTGCCCACTGGCTTTAAATGGAGCCAGGATTTTGCCCTTTAACTTTATCAAGCCCTAAGGGCAAGCAGATTTCATTCTTAAACAGACCAAACATGGCAGTGTTTCAAAGGAAAGTTGAGCTGTTGTGAAGTTCAACCCAAACTCTGCAACATGCAGAAGGCAATACAAGGGGCTTGAACTGCACTTGAAACTACAAGTGGTACAGGTAAATGGCTGCTGTCCTGTTGGATACAGTGGAAGGTGGTTACCATTTTGAAATGCTATCTTCTGTGTCATTTTCTATAGGAAAGCATTCTTTTCATGTATTATTGACTGCAAGCAAACATTCTTCTATTAAAAATGGGTAGGAGAATACAGAGAGCAGAAGAGACTAACCCATGTGCTGCTGCTTCACACTGTTCCTATGCAGAGTAAACCAGGCTGGATTTTTCTCATGACTGTCCCAGCAATAGGGCTAAACATTTACAATTGATACTACTTCTTTTTTTATTACATATTTAATGGTAACTTTTTCTGGTATTCCTTTTTTAGCATATTGTGATAGATCTGTGGTTATTTATGTGCCCTTTTTTAAGTAAGGATCTGTTAAAACAGAATGTTAATCAATAAGTTAAGGACTGAAACATTAGAACGTTTTGCTTTTACGGAAGTCTTGGATTGCAAGATAAAACTTCCAAGAAAAACATTAATTTCAACCAGGTAAGCATACATTTAGGGTTTTCAAACACACTTGTTTTACAAGAGCAAATGTGATACTTAACTTGCAGTGGTGTAAGTACTGTCTATTATTATTACAGAGCAAAATGCAATTTCTTTCATAAATGTGGACTTTCTGTCATGTTTATCTGGACAGAAGAATTAAGCATTATTATAGCATTTTTTCTCAAATTGACTATTTTAAGTTATCGTACTTTATTTCAATTTGTCTTCCTCAACTTGTGTAGAGATGCTGCTGTGAATGAAGATTCTTGTATTTGTGTGCTCCCTTAAGATTAAAGTAAATTTAGACATTACAAAACCTCAAAGTAGATGGGTTGATAATCTGGGCATTCTCTGTAATTATTAACCCCCTTCCTGTCTGTTTGGGTATCCCCCCGCCCTTTATTTCTGCTGTGTAAACATCCTTCATTTTACTTTTATTTGGCTGATGGATACAACTGTATGTTAATGAACTGGAAGGGCAAAGTTAAGGAAATGTTATTTCCGTTATGTCCTCCTAAATTTCTGCCTTTTCAGAGGAAGAGGTTTATATCAGTGACAGATCCTAAATTATAGTGAAACACTACTTTTAATCTTTAATTAAGACTGTTCTAATGCAGTGTTCCTGAACATGCTCTCAGTCTTGTCTTCTCAGAAAGTCTAACTTGGCAGGATTGCCTGCTGTCCTCTGTCTCTGCAGCTGGTTCTTTCTAAGGTGATGTAGTAAAGCCATGTTGATGAATGTTATGTATATGGTTTATGATGAATAAATGTTAGGAATGCCTCAGGTAAATCTGTTTTTGCTGTAGCTTGTACTTATGTACCTCAAGGTCATTGTTAGAAGTACTTGAAGAACCCAGGCATTTTGCTGAAAACACTTGTGAATGTGGTTAAGAAGGATGACAGCACAGATTTTGGCCTGAAGTGTGTGCAAAATAGCGTGTCTTATTTTCATAGCATTCCTTTCTTCAGTGTATTAGATCGTCATCATTAGACTGTCTTTCAGTTTTATCACATCCTGACCTCTGAGCCCGTGTTGCTGTTAAGAGGTACCATATAATTTCCCAGCTCTGTTTAGTAAGGCACTTAAGGCTTCTTCCATCATCTTTTCTGAAAAACCAGTGTTCCAGGTAGATGGCATATCTTAAGGTGTTGTGGATTTAGTTTTTCAAGGGCTTTGGGAGGAAGTGTGCTAGCGCTTCTGTCTGAGTGTATGCATCCTGAATCTTGAAGATACCTTTCAGAATTGCTTTTTTTTCTTATGTGAGTAGGGTTTTTTGCCTTTTTTTTTCTTTCAGTCAGAAAATGTGAGGTACGTAACTGAGACAAATAGAAAACATAGTAATATATAAATTATTTGAAGAAATGGATGCTCAATGAAACCTTTGAATCGGCTGGAAATGAGAGTGAATTCTGGGCAAGTGCAATAGTCTTCTGAACATGCCAGTGTGGATTTACATTCCTGATGTCTGAAGAGACAGCAAGCTGGAACTGGACTCTGTTGAAACACCTTTGTATGTTACAAAGGAGTTTTGTTGGTAAAACATCAGGCTATTGCGTGATAATGTGATTTCTGAGTAGCAATCTATTTGCAGAATTTGTGCTTCTTCTGGGTTAGTAGCTATTGGAAATGTAGTGCTGTAGCTCTCCAGCAGAACTCTTTCTACAGCTGAGACTTGAAGACATGCATTTTCTCAAGCTGAAATTCTATTTTAGTGTAAAGACATGCAGGATGTGCAGATAAGAAGAGAAAGTGGAAGAAATTAAATCAGAATCATGACATATCTATTTCTTTTCTGAGGCTGTAAAATCAAATGGTGGTGAAGACTGAAAGTACTTGAAGGTACCTGTCCATAAGCCATCGCAGGGAGGATCCAGGGAACTACAGGCCTGTCAGTCTGACCTCAGTGCCAGGGAAAGTCATGGAACAGGTGATCTTGAGTGCTATCATGAAGCACATGCAAGAGAACTGGGTGATCAGGCCCAGTCAACACAGATTTACAAAAGGCAGGTCTTGCCAAACTAACCTGGTCACCTTCTATGATAAAGTGACTTGGCTACTGGATGAGGGAAAGGCTGTGGATGTATCTTCCTGGGCTTCAGTAAAGCCTTTGACACAGTTTCTCACAGCATTCTGCTTCAGAAACTGTCAGCCTCTGGCCTGGACAGGCGCACACACTCCTGGCTAGAAAACTGGTTGGATGGCCGGGCCCAGAGAGTGGTGATAAAGGGAGTTAAATCCAGCTGGAGGCCAGTTACAAGTGGGGTTCCCCAGGGCTCAGTCCTGGGTCCAGCCCTGTTCAATATCTTTATCGATGACCTGGATGAAGGCATTGAGTGCACCCTTAGCAAGTTTGCAAATGACACTAAGCTGGGTGAAAGTGTTGGTCTGCTGGAGGGTAGGGAGGCTCTGCAAAGGGATCTGAACAGGCTGGACTGCTGGGCTGAGTCCAATGGCATGAGGTTTAACACGGCCAAATGCCGAGTCCTGCACATGGGGCACAACAACCCTTGCTTCCTCCCTATAGTCCACCCAGGATGCCTGCCCCTTCCTCCAAAGCTCATAAACCTTCCTCTTCTTATTGATGTCTCTCAGGACCTCCCTACTCAACCACGCTGGTTTCTTGCCTTGCCGGCTACTTTTCCGGAACATGGAGATGGCTTTCTCATGGGTTGCTAGGAGTTCCTTTTTGAAGAGTGCCCAGTCCTCATGGACTCCCTTGCACTTAAGGAGCGCCTCCCATGGGACTTTTCCGACCAGCCTCCTGAACAGTCCAAATTTCAAAACAACTCATGTGGCTAAGAGGGTTTTGTCTTCCTTTGAGAAATGTTTTTAATGGGAATTAATTATTTCTTTTGTGTGTTGTAACATAATGTAGAGTCTAAGTACAGTGTTCTCACTTTCCTATCTGTATTTCAATATACTTTTGACGACGTTTCCATACCTCATACCTAGCGGTCATTGGTATGCATATAACTTGAACCATTCATATGTTGGTTTCCAGTTCTCTTTTAGAAGCATACAGGCAATAATAAAAGTCTCCTTGTAAATCCCATGTAACTTAATAGGGAAAAAAGAAAGCAAAAACCCAAAACCAAACCCCTTCCTCCCTGCAAAAAAAAAAAAAAAAACAAACCCAAACCACCAAAATATCCAAACCAAAGTACAGGTAACTTCTTATTTTTCTGCATACCTGTTTTACAGAGTCAGTGTCTCAGAACTATACCTAACTGAAACAGTTTTGCAGCCATTCATGCTATTTGGTTGTGCATGTAAGGTGGTCTAGTTGATATTGCTAGCAGTTAAATAGCAGCAGGAGAACTTGGGATCAGCTTTTCAAGAAATATTTTCCTACTAGTAGGATTTGACTGCATCTGTGGTATTAAATAGTTTTATTTTCCAGCTTCTTGTCCAGACCTTAAATCTGTTACTCTGAAGGGATAGCCTCATTGCATCTATATCTTGATTCCTACTTGAAAATAACTTATGAAAGAGGGCAGCTTACTTTTTATCACGAACTGGGCGTATGAGCACTTCCTCTGGAACAAGATAATGGATTCAGTTGTAGCACTTTTTTTTAATTCCAGCTGTGATAATGAAAACAATTGTTTAAGGAGAAATTGTTATTAGCTTTTAAAGTTAAGGGTGTTTAGAACTGGTTTAATTGTTTCCCATTAATGCAAGGGACAAATCAAACTTACCAAAACATTTGTAAACTGACTGTGGACCATTCAAACAGAGAACATAGTAATCAGTGCACGAACACAATAAAGTATGGGAGAAGTGAAGTGTGTGCATGTGTGCTCTTTGCTTTTGGGTAATGACCCTTAGGTTGCAGACAGGAAGAATTGTGATCCTTTCTTTTTCACCCACTACTACTTTGGTTTAAAAGAAATTATGAAATTCTTGTGGGTTTGATCTGTTATCTGTAAAACCAGGGCTGTTTTCTGTAGTGTGAAATTTAAAGGTTCTGCAATGTTTGTGCTTGTGTGGCTATGGTAGGTGAGGTTATTCTTATCCTGATTTCACAGTATCTTAGGAAAACCAGAACTGTTACTATAAGAAAATATCTCCTAGAAGTTCTATCACCAACAGGTCAAAGTAGTGAGCAAGCTCACTAAACCCAAAAGTCACCACTGTGTTTCCCTGCCCTACCAACTATGCATATGCTGCCACTGAAAATTTGGAAGAATTTAAAAGTAGTTTTAATGTTTTATGAAGGGACCTCAGAGTTCTTGAGAATGCACTACTCTAATGTGCATGTTTCCTAGACTCTTAGGAGCAGGATCTGGGGATTCGAAACGTGGTAGGTAGAGATTGTGGATGAACAACTAATTTTCTCTTAGTTGCAGAATGATTAACTGGAAAAATGCAATATATATTCTTGTATGTAGCAGCTATTTGGTGAATCTTTTCAGATGTCCTAATACCTCCCCAAACCCAAAGCTAAACTTGTTTAAAAGATTGTGTTATATTATTTGTAACTTTAAAAAAAAATTATTTTGGATTTTATTTTTTATCCTCAAAACCTGCAACTCTCCCTACAAGCCCCTGACTGAAATGATCTCAGATCCTAAAGAAGAGTTGATGTAGCATTTTTCCTTGCTAATGACAGTGAGACACAAATCAGTACTTTGTATAACTGGATCCTGTGTCTTTCATGATGGGCAAAGTCATATGCACTAGAAGCATATTCTAATGTCTAGTCCTAATTATATCTATAATGTAAAAAACTCAGATATTCTCTGTCTTACTGTATTTAAATGGTTAACAGAAATGAAAATAGAGCTCAAAAGACAGACACCTATTAAGCTGATTGCTTCAAATTCTTTATGTACATGTAGAAGTATTCATATTTGTAAATGTTTAGAAAGACATATTGAAACAATGAATTCTTGATTCAGTTAAAACCTCCGAATATATATGACTGTTTTAAAAAAGGAAATGGTAGTGTTGAATGTAGCGTTTAAACCTTTATCAGAACTGCATGTGTTCTAAGTATGGCATGTAATCATGAGAAGTTTGCTGTAGCAGAAAACTAGCAAGCTGAGACTTGATAAACTTCTACGTTATCTCTGATCTCTTTCTGTTGTGACATGATGCATTCAGAATTGCAGCCAGCCCTGATCTGTTTAAAGCATTGGCTTGTTGCTTGTGTGAATCAGAAAGCAAGAGTCTTCTGCCTGACTCTGAAGATGGAGCAGTCTGAATATTGTAGTTAAGAGATCCTTGTATAATTTTTTTTTTTAACCTGTACATCAATTGTTTTTAAAAAAAATAATTCTTAGGATATTGGCTGACTAAGTGAGTTTTTCGTTTTGTTTTAAAATAAGCTAAGCTAAGCTAACAATTTTAAGAGGAAATTGTTCTGGCTTTGTGATGGAAGACTGTTCCAAACAGCTCTGAATCACCAATCCAATTACGTTTTAGACTGCATTTTCCTCTTCATGTTCTTGACTGCCTTTGTTTCTCAAGAGTAAAAAATAGAGTGGTTTTCTGAAACTTTTCCTCTAATAGAACTTTATATTTTGTCTTCCTTGAGCTTTTCTTGATTTTTACAATTACATGAAAAGCTAATTATTATTGTTGTTCTACATCTATCATAGTTATTAAAAAGTTCCAATATACTCCTAGATCCTCTTTTTTTAATTAAGATGACTGAATCCTACAAACGCTTGCGCATATGCTTAATATTGAAGTGACTTATCAGTAAACATTGATAGGTCACTTAGAACTGTGTATTTGCAGGATTGCCATTGGATGATGGAATTACCTTTGAACCTCAGGAGGCATACACCAAATCTTTGAGTGGCTGAGACCTGCATCTTCAGTCATATCTTACACTGAGATGAGTTTACAGGATGGGAATGGCATTAGCTGTCCATGTGTCCTTCTTTTGCATCAAAGAGTAGAAGTTTCTTGAGCCAGAGTTAGTGATGCCATAGCTTCCTTCCTCATCTAGATTTCCACTTGAGCTTTCTTGCCAAGCTTTGTGTTCCAGAACTTGAAGCTTGGCCATAGCAGATGTAAGGTGTCTCGGTTGTCTAGTTTTGGATCAGAGCAACCTCTACCCTATGTGAGGAAAAGACAAAAGCTTGATGCCTTAGTCTAGTTTATTTACAACAACTATCTTTTTGTGTTCTTAAATACAAATTCTATACAAGAACAAACATACCATAATTAAGATATTTTTCTCATATTTAAAAATCCTGGATTCTTGTACTATGGGTAATAATTTGCTAAAGCAGACACAAATTGAGTAAGACTATCTAATAGTTTGGTTGATTAATCTGGTACCTCATGTCTTAATGCTCAATTCTGCAAAGCACAGATAAAACTTCTATTGAACGTCTGTCCTTAATTAACATAGTGGAACATCAGCCAGAGGTTTCAGTGGAGCAGGCCTTGATACTGTCTTGCTCTTAATGTTGTTAAGTAGGGATATACTTCTGTAAATGGTGGGAGGCAAACAAAAGTGCTGCAAAATCAAAGATGGTTTTAATTCCCTTCTTCTTCAATGATCTATCAGCTTGCACCTGTAATTGTTTGTACAAATAGAGAATTCTGCTCTCCCTATCTTACTAACTTCAACAAAACCAAACTAGGAGTAGTACAGTTGCTTTTTGGACTAAATGTTTTTGTAAATAGAATTCATGAAGATACCTAGTTTTAACAGGGTGGATTTCAGGAGTTTATAAATGTTTAAATATTAAATTATCAAATACTTTATTGCTTATTTTATTTCTTTATGGTTTCCCAAGCTTGTCTAAAGCTTGTTTCGGTTAATTCACCATTAAACAAAAAAAAAAAGATTTTGCAAAGGAAATAGAGGTTGATCTTTAAAATGAACAATGCTGTAATGTGTGATCACATTGCACATTTCCAATTAATATATTCATATATGCAGTAGTTAAAAGCTGTAACTTCATAACTTGTAAATTTTTTAAATCACTAATAGTAACACAAGGGTTATTTACAAATCTCCCATCAGAGAATACTGAAGAAAATTTTGTTCTGAGCAACTTTTATTAGTTTCTTGTACTACAGAGTTTTATATTAATTTATATATTTCTTAAGAATTTAACACTATTTTTTTAATGTTTTAAAGAAACCTTTTGGAGGTTTGCAGACTTTGACTAAAAGTAAGGGTCACGTTATGAGGCCACAAATCACAGCGTCTGCCAGGAATACTGGGAAAATAAGTGCTCTTTGATTTGTGCTTTTCCCTCCTACCTGCTGAGATCTTATTTGTTTAAAAAATTATGTATAGTAAAAGAATACTCAATTACTGTTTCCGTGAATAGAGTACTACATGCATTATTCTTGTTTATGCCATTATGCTAGTTAATTTTTATATCTCACTTCTTATACTATGCTAATCACTTTAATATTAATGATCATATACTGTCAATAATGATGGCGGTTCTGAACTGTTGCTTGTTTTGAGAGTGCGAGAAATGTTGGTGTTCTCATTCACTTTTAAGTTCTCAGTGACAACTTTTACTTTTTTAGTGCTGACAAGTTAGCGCAGCTGATTTATTATTCAGTCCTGTCAACTTTTCAACCTCCAGTGTGCAAACATTTTGCTCATGCTATATATGTTATAGGAAAATTACTAAATATACAGTTTAATGCAAACTTTTAAGTTGTGTAGATCAGATTTTTAGAAAGGTGCAAACTTAACTACATAATTTAATTTTTTTTACCAATTAATTGTTTATGCTTTTCCTTTAAATATAACTTGCTGTTCCATGTAATGAGTGATGCTGAAATTGGTTTCAGTTATCAAAGATGTGAATGACACAATGGATGCTTATGTACTCTGCCTGTTAAATCCATAAATTCTGGTACTGAACGAGCTTCTGTTTTTTCACATTTCCTGATTTTCTGTCAGCTTTCAGTCTTCCATGGGTCATGCAATAAACACTACCCTGGGTGACTTTTTTAAGTTGCCATATGTCAATCAAATTGAAGTGTTTGCTTTTTAGTAAGCAGAGAAAATAAGCTTGCTTTATTTGAGTTTGTGTATTTTGCAAAAGAGTGTCTTAAATTCTGTTTCATTCCTGGCTTATTTTTGCTTTTAGCTGTGCAGTGGAAGAGGTTGGGAATCAAGGGGGGGGGAGTGCCTGATGAAAACAAAGGAGGAAAGGAGGACCCAAACAGAAGAGAGGGAGAGAACTGAACAACAGGATTTAGAAGTGTTCTTTAGGCATATTCAGTTTGAACTGATCCACTTTAAAAAAAAAAGTCAAAATGCTGAATTTAATAATAAGTGTTTCAGGAGGTAGTGTCACAGTAAATAAAAAACTTTCCCTCTACCTCCTAATTGCATCATGATTAATTCTCTTGGTGTGGGATTCAAAAACTGCTGAATGTCATTGTTTGACATGTACGCTTTTTTTTTCTAATTAGGGAGTGGATATGTTACTGCATTAAATATATTCCCAGTGTGTTGCTGATATGAGTCACCTAGTATAGCAGTCGCTAAGTGTGTTTATATGCTAATTTTGAGGAAGTCAGTGAGCATGAGAAGTTGCTTGTATTAGACTTCTAGGATACAATAAAATATATATCAACTGTGCGAATCTTTCCCTTCTAGAAAATACCCTGAAATGGATTTGTGGTTTTGTTTGTTTTCAATATTGCAAGTACCACATTCCTTATTACAGATGAGTGAATGGAACCCCTGTGTGTCTTCCAGTGGAGCTGGAAGAAGTGTGTGTATTTACACAGACTTTGAGCTCTGTGCTTCTTCTCCTGGGGGCTCTCTTTGCTCTGAGAGAGGCTGGTGGGTACTTTATACCCAGGACTTGCTCTTCCTCACCCCTCTGCTGTGGGTAGTAGATGGTCACTGACTTCAGACTAAACAGAATTCCCACGTACGACCACTCACGTGCACTTCATGACTTCTGTCTTGTCCCTCTAAAAATGTATTCCTTCTCCCTCTATCACTGTAATCTCTTTTTTTTTTTCTTATCCTTCAGCACTTCTCAAAAAATCCCCACCAAATTTGTTACCTTTCAGCCATGTGATTTATGGAACTCCACTTGTGACGGTGCTTACTTTATCTTTCTGTAGTACTGCAGGGTATTCCCTATATTTGAAGAGCTTTAACAGCCTCAAAATACAGGTTTAAACTGAAATTGAAATGTAAGGCTTTCCACCTACAGCATTTTGGACAATTGCCTTTTGCTACTTATTGGCAAAAGAAAAAGTTCCAGTGAAATCTCTTGGAATTGTATGATTGATTATAATTAAAATTCAGATTTCTGACCCTTAATTGCATAACAATATGCACTAGAGGAAACTGGTACCTGCTCTGGAAAGAGGGAAATGGTTTTTGGGTGTATGTTGTTTCTTGCCGTCTTGCTCGTGTCGAAGAAGTTAGCTTTAGAAATCAGCCATATCAGCAATGGGACTGAATTTGTGTAACAAGCTTTGTAGTATTACTGCTTATGTTAGGACCCAAGCACAAGTAAGTATAAGATGTGTTCCAGCAACTTGCATGTAACTTGAAGCACTTACATGATAAAGTGTGCAATTTTTTGTTTCTTTTTTTTTTAATGACAGACTTTGTTTTCATTTTATCATTTTCTTTGAAAACATAAATCCATTTCTCTCTCTTGGGATATTTCAGTAGTAGTAATATGCTGTTAAAATAAACAGAATTTGGATTTTTGAAAACAAGAAATGAGTCAGTTAAGTACATAGGATAACAATATATCCTATATCTGTATAACATTTGGAGAAACCACAAACAATCTTCAAAAGAAATTCTTGGAGTTGGGTCCTTTTATGAAACATCAGAGGGATAAGCTTGTTTTCTTAGACTCTAACTGAGAGAGATTTTCCAGGATATGCTAGAGATTACACTCCCCAGGCTGAACTTTATTATGTTTCCACCTGACATGTAAGGTGCATTTTTTTTTTTTTTTCTAATTATACACATGAAAAGATACTTCTTATTAGACTATTTGTGTTACATTAGTCCTGCTTTATGTTAGGGCTTGTCCCTGAATACATTTTGCTTTTGTGGTTCCACAAGCATTTGAAACTGTTTTTTGTAGGCCACAGCACTGGTAGAAAATGTTTTTCCCTCTTTTTAATTTTAAAATGCATTTCCATGGACTGAATCTTCATGAAGTAATATATTTTTGAACTTTTCTAAGGATGTGTTGTCCCACCTAATTTCTCATTCAGTAAAGGTCATTCAGTTTGCATAGTTATGCTGCTTTTTAAAGAAAAAAGCGTTTTTTCCAAGAGACATGTTGGCTAGTGTCACATGCCAATAATAAAATCCAAGGATACAGAAGTTAATGGTAGGTACTAACAAAATAATGTTTTATGAGGTGTTAGAAGTGTTTTAGGACTTACTTAAAGACAGAAAAAATTCAATTACATTTACTTCATTGAAGGTTAACTTTTGGATTTGAAGGACAAGTAAGATATGACTTGATCAAAAACCAAAATATGTTGCCTGATGTGCAGCTCGGTCCTATTTAGGATGAATGTTGATCTTGTAATGCTGAACTTGGGTCAAGAACCTGCAGGCTGCTGCCCAGACTTGAGAACTCTTTCCCTCCCCACTGCTTTGTGACCAGCATCATTAAGTCATGTCTGCACTACATTTGTTAGCTCTGCAGGGTACAAATGATTCTTGTTCAACTGCATTGGAAAGTACTTTGTTTGGCTCTTAGGCATTGTAAAGTAATAGCGATGCACGAGCCGATCATATCAATGTCTACTAATGCTTGTAAATGTAAAATAATAAGTATTTATAAACTGCTGTCTGTTGCAGTAGAATTTCAACCTCCTTGAATTTGTCTTTCAGAGACACATGCAATCATACCTTATTTTCTGAAATTATTTTCATTGGCAACCAGCAAAAGAATCCAAATGCATTATAGCTGTGCATATTGTTTTAGTATTTGTAGGGTTGTTTTAGATTGCCAAAGGTAAAGAGCTTATAGCCGTAATTTACTTCTATGTAAAAACTGCCGGTTAGGGTTGTTTGAGTCTAGCACTATTAATCTAGTGTTTACTGTGTTTGGGCAAGCAAAATTAGTCAGTCTACTGGTCCACCATCTATGCTCGTGCAGATTGACCATGAAGCCTCCAGGCTTCGTGTGAACCGTGGTTCATTAACTTGATATATTTGTCATCCTAATGACAAATGTATTTTTACAGTGTCTGTATTGGTGTACTGCTAGAAATAACTGAGCTGAGAAGCTATTTAAAAAGCTGCCTTCCCTTTGTGTACATCAACAGTTTTGAAACTGAAACATGACTTTCAATTACAGTTGTAGTAGCACTCTCTCAAGGAATAGATAATTTTTAGTAATTCTACTTTTTTTCCAGTGGATGAAACTTGAAACTGAGCAAAACAGCAATCCTTGCTCTCTGCTTCATACAATATAAAAAGAAGAGATAGCTGAAATGCTGAGGGATATTAAAATATGAAAAAAACTATCATATGAACAATAGACAGGGGTTCTTAAACACTGTTCTTCAGTGTTAAACGTTCTGTGCCGGTTTTTAATGAAAGTGTGTGAAATTAAGTTATCCTTTCTAGCATAGGTTTGCAGGATGGTTTTTTAAAAATATGCAAAATAATATTCGTTTTCAAGTAATTTTAATGAAACCACCACAGACTAAGTAAAGCAGTAATCATGACTAAAAATCAGAATAACAGCTCTTGCTTTTCTTTCGGGTTCATGACATAAGTTATATTTGGGATTCTCCTTATAAAAATACTATAAAAATGTAACATTTGAATTTAATTTATTAGTCAACTCCAATTACTTACTGTAGCAGTTTCAGTTGATCAAGTAATCTAGTTTTAAGTATCTTGTTTCCTAGCTTACTTGATAATTACTTAGAAAATAAATACTAAAATATGGTTACAGTGCCTGATATTTCTAAGGGCATATTAATTTCTGTAGTCCTCCTCACAAAAGAACTCAAACTATGCAGAGGTCTAAGTGCTTCCTAATGCTATCCATGAAACAAGGAGGCTTTGTTTTCTGGAGAGTGATGGTAAAAAAGTTCACAGATTTGCATTGCACATCCTGCACCTTCTGGCAAGTCTCTTATTTCTGCTGGCCTTAGTTTCTATACATTGGGGATATTGATCCTTTTGGTTGCTTGGAGATCATCATAAAAATGAAGTTTTCTGCTGCGGATCTACTATTGCAGTAGTGAATATTTTAATGGTAGCAAATTCTGAGTATCCTTTTAATAAAACTTTAGTGATTTATTTGGGTGATAAATTCAAGAAGATGTTTGAAAAATCACACTAAAGGACATGCTGCTACTTGTTAGACAGAGCTGTTGAGGCTCCTTGTGTGCTTGATGCTGAGGAGGCTCCTTGTACGAATTATTCAGCTGACTGAGGGAATTAGTGTCTTCTGGTTTTGTAAGGCAAGTTGTAGAGGAGATTGTTGTTATTTGTTCCACAGTTAAGGACAGTTAATAAAGGAGAGTTACTCTGATTTAAAAGAAAAGGCAATACTTAACAGTTTTAGCATAGGGTTACATTCAGAATTAACGTTGATATGAAAATGTTTTATTTAGAAGGATTTCCAGGGGACTGGTGGAAGCAACCATCTGCCAAGTTGGTGTGTGAAGGGGTTGTTGGAGGCTGTGCAGCATAAAATACTGCTTAAGAATACTCTGAAATTAGCCTTGCATATTGGACGTGAGCTTTATTTGGGCAGGGTTTATTCTGATGCCATTAATGCAACAGTTAAGAGGGACTCCTTACTTTACAGACCTGTTGCAGCCAGTGACTAGCATGGAGTATGCTTCTAGTAGTATTTTATTAATCTGGTACTACTCCAGTGCATACAAATGCTACCTAGAAGTATATTTCATCATCTAACCTATGGTATTTGAGATGAGTGAAATTGTTGGAAGACTGGAAGCCTTTCTGAAGTGTGACCTGTTAGCAATGGGAAGTCTTAACAGTGGTATCGGGATACTGTTTTTAACTACTTTTAGAAACTCGGTTCATAACACTTCTGTGGTTGGCATCAGTGTAAAGAGAGATGCAGAAATTTCTTCATGGTAGCAAAAGGAAGCTCTTATGGTCAGTAGCTGCATCTTGGGAGGCAGATTTGCCCTCTGGAAAGTTTTCCTAGTATTTGCAACTTAACATCATTCAGTACTTGAATGTATCTTACTTATGTGAGTTATTTGGTACCTCAGGGATTGTTTGGCCATGCTATCTTACACTTATCCTGTTCTGTCATGTTTGCCCATTCACTTTCTCTTCACTTGTGTCTTCCCATACCTGCTGTGATGTCCAGTCCAAGTGGTACAACTGTTACGCGTTGAACTAATAAAGAACAACTTACACATCTTGTTTTGTTTTTATAATGGCTACTGTAAAGCAGCAATAAAGTTAAAACACGCAAATCACCTCTGAGAGACTTGGGAACTTCTTGTCTTCCTGGCAGAAGAAAGACAGTTGAATATTACAGTTTTTTTCCATACTATGCTGTCATATGAATTTCACATAAACTATTGCATCTACAACCTTAAATTTTGAGGTAAATGCCAACTTTGCATTTGAAACTGAGGGTCTGTGAGCACTGTTCTCTCTTCCGTTAGTAGAGATATTTCAAGATGCTTAACTTTTGATTGTGGTATATCCTTTACTTGTTTTGATGGAGTATAGTTGGCTGAATTGCTATCTAGGTTTACTTTCAACATACTGGAAATAAAGCTTCTGCTGAATCAAATCTCTTTCAAAGAACTACTTAGAAAGATTAGGTCAGATCTATGGATTAACTTCTTTGCTACACCCTGTGCTATAGGGCAGTATGGAGACAATGAAGAACGTCTCTGTTTGGAATCACATAACTGTGTATTATTGCTTCTGAAGAATGATCATCATCTTAGGGAATAAGACTGAAACCTGGAAAAACAGCAGTCTATCCTACCATCTGCCACAGACTCTTCTTTATTTTCTGAGTTGTTTAAAACAAGATTCTTTTAGAGGTGGCCAAGACCTGCTGTAGTTAATAGAACTTGTTATTGTAATTTGTGAAACTATATGATAATCAACTTATAAGCACCTTTGAAGTTAGTAGCCTTTCCTTTTACCTTCCTCCATAATAATGAAAAAAATGTTAAATGAATATCTTATTAGATTCTTAATTTATGGTTCATCATGGAAAATCTAGCCATGTGTTTGGCAACTGTACTTGACAAAGAGGAGGAAATATAAATATTACTGAACAGTTTTATTCTGTTTCTTCTACTGTGTTATACAAATGCATTCTTGCATAAGTGTGTGTGGGAGCTGTAAGTTTCTAGCTCTAGTATGTTACCTGGCCAATGGCAGGTGGAGGAGGGAATATATATATCATCTTCATTATGAGGAGCTGCATCTTCAGTAAGCTGGAAAAATAGAAAAGTTAGACTTCTTTTTAGGATGTGGGTTTTTTGCTTTTATCTTTTTATCAGAAAAGAAGCCATTGATGTAGCAGTAACCTGTTAGTAAGTAGAATGATATTTGGTCTGCACAATGTACAAGTAAGCTTTGTGGTTGAGACCAAAATTGCGTGTAAATGCCAATGCTTCTAAATGTACATGGCTTTTTGCATGCACGCTTTATATAGGAGGAGTAATATTGGTGAAATTTGCACTTCCTGTTAGTAACTTTATTATCACATCACTATTACCTGAAATGAGGGAGGATATGAAATACATTGCTCTAAGTTTTATGATTGTTTCCTTTACTAACCACTACTTGATGAATTACCAGTATTAGTAGGTTGCGATTGATGCTGTTGGCCTGTTAAATTTAACTGTGAAGTCTTTAAAAGATCTGAGTGGCTTAGAAGGTGAAACAAAACAGTGGATGAAGTGTTTGGTGTCTTGGCTTGGATCCAGCTTGATGTCCTAAGTGAATGCATCACTAAACCACAACAGATCACCCCAGATTTACACGAGTGACGTATAAGAGCCCTGAAGCTAAGCCAACATAGTGATTGAATTAGCTGCATTTAGAGAGGCTTCTTCCTCCAGGTCAGACTTCTAAGCACTGATGGGCTTGTGAGGAGAACTAGCAGTTTTACATTGAAGTGTGTCTATGTTGTGGGGGGAAAAAAGAAATCTTAGCACTTCAGAACTTTTATCTTTGACAAGTGTGACTGATTTTCCTTTGGGGGAAGAAAAGAAGTAGAAACGCTATGAACAATAATGGAAAACCTGGAAGAATTTCCATTAGTGGTGCCTCTGTTAAGGACCTGCCAATCTTCCCAGAAATATCTGTTCAAAATCTGAAACATTTTTCTTGCCACAGGGCTGATATATACCTTATGTATTGCCCACCCTCATACAATACTTGGCTTGTTCTTTTAGTAAATAATAACCGTACTGTAGTGTGATTCTCATAGATAAGACAATTCTGCAAATATTTGTGTATGCAGGTGCAAAAGTACAGTGTTTGTTGTTCTTTATCTAAGTACCTTATTTTTAAAATGTTGTCTTATTTTTAATATACTTATAGATAGATGTCAGATTAAAGACATGGATGAGCAGAACCAGTATTTCTTTAAGTAGTCATGTGTTTAATATAATTTAGTTTTTACAGAGTGCAAGGAAATAGTTATTAAAAAAAGATATAGAAATGTGAAGAATGTCTCATTCTAGGGATTTGTATCATGACAAAGATGTTACAGATAGACACTAGAGACTTTTAAAAAATATGTTCTGCAATTTATGTTTTTATCTAGTATCTTAATAGAGGATACTGATAAGTTCCAGCAACTATTTTATGAATGTCAGTGTTCTTTGCAGTTCTTATTTTTTTATGCTTCAATATTTCAGTAACCCAAAATCTCCTTTTTTGTTTCTCAGCACGATGTGTCACAGACTTTGCTCAAAGCAACTCTGGACAGTGTGGTTGAGGAGTGTGTCAGCTTTGTAGGAGTTGATATTAACATCTGTTCAGAAATACTACTAAGGTGAGTCAAACATTTTCCTATTCCAGTAATTACATGGCTCTGGATCGCAGAGTCTCTGTTTAGTCTGCCATCTGACTGGAGCTCAGTTGGAGCTCTTGTGTTAAACTTCCAATTACATGAAAATGACACATTAAGACAGTATTTCACTGGATCATTAAGAGTCAGGTTTTAAGGGTATGTGTGTTTCTCCAGGGCAAAACTACTGATTGGAGCAAACCAGATATTTAAAAATATGAAGCCAACGCTGCAATTTAGAAAACATTTATATAGTTAATTTGTATTTTTACACTGAGAAAGGGATTTTCAAATGTACTTTCTGTCTCTTAGGTTTTTTTATAGTTATTGCTAAGTGGAACAGATTGTAAAAATTGGGCGAGAAAAGGAAAGATTTAAGGGGAAACTGCTGAAAACCTTATCTGTTTTTACTGATTTTGGTTTTTTAAGCAGTTATGCCATATTTACCCAGAAAATGTTCCAGATTTTATTTCTTTTGGTTAGAAATTAAAAACTCATTCTCTCTCAAGTGTGTAGAATTCAGAATCGTTTAGCTGAACAGCCTCTCAGAAGAGCAAAAGTGTCACTGTCATCCTCTATGGTAGGAAGGGAAGAAAAAGAATGTCCTTAATCTTGCTAGTGACATCTATACTAGGTATCAACCTCTAAACAAATGTATTCTTGCTAGCTCTGTCTTTAATTTATTTAATCTCATGTTATCATTCTTGAAAACATCTTTCCATATTTTGGAAGAAGCTGTCTTTCTATTCTTTTTTTCCCACTTTCTCTTCCATATACTTTTTCTGTGTATCCATTCCTTAGCTTGACTCCTGATTTACCTTCTGTCTTACTTTCTTTTGGACTTAGAGCAGCTGTTAGTAAGAAAGCAAATAGTACTTATTGTAAATGAGGCTGACCAGCTTTCATTCCATGAATAAAAGCCTACCTGCATAAGTGCAGTAGGGGAGCACTGTCAGGTTTCAGCGGGGTACATCTGTATGGTGCAGATCAGCACTGTCTTATGAGGAGCAGCTGAGGGAACAGGAGTTATGTAGTCTGGAGAAAGGGAGGCGGAGACCTTATCACAACTACCTGAAAGGAGATTTTAGTAAGGGAGGTATTAGTCTCTTCTGCTAAGCAATAAGCGATAGGATGGGAGGAAATGCCTTTAAGTTGCACCAGAGGACATTTAGATTGGATATTAGGAAAAAGTCTTCACTGAAAAGGTTTTCAAGCATGGAAACAGGCTGCCCAGGGAAGTGATTGAGTCATCATGTCTGGGCATATGTAAGAGACCGCATGTAGATGTGATGGTTAGAGACGTGGTTTAGTGGTGGAGTTGGCAGTGCTAGGTTAAGGGATGGACCTGATGATCCTGAAGATCTTTTCCAAGATTATAAGTGATGGACCTAACTTGATCCTCAGCAGTTCTGTGTAGATGCAGTCTGTTTCCCTCAGATGAACAGTGTACAAAACTGTCACCTTAGCTTGAATATACCATGAGCAGGGCTTTCTGCTTATGCTTTCTGATGTATTGGATACCCATCTTGACATATATTATATGTGAAAGGGATGACAGTTTTATAGTACCTGTGTTACTGCTCCGTATCGTACTTGAAAGAATTTAGAAAATCAGTGGAAAATTCTGTGAACCGTTTCATGTTCCTTTCTTCATGTAAATAAGGTGTATTTCATAATGTTTCTAAGAAATATTAGGAGAAAATTCCATTCCTTATGATTAATATTTTGTCTGTGGTTAAAGGTGTGCCTTGCCAATTTAATTCTGAGGTTTCACCAAGTCTGGATTATTTTTTTAACTTTTGCTTGAGGATGAGAATATTGGAAAGACTTTTCTTTTTCCTCCTCTCCCCCCTCTCCCCGGATCTTTAGCTATTTTTGTCAGATTTGCTGTTGGTGTTTTTCTAGAATCAATCCTTGCAATTCCACAAACAGGTCTCTGCTGCCATTGACTTAAAGCAATCACATCTTATATATAGAGCCAGAAGGGTGACGTTTCTTTCTTTAGTGCCAGGACTAACTGCCCACCACAGCTCTTTTCCCTTTTTCTGTGATTAACGTACTCCATACACAGAAAGTTGTACTCGTGTGTACATACAGAAAATGTGTAGCAAACCCACGGCTTCCTGAAGGAACTTGACTAACTGCAATTGCACTTCACTGGTAAGTTCCTTGCCAGATTCAAGTTGCCTCCAGAACAACTCTTGCAGCCTGTTCTCAGCTGCTCTTTTATCTAAAGAGCAGCTGAAAGAAAAGCAACAAGCTGTGTAGATCTGTTAAATTGTGTGAGGAAGGTAAGCTACTCCCAGCCACTCTCCTGGATAGCAGATGTCAGCCCTTCAGGTTGTGGCAAGCTGTTGCAGTACCACTGGAAAAGAATAGGTGGGAGGGGGCTGTTATCATAGCGACAATGTATCTGTCCTGAACCCTCCTCCCACATTGTTTCCTGAAGAGGTCAGCTGAGGGCAGGCCGTAAGGCATGACAAATTGAATTGGCATTACAGAAATATCCAATGGATCATAAATGACATGTTCCCTGACTTACTAGTTAGGTATGTGTAGGACTGTATTGCTATACCAAGTTCTGTTGGCTTGAGTGGATGCCTTCCACAGAACTTAGAGAAGGGATCCTTTTTCAGATGATGCCTTTGGTCTGGGAGTCTACTTGCTGTTTTCTTAGCTGTTTTTAAGTTTTGTAAACCAGATTTTCTATGATAACTCTTATCCTTGTAATGAGTAGCACGTGTCTTAATGACTTTTCAATGGTAACGTGTATTCTGTAAATGTTTCTCTTAGGCATATTGCAGGACTGAATGCTAACAGGGCTAAAAATATAATTGAATGGAGAGAGAAGAATGGACCATTTATAAACAGAGAACAGCTCAAGGAAGTTAAAGGTCTGGGTCCCAAGACCTTCCAGCAGTGTGCTGGCTTCATCAGATTCAATCAAGAATATATAAAGACTTTCTGCAGGTAACAGATGTACGCTCTCTTGAGTAAAGTATCCAAAATAATATGAGAAGACTTTTTCCCCTTTTCTGTTTTGTGTTCTGACTTGAGGAATCCTAAGCTATTGCACTCTGAAAGATAGCATCTTAACAGATAAACTTCTTGAAGTCAGTTCTTGCTCTGAGTAATCATGGCTTATTAGCCTAGTACCTAAGCCAGTCTTTTGGTAAATATATGAGGTTAATTACAAATTCTGCCACTGACTTGGTAGAAGAAATTTGGCATGTGTTAGTGTTGTGATCTGAGATATTAAAACCTTGGTGTTGTGTTTCAGGCATAGCTTAGAGATTTGTAAATTCACTTTAGTGCAATAAAGATTGCTTTGCAAAATATAATACACTAGAGTGTATTTTCAGAGAATTTTGATTCGATTACCTAAAGAGTGAAAGTGCAATAGATGCCTGGGTCAAACTCTATATTATACTCCTGTACCTAGAAAGCAGGATGTTACTGCCTTATGTGTCAAATATGTGAGGCCCTTTCCCAAGTCCATTTTGTCAACAGTGGGTCATCCTTTTCCCTGCCATCTCATTCCCCTTGTTTGCAACCATTCTTTGTGCTCCTCTTGACCTGAAATCCTTCCTCTCCACAACTGAAATTGCCCTTTCTAGGGCGATGTCTCTTCTCCCGACTTTCCCATTTCTCCTCCCAACATAAAGATTTAAGAAAAGACACAGTGGTAGCACTGTCCCCACCCTTTTGCCACTGGCTCTTCTCAAAAGATATTTTCCTGGGAAACATGTGCTGTTTTTTAGCCAACTCAGTGCTCAGAAGCAGCGCTGTATTCCCAGTTGCTGCTGGCCAAACAGCACACCAGTAACTTCCAGGCAGGAGGTAGGCATATTACGACTGGCTTACTGCCCATGTGGAAGGTATACAGATTGGTTGCCCATCTGGCAGAGAGGAATATGCTGCAGGCCAAATGGTGTGCGCTGTAAGCACTAGAAGACCAAAGAAATGGCTTCAAGACCATGTTGTACAGATCTGTTCTAGTGAATGCTGCAATACAACAGAGGAAGAAAAGTCTGATGCCTTCTTTTTTTCTTCCAGAATTTCACTGGTAAAATGTTTAAGAATGTTGTATGGTTTTTTTCCCTTTCCTTGCTGGAGCAAGCTTCTGATGTTAGTCAGATTCCATAAAACTTGAGAACACTGCGTAATCTGAGAAACCTGCTATAACTTCAGAGTTTAAGGCCAAAATAAAGCTCTAACACCATTGCCTCCATGACATTTCTCGTGGGCCCAGGTGGCAAACCAAAACATTTTTTAAATAGACTTTGAGAATGTTTCATTTTTGTCCTCTCTAATCATGTTGATGGCTAGAGTGCTGTGTGAATTGGTTTTTGTTCTTTGTACTTGGAAGTTAACAAATAGTCTTTTTGTAAAAAAAAATATATATAGAAAGATAAAGTTATGTTTGCATTTCTGCCAACGTTCAATGCCGAGGTAGAGCCCAAAGTGCGAGTGCTGGTTCTGGATTCTTCAGAGAAGAAAGAGCTTCCTGAGCTCTTTTTTACTTAAGAGGAACTTTAAGGGAAGATGTGTGCAAGTTGTAAACATACCACAAACAAAAAGGTATTTTGCTCTCCTGTCTTTCTGAAGTCCTCCTACGAATGTGGGAAATCTATCTATGGATCACAGAATCACAGAATGACCAGGTTGGAAGAGACCCACTGGATCGTCGAGTCCAACCATTCCCACCAATCCCTAAATCATGCTCCTAAGCACCTCGTCTACCCTAACCTTAAACACCTCCAGGGACGGTGACTCAACCACCTCCCTGGGCAGACTGTTCCAATGCCTAACCACCCTCTCCGTGAAGAACTTTTTCCTAATCTCAAGCCTAAATCTCCCCTGGCAGAGCTTGAGGCCATTCCCTCTCGTCCTGTCCCCTGTCACTTGGGAGAAGAGGCCAGCACCCTACTCTCCACAACCTCCCTTCAGGTAGTTGTAGAGAGTAATAAGGTCTCCCCTTCTCCAGCCTCCTCTTCTCCAGGCTGAACAACCCCAGCTCTCTCAGCCGCTCCTCATAAGATTTGTTCTCCAGCCCCTTCACCAGCTTTGTTGCCCTTCTCTGGACTCGCTCCAGAGTCTCAACATCCTTCTTGTGGTGAGGGGCCCAGAACTGAACACAGTACTCGAGGTGCGGTCTCACCAGTGCCGAGTACAGGGGGAGAATAACCTCCCTGGACCTGCTGGTCACGCTGTTCCTGATACAAGCCAAGATGCCATTGGCTGTCTTGGCCACCTGGGCACACTGCTGGCTCATGTTCAGTCGGCTGTCAACCAGCACCCCCAGGTCCTTCTCCTCCTGGCAGCTTTCCAACCAGGTCTCTCCTAGTTTGTACCTCTGCTTAGGGTTGTTATGCCCCAAGTGCAGGACCCGGCATTTGGCCTTGTTAAACCTCATGCCGTTGGTCTCAGCCCAGCAGTCCAGCCTGTTCAGGTCCCTTTGCAGAGCCTCCCGACCCTCCAGCAGATCCACACTTCCTCCCATCTTGGTGTCATCTGCAAACTTGCTAAGGGAGGATTCAATGCCTTCATCCAGGTCGTTGATAAAGACATTAAGCAGGACTGGACCCAGGACTGAGCCCTGGGGAACCCCACTTGTAACTGGCCTCCAGCTGGATTTAACTCCGTTTACCACCACCCTCTGGGCCCGGTCATTCAACCAGTTTTTCACCCAGGAGAGTGTGGACCCGTCCAGGCCAGAGGGTGACAGTTTCCAAAGCAGAATGCTGTGAGAAACTGTATCAAAAGCTTTACTGAAGTCCAGGAAGACCACATCCACAGCCTTTCCCTTTAGTCCCTTTAGCCTCTCCCTTTAGAGTTTAGTCACTTTGTCATAGAAGGTGATCAGATTACTCTGGCAAGACCTGCCTTTCATGAACCCGTGTTGACTGGGCCTGATCACCCGGTTCTCTTGCAAGTGCTTCATGATCGCACTCAAGATCACCCGCTCCATGACTTTCCCCAGTACCGAGGTCAGGCTGACAGGCCTGTAGTTCCCCGGATCCCCCCTGCGCCCCTTCTTATAGATGGGCACGACATCAGCCAGCCTCCAGTCCAGTGGAACCTCCCCAGTCATCCAGGACTGTTGGAAGATGATGGAAAGGGATTTGGCCAGCACATCCGCCAGTTCCCTCAAAACTCTTGGGTCACTCTGAGACCTTGGAGCCTTTCCATTATCGAGCCAATTCAAGAAAAAAATAACCAAAAGCTCAGCTCAAATGCTAACTGAAGCTAACTGATTAGGAGTCAGTAATGTATTCACTAAGTTTTAAGGAAAACTGTATGAAGATACTTCTGCAAAAATCATTTATAAACTCTGAAATAGTGGTAGTTTTGACCTTTAGCTTTTTTTCTGTTTTAAGCAGATCTTGGTCTGAGTTCTTTTGATTTGACTTTTTTTTGTTTTGATTATCAGAGTAGAATTCTCCATAAATTTAAGTATAGGAAGTCAATAAACGCAGTTTAAGGAGTTATGATGTTTAAGCATTTACATACTTCCTGTGTTCTTTACATCTGCTTGAGATGCAATTTGCTTACCTAAAGGTAGTATGAATAGGAAATTTTGTTTATATATTTTCTCCAATTTAAAACTGGAGTCTATTATTCTACAGTTAAATATGAGTGTGTCCTCAAAAGATCTTTATCAAGTAAGTAAATGCAATTGCCTCCATTTTACAGACAGAAGGCGCTATTCAGGTTGCAAATGGTACAATAGGTTGTGTAGTGTTTTCCTTATAAACTTATCATCAAGAAGAAATTTTGAAGCACAAAATCCCTTCCCAATGTTTGTTTCTAATTAAAATTAATTTGTACATACATTGATATGTTATAGTTTTATGCTAAGTGTATTGTTAAGATTCATTCACAATGACCTTTCAGGGGGCTTGTACTTTTAAAAAAACCCAACTAACAGTATATAAATTCTGATTGTTTTTCATGTCTAGGCCTGGGCTAGGATTTTGCTCATTAAAAGTGACATTTCCATTTTTGATTTCTGACAGTAGTAAGAAAACTGAATGTGGAAGTCATCCATTCTTGACTAAAGCAGGTGCACAGGGTAAAAAGAAGAGCAAACCGACACCATGTGCCTTCCAATGGCCTAATCCTTTGGACCAAACTTGTATTCATCCCGAGTCTTACAGCATAGCGATGAGGTAAGCGGTGGGAAAGCTTTTGAACATTTGATGGTGTCAATTTTTAAAATGAAGGTTCTGATTTTTCTGACAACAGCTTGCTCAGCCTTTTGAGACAGGAATACTTATATTAATTTGATGCTTTCTCCCTCTGTCAAGAAAAAAGTATGCTTCAGAGTTCTTGACAAGTGAAGGTTTCAACTGGTGTGTTTTGCCTCTTATGTGCTTTCAAGTTTTTAGTTTTATTCTTTGGCTTTTGAGTTTGTTTTTCAGTGAGGAAATCAGTGAATTTTCAAAATTTTGCTAGATTTTCCTCCCATGACCTTGTCTTCTTTATGTTAGTACTTTGCACCTCATGGAGGTCACTTCTCTCAATTTCTTTCTGTTTGCCAGCTCTCCTTCTGTCACACATTGCTTTCAGTTTGGGCTTCCAGTTTGCAAAGTGTGTAGATAAATAAATCATTTGTTCTAAAAACTGGGGGGTGTTTATTTCTACCTTGCCCCCATATATTATGTAAAAGGTCATAAGTAAATTGTTTTATTTTTTCTTGAAAATAATTTATTTGAAATGCTATGCAAATTTTCAGTTCGCAACAGTTTAATGTCTCTGCATCATTAAGAACTGCTTTTACATTGTTGCTATGTTCAGTATGTTCCAAATAAACTTTCTGCTTAATGAATTTTGACAATTCCTGTTTATTTGTGTGTTTCTATGTGCAAACAACTGCACAGATGTGTGAGCGTGTGTCATTATTATGCATCTTGAAAGTTAAGTTCTGATATTGCAAGACCTAATTAAGATTTATATATAAAGTTCCAAAATACATGAACACCATGGTGACTTTGCTAAGCGACCTTTTGGTAAAACAAAAGAATGGGCTTTGGTAGGTTAGAAAGAAGTAATTAGGAATCCATGTGGGCCTCTGGTTAAGGGATACTGCAGGTGGTAGATGCTGGTATAAGCTGTGATCTTTTCTGTCATCAGCCCTGGTTGAAATCGAACTCTGCTATCCTCTTGAGAAAACATTATCTCCTACCATAAACCAGCACATATTTATTTTTTTAAGTGATTTGCAATGAACAGGTTCGGTTCTTAAAACATGCTGGAGCTAATTTCTGCAGTAGCTAGGTGCGTTAGAATTCTTACACTCTCTGAGGATATCATTCCTGGAGAAACAGAGCCAGGCTTCCTGTTTTATGAGCAAAACCATCTTTAAGCCTAAGAGAGATATGCTGAGTTTCTACATTCATGATGCTTGAGTCCCTTATCTTAAAGTCTTACAGGACCTTGCATTTTCAGGACACCTTCCCTCCCTCTTCCCTACAGTGTGCACTCTTAATCTTTCTCTGGTGGAGATAATTCCAAATACCTTGTCCTATGCGTAGGTCTGCTTCCTTTCCTTCTTCTAAGCATGCAGTGCACTTTTATTTCTATCCTTTCCCTGTCACAGTTCATTAAAAGAAGAAATTAATGAGTACAGTTTAACCTCCCAACCAAAAGATTGTGGCTTGAGTCACAGGCTTATGCATGATTGAGTGAGGAGGCTGCCACCTATTGTACATCAATGCTGCTTGGATGGTACCTTGCTGATTCTTAAAATGTGCTCAGGATCGGACTTGGACTTCAAGAGCTGCAAAGTCATCATGGAAGTATGATGTGGCTGCAAACCAGTGCTACCTATTATGTAATTTCTCTTTGGCTAATGCAATTACTTTAAAGCAAGTTTCCAACTGTCTGTTCCCTGTTTCTCACCTCTTTGCCTTCCTAGACTGAATTTTCAGGTGACATTTTTAGATCCAAGTGTGTATTCTAGGTATTGTACTGTACAGACTTTTATGCAAGAGAATATCAGTTGATAAGAAAGCAAATTAAAACCAGCAATAATAATATCTGCTAACTGAACACCAAAACTAATAAGTGTATCATATCAGTCTTTTTTGTTTTCTTTTGTCTTTTTCTTTGTTGTCTTACTCCTTACATTTGTGAATATCTGTACAGATAGTTTGATGGAAAAAAACCCTTCTTAAAATGCTCCCTGTGCATTCCATTAATGTACTGTGTATTCAACAGTTTCCTTGAGAGCTCGTTGAAGTTGAAGATGATAACTTTTGTGGTATGGATTGTATTACAAGCACTAGCTTGGTATCACAAAATGGTGTGGGAAGAGGGATAAATATATCTAATGTTTTTTCATTACATATAGCTGTTAGAAGAAATGAAAATACAGCTCTGCAGCAAACTGACAAAAGCAAAGAGGTGTAGTATTAAAAATTGACAAAAGCAAAGAGGTGTAGTATTAAAAATTGGCACTGATGATACGAGGGCTAAATATAAACCAGAAATCCTCCCAGCAAGCAACTAATGCTATAATTTAGCCATGATTATATATTTTAAATGGCATTTCAAAAAATCGTATGAGCTGTTAAGCTTCTCAGAACTTATGGAAACAACTTTGCAAACCAATTTGCTGCCTAAATATGAATTAAGAAAAAATTCTACTAGGAATTCACACTGTATGGAGGATTCCGTTTGAAGTTTATCGGGGCTGTTGGCAAGTTTTGCTGACTTTGATAGGCAGTGAATGGGGTTGGACTTGCAATTCTTTTTCACTGAGAAACTTACAAGAGCCTGAAGATCAAATCATGTTCATGCTGTTGATTTGAGGTGTCTTACTTGCTTTACTGCTTTCAAAATATTTTTCTTCTTGTCCTGCGCTTATGCAGAACTTTTTTGGGGACCATGTCAAGCTCACAGGTGGATCTGTGCTACCAGTGCACAGAATTGTTGTCTTGAAGATGGTCAGATTTGATTCAAGGAATAAAAATTAAGGATTAAATACCTCATAGCACAGAAATGAAAATGAATGGAATAGACACAAGTCATAAAGTCTTCCTCATCTTGCCATGAGAAAGTAGTTTTTGAAGATTTTATTGGATTAAAAATTTTCATGGGAAACTACATTAATTTTTTAACTAAATAAGCTGGTGATTTTTATCCATGGTTTCTATCTAAATTACTCAAAAGCAACAGTCCACATTGCAGATTTATGACATAGAAAATTATCTGTTTTTAAAACAATGTTTTTGAAGGATAGTTGCTCACCAAAACTTGAAACCACAGTTTCTTTTTTTTTTAACTATTTTTGAGCTTGAAAGGCAAATCTATTTAAAAAAATTGGTTAGAAGAATTGCTCCCAAGTGGTGACTTTAGTTGCCAAGCTTTAGGCTGGAGCCAATTTTTATGGCTGAATTGGAAACCCCTGAAAAAATAGGATTTTTATAATGGAAACACTGATGTAATCTTTACTGCAGTGACACAAATGGTGCTGGTATGATTGATTTATGGCATTTAAATATCTTAACTTAAAATCTATACAATTTCTGTAAAATAATTGGGAAACATCTTGCTGGTGATTTAACGCACTCTGCAGATGACCAGAGCATTTTTGTTCATGGTTTCCATGCTGTGAAAGCTTGGCTTTGTCATGTGCAGCGATTAAGCTTACAAACACCTCTAAATACTATGAATCAGAACTTTCTAAAAGTTAAATAAAAATAAAGCCCCTTTCTAGATATTGTATTTTCCTGCAAAGCAGAGCTGTGTTTTATGTTTCTGAAAAGTCTCTATCTTAAAACCAGCTTATAGTGGCAGAATCTTCTACATACAATTAATACAACATGTTAAGCATATCCGGTTTCTTGGTACATATTGTAAAAGACCAGTAGGAAAACCGAGGAAACATTTAGAAAGTCACAAGAAGCTACAACTGTGTTATGCTTAGAAACTAAAAGTCTGGAAAGAAAATGCAATGCTTTTTCCTTGTTGTTTCAGTCTGCTGGGTGCAGTTGGTTTCGTATGACTGAATTTTAACGTTTACTGTTTTTTATTTAAATCTCATAAAAATGCTCTTTGCTAAAGGTTGGCATTCAGAATGTGTGCTCACAGATTGCAGTATCTGGCAGACAGGTTGTATTTCAGTCTGTCTTGGAAACGTTTTGTCAATATAAAGGATCTAAAGTTATAATTTAGCCTGACACAGGCGAGAATCTTTCTTGGCTTATTACCCAGGTTTAGGGCCTTGCCTGGTAGAGGATAGTATTGCTCGCTGTGTCTGATTAGGCCTTAAGAGCAGTTTTTGATGTGAGCAGTGAATTACAGTGAAGATTCACTTCTCACCCTTCACTGTATATTGATAATGCTGTTTGATATACCCGGAAGGACTTCAGCATCCCAAGAGGGATTCAGCAAAGCACTTATTCATGTGTTTATTGTTCACCAAAGTAACATTTGGAGTTGATGCTCATATCAGTAAAGCACTTAAGTTGATAACATTTTATATTCTGTTGTAGATGGATTGAATGTTTTTCAAATATCCTTGGTGTTTCTGCTTTACTGTTTTACATAGGTGGATGTAGCAGCTAATCAGTATTATCCCAGCTGCTATGCTGAAAAGCTGCACTTGCTAGTGTAGAAGATAATAGTGACATGTAAGAAAGTGCAAAAGAAAAACTGTTGATAAAGGAGAGACCACCAAAAGAAAGAGTTCTTCCTCTCCTGCCCTCTATGCAACCACACATTTGTCCTTTGATGGTATCTCCAGCTCTCTGCTGGGCCGGCTTGCTTCTGTCCAAGTGCCCTAGTTATCTCTGAGCAACTGAGATAATGCTTAAGGGGACTAGAAATCATGGAGGGAATAGTTACTTGATATGGTGTTTGAGCAATGAAAACAAGTTGTTACATTCTGCTTAATAATGCAATTTACACGTCAGTATTTTACAAAGGGTAGGGGTTTCTACTGTTGTAGGATGCCTTCACTTAAATTCACAACAAAGTAATCAGTTCACTTTAGTAGAACTGTACTTGCATGGACATATGTGTTCAAAGTAACTGTTAACTTAGCTGGGCATTTAAAGGACATATTTTTGAAAGTTATCTTGTTGGTAAACAGAAGAGCAGAAAAGGTTTTCACTGCTAATTGCTGTCAGATAAAGACATTTTAAAACTTTTATGGGATGTAAAATGTAGTTAACAGGAATGATTAGAAGAACATGGAAATAACAAAGAATTGTCCTTCAGTTACACTGTAACTATGAATCAAGTGATATTTTTTTATTTGTTGAAATTTTTAGAATTTGCATAACTTCCTGCTGGTTGCATTTAAAACAAAATTATGAAGAAAAATGAACTTTTTAATGGAATTGTCTCCTTCAACTATAGTACTAATTCTTTGTGGGTAACTTATTGTGTTTCACTGTTTTGTATCTCAGATTAGTCTTCATGAAAACAGATGACAAAAGTATGCCTAATAGTATCATAGCAAAGTGACTGTACTGTAGTGTGTAGCTGTCCGAGTTTCTTTTCTCATTTAGAAACTCATTGTTTCATAGATCTATACATTCTAAATATCATAAACTGTCTGAGGGCTTTTTGGTCTTCTGCATACAGTCATATAGTCTATAATATTAATAATTGATGCATTTGAGGAAAACATCTTGGTTTAACATCCTTATCAGGCTAAACCACATATATAGTTCACGACTTTAACTTTTGTGTCTAACAACTAATTAGAGTAATGCATAAATTTTGTTTGATATATAGTCTGCTTCAGTTGTCAAAAATTGAGGATCCATATCACTAGTCGCAACAAGAAGAGTCAACATCTGCATTATACAAATAATGCTTTTGCATTTCAAAACACTACTGAAACATAAATGTCTGCATAATTTAAGTTTGCTACTGTCATGACTATACATTTTTACCTAACAAAGCACATGCTAATGCAAAGTTATTTTGTTTTCAGAGTGATTATGTTGCATTACCATTAATTCATGTGTGCACTGTGACAAGATGTAATGGCGTATCATGTTGCTTTAATGGAATGAATCCAGTACTCTGAGCTCTTAAGTCATGTTGCTGGAAATGATTATATAAAACAGAAATGACTGTGACTAAAACCCCTGCAAAGCTTTAGAACTCCTGCACATTATAAGAAGCTTTTTTGAAAGTTTAAAGTAACTTTGTATAAATTTACTGAAGCCTTCCCTTGGTAATAATCTTAGTCTTTTCTGACTGTTTTTTGCATTCCACTGAAATTTGCATTATCTTTTAAGCATTACAAGGGCTGTGCAATAATTTTGTGCAGATGTGTATGTTAAGTGAACATGATGTGCTTATTTGTTACATTTATGCTACTTTTTCTTTCTTTATCTGGGTAAGATGGATGAAATTATGTATTAAATGAAAACATCAGTGATGTAGACATGACCATTCTCTGCAGGTCTTGTAAGGTTGCAAAGATTGTTTTTAAAACAAAGGTGGTTACAGTGGTTTCTCGGTATCCTCTGACTCTCAAAACCATAAAATGCAAAGTCTCTAAACCAGCTAAACTTTGCTCTGTTCTGACTCTCTGAAGACTCCAGCAGAGTTGATGTGCCTTGAGCAGAAATTTTGCCGCTCAACATTTGAGGAGATAAGAATCTTATAAGGATCACCTCACTTGAGAAAATACATCTCATATTTCCCATTTGTAGTTCTGTTAACTTTCCTTTAGGTTTTATCTTTCTAGTAGTTAGACACAGCACTTGAACTACTACAATGTGTTATTTAGTTCACACATGTAGCCAGGAAAATACTTGAAGGGCTTTCATTTTTACACAGATCACTCATGTTCTTACGTTGTGTAGCTGGAACTGTCATTTACAAATTGGATAATTGAGATATTTATAGTGTGATAGTTTGACATTATGAAGATCAAAATATGTACATTTAGGGAATTCCTCCCCTCCCCTAAGCCATATCTCAGTCATATTACCAAGTGTATCTTTTTTCCCGATATTGAAATAACTCTCAGAAGTTGTAGGCTTGCCTTTTTTATAAGGGAATATTTAACTTTGTTCTTAGCAATGACATTTAAAAATAGAAATGATCAATTTAATGCACCATTGTTCAGAGATTTGTGCTTTATATTGATTCTTTTATTCAAAGTGCTCCCAGAAAGAAAATGATAAAATAAATATATAACTTGATTGAACGGTGGTTTTTTAAAAACTATCATTGTAATCAAGATATTTATTTTATTTCAAAATATTTTAATATGTAAGTTTTGCCAAAACCAAACCTGAAGAGGTAAGAATTTCCAAAATAGAAATATATTATTTCTGTTAAAGATTGTTTCTTCTGTGTATGTATGTGCATGCTGGGATATGTTACAATGCTCTGTTCTGCCTATAATATACCTCATAATTCTGAAATGTTCTTAATGAAATGCCCGAGTTTTAGAGCATTTATAATTCTGCTGAGTTTGATGGGATTTCTCATGTACTTGGCCTGGGGCACGTGTTTATGCATCATCATCATCAACTGGAGCCAAAATTTTATTCTGAGCAGTAACTATGTTAATAAATTATTTTTAAAACTGTAGTTGATAAAATAGGGCCCAAACCTGCCACCCTTGCTTTGCCTAGATAAGGAATTTCTTTTTAATATCCAATAAATACTTTCATTGGAACTTCCAGAGGGTGGAGAGGCAGAGGCAGGACCAGGGGACAAAATAACCATCATGAATATTAATTAAGAGCTCAGGTACCTGGGTTGTGTCCTGTTTTGGGCTGGATTTCTTGCCAGCAGCCTGCAAGTAGCACCATGCATTCTGACTGCATTATCCACATGTTTAACAGTTTTGTATGTTAATGGGATTTAATACATTGGTGGCTGTTCCATGTGGTTGCAATTATTAGTGGCAAAACTCACCCAGTTATTGATTTACAAAGTGCATGCACTTCTGCAAAATTCTAATAGTGAGAAAATGTTACTTGGAGGTACTTGAGCTGAATTTCTATTTGAAGTGGAATAAAACAAGTATGTGAATGCCAGCAAACTTTTTAATAGGAGTGGGTGGTAAAGCATACATTATTATGAAGGTTGAGTCATGAGGCTGGTTGAGTTTGTTGTGTTACATCTGGCACATCAGTCAAAGGTGAGGCAGCTGCTGCCTGTCACTAGTCCCGCTCTGCTGGGACACTGTCCATCCATCAATGTTAGCAGCCAGCAGCCCCCAGCAGTTCTGTGAAGTGTGTGTTACTTAGACCTACACATATTTTCAGTGTTATCATTGCAGCCACTTCTGGTGCTCTTTTCAGACCAACAGAAAGTGGCTCCATAGAAGGTCTGATATTATTCCTTATACACAGGCTCTTATTAGGCAAAATATTTGAATAGTTGTAGTGTTTTGTTGTTAGGTTGGGGGAAATAAAAATTTGTATTTAATATAATAAAAAAATAGCTTCTGTTTAGTTAGTTTCCAAACCACCTTAAACTACTTTAAAGGGATGTCAAAAGCTGAAATGCAGTATCAAAACAAAATCAAGTAAATCCTGAGAACAGTACTGTCTACTGAATCTTTATTCATTTTTGTTTCATTTCTTTATACATGGCCCCACAAAAGATCTGTGTCTGTTAGGAAAATTAATGTGAAAATTTTATGTCAGTATTAACTGTAAGCATATGCATTTGATCTAACAGTAAACTTAATTCTCCAAGCTTTCATTTGAATTCAGTAATATTGGAAATCCTGACAGCCAGTTTTAAGATGTCTTCCTTTTTGTGAAATTAATGGACATTCTGGAGTTAAGATTTCCCCTTGTGCTCAGAGATGGATTTAGTGTTTTACAGAAGTCAGATATTTCTTTAATTACGTTCCTCCAATTTATATTTTCTCAAGAAGAAATTTAATTTTGTATTTCAATGCACACAACTTTTTATCAATTGCCACCTGAAATAATGTCAGTTGGGTTCCTCAGGTTAAAAGAAAGGAAACAAGAAAACAAAAACCCACCCCACTCTGTCTCCTGCCAAAAGAAATACTAGCCTTGAGCTTTAATAAAAGCACAATGTGTATTTTTGAGGGGAGAAAGGAGATTGAGTACTGGAAGCTTTTGCTTTCTTACAGAGTTGGAATGTCTCCTACCACTCCTAAGTGCAGGGCATGAACTTGCTGGTCAGCACTTCTTTTGTGTCTTGTAACTTGCACCTGTTGTGAAGTAGGATATCGACAGGAAAGAGGGATCTTTTTCAGGAATTTGGAAGGAATGTCTACTTGGACCTTGGACTCTGGAGGAGATGGGCACAATAATTCTACCTGTTGTGGTGGTGAACACTCAATCTGCAATGTGTCTATGTATGTGACAATAGGGAAGGCTTAAGGTGTTTGTGTTGTGTAACTACTTTGACTTGATAATTTCCTTATTCCTGAAAAACTAAATGTTTTAATCAAAAAGTTCATGGACAAAAGAAGTATTTTATGTCAAGTTCTTTAAATTTGGTTAAAGATTTTTCATGTTAATTTAATGTGTTAAATGTGCATTGTTGTTTTGTTAAATGGCCTTTCATTTTAATTTGAATGAGAATGACAATTAAAATGACAGTATTATAGAACTCTCACTTATTTCTAGGGAACTTTCATGAGGAAAGACGTCTTTCAGTCATAATCTGATTTTATTTTTGTGTGAGATGAAATCATAGGTCTGAGAAGTGATTTACATTTTGAAATTTTGTTTCTAGTTTTGTAATTTATTGCAGGAGTTGTATATATGCAGATAGACTGTAAGTTTCCATGTGTCTCAGATCAGTGTTGAGTTGAAAGGATGTGCACTTGGGAAACTGTTCACTGTTCATATCTTTTGTCAGAAGTTTTGTTTACACATCAGTACAAAAGTAATTAAAATACCTAAGTATAGCAAAGGTTCGGTTCCCACTAAAGGATGTTGCAATTCTCTGTCTGTATCTTTGTTTAAACTTTTCAGGTTTTTATCATTCATTGGAGGAAATGCAACTGACATAGGAAAACCAGATATACAGCAAAAAGTAAATGCAGTAATTCAAAAGGAAGGACTGGAAGGTACAGCCAAAAGGCTAAATACGACGGTGCACACACTGCAGCTGATCATTGATGGTCTTACTCAGCCTGAAGGCTTTGACATCCGAACAGGTAAATCTTTGTTTTGAAGGCTGTAGTATCAGTTTGATTGTTCTACATACAAGTTTTTAAAACACCACATTTTCTTCTTCTAAAGTCAGTAGTAGATTTTTATGGACATTTACCTCCATTTCTTTTCTCAGGCAAGATAAAGGCTTTATCGTACTCAGATGTTTCTTTCCAGCTCAGTAGTTAAGGAGTGTGAATCCTGTCTGAAATCATGGTGTTTTCAGCCATAGGAAGGGGAGTTGTATGGCTGTTAACAAATGAAATATTTTCAATATGTTGACTCTGTACTGATTAAATCTGTGTTGGTTCTCCATTATGGAGAGGAATGCTGAGACCAAGCTGAAAAAGTAGTAATAAAGATAAGTTGAGCAGTAGCATAGTAGTGTGTAGTTCTGCTCTTTTATTATGCTAGTTCCTGCAGACGAGTGAAATTGGAGCATGTCTCATGACCTATCTTAGTTAAAACTTTGCAGTAGCACTGAACAAGTAGAGGGGAAGAAAGATGAGGTAAGCAATGAAGTAAAACATCTGGAGATGCTGTTGGTTGATGAAACTTGCATCTGGATGCTCTTACAACAGTGAGAGTAGGCAGCAATGATGCAGGTTTGTAATAACAAATGAAGTTATGCATAAAAAATAACATTTCTGTCCCTCTGTTTTGGCTTCATTAGTAGTTTCCTTGCAGACTTTACAAATATTTCCTACTAGTGATCTTGACAATGTGTATTTTCTATGTCTCCATTTGTTCTGGTGGCCTCACATCTAAATCACAGTAGGATAGACTATTAATATATGAAGATACATAAGCAAAAGAGAGTCTTCAGTGGAAGTATTCATATTCTGCTGACCCAGTACATTTAGTGTTAATGTTGACAGACCTTGTGATTGGAGTAGCAGCCTTGCATGTCTGTAATTCATTGGTTTTGCAACCCTGCTAATAATGACCGTCAGTGAGGAAAAACATCACATCAAGCAAGGCTCAGGCAGAATGAACGGTTTGTACTCTGCTCTGATTCGAAAAGTGGTCTTGGTTTAAGATTCAATTCTCTTCTTGTTCCCAGTAGTAGACATGTGACGTTGGGGAACTGCAAGCAAAGAGTAGCTTCCCTATGTATGCTCTTAAATTTAATAGAAATTCTATGCATTATATTTTTCCTGAATGATTTTAGTGCAAAGGAATATCGGGAGAATCATTTAGGGAATGGGGAAAGGAAAGAACAGAATACTTATCTTGTTATTTTGAAAATCTTTTCCTAGACAAGGTCTTCGAACATATTTCTTGTAAGAAGTTGTCTTTTTAACATTAAAGTTGAACAGCTAATCAGGTAGCTGTAATGAATCTGGTAGGATTGGGGGGAAGTGCTGTTTGCAAACATTTAAAAAGATCCTCATCATCCCTCTGAATACTCTTGTGCTCACTGCCCTTATTGGCTGTTTAATTGCTGTTTAGTTGCTTTTTTCATAGAAGTGACATTGGACAGCTTAATGTGACAAAAAGATTAACCATTTTGAACTTGAGCAATTAGGTACGTTCCTTCAGTAGAAAATTTTATGTCATGCAAAGCCCATTGCTACATGTGCCAGCTTGTGTACATAGTTGGGCTTTGATCCAGTGGTGGGTTGGCCATGGCTGGATTCCAGGTGCCCACGAAACCACTCTATCACTACCCCTCCTCAACTGGACAGGGGGAGAAAAATATGACAAATGGCTCCTGGGTTGAGATAAAGGTAGGGAGAGATCACTGACAGATTACTGTGACAGGCAAAATGGACTTACCTTGGGGGAAATTAATTTACTTTATTACCCATCAAATCAGATTAGAATCATGAGAAAATAAAACCAAATATTAAAACCATATGCTCCCCTCCACCCCTCTCTTCTTCCCAGGCTTAACTTTACTCCTGAATTCTCTACCTCCTCTTCCCACAGCAGTGCAGGGGGACTGGGACAGGTGTGTTCAGTCAGGACACATTGTCTCTGCTGCTCCTTCCTCCTCAGGAGAAGGACTCGTCACACTTCCTCTGCTCCAGTGCAGGACCCTTCCCATGGTAGACAGTTCTCCACAAACTTCTCCACAAACTTCTCCACGGTGGATCACCTGCAGGGTTACAAGCCCTGCCAGCAAACCTGCTCCAACATGGGCTTTTTTCACTATGGATCCACAGGTCCTGCCAGGAGGCTACGCCAGCGTGAGCTTCCCATGGGCTCACAGCCTCCTCCTGGTATTCATCTACTCTGGCATGGTGTCTTCCACAGGCTGCAGGTGGATATCTGCTCCACTGTAAACTCCATGGGCTGCAGGGGAACAGCCTGCCTCACCATGGTCTTCACCATAGCCTACAAGCCTGCAGGGGAATCTGTATTCCGCAGCTGAGGCACCTTTTCCACTCATCTTGGCATCTGCAGAGTTGGTCTTCTCATGCATTATCACTCATTTCTTCTGGCTGTTGTTGTAGATCAGTTCCCAGCCGCTATTAAAGAGGCACTTCAGCTGTCACTGATGGACTCAGGCCAGGCTAGCAGCAGGTCCATCTTGGAGCTGGCTGGTGTTGGTTCTGTTGGACAAAAGGGAAGCTTCTAGCAGCTTCTCACAGAGGCCACCACTGTAGCCCACTTGCTACCAAAACATTGCTACAGAAACGCAATACAGATCTGCAGCCTGGTGAATTACAGTCTGATTGATTTCCAGTGCAATTTAGCTATCACCTGGTTCAGGCTGTATTTTATTTCTTGAAGGCAAACAGAGGGAAATGATTGCTATCTTGGTTTGATGATGCTCTCTGTGGAAAATCTCAGTCCTATTACATCTTGGAAATAGTAAAACAGTAGTAGAAAAGGTTGAAAGGGAACTTGTTCAGGTGACTGAGAGGGTTTTCTGCAGGAGAAGAAAGTGGTAAGCAAGTAACAAGAGTTTAAAAGATATCTGTGCCCTTATGTAGTTTGATCTTCAATATATTCGGATATTGCTTTTTTGTATCATGAGTATGTAATTAAGTGGTCAGTGCCAAGAAGCAGTTGACTGTGTGATGTCATGGTGCAGACGAACAGTGGCCTAAGAACACTTTTATGTGATGGGACTGCATATTCATCTTCATGTATACAAATTTGTATAAGAATAGAATTTTATGTGTAATTTATCTTTTTTCAACTTAGAGTCACCCAAAGTCTTTCCTCCCTAGCTCCAAGAACATTTAAAGAGTCTTTTAGTCACTAGCTAATATACTACACCCTCCTAATCATATTTTTAAGTGATTCATAAAATACAAGAAATCAATTTTTTTATTACAGATGGGTCTTTATTTAAAAAGCTTAATGAAGCAGTATCTGAGACCTTAGAGCTACCTTGGGATATTTCTTAATTGGAAACAGTCAGCTGGAAACAACTTTTGGAAAATAATGCAGACTTTTTCTCCAGTGTCTTATTTTTGTTTCTTGTTTCTTCTAACAGATTTTGATAAACCTGACTTCAAGAGGAGCATAGTCTGCTTGGAAGACTTAAGTGTTGGTACTGTTCTGACTGGAAAAGTTGAAAATGCTACACCATTTGGAGTATTTGTTGACATTGGTGTGGGAAAATCAGGTTTAATTCCAGTGCGAAACATAACAGAAGCAAAACTTTCTAAAGTGAAGAAGAGAAGAAGCCTGGGGTTAGGTCCTGGAGAAAGAGTGGAAGTTAAAGTGCTTAATGTTGATATTCCTCGACTGAGGATAACGTTAGACCTTATTCGTGTATTATGAGAGGTTTTTTTTTATGATTGAGCCTTCATTTTAAAGCTTAAGTAACATTGGCAAGGTTTTGGAGATTCAGACACATAATGAGAGTGTTTAAAATGAACTTTTTAAAAAATCTAATGTTTTTTTCCACATTTCTTGAATCCTTTCTGTTAATAATTGTTGAAACAGTATTTGGATTACCTCCAAGAAACCTTGTTATTATGTCTGCAGAGCAAGTGAAATTCCATTGGACTGTCAGACAGATAAGAAATCTGTCTGTGTGAGATTTGTTGTCTCAATCTTTAGTCAGTACTGCATAAGCAGAAACATTCTTCAAAAAACAACCATTCAGTTTGTTCTCTGATTGACAGTCTAAGAGGGGGTACCTAGTTGTAGGAGAAAAAGTGATCTTTTTAATTTAGTTGGTAATTACATGTCGAAAGTAGATTGAAAGAACTGCATCTACTGCTGTATCTGTTGATGGTTCAGAAATATTTGACTTTAATTTATTTCAGCAACATTATTAGGATGTCTCTGTCTTATTATTGCTTGTTCAGTTATCGATTGATACACTTGGATATACCTCGGGATTTAAGGAACTTCGCTCAAAGGTGTCAGAAGACATTTATGTTGTTCCATACTTGCACAGAATAAAAACATTTCTGGCCATCTTCTCTCAGTGTATTTATTCTATGAGTGATTTAAGAGTCCTAGTTTTCTTTCTTTCCAACATGTACACTTCAACTTAAGGATGCAGCTTGTGAGGATGTGCTTCTCTGACCTTCTGAATGCTATGCACTTTCCTGAGCTTAATACAGCTCATGTTGTTCCTGATTTAATAAAATAGTTCTAGTCTGTGTTGGGCTCCTTTAACTTTACTTTCCCCCAACTCTGATATACTTTTCTGCCTGTTTGGAGTGGAGGACAGTTTTTGAACGCTTGTTTTCATACACTATGCTTGTGAAGCTATGATTCTCCTTTAAAAAAAGAACAAGCCTTTTTGCTGTTTGTAGATGCTTGCAAAGCTTTTCTAGACTTCTGTTTTAATAAGAATACTAATTGTTTACTGTTAGGAGTGTCTAACATGTGCTAGACACATCTTGGTTAGGTGTGTTTTGGTAATGTTTCAAAGGATTTACCAATCTGGCTAAGCTTGCAAAGGACAGGCGTCGGTATATTGGCAGAATAACTTCTAGCAACAGATTTATGTTGCCTTTCTAGGTAATTATTGGTGTATTGAATGATTATGACTTTAAATTCATCAAACTTGCCTATAAGCTGGCAGAAACTCCTGTCTTTAACAGATGAGCATAGACAACACCTATATACAGTGTTAAACATGTTTGGCAAGGTTTCTGACTACAAAGGTCCAAATAACTGTTGGCACAGAGACTATATATTAGTTAGGAAAAGGTTGGCATCATTTAGTCTCCCAGCTCTGTGCTTTAATTTTCAAAATTAGGACCCAAGTGTAGACAGTATAGTTTGGAGATTATGGAATCATTTAGCAGATGGAAAAAGGAAACAGATCTTGCTTGCCTCACTGTATTTCTCTACAAAAAACCAACCAACCAAACAAAAAAACAACAACAAAAAAACCCAAACACCAACCATTCTCTGTGATGCAAATGTCACCTTAGCTTGGAATCATGTTTTTCAGGCCTTTTGAAATTCTCCTGTGATGCTTCTGCAAAGTAGATTTTGTTGGTATGAAATTAGAAACTGTGATACCATGTTACTGTCTTTGAAAACACAGATGCAAAGAAAACAAGCTGAGATGCCAAGTGGTGTGATCACTGATGATACTGCAGTGTTTTCTGCTGTCTCCATCAACAGAATTACATAAGTTCTGCTGAGCTTTATACGTGATCTCTACAGTACCTATGCACTGAGCAAATTAATTGAATTTGGTTGGCCTTCACTAAGGAGGAGATACACTTGGTCTTCTCCTGGAGCTCTTTTGAGTGATGAAGACGAAGCGTATTTTCTCCTTTTGTACTATTTTGTTTGGTACTGAAATTAATTAAAAAAAATTTATATAATATCTGTAGCATCATCTGCCTTTTTGTGTATAGCTCTTGGATGATCATAAAACTCTCTAGATGAAAGACCTCTTGAGACTTTTTCCCACTGTTAATTCACAGGAAGCTTCTCACTCAGAGGACTGAGCTACAAATCAACTTTGGTACTCGTGAGCTAGTTTGGTTTCTCTTTAGTGGAACTCAGAAGCTTATTCTGTGGCATCACAGGAACTCTTGGGAAATGTTATTTCTATCTCTATTTGTTTAATCACAAAAATAGGAAGCATGTGACTATGAATGTCTTCAGTGTCTGCAGCTCTGCAAATGTAATCCCATTATTTGTCAGCTAATTCAGTGTCTTTACTTCCCACAAAAATCTTTTTTCTTTCCCAAAATACAGCCATTAGAACAGCCTAATGAAGGTCTAACGAGAATGAATATATGTTCTTATGACCTTTGCAGTTTTTGTCTAATCTTTTCCTGGAAATTTCTTTCTTGTTGATCAGTTTCTCTCTTGAACTCTTGTGGCTTTCAGATTTCTGACATCAAAGCATTAAGATTATTTTTGTTAAACGATCTCATCCTTTAGTTTCTGAACTAAGAAAAGAATTGCTGGCTAGGTGCTTTTTCCCATTTGAGATCCTCTTCATGATGCAGTCCAATCTTTGGAACGTATTGTGTACTGCTTAAAGGTGATGCCTCCAAGATGAAAACTAAACAAAACTAAAAAAGACCTGCTTCATCTTGATCTTACTTAAGTGCTTCAAAGTACAGTTTCTCAGAGGGAGACTTAAAAATGAGTCTTTAAGTCTCACTGAAAATCTCACCCTTGCCTTAAGCTGTAGATTCCAAGGCATCTACTCACTGTTCCACCTCTCCACAAGAGAGTCCAGCTCATTGATCTTAGCTGACAATCTGCTTTTTTAGTCCCACCCTCACTCAAACAGTCTGGTATTTTGCAACTGCCTTCCTCGATAGGCAGATCCATAAGAAGAACTTCTAAAGATTTCCTGTGCTTTAGATGTTACACAAAGGAGAAGAATTCTTCTACCAAACAAGATGGCACTTGTATGCCTGGCTGTAGTAATGCAAATCAAGAGTTTAAAAGAAGCCATTTGTTTTGGTTTGATTTCTGCCTCAGGCAGTTTTAGACAGCATATATCAATTTTCCAGAGACTTGTCAACCTTGGGAATGATTTAGTATGCTGTTAAACATAATAAAATCAATAGGAAAACAAATAGAATTTCCATGAGGAGCAGACGGTTGGAGGAGCTTGTCCATATGGCATATAGGCATGCTGGAATTTGGGGCTTTGTGAAGTACTTGCATTAGAAAAATTGCAAAGTGAAGGTAATGCATAATTCAGCAGAACAAATAACAGCTTTGCAATAGTGTCTTGAACTTGGTGTCTGTATTTATTTAACAACAAATACGCTTATAAACTCTATGCCTGGAAGCTACAAACCAAACATGAATCATATTTGCCTAATTGCAGAACTTTATATAAGAGCCTCTCTGAAGTGAGTACTGAGTTCTTCGTTCAGCCTGGATAGTAACTTTTCTTTTCTAGCCTTCCTGAAGTAACTTATGTAGTTACTTGACTTTGCTTAAAATCAATCCTGTAAGAAATTGGAAGGGAACAAGTTGGTTATGCCAGTCCATGTTACTCTGTCACTCCCTTTTGTTCAAGAGCTGTGATATGTCCCAGGTTGTACATAAAAGCTAGGCAAATCGGTAATTTCACTCCCTCCTAGACGTTTGAGAGCACCTTGCTTTACTGATCCCAACTGTTGTTCACCTTCCCCACAGACTTGTAGAAGCTGTAAGTGTTCAGAATTGTTTTATCTGGAGAAATCCTTGTTAATCTGTACTCCATAGAGGTCACAAGTAACTGATAGCTCTGCATTTCTTACAGCAAACCTCTGTGACCATGTATTTTAGGGAACTTTGGTTGCCTGTTTACAGTTCAATATCTAAATGGTCTTTCCAGTGAATATTGCAACTGTATTCTGGCTACAGGTACCTCCTGCCAGGAGGATGTTGAAGAATGCTGCTTATTCAGAGATGCCTCTAGGAACTGACCAGTTGCTTCTAATCTATGTTGGAACTTTGGTTGATTGGGTATTTTTCCAAATGGACATGAATGAGTCACTTGTGACAGATCAACCTGTTCGCATAAAACTTCTCCAACTGATGGCAATTTCTAGAGCTAGAGTTAAATAGCAAATGATAAGATGTCTCTGTGTTGCACCACAGACTTTATCACAGCTTCTGCAACTTGGAATCAAAATTCTTCAGTCTGGGAGGGATCAGTGCTGGAGTATTGCTGCTGCATGGGATTGTACATTCTCATATCTCATTATCAGTCTAGTTTCTAGTGAAGACTATGCCTTTATTTGTGGTCAAGCAGTGATTTTTTTCAAGTGTGACTCATGATGTGGTATGTAGAAATGATGTTATGAGAAGAACTATTATGCTTGGGGGTCATTTGCAAAGACTGAATAGAAATGAAAGCTTGGGAATGTATTTTCACCTCACAATTAAAAGTGTGGAATAGCTAGGTGAAAAGCAGAAACTGCCCCAAACCAGAGTTTGTATATTGGCTCTGTGACTGCTTTTTTGTGTGATGAGAAGGCAGGAAAGGAGACGTGGAAGGAAATGGAGGGATTTGGGGGAGAACATCCTGGACACGTAAATGGTCTTGTGGGAATGCAGATGAAATGCAAATGGTAGTAATGTAATGGTAATATAGTAGTAATGGGATCTGCACCTGGTTATCTCTTGCTCCCTGTATCTTGCAGGAAGAAGAGTTAGTGTAAGTATTTCTTATAGCTAAGGAAACTGCGTAGTCGGAGAAGCACAAAGTACATGCTGTTAATTGATTTGCTTCTCATTTCCCTGTGTTGCTGTTTCTAACTAGTTTATTACGAGTAGATCAATCCTTGCTCATCAGCACTTCGGGCTGACAGAGTGCAATTGTCATATGTAGCATCTATATCATCTAACGCAGGGGGATGGAAGTGCTCCAGCATCATGGGCAGTTGCAGCCATGAGAATTTTTACTAATTTTTACTCATTTATACTTATTAGAAGAAGTTCTTAAAAAAATAGTTTGTCATGGCTTTATTTGATCCCTTGAAATCTTTGTGCAGGGGTAGATGCTGAGCCCGTCAGGTGCTGAAAACAGCAGAAAACCAACTATTTGTGCACTGGGTAGAATTTTTCTTCTAAGATCACACAGCATCAGTGATTTAAGATCTGCACTGGTGGTTAAGTTTTTTATGTAAGCAAATGCTTGTTAGCCTCTAAAGAAGCTTACCTGAAAGACTGTCTCTCCTGGCTTGCTCCATGGCTGAGATAGTAATTAATTTTTAAATCTGAATGTGCTCTCAGGATGTTGTCTCTTATAGAATCATAGAATAACCAGGTTGGGAGAGACCCACTGGATCATCGAGTCCAACCATTCCTATCAAATGATAGAAACTGCCTAGTTTATGAACTGCCTAGTTTAGAATTGATCCTAAGTAGCTCAAGTGTGTTAATCTTCAATACATTCTATGAGGCCTTGTGTTTTCTAGGGCGCACGAGTGATAATCTAAGAGGTGAAATAAGTGTTCTTCAATGTTTGCTGTTGATGGATTCTTATTGTGTGTGGTGCTGCTATGTGGGCACTATTCACAGAAGGGAAGGGCAGGTGGTAAAGCTTATACAATGAACAAACCCAGGCAAAATTATAGAAATGTAAAATGTCTGCCTGGCAGTAGGAAATCCTTGACAGTCTCAGTCACAGTTTCCCACATTTCAGAGTATTAAGCTTTTCACTTGGATCAAGTTGCAGTAGTGTGTTTCTTAGGGGACCAGTGTCCCATTCTGTGCCTTCCATTGCTTGCAGACTTTGCTGGATCAGTGACAGTCTGACCCTTTTTAGAGACCAACAAAGCAGTGATAGAAATACCCCTCCTTTGGGAGTGGAGCTTGAGCTCGTCTCCAAAATGCAGGCTTCTCACAGTCAAGACCGTCTGAAACAGTTCTGCTCCTTTTCCAGTTCTCGTTGAACAGAATATGGCTGGTTTATCATTATTTCTCTATGCTAGTCTTCTTTTTGTTTTAGCAACCCCCAATGCTCTGCAGTGAGTTATTTGCACTTAGGTAAACCAGAGCACTACAGAGTAAGTACGATTTCATTATTTCAATGCACGTTCTCTGTCCTGTAGATATAACTTGTATCTGGCTTTATTGTGAGAAACACTAGGTCACTTCCCTTATAATGAGTGTGACAGTTACTGTGTTAGCTGATTTGGTGGTTATCAGATCACAACCACTTGGGAAGGCATAACTGTCTACAGACTGTCTGTCTGTTCAAGGAGAACTTCTTGATATTGCATGATCTTGAAATGTGGAAAAAAGTTAGGAAAGAATGGTGCTTAAATTGACAAATCACGCACCTGAAAGCTGGGAAGTGTTTAAGAGTATCCCTTGGAATGCTCATCATCTGTGCTAAACGAGGCACGGGTTGCACAGAAATGTTATGTGATTACCTTGCCTGAGATAAGGCAAAGGTGTAGTGTGTATCCATAGCATAACTATAAGAGGCCAAGGATAAGTATAAAGGATATTTCCTAGTCTCTGAGCAGTTAACTTAGCAGACTGAAAGAAGGTCTTTCTCAAGAGATGTTATACTGTCCCTTTCTGCCTCATTCTTTAAGCAAGAGACTAAAAAACTGGTTAAGAGCAGAAGTCAGGGTGGCAGTCCCGAGTCCAGTTTCCACTGCGTCCAGTCTTGTTCCATCACAAACTTCAAACCACGCGATCCCTCCCATAAGCTTATCAAGCCCCTTTTTACAGCCTATTTGCAATGTTACCCAACAGAAGCTAATATGTGAAAAAATAAATAAATGGGTTAGAACCCAACCAAATTTAGACCCTCTGCTACTGAACTAGGATTTCAATTCTATCCAAACCAGAGTGTGAGTGTTCAGATAGGATTTACATTAGGTAATATTTCAGTATAGGTGAAGCTGCGTTTCAGTAGTATCAGCTTCCTTCCTTGTCAAATCCACAGAAGCTAACAATGTGGGCTGTAAAAGTAGTGGTAATTACAACATTAATGTTGTTAACATTTCAGACTGAAGCTAGCATTGCTGGTCATAGTAAAATGAGGGACCCTGGCCTTGGAGGCAGACTTTAACTTTGCATTGTATGTAAGTAATGATAGCACTGCAGGAGCTCCTCTGGATCTTGATTATAAAAAAGTACAGTTGTAGCTAAAACTGAAACACCTCTGCTGTTATCTTTTCAGTCACACTCAGCTAAACAGTACTTCCCTGAAATAATTCTTGAAGGATTTTATACTAAATGGAATAGGAAAATTCTAGTAGGTGAAAAGTTATCAATGGAACAGAGATTGACTGTTCATCATGTCTGGTATACATTGCTTTGTCTAACAACTTGCCCCAGCAGGCTTACAATTGTGCTCTCTCTGAAGACTCTCCCAGCTGCAAAACCTGATTGACAAAATCTGTAGGCAGATGTACTTGCCAGACTCTAATAAAGACGGGGCCTTGGGAAAATCTAAGGCAATTATTGACGGGCAGCAATCCACTAATCAGACAATTTCAAAATTAATCCCACAGTCCCTTACTGTATTAGCTTTCCTCCTTGTTTGTATTTATACAGCAAATTCATGACTTCAGTGAATACTCTCCCTTCCAGCCCAATTATGTCTCTCTGGGGTATTAAATTAAAAACAGAAGAAATATTGAAAGTGGCTTGCAATTAGTTTTTTTAAATGGTGATATGGCACTTACAGGCTGCAGTTCTTAATGTGATGCTTGATAATAAAAGTCAATAGGATTTTTTTCATCATGCGAGCAAAGCAACTATTCCTAATATGCCTTGTTAAAAGTGGCCTATGTATAATCAGAGAAAAAACTAATTTGATTTTGGAGTTTAATTATATTTTCATAAAATCCTTCTAGGGTAACTGACAAGTCCACAGTGTTTCCAAATAACATAGATAGATTTTGGGTTGTGCGTTTTGATTTATCTTTTCCTTGTTTCATTTTGATTGCTTTATAATAGAAAATTGCATTACATTTGATTGTAACTTGCCTTTTAAATGAAGACTGATCCAAATAAAACATTTCTTTCACATGGAAATTAAATATAGAACCATCATTTTGGTGTAACTGTTTAGATGTGAGTCACTGCCTAGAGTCCTTGTTCATGTGCAGTATATCTCATTCTTTTAAAATTTAGAATTCTTTTAAAATTTAGTATTGAGTTCTTGCAGTGGCTGCAGATTTGTTTCTGCAGATCTGAACCTAATGTAGAGTTTTCTTTTTCCATTATCAAAATCATACAACAGAGGAGAGATATCACTTTTAAGATGTTATTTTGCATCTTTGCACTGCAGATTGCTATTGGCTTGGGTGGTAAGAGCACTGCGCTCTTCCATTGTTTCCCACATGCAGCAGGAAGTGTACAATATAATTTTTTTTGTTTATTACTGATCAGTTTGCTTTCAAGTACAGAGGAAAGAAAGAAAAATGAGGTGATCCAGTTGGAAGGCAGTGGGTAACTCAGTGTACCTGTGGATTGAAGAGTAGATAGTGCAGTGCTAACTGTAAATATTGTAGAAAGTATTTATGAGTATTTATGAGGCACAGGTTTGACTTGAAATGCTTAGAGCTTAAACCATTCCCAGGTAATTTTGATGAGTTCAGCCCATTTCTCCATATCTCAGATTTCCACCAGTACACTACTTTGAATAAATGCTGGGAGAGGGTGGTGTGAAGAGGGATGTGAAGGTTGTATTGTGTTTTATTTAAAAGTATTGATTTGGTATAATTTTTCCAGTAGAAAGGATAATAATTCTATAACTGACAGCAGACCAGGTTAACTCTGATCTTTTTAGTAAATGTATGTGGAGCTGGTGAAAATACAGTTACAAATGTGCAACCTCATCTTCTACTTTGAACAAAAAGATCAACAGTGCCCATTTTGGGCTTTCGTAATTAGTCGCAAGTTGGGATTGATTCACAGGAATGGAGGACATGAGGCAAGAGTTGTACCTTAGCTAAACTATTTTCTGATTATTCAAATGATTTCTTTAACTCTCTTTCCAGTACTATGCAATCACTTGTCATGGAAAAGGGCTAAGTTAATACATGGGCTTGGGTTGGGTACATTTACACAAGAAGTCAAGGCTTAGGGCACAAAAGAGTAAAAGTTCCTGTGCTTCCTATCCTCCGGTGTCTATCAATATGCCTGCAACGATGCCCAAGCTGCCTTTCCTAGTGCAAGAAAAACCCCAGGTGGAGCAATTGGTAAGCCTCGTTTTATATTACTTTTATTTGATTTATTACAGAAGTTGTTAACAGCCCATTGTTCTTTGAATAAAAGGAACCAAGAAAACCTATAAGTATCAGCAGTGACTTAAGACAGGGGGCCTTTCATCTTCATTATGAACTAATTAAGCTGTTGATTACTTAGGGATTAACACCTCTGTATGTAACAGAAGATGCATTCTTTGAGCAGGAAGCACCATAAGCTCATGCAATTTGGCATATTCCACTCTGGCTCAGGAGGACATTGCATGGTTAGTGGGAGGTTTGCAGACCAGGTTTCTGCCCATCCTCCCGAAGGCATTTCTTGACATCTATCAGTGATAAGCAAGAGCTTTAAAAATTACAGTGCTTGTTAATAAAGAAGTACTTGATCGATTAACCTTGGTGATACTGGTGGAGCTTTACCTTTTAGCAAGGAATTGAGCTTGGAGCCTTAAATCCTTTCATATAGCTAAATATTCTAGTAAATGAGAACAGCTCTTCATTCTGCATCTGTCTAGAGGGATCTTCCTTAGGTATGGATATAGTTCGATTTCCCTGCTCACACTACAGTTCAGCCAGCTGATCACACTGGTCTCTGTGGGCATTCCTTTGTCTTCATTTTATATGTGCAGGTGGATTCAGACCACTAGCTTTACATATACCACCAGCTGGCAACAGCTTTTTTGGGCTATGGTTAATGTGGGTTAAGTTAGAGCTGGTAATCAAAAGTAAAAGTTGACACTATCAAAGCCTGAAGTTATTTGTTGCCCTTTAGTGGCTGCTGGTTCTAAAACAACAGCAATTAGATTTGTGTGGCACAATAAACAAAAATAGAAAGGGCATTTATATGGATAATGTAAAGATTAAAGCTCTTGCACTCTCAGCTGCATACTGAATAGCTTGAGTTTTTATATGCTTTTAAATAGGAGAGCTACATAATATGACCCTCTAGTTGAAAGCATGCAGAATCGCTGTACTCCCATCTGGATTATTACATTCAATTTAGGCCACATGAACTCCTGTGCTGAAGGTGTACATCTAAGAAAATGGTTGAGTTGAGCGTGACTTGCATAAAAGAGCAAGTTGCACCTATTCTCTCTTGAAAAAGCATCTGCTTTTAGTTAAAATACAGTTGGCTTGCCAGCCTGCCATGAGGCCCCTATCTTCTTTTCTGTATCACCCCACGTTCACATGCTTAATATACTAGTAATTTTATTATGGATCTGTGGTCAAGACTCTGTGGCTAAGGTTGCAACCAAGTTCTTTTATAAGGTCTGGTTTTTGTCTGTCCCACTAGAGCTTTCACTAGGAAAATTGACTTGAAAATTGGCAACATTCACTCTGCACTTCATATCCATATATTTACATTCTCAGGCATGTTTAATTGTCATACTCCCTACTTTACTGCTCTTTCAAGTTTAATGTTAATTATCAGGCTCCACTTAAACGTAACCCTTTCTTTCTGTCTTTTAATTACGATAAAGCCCTAGGCAGTTGGGTTACTATGAGCACTGCATATTGCAAAGTTCTTGGTTGTGTCCCTCAGTTACCTTGGTACAGCTTATTCGAAGACTACAAGCTCTTTGGCTTTTTGAGGAATTTGTTTGAACATGTTGAGGGTCCCAGTCTGCAACCCAAACCTCTTCCTATTACTACAGTAAAAATATATGGTAATAAACATTCAAACAATTCATAGACACAACCTGGCTCCAGTTGAACCTGATGGCAGAAGTTCCACCAATATCAACAGGAATGCAGTGCAGCTGTGGCTCTCATTTTGTAAATAACTGTGAGTGCTAACTCATCCTGCCATCTAAGCTAAACCAGTGATGCTTTTCAAGCAATGCTTCGTTAACATTGTAAAAATTGAAATCACTGTTTTTGGCAAGGTAGTGCAAGACTGCACACTTGAGTGTAAGGAGTATATGTGTAGCAGAGTTGACCAATTATAATTGGCAAAGTTTGTTTTGAAAATGATGCTGAATTTAAAGAAGTTTAATGTAAGTAGCTCTTTGTTCTCTTTTTTAATTGACTTTTCTCATCACTTTTTAAATATAAAATCCAGCCTTTCTCACGTGAGCTAAGTAGTAGCTTGCAAGCAGCCAGTTGACTTTGGCATCTTAGTCTGTATTCGAAAGTGAGTTCAGATTAAATGCAAAGTGACAAAGTATCAATTTAAAATGCCGTAGCTGTTGCTGTTGAGTAAGAAGAGGACATTTTTCCTGTTCAGTCTGGTCCATTTTAATGCAATTTCTGAATAATTATTCTTGACTCTGTGTAAGAAAGATGTAAAGAATGCTGTACCTGAAAGTGACTTAAACAGCTTCCAGACCTGCAAATAACTGACACACATTCAGCATCTTCAGTGTGTGATTCATTATTTATAATGAAACAGTATCTTCTAAGTAATCTTCTTAATATTCAAATTTTTATCTACCTTCTTTAATTACATAGGCACTGCAGTGAGAGAGGTTTTTAACTAGTGAGAGTGACGAAATTATCTACAATAAGTCCTCTGATGTTTTTAGAAGAGACTTTATGAAGGTCAAAAACTGAAAAGCAAAGGAAAATAGAAAGAAGTTCACTGCTGGAAGAGAGAGAACCTATTAAAAGTAAGACTAAGAGGGTGATGGTAAGGAGGAAAACGTAGAAGGAAGCATGGGGTGTGGAACAGGAGATATTTTCAGGCAAAGGCAGAATGCATAGACATGAATACTGTTAGAAATATTAGTTGCTCTGTAATGCCTTATATTGAAGCAAGTACTATTTTTTGAAAATATGGAGATCTTTCTCATCTTTCACCAAAACTCTTCAATATATTTAGTACCCCATTTATGTGAATTTCTCAGACTTGCAATATATTCATTGTTCTTAATGTAAATTGCAATGTCCTTTCCTCTACAGTATATATTTGTATCCACTTGAGGAAAACCTTGTCCGTCTTCTAACAGAAAGAATGCAGTTCTACCATATGATAAAGATGCTGTGATTGTGTAGCCTGCACAAAGTTGATCATCTCAAAAGTGTAGCTCTGAATCTGCCATTACAACCACTCCAAAGAAGAATCTGTCTTACAGGTGTATGTGGCTATGCATGTTCGAGAGGAATGTATCGCAGACCTGAGACTACAGTAACTGTATCTTCTAGGCTTAAATAGTTCATGGTATTGTTAGTGATGCAGTGACAAACTGCACACCTACCAGAGAAATTTAGGAAGTGCTCGGGCTTTAGTTGTAGCTGGATGATTCCAGGAATCTCTCTTGTCCAAGAAGAACTTGGAGGATTACACAAAATTGGTCATTCCTACTTAAGTGAGTATAGCTAAATATGGAAACACTCTGGAAACTCCTTTTTCAGATTTGGGAAAGTTCACTCCTCTAATCTAAAAGATAAATGAAGTAATACTGTATTACTGCTACCTTGTTGATTGATATATTCCTTGTCAAATTATGCTTTGTTTTATTGAATGTCAGAACACTTAACAGGTTCTTAACAGCGAAACTGTCTACAACCCAAGAATATGAGATATCTTTATTGTGTACCTACCAGAGAGATTTGTCAGATGTCTGTACTCTGCAGACAGGGTTTGAGATAGCCAAATCTCTTCAAAGATCAGGCTCTTTAGGAGGCTGAGCAGTGAAATCTGCCTCATTGGTTTGTTTGTGTGTACTGCAGTTATAAACTTAGTGGCGCATATATTAAACTTCCTATATATTAGTACGATGCTGTTTACTAACTTCATGCAATATATATCAGTTTAAAATACTGCTCACATTATGTGTAAATGCTAATAAGATTAAATCCCTTAGCAGTCAAAGGAATTAGCCCATATATGAGTGAAATACCAAGGCAGGTCTTGTTATTTTTATGAAACTGTGAATAATATAAGTATCCAATGGATAAAATTTTATTAAAGCTGACAGCCCTTAAGTGATCTAAGTGGTAAATATTGAAATGAATTTTCAGCAACACTGCAGTATCAAGGGAGGCCTAAGGCGGTAATAAGGATTAAACAATGATTTAATGTTGTTCCTTGGGGGTAGGGATTGTTGTTTTAATGGAGAGCAAAAGCTCACTTCCTTCTAAATAATTAAACTGTGATTTGAGAAATTGATCTTAGGTAGTTGTAGTGGTTTGTTAAGTCCGAAAGAGATAAATGAAGGCAAAGTGTCCTGGGGCAAAGAGAAGTCAGCAGAGAGTAGTGAAGAGATATTTTTGCAGGATAGATTCATGACAAGTGTCCCTCAGGAAGGAGGAAACTGGCAATGAGCATATTTTATCTTTTATTTGTAATGTAAACAGACTTGTGCTGCCTGAGGCTGGGTAATGGCTAATGAGCAGGGGGTTTCCATGGGGTGCAGATTTTATTAGCATAGCTTATAAAAAACAGAGCTAAATTAAAAATGTGGTGTCTTCTAGATAATCCGATAATCACTGATGCTACAGGGAGCACCTCTACCTAAGCACAGCAAGTGTATTAGCATATGCATGTAAGGTTTCCAAAAAATTTGTTCAGCAGTTTTTGTGAGCTGAATGGCTTTCCCATCTTCAAAGCAGAAGGCAAATTTCACATAATAGGGCTGAGTATTTTGAGCTGTCTTAGGAATGCAGGAATGAAGGAATTTTGTAATGTGTTTCAAATCTGTCATTTACGTATAAGCAGTTTTAGCCTTGGCCGGAGAACTTCTCATAGTATATGACTCTTGGGTGATTTTTACAAATGAGATGACAGCTAGGATGGTGGTAGAGATGGGATGTCATTGGAAAAAGAGAGAGAGAAAACTCTGCCTAATTAGATAATTGCTTAAGGTAATTTCCTTGATGTTAATGTGATACATAATCCTGAATAGTTCTAGACTACTAACTCAGAGCTTCCAAAACTATTTCCAGCCAACTTGCCCTCTCAGTCTGCATGCACGTAACACAGTTTAGAAACGCAATTAAATTGAGTTAACATCCAAGAAATCATTGAAATTCCTTCTACTTACTGGAAAAAAAACTGTCTCTGTGCTCAATTCATGTCTTAAATGTTCTATTTGGGCTATAGCACATCAAAGGAGCAATAAGTTGAAACATCGAAAGCCCCTGAGAACACACACCACTGTCCAACAAAATCTCATATCTACCACTGCCAGCGCTTCCATTTTTCTCAGCAACCAAGGCAGCTCAGAAGATAAATTGAATGCAGAGCATGAATAGCAAAAGTCTTTTAGAACTTCAGATTTATGATATCCATAGGTTCTATCAATAAGAGAACAGGATATTCGAACAACATGTAGCTATCAGGAGCTTTGGGACTTAATGATAGAAAAAAAATAATGGAATTGTCCATGTATATTTCACTCTCGTCTGCAAGATCTGGGACTAGTAGTGTTAGAGCTAAGGGTATGCAATCAGAAACATGTCTTTGACCCCCCTGCACCTATCCATGCAATAAAATGAAGAATTGGAAGTGAAACCATGCAAGCAGATGGGTGTATATGAAATGATTTTGTGGTTCGATTTTTTCCAAGCAGACTGTTTTATGTTCTGGGTTGTATGCATTTTACTCTAGTTCATGGAAAACCTCAGGACCACCTGGTGTACAATCAACCTTATTGTTCCATACTCCTCAGGCTAGCAGAGAGAAGATGTACAACGATGAGACAATCATTCCTATTTTTATCTGATTATTTCCTGTAAGCATTAGCCAGGTTGCAAGTTCTAGTCTTCACAGTTTCTTAGAGTGCAACCCTTGACATGCTGAAGGATATACTCCAAATGTTTGGGTTTGAGTGCGCTTCAACTATTCAGTCTGATGATGGAAATCCATCACGTTTGCACTCATCTTCTGCCAGAAGGAATGAAAAATGTACAGGATGTTATGTTTCAGTACATTCATTTGTCAGATTGGATTTGGTTTTGCAAATGTACATCTTGCTTTTTATTTCTTTTGGAGAACACAAGGCACAAGAAATGTCTTTCCCAGAAGTCAGAAGATGGTAGAGCTAAGTCTCAGGAAATAGGTTTATCCTTCCTATGGGAGTTCATTCCATGGGTTCAGCCTGTTCCTAGGAAGATTTCTGTCTCCTGAAAAGGCAGACTCTGCTTTATGGAGAGCTCCATTGTATGACAGAAGTAATAACACCTAAAAACCTGAGGTTTTTAGGAAGCCCTCTAAGTAGTTGATCTGGGAATTCTGAACACAATTTGAGTTCTGCGGAAAGCCAGAGTAGGGAGCTGTGGCAGGTCTGACAGGCTTGTGGTAATTGATGTTAGTGAGGAGGTTGTTACCAAGGCACCATTGAGGCTGGAGGGCACCACTGGAGATTGTCTTGTTCAGTCTCCCTGCTCAGAGAAGTGACATATTCAGAGCCATGTATTTTAGTACTTGACATCAGCTGGCATTTCTGAACATCTGAATACTTCCCGTGTAGGTATGTCACATGGCTCTAGTCCATACTTGAGGAAAGGATGGTGTAGGTAAATGGAAGTTACCACCTGCCAGGATAGGGTAACAGTGTAATGATAAAGGCATTGTTTGTTATCACACTCAGCTAATATCCATGTGAAACGCCATATTTCTAAGACATGGAACTAAACAAAATGAAGTACTTAAAAATACTTTCCTACACCCATAAGATGTACCTCTGCCATCACTCATTCACTCATGATCTTATCCTAGGTATTGAGACTTGTCAATAGCAATGAATGGAAATACTAGTTTAATAACTACAACACGGTAGGTAATCTTGATCTTGCTGGCACATGAGTTTGTGCTGTCAGCTATTGCAGAACCGGAAGAATTGGTCACAATATCTAAGTGAAGCATTTGACGATTGAAAAAATATGTTCTGATCCACTGGAGACCTCCATCTTTTATAGTAAACCAGAATTATGCTGTGGATCAATTTGCAAACGTGGCTAAGGTAAGATAGCTGCTCTATAGAGACCAGTATTTTGTTTGATCTTCTGTAGGGATACAATCCTCATTCTTGGATATCACAACAAGGCATTTCATTATGTTTGTTCAGCAAGAATAATGCTACTGTAGATGATCAGGTTGTGATTATCGCTTCACTAACAGGAACATAAATAACAGTTTACTAGCATGTCAGTAGACAGTTCCATTCCTACCTTTACCCTGAGCTTCCTGAGGAACTTTCATGCAAGTCATTTGTCTTTCTAGTCTTCTATTTGCTATATCTACAACAGTAGAAAGAGCAGTTCCTTTCTTACTACTTTTCTAATCTGACTGCTTTTTTAGACGATCACCTCACCACCTCTTCAGTGCAGCAAATGCCCTGTTCTCTGCATCAAAAATAAAGCTGAAATAAGAACCTGAAAATGCATAGTGAAGGTCTTTGTTACTGTTGCTTAAAACATGTTTGCCATGGTCAGGCTCTTAAAACAGCTTTTTTTTTTTTTTTTTTTTTGTGGCTATGTTGTTATGTTTTGGTTTAAATATAGCAAAATCTTAAATACGATGAAACAGAAAAAATGTCAGTTCACCATGCAACAAGGTATAAACAGTCATCAAACAGGTGAAAAATACATTAAAGAAGAATAAAACTTCAAACAGGATTTAAGTAGTTCACTTTTATGTTTTAATAGCTCTTTAGGAGCCCATAAATAGAAAGTCAATTGGATTTCAGACTTGTTCCCATAGTTATATTACATACAAGGAGTATTCAATAAAACAAATCATTTATTTACTTCCTGACAGGTAATTAAAATGTGCCTCTGCATTTTCTTGTTTGCTACAGTAAGAAGTAATATCAAACATTTCCAGAGTTTACAAGTATTTACAAATATATTGCAATTTAATTTTATCTTTTGGGCTGCTAACCTGGTGTTAAGTGGAAGTCTTTAGTTAGTGGAAACTTTGAATCCTGTTTGGCATTCTAAGCCTAACATTTCTTGTTTCCTAAAAAGATTTGCTCTCAGCTTCAAAGATCCTGAGTCCCATCTGCACATTTTTCAAAGTAATAAACTGTAGGGAAAGGCAAATATGTAGAAAAAAAACAGGAAAAAGATTCAGATCACAGTTAGAAAAGAAGAGAAGGGAAAAAGGTACTGTGTCAATGTTTCTGAAGATATTAGGGGACAGAGGTTCTTTAACTAGGCTTAAAGTAACATAAAATCATTTGAATTCTCTTGCAGTCAATCAAATTGTGTTTTTTGTTTTAAGCATCTGATATTTTTCTAAGTAGTATTCCACAAAGGACCATTCAGTGCTGAGGACTCAGTACTATATTTTTAGCAGTGTTAGAAGAGCACATTCACAGCACCTGTGAATGTCAAAGAAAAGCTAGAGAGTAATTTCTCTTTATTGCTGACATTGTACCTGGATCAGTCTGACTAAATCAGGAACTTTCATTCTTTGTGTTTGTATATGGTTGTGTGTGGTGGCACTATGAGGTAGGATTTAATAGCTGGAGATCATATAAAGATTAAGCTACTTTTTATAATACCAACTTTACATTTTATTTTCTGGTACATCATCATAGTCTCCTGCCCTTAAAGTGTTTTAGTATCCACTATAGGGCATGGTGACCATTAGACTGACCAGAACTGGAAATAACTGTATTTGCAGGGAAAAAATCAGGAGGGCTAAGGCCCAAATAGAAATGCGATTGGCCAAGTCTGTGAAAGACAACAAAAAGTCTTTCTACAAATACATCAACAGCAAAAGGAGGACTAGGGAGAATCTCCAGTCCCTAGTAGATGCAGAGGGAACAACAGTAACAGGGGACGAAGACAAGGCTGAAGTGCGCAATGCCTACTTTGCCTCACTCTTTAATAGTAAGGAAAATTGTTCCCCCTGTGCACAACCCCAGGGGTTGGAAGAGAAGTATGAGGTTCCCAAGGTCCAAGAGGAGGTGGTTAGAGACTTGCTTGCCCGGCTAGACGCCCACAAGTCTATGGGGCTGGATGGAGTCCACCCAAGAGTTTTGAGGGAACTGGCGGATGTGCTGGCCAAACCCCTTTCCATCATCTTCCAGCAGTCCTGGATGACTGGGGAAGTTCCGCTGGACTGGAGGCTGGCTGATGTCGTGCCCATCCATAAGAAGGGGCGCAGGGAGGATCTGGGGAACTACAGGCCTGTCAGTCTGACCTCAGTACCGGGGAAAGTCATGGAGCGGGTGATCTTGAGTGCGATCATGAAGCACTTGCAAGAGAACCGGGTGATCAGGCCCAGTCAACACGGGTTCATGAAAGGCAGGTCTTGCCAGAGTAATCTGATCACCTTCTATGACCGAGTGACTAGACTCTTGGACGAGGGAAAGGCTGTGGATGTGGTCTTCCTGGACTTCAGTAAAGCCTTTGATACAGTTTCTCACAGCATTCTGCTTCGGAAACTGTCGGCCTCTGGCCTGGACGGGTGCACACTCTCCTGGGTGGAAAACTGGTTGAATGACTAGCCCCAGAGTTAAATCCAGCTGGAGGCCAGTGACAAGTGGGGTTCCCCAGGGCTCAGTCCTGGGTCCAGTCCTGTTTAATGTCTTTATCAATGACCTGGATGAAGGCATTGAGTCCTCCCTTAGCAAGTTTGCAGATGACACCAAGCTGGGTGGAAGTGTCGATCTGCTGGAGGGTCGGGAGGCTCTGCAAAGGGATCTGAACAGGCTGGACTGCTGGGCTGAGACCAGCGGCATGAGGTTTAACAAGGCCAAATGCCGAGTCCTGCACTTGGGGCACAACAACCCTAAGCAGAGGTACAGACTAGGAGAAACCTGGCTGGAAAGCTGCCAGGAGGAGAAGGACCTGGAGGTGCTGGTTGACAGCCGACTGAACATGAGCCAGCAGTGTGCCCAGGTGGGCAAGAAGGCCAATGGCATCTTGGCCTGTATCAGAAATGGCGTGACCAGCAGGTCCAGGGAGGTTATTCTCCCTCTGTACTTGGCACTAGGGAGACCGCACCTTGAGTACTGTGTTCAGTTCTGGGCCCCTCACCACAAGAAGGATGTTGTGGCTCTGGAGCGAGTCCAGAGAAGAGCAACGAAGCTGGTGAAGGGGCTGGTGAAGAGCGACTGAGAGAGCTGGGGTTGTTTAGCCTGGAGAAAAGGAGGCTGAAGGGAGACCTTATTACTCTCTACAACTACCTGAAGGGAGGTTGTGGAGAGGAGGGTGCTGGCCTCTTCTCCCAAGTGACAGGGGACAGGATGGGAGGTAATGGCCTCAAGCTCCGCCAGGGGAAATTTAGGCTTGAGATAAGGAAAAAATTCTTCACGAAAAGGGTCGTTAGGCATTGGAACGGTCTGCCCAGGAAGGTGGTTGATTCACCTTCCCTGGAGGTTTTTAAGGTGAGGGTGGATGAGGTACTTAGGGGCATGGTTTAGAGATTGGTGGGAATGGTTGGACTCGATGGTCCGGTGGGTCTCTTCCAACCTGATTATTCCATGATTCTGTGATTCTGTGAAAATCAAAATGTCTAAATAAGAAAATGGTTCATTTTTACAGGAAACTGCCTCTATGCTAGAGGGAGAAAGATTGCTTTGGGGAGGGCTTTGTCAATTATTCCGATTAAGAGCAGGTTTATGATAATTAAGATTGGCCACAGTTTTGTGTTTGTTTCTTTGCATTCACATTTTGCACATTTTCTTCTGTGATGAATTTCTAACATTTTGTCATTTTGGCTATGATTGTCTGACTGCGTTGATAACCAACATCCTTGTTGTTTGTGCAATGCTAAACACAGGTTGTGCTCCCTATGTTTGTCTAAAACCGTTACAATTTTTCTTTAATCAGGTATGTTTAAGGCAATATATCATTTTTCAGGTGTGTTGGGTGGGCTTTTCTGTTAGCAGTATTTGTATAAGACCATGCCATTTTCAACAGTTCTGGACCATCCAGGTAGAATCATAGAATCACAGAATTACCAGGTTGGAAAGGACCCATTGAGTCCAACCATTTCTATCAAACACTAAACTCTTCAGAGCCTCGTCCACTGTCCCTTAAACACCTCCAGGGAAGGAGGTGCCTCAACCACCTCCCTGAGCAGCCTGTTCCAGTGCCCAATGACCCATTCTGTGAAATTTTTTTTCTAATGTTCAGCCTAAACCTCCCCTGGCAGAGCTTGTGGCCGTTCCCTCTCATCCTGTCCCCTGTCACTTGGGAGAAGAGACCAGCACCTTCCTCTCCACAACTGCCTTTCAGGTAGCTGTAGAGAGCAATGAGGTCTCCTCTCAGCCTCCTATTCTCCAGGCTAAACAACCCCAGCTCTCTCAGCTGCTCCTCATAAGGCCTGTTCTCCAGCCCCTTCACCAGCTTCGTTGCTCTTCTCTGGACTCGCTCCAGAGCCACAACATCCTTCTTGTGGTGAGGGGCCCAGAACTGCACACAGTATTTGAGGAGCGGTCTCACCAGTGCCGAGTACAGGGGGAGAATAACCTCCCTGGACCTGCTGGTCACGCTGTTTCTGATACAAGCCAAGATGCCATTGGTCTTCTTGGCCACCTGGGCACACTGCTGGCTCATGTTCAGTCAGCTGTCAGCCAACACCCCCAGGTCTTTCTTGAGAGATGTTTGATGAGCACAGGAAGGAAAGGCTGGAAGTACCAGGGTCGTAAGAGGTGCTCCAGGATATAACAGAAACAGGAGCAATGAGGCTTCCCAACTTGATACAGGAAGGCTGTATGAGGAGATTATTGCATTCTAGGTGGCCATGTCTAAATGAAGACAGCAGTGTCTGAAGGGAAGGATATCAGCTTCTCATGGGTTGCCAGCTCTGGCTGCTGACTATTGCAGGTCTGTTGAGTAACATAAACAGATATGGCTATTACTTTACAGACAAATGCATCTCTGCCCCTTGCCAAGGCTTGGTGTTAGGTAATAGGTGTATGTTTTATGAGTATTCAAATATCATAGCTGTATCACTAACTTTCCTGGCTTCTGGTATAACTCCCCCACACTAACTTCTCCTTTTATGTTGGCGTTAGAATGGTTACAAACTTTATTTTCCTTTAAAAATGAGCTTGAAGGAATTATTATAGAAGTGGTGCAATCTCAACTGAATGATAACATTTGCCGTATTGCTGATGCGCTCAGTTAGGCCAATAAAATTTTAGAAAAAAGCCTAAGCTGCAGGAATTTACAGGGTTTTATGAGTTCTTGGCACAGTCAGGAGTAACTGTTTCTGTGAATGGCCATTTTGTCAAAAAGAAAAATTAGAGAGTTGCGTAGCACACGATGTTTGCTATGGTGGAAAAAGTCCTTGTTTCTGGATTATTCTTGGCTCTATTGTCAAAGCTAATCACACTGAGCAGTTCATCTGTTCATTACTGTTATATTGTACTTACAAGATAGATAGATATAGTTCCTTTCATATTAAGCCTGGTAGCTGCTTTAAACCTATCTTTTATCTCTTGCTCTTACATTGCTAACCCACTTATTAGTTTTGCAAATACTGCAACAAATATATGTGTTTTATAAACCTAACAGAATGGCTTGTGTACTGATTGGTGGAAAACCAGTTGTTCAGTTGCCAGACAATGATTGATTTTCCAACACAGCTGCTCCAGCTGTGCTACAGATGCTATTTTTTCCCAGATATTGTAGATGGCGGTGTAAGCTATTGAATATAATCCTTAATTGTGAAGATCTCTGAGAATTCAGTCAATTAATTAATGACCATTTAGTCACCCTCTTCAGCCACACTTTGTATTTTTACCTAGTGAGCTTGCAATTAGCAGTGCCACTTGGAGGTTGCTTTGGTGCATTTTGCAAGAAGCTGATTTTAAATCTGTGACATAAGTAAACGCTTGTCACAGAACATTACAGTTCATTACAAAATGCTGTAGCTAATGGCATGTGCTGATGACAGCAAGCCTTTTTCCTGGAATGCATTTCAGATTCCAGTATTTTATTTCAAACCTTGCTCAGCTGCGTAGAACTAATAAATAATAAAAGAAAGAGTAACTCAACAGAAAATTTACAGACATTCTTTTGATCTGGGGAAGCAGACTTTAGTTGCTTGGCATTGTTTTAGATGACCTTCATTATTTAGTTACAGGCTGTGATTTGGCTCTGCTATCCATTTTCACAGTGACATAAAATATTAAAATCAAGCAATATCAATAATTCATACTCTTATGGCCTTGGGGATATCAATGAGAGGATCATTTGGATTTGCTAAAAATAAAAGTGCAACTCTGCTTAAGGTACAAATGCAAGTTTAAGGCTTTTAATGCTCGTTACGAGAGAGGAAATTAAACTAAGTCTCATGTTTCATAGAAAGAGGAGCTGCAGTTGGTAGGTGCCCTGTCATTTGTAGATTAGCCTCCTGTTCACGGTGGGGTACTGTATCCACTTGATAAAATAGACAGACTTGTTGGCAGCCTGCGTAATTTTTCTTTACCTCCCTCAAAAAAGCATTTCTCATAGCTTTCTCCCTGATATGAAGTTTGACTGTTTTGAAAGAGCCAGTTACTTCCGACATTGACAATGTGGCTGCTTGAAGACCAGAGAGAACTGAAAACAGGTCATGGACTGGCTTCTAAACCTGTTTTGCCACCATCCTATGGGCAAATAATTTTGAGTGTCCTGCCATCTTCTGCATTTAATTAGAAGATCCTCAGGAAGAAATATTTTTCAGTGTGTAGTCCCACAGGCCTCTGATTTCAATGGGCTGAAGCAATGCAGTAATATGAGTAGGAAAGTAAAATGCACTTCATTCCCACTCCAACTTCTAGAACATTCTATTTTCCTTGATCTATTCCCTTTTAAAATTAACTTGATGTCTCCTTTGTCTAGTCTTGTCTTTCACTAAGTGGTATAAAATGCTAGATGACTTAATAGTCTGGTAGACTTCCATGCAATAATTTTTTGAATAGTCATTTATACTTGCCCTTTGTGTTAAGATAATATCCTCATGCACATCCATTTCTTCAGAACTAATATTCTACCAAAATAGCAATAACAAGTCCCTCTCCTTTTCAATTGTAATTGATACCTTTCAAGGCCACCTACTATAGACATTTTAGAACAAATTTATGCTTTCTGTCTGTTATTTTTTTCTAGTGCTTTTTTCCCTCAAGAGAAAGGGACATACAAGGGTTGCCTTTGCTTTTTTTCCTTTGGAAAATTGCTCAGCTCTTCAACAATACGTCCTCTAGCAAATGTAGGAGAATGAGTCCAAGGCCAAATTGCCCTTGGAGTTGCTAGTTTTTACTTAAGCAAGAACAAACTTCCCTCTAAATGAAATATCTCCCTCTTTCTGTATAGCTGGTACAGAGTGGCTCTGCCTTTTTAGCATTTCTGTTACAGTCAGGCAGGCTGCAAGCTGTACTCACTGCACAAGAAAATAGAAAAGACGTGATTTCCAGTCATATTTGTGTAGTGATATCTGAGTAAACATTGAAACAAAAGATTAACTGAGGCCTGGGTTGTCTTTCCCTAAATCTGTGCATGTCAGGTGTACAACAGGCGGATTCGCTTTTTAAATTGTGGTTGATATCAGAAATGTGTGAGCGCTGTAGGGATCAGGCTGCAAAAAGGCAGCATCAGCAGTCATGGAGAAAATTAACAGCCCAGTCCTTCTGGCCCAGAGGAGAACCTGAAGGGAAGTGATGTTAACAGATCCATTCGGTATTGGCATACTGCCTCTGCAAGTACCTCCAGGTTGTGACTGAATTAACTCTTGACCTGTGCAAATAGTCAGGCTCAATACAGCTCCATCACGCTTTGATTCTGTAGTGCTCATAACGTTCTTAGTACTTCTCTTCTGAACCATCTTTCACTTCCATCTTCTTTTCAAATTTTATGTATTAAGACATTCTTGAATGTTTTTTTCATGGCCATTTCCTATTCTTTACCATCTTTTTAAGTAATGAGGACATCATAATACTAAGCATATCCCAGTTCAGCTTTTGCAATAAATGATGGGAAGGAAATCCTCACTATTCCTACTGAATGTTCTGCTGCTTTGTAGACCAAGACTTACAACATTGCTTAGCTACATACATTGTTACTCAGTGCTCTTTGTTCTTCTTTTAGTCCTTTTCCAACTTGCTGTCCTTCTTTTCTTGATAACATGTAAAGCATCTAAATCTTTATCTCGAATTATATGGTTGTGACAAATATTATTAAAAATCATGTGCCCCCTTTTCATTAGGCAACTCAGATCACATTGTGTGAAAGACCTATCATTACCCTCATTTACCACTGCAACAACTTTTTGTTGAACTTTTTAAGCATTACAGTGATTCTTTAAAGAAGTATCACAGAGGTCGTGAAAGAACTTAAACTATTTGTACATTCCTTTTATTTTCAGAAAGGGTTTAAATTTCTTCTTTTAAATTAAACTACATAAAACCAAACGTGACGTAGTGTTCTGCCCCTCAGCCCCCAAATAAGCAGAGAATTCAAGCTACCTGCAGCTCCTAACCCTCCCCCTATTCCTTTGGGGATTTGTAACACTGGAGATATATGGTAACTGCTGAGGAAATTGCCCTAAGTGATATTGGAGTAATTCAATAAGTAATTCCTTCATTTTAGTAATAAAGATTGCATATGTTTTATGAGAATAGCACCCCTGCAGTACAGAGAGCTACTGTGATCCATCATTTTAAATCAAGAAATCATTTGACACATTTATTTCCTGAACGGGAAGTGTTCTGTCAGATCAGTTGGAAACCCCTGAAATCTGTACATGTTAAGATGAAAGTCAAAATAGCAGGCACTGTTATTTTACTGGACTAGTTCTGTTTTCGTAAGGACGACACTCTAACAATGGGATGCTTAAGAGAAGTGTCTCTCTCTCCCTTCAAAGTGTATATGCCTGAAGAAATCTATTAAAATAGGGATTGTAGTCAGTCAGTTTTAAAGGACTCCATACTTGATGTGGTAAAATCTTATCCAAAATAGAAATATACTGCAAATATATCATATATTAGATGATAAAAGTGTGTGTGTGTGTGTGTGTATATATATATATAAGTAGGTTTATATATATAAAAATGCATTTAGCAGGGTAAAAAAAAAGAGAAAATTTCCCATGTTATTTTAATCAAAGAGTTATAAAGTAAATTTTGCAAGTTCAATGTGAGTAATGGTTGACTTATACATGTATACAAGGCAAACCCAGAACTGGACAGTTTGAAAAGCACCCATAAGCAGGGAAGTGGGGAGAATGGCCAGTTGCACTTCTCTTGAAAGCATCAGTTGCAGTATAAGCATTCTAGGTTATAAGTATAGAAGGGTCTTCTCACCAGATTACTAATTGTATATGTGTTAAAGCTAACTGAATATTCTTGGGCTGGGTCGACTTTAGCTTAAACATTACTAATATAAAAACTATGCTGGAGATGTATAAGCCTTGCAGGCCAGCTGCATTTTTATTGGCCGTCTGCAGCTTCAAAGGCTTTCCTGCTCTAAAGCCCAGGCAGGTACTGTAAGCTGCCCTTAAACTTACATTTGCTGGCTTATTGATTCTTAACATGATTTTACCTACAAGTAAGTCATTAGATTTGTTTTCAGTTTGAAATTGTCTTGAAATCATGTTCTTCTTGACCTGTTTAACATATTTAAAATTTTTATGTCATGAATAAATATGCATCGCTGTTTTCCCACTTCTCTGAATTTGTCTGTTATTTCACCTGTCAAAGAGATCTGTTTAAGTAACAGATGCCTGAAGTATTTTGACAGGGTGTTTGTTGCTGTTTCTAGCACACAACTCATGTGATGACAAGCAGACAGTAAAAAGAGATTTGCCCCAAAGGTGCTAGGGCCCCATTTTTCCTCTTCCTTCTCCTTCAAAATTAGTTTTAGTGTTATTGCTTCGGCACGTGCCCTGCTGAAAAAAAAATCCCTCTGTGCCTAGAGCCAGGGAATTTTGATCTTCCTTCTGCCTTAACAGACATTCCACAACAAGATGCTTCATATGATTGGGAAAAATATTAGGATTTAAGAGCATTGTTGAAGACAGGAAATCTGTCTGTCATTTTGAATACATAACTCTTGAACAATTGAACAGTTGAGGAGCAATCTCTGAGATACCTGCTATAGTCCTGAAAGTCAAGCAGAGCACGTATGTCTTGAAATTCATCTAGAATTCATTTTCAGCGTTGTCTCTGTATATCAAAAGCAAGCAGAGTGAAGCATAACAATGTTGAAATTTGCCCTGTGGTGGTGCTGATGTCAGATATTTAGTAGGACATCTCAGCTATTCCAGAAAACTCCACTGAATTCCAGTATTTTAGTTAGGATCAAAAATCTAATAATCTGTTGGTATTAGTTGTGAAATAAGCCTATGTTGATTACCATATGAGGTGAACTCACATTTTTAAGTTGTCATTTAGTAATGGGAGACTACATTTTAGATTATCTTTGCCTGTGCTACCAACATTTTATTATAAAACTAAACTCAGAGAAGGTCTTTGTGGTCAACAGTACCTCAAGATCAGACTTCATAAATCCAACCACATTTAAGCGTCTGCAGCATTTTGGAGCCTTCCAGCTTGTTCATACCATGCAGAGGAACACAGTTTAGTGGTGTCCCAATGAGCAGCACTCAGGATGGTTATGGAACCAGATGGAAAATTGCCCAATATGTCTCAATTACCTAATCGCTCCATTTTCATATAGCAAGGCAAAAGTTATTACATGGTGTTAGCACCAAGAATTTTTTTACAGTACTGTAGATGTACCCATAAGGGCAGGTGGTACCTGAAACATTACACTGGTGTGTACTTCTGCCCCTCAGACTACAAGCTCTCTGTCGTAAGGCCTGCCCCTTATTATGTCCAAGCAGCAGCTAGTCAAAAGGGGTCCTGATCTGGGATGAGGGCTTTAGATACTCTTGTAAAATAGTGTAGTAAAGACCAGGTTGTTGAAACTGAAAAATACATTAAGAATCCAACTGAATTTCCTCATTGTTCCCTGTTCTTACAAATAAAAACTTGGCACAGCAACAGCATATCTGCTTTTCTGAAGTTTTTGTCTTAAAGTCTTGGGATTAAAGTATAAGCAATGAAGGTTACATGACTACAAAGAACATCTTTACTATACGTTTTCAGATGAACCGTCCCCTTTCTGATTAAGTGTCAGCAGTGTAGCTGGAGTGCAAGATGCTGAAATTCATTTCAGCCCCAGTGTTTAATGTTCATTTTCAGGCATAAGCCTGTGGATAAGATCAGTTCAAAATCCATAAGTCAGCATGGCAGAGAGATTTTAGGGCAGCCTACCTGTCTGGACATTAGCAGAGAAAAAGTCCTTTGAAGTAACATACAGCCAATAAAATTGCAGCTGGCATTCAAACTTTAAATGGCTCCAGCAGTGAGCTTTTACATTGCTGTTACTTGAATGAAGGCTGAGAATTTTCAGAAAATGCCTTTGAATACTGACTGCAGTAAGCTTGTGTAGCTATGGTGTAAGTGAACCCCATCACCCTCGTTTCCTTGTCATAAAAACCAAATTGTAAGAAGCACTCCAGATAACTCATATTTGCTGAGAAAAATGAAAGCTCTGAGTTGCCGTCATGCTCAGGGGCAAGGATGGCAAGATCCTGCAGCAGTTCGTGGTTCCCTCTCTGCAGGTCAGGACACCAAGTGAAGAACTCCAGGAGGTCTGTCTGTGCCAAGGTTGGGCAGTCACTCAGGAAGGGCAGGTGAAACTTCTGTTGATGTCTCAGAATTGTGGACATGCACCTTACAGGCTAATGCAAGGGCTACGTGAGTAATTGGTTTTCTTTTGCATTTGTTACTTGCCTGACCATTCCCTTTCTGCAGGGTTGACCTGTGGTTGTGACATGACACAAAAAGTCGGGAGAGAGATGAGCTCTAGTTCCCCTGGCCTGAGATGGGAACCGGCAGAGTTGGTGTGCTCTGTCTCTGCACACCCCTTGGTGGATGCAAGTTCTTTCCAGGGCCTTGTACAACCCCAGCACAATGGTACATGGGTTTCTGAGCTTTCTGGCACAGCTGGAATACAAAGACTTATGAGTGAAGTTGGGATGCCTAGGTCTCAAATAAAATTAATATACCCCAGCTTTCTGAATTATCCATTTTTATTAGTTCTCAAACAAGAAAAGGTTTTAAGACAGACACATTAAATACCCTTAAGAACTTAGTTAATTTTGCCTTTCCATATGATAGAATGTGATGTGTCTATTCCAAATACTAGCAGGACTTAAAATGTCGTTTTTCTGGTTTACAACGATGTAGCCTTTCCTGGCGACAGTTTCGAATATGGAAGGCATGGGGAATAGGCAAGAGTGGGGACATAAAGCTGTTCTTTTGCTGTAAAAGGATCATGGTATGGAAATGGTTGACAACCACTGCAATTGGATTTTACAGGGAAATTTGAATTATCACACTAAAAACGAACCCATTTTTATCATTCACAAGTCCTGAAATCGTATGTCATGGTTGTAAGCACTGAACATTGCCTGTGCTTGGCCTCAGGTTAAGCTAATTTGGAAGAATGATAGATAAAATTTTATTGCTAGCATTTGGTTTGTTGTGTTGAGGTTTTTTGGGCTTTTTTTGTTTTCTGTTTTTTTTTTTTTTAAATAACATCTGTTAGCAGCTGCTTGGTGGTTTGGAGGGTTAGAAATAGCCCAAGAGCAGCTAGACCAGTGAGCAGAGTTCAGGTAAAGCAGTAATTGAAGATGCAAGCGGCTTTGCTATTTTTTCACTGAGTAAACCCATGCACATGTAGGTGAGTAGTATAGCCAGATAATTTATGCTTCATCCAACTATAGAACACATAATAAAAAACCCTTCTTAAAAATGTTTGCAGATGTTCTCTTTTGGCTTTTTTTCATTCCAGTTGCAAACTTCCTGTGTTTCCCACGTAGTGCAGGGTCTTGTCTTTGAGAAAGAAAACATATTTTAAATGTTGTAGTTACTTCTGCACCTCACGAATGAGATCAACTTCAGCTTAGCACAGTCATTTCATTCTGGTGGGGAAAGTCTTTACCCTGTGTCAAAACCTCACCTACTTAGATTCTAGTGTTGAGTAGAATGAAGAAACAGAAAAAAATAAAGTGTTGCTGTTTACAAATTGTGTGCTTTCCTATCCTGATAAAAACTTGCTGTTCTAAATAAATGCATCAAACATTCATTGGATTAGGAGTGTAGAAAAGTGAACGTGTCCAAATCTTAAACACATCATAATTTTAAGTGTCCACAAGTGTTTAAAAAGTGTTGGTAGGAATGAGCACATATATCCATTCACTAGTTAAATATCGTAACCTGTTTCTTTTCTAAACACATGCACAAGGGAACAGAACACATTAAAATGTTAAACACATTGACATGTTTACAGTGTGTTGCAAGAAAGTGTTTAACTTCTTATGCTCCAAAGCTAAACACTTTGGAATTAGAGGGTTTACTAATTCTGCATTTATTCAATATGACTTACTGACACTTATTGGATAAAGTTTGAATGGATTCAGAGAAGGTTAAAAAAAATGAATTGGAGAGGGAGGAACAGTTTGGCTTTGGAACCATAAGGGACAAAGATGTGAGTTAATAGTCTGCAGTGTTTTGTAGTTTATATATTTATGTCCCAGTGAGCGAATAATTAAAAAAATTGACCCCAGATTTATGAACTGTCCCATATCTGGTTCATGTAAATACTAGTACTGATGATTAGTTCAAATTAGAGGTCAAATTAGAATTCGTTTACAAGGTGCATTTAAAATAAACCTTTAAAAATAAAATAAAGTTGTAAGTAAAACACTATCTCATGCGTCTCCCAGATCACAATATTAACCCTAGGGAACCTGAATCAGTACAATCAACATGGCAGTAGGACAAAGACAGGGTGAGAAGGTAACACCACTAATATTTTCAGGTGAGATTTTCAAAAGCACGCTGTTCTGGTCAAGTTTTCTTTTTTGTTGACCCAGTTCTGAGACTTTATATAGTTTAACTTCCAGTTACTATGGATACGCTTAGTGCTTTTAGCCCAATTTGATCGCAGTTGACTGGGGTATCCAGACATAAGCCCATCTGCTGAAGAAGTGCTCTGCCATTTCTGGTGTGAGCCTTTTGGGGCTCAGTATGATCCTGTGCAGGAGCTGAAGCTGGTGATTTGTCAGTCCTCAGATACAGGCTAAAGGGTTCAGTTGCACTGCAAGGTGCCATGTGGCTCCTCGCACTTAGTCCTGATGTAAAATGAACTAACCAAATACCTGAGTGAAAGCGTGGAGCTCTTAAAACCCATCAGAAGTAGAAACTCTCCAGAAACGTGGAGGGCAGCTGAAGGCAGCCTAAACAGCACTGTGCTTTACCTTTATGCAGCAGGTGCTCTGGTAAGGGAAAACAATTAGAAGATAGCCTCATTGCTGACATTCTTCCTTATCTTTTTCACTATTATTCTGGAGAGCTTTGGGAAGTACAGCATTCTGCATTACCCCTCCTCCCACCATGTGAATGATGTATTTTAAATGGAGATTATGAAAACCGAAGTGAAAAACCAGTGTAACTGATCTAAGGTTAACAGCTACATTTGGGAAGTTAAGGGTACATTTAAACTGAGTGATGTATGCTCTGGTTCTCGCATCCTGCTGTAATGCCTGGTTTTTATCCCATAGATGTAGTGTGTATCCTTGGTAAAACACAAGATAACTGTGAGTGTAATAGAAAATCTCAGGGTTATAAAAGGATACTGAGATAAAGGTATCCTTAATCTCAGCAGAAAGCAATGGATATGAAAGTAAGTGTAGTATGGCAAGTGGTTGATAACAAAACGCTTACAGTATGATAGGAGATCTTCATAGGAGTACTGCAGCAAAAAAGGATTTTCATCTTACAGTAAATGAACATTTTGAATTTTCTAATGCGTACAGGTACATTAGTTGAGATTACACTTGTGGAATACCAGGACTTTTGGTTAAGAGGAAAGTTAGATTCCCATGGCAGCCTTGTTCAGGAAGGGAGAGCAGGGGGTAAATTACAACTTGGAAGACTGTAATCTTTAAAAATAAAAGAGCAAGAGGAACATATTTGTTATTGAAATGTTGTCCAGGCTTTTGTTTCACAGAGAGAGTACCAACACTGCAGTGGCAGGGAATATGACTTTCTCACACACCTTCTAGACTGTGCTGGGCACTGATACACTAAGATACCTGAGAGATGTGGTAGTTTCCTTTTCATTATAAAAGAGAGAACACTGAGGTCTACCTGATGATAATATGCCCCTACTTAAGATAAGAGTGATATCTGCAGTAAACATGTACTTAAATTAGCTGTGAATGCCTCCAGGGCCTTGCTGATGTGGAGGTTGTACTAGTTAAAATTGGAGACTAGTAAAAGACTAGTTAAAATTGGAGACTAGGTGCTTATGAGTCACTAGAAAAAAAATAATAATCAAAGTGCTCACATAAATGATGATGTTTAGTCATGCAATTGTTATTGCCTCTTTCGTTCATGGAATTTTTTTTTTTTTTTTTTTTACTACACTGGTATAACTTCCATAGTGGATAACAAATCAGGGAGATTTTTGGTGTTACAGAAGATCTGTGCTAAAACCACACATATGCAAGAAAATATCTGCTGCCACTTATTCAGCTTCAGGTTAAATAAGAACTGATGTTGCACCTACAGAGGATGGGACTTCCAAATTTTCCATGCAATCTGTAGGCTAGATAACACTCTACTGGACCTTCTTAGAGACTGAAGGGAAAAATCTTAGTTGTTGATGGAATTTTACTGAAAGGCAGCAGGATTGTGATTCCTAAGGTGTTACAGGAAAATGTATAGGAAAAGACACGTGAAAGTCATTTAGAGATTGGAAAATTGCACAGAAAGGGCCAGAAATGTTTTTTATTGGCCTCAAATAACAGTTACATTGAGGAATATGTTCAGCCCTGCTTCTTGTGCCAGAAATATAAACCAAGTGAAGTGAAGTGGCCTATGTTGATGGTATAGGAAAAACTGGCTCCTCAAGAAAAGTAGGTGTGTGTGTTTGCCTTGGCGAAGAGAAGCTATGTATGTGTTTGAGCATATAATTCTGCTTCTTCTGTGATGGCTTTACTAGATGATGCATCTGAGCTTAAGACTTTGTACACTGAGCCCTAGGCCAATCATCACTTAAGTGTGTGTTGAGAGAGACATGCAACCAACACTCCACACTATACCCAGTCTCCAGGCTGGCATAAGTAGGTGCTACAATAAAAAAGCATTTACTGAAAGGGACTGTTTGATCAGATTCTGGTAGATATTTAGTATGACAGAAGGGCAGAGTGGAGCCAATGAAGTATGAGGTTGTCTCCACTGACATAAAATAAGACTGCATGAAGTATCAGAAGCCAATGCTAGCATCACCAGAGGTTTGCAGAGTGTATAGAGTCAATGTGACAAAATAAAAAGTTGTGATTTGAGATCATTGAATCAGTACCTGTTTGTTGAAAAGAAATTCCTATTATGTCCAATATTTCATATTCTCCATGATGGCAGTAGGCAGTGGTGTCGATTTAGGCCAACACATCCAGAAGTGGGGAACAGGTTAACACTCTGTCCAGGACCCAGAGGGAGGAAAGTAAGGGCAAGTGTAGTAGGATCAGGCAACTGACAAGGCAAGCTTGCTAACCCAGGCCAAGATAATGGATGCCAATCTTACAAGGAAGATGGGATATGATATGTTTGTTGGCTGTGCTGTGTGTTCTCCCCATGCTCAGCAATAGGAATTCAGACATGGGATAGAGAACTCTTTCAGACTCTTGGGTTCCCACTGGTTTCTGGACAGCTTAATGTTTAAGTCTTGAGGAAAGCACCTAAACCAGAAATGTAGCACTCAACCTAGCACAGCCTGCTGCTGCTTCTTGCTGCTTGTGGCTTTCTGCAACTTCTGATGTCTCCTGTTCTTAGAACTCATTCTGCAGAGGATAGATCATCAGCAACTGCTATTTTACTGAGCCTCTGGGCACCAAATGTTTTGGTTTTAGGTCAATTCATTACTTCATTAGAGTGTCTACTGGCTAATGGTAGTGTCTAGATAGTCTTGTCCTCTCTGGAGACACTTGTCTGATCAGTCTATTGTTTCCTTACCCAGCGTGCTCACTGAAGCTGAAACAGTGTTGGTCATACTTCATCATTTCATCCTGAAAGAGTTTGAGTTTGTGAGAGACTACGAAAACTGTCTCCACTCAGCAGCTGGGTGTCGCTCTGACATGCAGCCAAAGGTTCTGGTAGCACCACAACCCATATAATTTTTCGTCATACTCAGTTCAGGTTTGGTTTTTGGCACAGAAGTGACAACAGATGCAAATCAATATAAAGGAGCATATGGGAAATTTCTGGTTCAGTGGAAGGTTTTCTGGCAGAAAATGCATCAGTGACACTGCTAATTAAGAAGTTACTGTCATCCCATGCACTCTTCACATGTATAATGAGTTTGAAGGAATCCTTAGCATCTAAACATATGGGCATAAGCATGGGAAGTGAAGAGTTTACCTATATCAATACAGAATGATATGGACAATGTTTAAAGCTAGTGGGGATGGCAGACTTGCTGGCTGCCAGCAGAATCTTTTTCTGAGGAAGCAACAGAATTGTGATTTTTGTAGTTCTCAGCAAAATAGAAATGCTGTTGGAATATGACAACTGGAAGTGATGGCCTCACAAGGATGTGAGGAGTCAGCCATACAATATTTTCCCTTATGACCATAAGGATAGATCTCTAGGAGGTTTTAGGAAAGGTCACAGATCACACACATAATGCAGTGGCATGGATCAGGCAGAAGAGTTGAATGGCATTCCTTGAAAATCTTAACGCTGGGTGAAAATCCCATTGCAACCAAACTAAAAGTATGTGGACTGTGAAAACAAATGTGGTTTAAAAAATATCTGAATGAAATTTACATAAATCATTTTTAATCCTCAGAGACTGTTTCCGCACTGGTATTTCTGTTGGAAAATTTGAATATCATCTGCGTTAGTTCAGATTCCTGTTAAACCAGTCAATGGCAGGTTCTCAATACCTTCTTTCTGAAATGTCTGTTATCTTGTGCATAGTTATTTACCATGTGATATTGATTCAAATGCTTTGCAAATGTCTATAGATGTTATTTTTGGCTAGAGTTTTATTTTTTAATCAATCACAATCATGATGCTAATGAAAAATGAAAGCAGATTTCTTGTATGGGTTGCATTTACCTATTTTATCTAGCCCTGCTGTCCTGCTTGTTTATTAAGAGGATGATATTAGTTTTTCTAGCCTGGAAATTTCCTAGGGCTGCAAAATCCAATCAGCTTTTTAAAGGTGCAGTTTGTTTAGGATAGCAGATTTTTAAAAGTTTTTTCTACTTTATTTTTAACTTTGGTATTTGCATATACCTCATTTACTTCTTAAATCCATGCCTGATTAACCACTTACCTGAGCAGTATCTTATCATCTTTATTTGTGTATCATCCTTCTTTTCGGTATTGAACCAGAAAACCTAACAAATACTTCTGCTTTTTTTAAGGCATCGACACACTTACTTTTTCCATCACATAAAGGACAAGGACGTGCTGAGAGTAATTTCAATAGGAATCAGAGAGAAGTGGAAAAGGACAATGTTTCTCTCAGTCCTGACTTAGTGATACTAATGGTCAGTTTCTGTGCACAAAGTCAAGAGTGACCATGTGTGGAACGCAGTGGATGGGAGTTTCGGTGCTTCTTTTGTTCTGTGGCCTCTCTGGTGACCTTGTCTTCTACTTGGAGACTGTTCTCTGGGATTGCTTACTGGTATCTTCTTTAGGTCTGCAAGTTTTTTTCTCCCTCCGCCTCTCCTGTATTTTTTGTGTTCCATTTCTGTTTTCCTAGTGCTATCTTTTTTTACACTTTTTATTTTTTCAGACCTCCTGCATTACCCTTTTTCACCCAGCTGCTGATCCTCTCCCACCTGTTACTAATAAAGGGGGCAGAGCATGTCAGTTCATGCACTGGTCTCCACTTGCTGCCTTGAGTGACAGCTCTGCTGCTCTGCTAGGGCTATACCACAGTGTAGCCCTCCATAGTGGGACATGCTGGCTCTCCTCACTTGTCTGTGTACAGGCAGGTGCTGTTTCCAGGGCCATATGCTTTACATGAGTTCATAGTTGCACATGTATGGGTTGTGCTTCTGTGCCAGAGATGCTGTGGGTCACCTCAGTGGTGAAAAGCATTGGGCTGTGATTAACTGATCCCAGTTCAGCATAACTTACTTTCTGGTGTGTCAGGAGGTGGTTTAAATCAAGTTGAGTTCATAGATTCCATTCACTGCACAGTTCCTCAAATAGGTATACCAGCACAGCTGTGGCTGTGCGGCACAGTCATGTGTGAGTGAGGCTGGGATTGCTCCTGGCTACCCTTTCTTATGAAACTCCGCAGCACAAGAGGTTAGATAACCATCTCTGCTTTTGTCACTTCCTTAATCATGCTTCTACCCATATACATTCCTTGCGCATTTTTTGCTTTTAGATCATTTATGGTCCTCTCTGGACTAAATACCTTTCCACTCCATTTATGTCACAGCAGGATGGTTCATAATCTGAGGTTACATTTTTTTCCCTGCTACATCAGTGGTGTGGGTGTAATTTACACTCGTGCAGCAGTTTACAGCACTTCTCTTATTGGCATGGATTTGATTCTCAGCTAACCAGCACATCATATTCAAGCACAATTGCAAAGCATTTGCACGGAGACATGGAAACCACCAGCAGGTCGCTGTTTCAGTAGCGTGTTATTGTGAGTATAATGTGATGTAACATATAAGAAAAAGTGTGTTGTATTTTGATAAAGAATAAGAAACATAAATTTTATACAAAACATTCTCAACATAAATTCCTTTTTAATTGCTCATCTCGCTATTACACTACCTCGGGTAACTTGACCCTCTTAATTGCCATATTTACAGTAGAAATGTGATACTGGACTGATAGCAAATGTATTTCTAATGGATTTTTCCCAGAGATATTTCAATAAAGTCTGGTAAGAACCTTTTAATTGCTTTTTGTGTGACTTGTAAAAATGTTCTTCTTAGAAGCAGTCAGTTTTTACAAATGATTATCCAGTTGCCTTATGTTTTTGCCTTTGAAATTCTTGTTGAATTTTGCATTCTTTGGAACTTCTTATAATGGTATGAGGAGTTTGTTCCAGAAGACTTCTGTTATTTTGAAAAAATGACCCTAAATTTAAGCTTCCTAAAGTTAATGGAGCCTTCAACTCAGGACACCTTTTAGATGACAGTCAATCAACCTGAATAAATAAGTCAAAGAAGATTCATTGAATGATGCTGGAGGGGGTGGGGTGGGTGTAGATATCTGCAATTCTGAAGTTCATTATGCCTCAAAACCTCTAAACTCTGTGGGAATGAATGTCAGCATTGACTAACTATGTTAAATGTTGCGCTGGTAGCTGTGATACAGGGGAAAGCCTGTTGGGGCCTGAGAGAACTTTGTGCAAATTTGGCCTTTGAGGAGGGTGGAAAGAACCCAAAAGAGAACAGATAGGGTAAGCTTTGTGTGACCTCTTAAAGAATAAAAAGAATGGAAATATGCAAAAGAAAGCTTTAGGAAACTTTAGAAACCAAAGATTGAGACAGTGGAAAGCTGTGGATCTTGAATGGGAGAAGTAATACATCAATTTCAAGGGAAACGGCAACAGTGATTGCAGAGAGGTGAGTGGAAAGGAAACGAAATGCATTTGGACACGATCTGGGGGATCTAAAGCAGAAGAATTGCAGTATTAAGACAATGTTCTGCCCCCTTTGAGGATAAGGGCCTGAGATTTTCCTCATCAACATGGGTAGAAATGTTTTCCACTACCGGTAGCTCTACAGGAGCTTGTAGTCTGACAAAAAAAGTCAAAGCCAGACAGAGGGAAGGAGTCTATTGGTACCAGAAAGCAACGAGGCACCTAGGCAATCTCTAACTATTATAGACTAAGCCTATGCAGGGCCACATTCTGCTCTCAACTTGCCTAGTAAAACTAGAAAATTTACCAGTTTCCCTGATAAAATTCCTACATGTTGACATAAACAATCATAACTGTCATTGAGACCAGAGCTTGGCTCCAGTGCCAGAAGCGAAGAGGTCGTACAGAACAACCAACACGGAAATTAATTTAGATGAGTTGCATACAGAGCCAGTCTTTGATTGAGGGCAGCCAAACTTTCTGCTTTATTTCAGTGATTTAAGTAAAATAATGAGGGTTAACCTAACAGAGTAATATTACCAGAATCCAGGATTTTCCCCCTCCCTTTCCCCCTCCTTTCAACTAGAGGTTAAGATCATATTTTCCATTTTCTGCAGCCTCAGATTAATGGATAATCTGGGCTCACCTAGGACTATACACTGGGTATTTCCTTCCCTGCTGACCATGTCATCTGGTGTGCTTGTGCAGTCCAGCTGTGACTTGCTCACATGCTGGATAAACAAACTGTTTTCTCATTTTCTTTCTTCACTATCTTTCCCCACTTTCCTTTTGCCATTGAATGGGCCCTTTAACTCTACCAGAACTCTGTAATGGATCTACACATACACCATTGTGAAGCCTGGTATTGGATTATAATTTTGCCATGTGACAAGTGTCTTCCACTTGTATGTGTAAGAAATTCACCAGGGTCTTGTTCATGAGCATTTTGTGTTTGAGAATCTGTAACAGTTTGGTAGTAAGTTAAAAGAGATTAGCTCCTAAACATGATACCAATCCCCAAAACCATAGGAGTGGAAAACTTGGACAGTTGCCATTTTTGAAAGGAAGAATAAGGGTCAGTGTTCATACTTCAAGATAGATTGGATAGATACTGTATATGAAGAGGAAATATTCTTATAAAGGATTTTCCATAGTTATAAGCTAGGTATAAGAAATAAAGTTATTTTACCCTACAGCAGTATAAATTCAGCTGCTTGAGGAAACTCTAAACCAGTGGCACTGGTCATGCAAGTTGCTTTGTCATGTTATGTCTTTCTAAATGATTAAATAATGCTAAAGAAGGAGAGATTGTCAGGTTATTTAGAGTAAAGTCATTATCTGAGCAATTTTTTTGCCTAACTCCTGAGGCTTCTTCCTGTTTCTGAGTCAGTAATGTTTTTAAATTTAAGAAACTGATTATGACAGGTGGCCACTATGTACAGTTGTGTGCACACATGCATGGATCTGTGTGCAGACATACACTTGTGGCCCTTTGAAGCATGTAAGGAAATGTGATTTTTGCATTGCATGCATTACTTGGATAAGAAATACAAAACCAAGGCAGTGTCAGTTCAATGTTATTTTTATGACTGTATCATATCACTGGTGAATGCGATTAACAGGGAAAGTGTTTGTTCAGGAACCTGCAGGCTATAAATTTTCTGTGCGGTAAAGAGATGGTATAGGGACCAGAAAGCATAGCTGACCCACACTGGCTCACCATGTTTTAACTTTCTTTAGGGACTTTTGACAGCCTGATAGATGTCTGCCATTTCAAGCTACACCAGGTGTGCTTTTGTGGTAAGTCCCTAAAGTTAAAATGTGGTGAACCAGTGGTGATTTTCTTAAACTCAGGGCTGGATTTTTGGCTCTGTTTCACGTTTTAGAAAAATACTAATTTTTATTTGTAAATCCATTGACAGAGCTGTCCCAGCTCCCTGAGTGGCTTTCCCTTGTCTACAGGAACCCTCTTTTCCCCTAGGATAATTTCACAAATTACATTTTAATTTAAATTTGAGGTATTTTAAATTAAAGTTGAGACTTGATCTTCCACTGGTAATGTCAAGGGAAATCTGGCATGCAGACAGAAACCTTGTGTTTTGCAGCAATAGGTCTTATAAATATTTGCATGTGTTAAATTGTTTTTATGTATGTATAATTAATATGCAATTATGCAGAAAACAAAATCTGTTCCCAAGACCTATTAACCCTTCTCATCCATCTGTGCAAAGGAGGTGTCTGATCTTAAGTCCAGAGTGGGCCCAGAAGACACATTCTTTGATCTTACATCGTCTCACAAGGTATAACATCTTCAGTTGTCAGATTATTTACTATGCTTTGTTTATTGAATATTGTTCCTCATATTGCTCACTATGTCAAGTCTTAGGCTGAGTACATGATTAACTTTAATGTATGATTATGTATTATTTATGTGATTTTCTTTCAGTATTTTTTTAGCAATTTGGGGATATTATTATGAAAGACAGAGACAGAAATAGTCCCAACAATTTCTCAGTCTTGCACAGATTACTTTATGCTCCTAAAACCAAACCTACTAAACAAGTACTTGAGTAATCTCAGTTCGGAGCAGAAACTGACACACTAATAACATTTGACAGAAGTCCTGTCACTGATGGGAGTTATGTTCTGCTCTTATTTACTATTGTTGTATAAAAATAATTTTACATTATTTGGTGGGAATAGTTTCTCAGTGAGATGAACAGTTCTATTTATTCAATGCTATAAAAAAATCCTGTCCTTCATAAAATAAAAACCATATCAAGAAAACAAAACAGCTAAGGCAAAAAAAGGTGGTTCCATAGGTTTTGGGTTTTTTTTTTCCAGACTACTTTCTTCATAAGTCTTGGAGAGTCATGTTCTACACAAGATTTTAATCTTAAAAATAACTCTCTGACTTCATTCTGACAGAAACTTCCTCTAATGTGGATCAGGCTTAATCAGGAAGGAAAGGAGTGTTTAGGGAAAAAAATGCTTCCTGGAAAAAGCTAATCAGTATGAAAGGGAAATGGTCAGCAGCATCTGTGTAAATTCTGAGGAAAAACTGAAGAAGCTCAAGTGCGTAAAATATTTTTCAGCAACAGGAAAGCACGTTATTTCCCTCAGCCATGTGCATTGTACTTCTTGCCTTTTCCCTGGGGAAGATGTTTTGCTTATTTTTTTACCTCAAAAGATTTGAGAAGGAAAATGAAACATAGGAGATAGCAAGTTATACATTGAAAATACATATATATGATGAGCTTCTTTGTCTTTGCTGCTCAGTTGACTTTACTGATCTTCATCAGTGAATTAAATATGTTTGTTATGGATTCCTGTATTCCCTCAGTGTATGGGTAAACCTATAGCTTTGGTTTACCACCTTCTTGAAACCTGTAAGATAGTTAGCTACAGCAGATATGGCAAATGCAGGCTGACTATGCACACAAGCATCTCTACCATCATGGCAGGTTCTCACGCTTGCGTTGTAACCATGAATGATGTCTCTTTGATACTAGTAGGGCTGGATAGCAGCAGCAAAGCTGAAGTGGGGCAGTGGAGGTGTTAGATGCTCCCCGAGGGGTAGGAGGACGTTCACTGCACTGGGACCTCCCTCACCTCTGGTAAAATGCATTGCAGAGGTGGTTCTGTTCTGCTGGTGTACAGTTGCCCTGAAACTGCAAGCAAACCTATGCCTAGAAAAAGTGCTTCAAAACACATGTCTGTCTTAGTAATCTAAAGGATGTTTCCAGTGGTATATCTGAATGGTCCTGAATTTGTGTCCACAAGGGCCTGCTAATTAGTTCTGCTGCTCTGATTGCAGTTTATTTTTTATTATCCAACCCTACGCGTTCATACCAGAACTGAAAATTACCCAAAGATATATTTTGGAAAAAAACTCGCCATAATCATACCATTCTGTTTTCTATCACACCCTGGAAGGGACATTTTCTGATCACACTAATACCCTGGCTGGCAGGAAGGTTGTATTCTGACTTTGTAAACTGAAGCTGGCAGACTAGGAGAGCAATAGGAAGTGCAACTGTTTGTTATGTAGAATACAGATATTTTGATGTCTTGCCAGTGATGCTATGGTACCAACAGATGTTGCACAGGTGATTAGAGCCTATGCAGGTAAACAAAAGAAAACTATGTGGGTTTTGATATGAGTGGAGCTTTTAGCCTTTGGTTAAATTACTAGAACCCTAAATAAAATCGACCCACCTGAAAATACCTTGCATTTGCTCTTTCCTTGAGTTGAAAATAAATTCCTGAGGGAGGTGCTTAGGTCTTAATCTTGTAATATTGGTAGAGGGAAACAGATTGGTTTTTTTTCTCAATAGCTCAATACTACAGGAAGAGCAACAGTTACTGCTACAAAAAAGATTTTGCTGGCTTATGGATTTGGAAAGCCAGACATATTGCACATTATTTCTGATGTGCAGTATATTATCTTTGATTATAAAAGGGCAGGGCTGAGCCAAGGTAGGGGCAATAGCTGGTTTTGGAGGGCAGAATTGAGACTGGGGAGATGAGGCAGCCTAGGCTATAAGGCTGGATTTCTTCCCCAGGCTTGTGTTTTCCTGATAAGGTTACACCTGGTTCTGTGCTGTGAGACAAATGTGCCATGTACCACAGCTGATCAGGCCACTTAACCAAGGTAGATATGTTCACATTTTCTTTAATCTGTTTGTTCCTGTGTATTAAGAAATAATAAGTAACAAAGCCTGTTCCCAGATCAGAAAGTGCCATAGCTGCAGAATGGGCGCAAGGCGAGGGTCTTCACTGATGGGAGCACTACATATGGCAAGACTTCCCACTCATCCTGGTCATTCTGCAGCTGTGTATCCTCTCCAGAGCATGAGACTTGAATTCAGGGGATTTTCATGGCTACCATTAATTCCAGTGGGAAATGACACAAATGTTATGTAGAAAATTGCATGGTATGGAACTGCTGAGTTTAACACATTGACTTGAATGGGGGCTTTCATACTGCTAAAAGAGCAGAATCTGATCCTATGCTTTACTTTCTCTTGGATGTAACCTAAGAGGAAAAGTGGGAGACTGAATGTTACTTTTTAGGAATCTGTCCCTCAGCCTTTGATTTTATTCCAGAGCGGAAGTAGCAATGTTTGCAGTTCCCATGTTACTGGTGTGTGTATCATTCCAGACAACAACTTCTTTGTTTAAAGATGCTTTTAGAGGTAGGATTTGGTGTATTGAGTGCACTGGTGTTTAGCCTTGCTTTTTTTTTACCTATATACCTGCAGGTCTTTTGTGGCTGTAGTCTTCCGTTGATGCATGTGTTTCTGGTCTACAGACAGCCTTTCACAGCATCATTAACTGCAGAATGCTCTTCAACCGAGAACCATGGGAAACACCTGCCTTCTACAGCTGCCAAGTTTTTTTTATACATAGCCTTTGTTGCATGGTGCTTATACATATGTATATACATATACACAAATATGTACACTAACATAAATACTTCTGTATAAAGATTTTCTGGCAGTTGTTATGAAACAATAATAATGCATCAGGTAATAACTTTAAAGTTCCCTACACTCAGCAATTTCTTATAGCAAATATATAAATCCATTGTTTCAATGATAATTTTTTTAAATATCATCATGCATTTTAATGAGCAGCAAGATACCAATGAACAAGTACCTTCACTCTTCTGTACAGTATGTACATTAAGTTCTATTTTTAGGTATAATTGTAAGGAATTTGAAATTTCTCACTTATTTTATTTAATTAAGGGGCCAGAGCCTTTACTTCCATGATACAGAATCTGGCTATAAATTTACAGGGGTAAGAGAAAAGTTTAGACAACAGTAAATGAATGTGTGTTTCTGAATAAGAGAATTATTTTTGTCTTGGAACATACAGAGTTACTGTGTTAATGTGTAAATAGTTTAGTTTATATTTGACATGACAAAATTGGAGATAAGGATAGGAAAACACAAAATCGGTCATGTTAAAGCCTGGAGAGGGATACTCTCTGGTGACCGTCTCATATATCAAGAAAAGCTGATTTTGTGAATTGATCTTTGAAGGGAATAATCTGCTTGAAGATGGACAATAGGTCATCTTGGAATGGATACTTTTGTCACCGGCACACAAGCTACCAGTTTTCTAGTCCTGGTGTGAGAAATAGAAAAGCTCTACCTCATTTGGGGGTGAGCTGTAAAAACAACAGTGCTCTGATCCATGAAAGCAGTCTGTGCCCAACAGCTCTGCTGATGGGTAACTAAGATGGTACTAAAAAGTTCCGCCATGGGGGACCATGCACGTAGTGTGTCAAAGGTCTGAAAGTCACACTGCACTTGGCATCTTGGAGAGGAAGAGGAATATAATATTTACTTCTTTTAGATGTTACTTCTCTGAGCTGGAATAGAGAAGTCATCCCAAAGAGAGGGGGCAGTGTGAAAAAACACAAACACAAGGGTGGGGAATATTGCGTGCCACAGAAAATTGCCAGAGTTTATAGCAACAATAAAGAAAAAAGGGCTTCCTGAGTTTTATTATGTATTATGGCTTTCCAGCCAACACCAACGTTCACCTTCTGGGACAGACTGGCAGCCCCTAGACATCAGCTCATCCAGATGACTGTTTGCATTTGCCTGTAACATGTTTCCCATCCAACTGTTCCAAAATGATTTCCAGTTTAAATACAGCCCCAAACTAGCCATCTACTGAGCTGTTTCTGAACAAAAACTCTTTGAGAACAAGTACAAACCTGTAAAGTTCCTCTCCATCTTGTGAAAGCATTTCAAATGCCTCAAAAATGAAGAGAAGTAATAGCATAATCTGAGGCTGTAGAGGTGGGGTTATTTAGGTTTCCAAACATGTTTCTTGCTGTTAAGTCTTAGACACATCAAAAAAGTGGTGTGGAAATAGTATCTGAGTTAAAGCTGAGCAGCATCATTGAAAAGCTGGTGTTGAGGTTAAAATATTAATAAAACAGGAGTTTGTCAGCACATTGTGAGCTGTGATTACAAAACTGTTAAAAGCCAGCCATGAAGGTCCTGTAGAAGCACCCCCTTGGGTAAGAAGGAACAGCTCGGTGAAGAAGTTACAACCTGTCAACATGAACAGTTAATGGAAGGGCTTGAGAGGGTGCAGATACTCCTGCAGATCAGGTGGTGACATTTCAGAGCCATTTCATCAGGGGAGGGGAGTGAGATGTACAAGGCAATGATCTTAGAGCATTGTGATAGCATTCCCTAAAGGGAGGAGGAAAAATAAATTAGATCAGTGATCTCCCTAAGCAGAGCTGCCAGTTGTTAGCATCTCTGAAAGGAGTGCACAAGCCAAGATGACACTGCTGAAGGAAAAGGAGGAACCCATTTGTCTAGATGTACAAATGTATTATTTTTATTGTACCTGTGCTCTGTGCCCCTGTTACAGAAGGTCAGAGCTTGACAAATGCTGGTTAAACAGCCCCTTTCTGAAGATAGGCAGGACTGAAAGTGTTGTTTTCCTTGAGGAGGTATATGTTGGCTGCTGCAGAAAAGGGATTGGCAAGAAGAGTCCTTGAAATTTTCACAGGTGTCATTAGGCTTTAAAATGCAATTGTAGTCTTGGCTAACAGTGGTGTCCCTCATTACTCTGCAAATGCAATGTCTTGCAAATGTAATCTGAACTCATGCGTTTTAATGGAGTGTGCACCACTAATCACTTAAGAATTATGCTTTTTTTCTTCCTTTATAATGAGACTGAGCTTTTTATTTGTATGTGGATGGAGTTTTGCCAGACAGGATTATGTCAAGTGGTTTCATTCAGCAACATGAAAACTTCTGTGCTTGTCTCTGCAGGTACAGAGAAGTGGAAACCAGGCAGTTGCAAAGAATGCAACTAATGACTCCATTTCTGTATGTCAATTTTTTCCAGGGAGAAAACTGATGCATAAGTTCTTGAAAATGTGACCCAAAAAGAGACAAAATTTTCCTAGCCTAAATGTTTAAAGTCTGTTTTGTAATTATCACTTTGAAGGAACATCATGCATTACTGTAAAAAATTTTATGTGCGATAATCAATAATTAATTGCGAAATTGCTGCTAAATGTTTTAGTAAACTGTTCATGACTTTAAACTATCTTGATTAGAAAATTAGAAAACATTTTGCATTTAACTTGCAGCCTTACCAAGGTTGCCCCTTAACTTTAGGGGTCTGTACACCTGGTCAAGCGTGACTGGATTTTCATGTGCTGAGGTTGGGGTCTCAATTATCATGCAATATCACCTACTTTTCCTTGCAGCCACTGCGTGCAGCTGTGGCTTTGCCTTGTCAGGTGACTGTTTAGGCTCCGATGTGAGAAGGTGATGCTGAGTTGAGCCTTTACAAAGGAAGTTTTTCTTGGCACAGGCACAGGTTGTTTTTCTGTTGTCCTTTGTCCTTTACTGGCCAAACCAGGTGTGAGTGTTACTGTTCACTGCTATTCGTGACAAAGCTCAGAGACATAGGAAAAACGTCTTGGGGCAACCCATCTGACTATGACAACAAGGAAATAATGGTAAGGAATGATACCTCTCACATGGTTTAAATATCTGCTTTTAGTGCTGCAGCTTGCAGAGGATAAGTTCTGCAGTGTGTACTAACATGTCTCTTGGAGTCAGTGCTAAGGGGGAGAGGTGGCATTACTTTGGAAACCTTTGTCAAACCTGTCCCCAAGGTGGGAATACAGTTGCCTCTCAAGACTTGGGTCATCCCAGCAGCTACATCTACATTGTCCCTCAGCAAGTCAGTGTTTTGTTTCAGGAAGGCAGCAAGGTATGGCAGAGTTTTTCTTCACTGCAACATATTAAGTGCTGTGGTGAATTTTGTCATGCCTAATAACTGAGCTGATTTGGTCTTTCAGGAGAATAGCAGTCGTCCAAAACAAAATCCCCAGCATACGATTGGATAAACACATAATGCAACAGGTGAACAATTGGCTGACGGGTCAGACTCAGAGGATCAGGTCATAGTAAATGGGGTTACACTGGGCTGGCAATCGGTCACTAGCAGGGTTCTGCAAGGATCCATCTTGGGACCAGTACTCTTTAATGTCTTCATAAATGTCCTGGATACAGGACTTGAAAGTTTATTAGACTCTTGAAGGCAAAGAGGGATCTAGACAAATTGGAGGCCTGGGCAATTGGCAACCACATGAAATTTAACAAAGGCAAGTGTTGGGTTTTGCACCTGCAACATGGCAGCCCTGGATATACATACAGACTAGGGAGCGTGAAGTTGGAGCACAGCCCTGTGGAAAGGCATCTGGGGGTTCTGGTTGACAGCAAGTTGAACATTGGTCAACAGTGTGACCTGGCAGCCAATTAGTCCAGCTGTGCCCTGGAGTGCATCAGGCACAGCATTGCTAGCTGGTCGAGGGAGGTGATTGTCCTTCTCTACTCCACACTGGTGTGGCTCCACCTCAAGTGTTCTGTGCAGTTTTGGGCATTGCAGTATAAAAAAGATATCAAACTACTGGAGAGTGCCGAGAGGAGGGCCACAAAGTTGATGAAGGGTCTAGAGGGGAAGTCCTATGAGGTAGAGGGGAAGTCATATAAGGAGCGACTGAAGTCATTTGGTCTGTTCAGCCTAAAGGAGACTGAAGGGAGATTTCATAGAAGTTTACTGCTCCCTCACAAGGGAGGGAGGAGGAGCTGATCTCTTCTTTCTGATGACCAATGATAGGACCCAAGGGAATGGCAGGAAGATGTGCCAGGGGAGGGTTGGGTATTAGGAAAAGGTTCTTCACTCAGTCACTGGTGGAGCACTGGAACAGCTCCCCAGGGAATTAGTCATGGTGCTCAGCCTGACAATATTCAAGAAGCATTTGGCAGTGCCCTCAGACACATGGTGTAAATTTTGGGGTTGTCCTATGCAGGGACAGAAATTGGACTTGATGATCCTTGTGAGTGAGTCAATTCCAACTCCATCAATTCCATCCATTCCATCAATTCCACTCCAACAATTTCCATCCCAATACTAAGGAACCAGGAGCAGGAAATGAGGAATAAGAAACGGGTTAATGAATGGCTTAGGGACTGGTGTGAGAAGAGGGGCTTTGGGTTCTTTAACCATGGGGAGGCCCACGCACCCCCAGGCTTTCTCACTAGGGATGGGACACGCCTGTCTCCTAGGGGGACAAAAGCCCTCACCAAAAACCTAGTTAAGCTCATAAATCAAGCTTTAAACTAGATGTGAGCGGGGAGGGGATGGAGGCCAGGCAGGATGGGAGTGAGACTGGAGGTGAGACTTCAGTGGCAAAGGGGTGGTGTGCTGGCAACGCCTGCCAGTATATCACCACTAAGCAAGAGGGGGTGAGTGCAGCTGGGGATGGTAGGCAGCAAACTGGCACTGTGGCCTTAGTTAAGTCAAGGACCGCTCAGCTGGGGAGAAGCCCTATTACAAAGGCTGAAGCTAAGCCTGCCCAGCTGAAGTGCATTTACACTAATGCACGCAGCATGGGAAATAAGAAGGAGGAGCTGGAAGCTGTGGTAGGGCAAGGAGACTATGATGTTGTTGCCATTGCGGAGATGTGGTGGGATGACTCGTACAACTGGAGTGTACCCATGGTGGGGTATAAACTCTTCAGGAAGGGCAGAAGAGGAGGCAGGGTATCCCTCTATGTTAGAGAGGGCATTGATACCCTCGAACTGGACTACGGTCAGGATGGGACTGAGTGCCTGTGGGTGAAAATCAGAGGAGCCCATGGGCAGGCAGGTATTGTGATGGGAGTCTGCTATAGACCACCCAGCCAAGAAGAAGCAGCTGATGAGCTCTTCTACAAACAACTGAGTGTAGTCTCAAAATCGCTACCCCTAGTCCTTGTGGGAGACTTCAATTTCCCAGATATAGGCTGGGAGTATAATACAGCAGAAAGGAAGCAGTCCCGGAGGTTCCTGGAGTGTGTGGAAGACAACTTCCTCACACAACTGGTGAGAAAACCGACAAGGGACGGTGCCCTCCTGGACCTGCTCTTTGTGAACAGAGAAGGACTGGTGGGGGATGTGAAGGTTGGAGGACGCTTGGGGCAAAGCGATCATGAGATGATAGAGTTCTCAGTGTGGGGTAAAATGAAGAAGGAGGTTAGCAGAACAGTCTCCCTCAACTTTCAGAGAGCAGACTTTGGGCTGTTCAGAAGGCTGGTCGGAAAAGTCCCATGGGAGGCGCTCCTTGAAGGCAAAGGTGTCGATGAGGGCTGGGAGCTCTTCAAGAAGGAACTCCTAGCAGCTCAGGAGAAAGCCATCCCCAAGTTCCGGAAAAGTAGCCAGCGGGTTAAGAAACCAGCGTGGTTGAGTAGGGAGGTCCTAAGAGGCATCAATAGGAAGAGGAGGGTCTACGACCTCTGGAGGAAGGGGCAGGCATCCTGGGTGGACTATAGGGAGGAAGTGAGAACGTGCAGGGAAAAAGTCAGGAGGGCTAAGGCCCAACTAGAAATGCAATTGGCCAAGACTGTGAAAGACAACAAAAAGTCTTTCTACAAATACATCAACAGCAAAAGGAGGGCTAGGGAGAATCTCCAGTCCCTAGTAGATGCAGAGGGAACAATAGTAACAGGGGACGAAGACAAGGCTGAAGAGCTCAATGCCTACTTTGCCTCAGTCTTTAACAGCAAGGAAAATTGTTCCCTCTGTGCACAACCCCAAGGGTTGGATGAGAAGTATGAGATTCCCAAGGTCCAAGAGGAGGTGGTTAGAGACTTGCTTGCCCGGCTAGATGCCCACAAGTCTATGGGGCCGGATGGAGTCCACCCAAGAGTTTTGAGGGAACTGGCGGATGTGCTGGCCAAACCCCTTTCCATCATCTTCCAGCAGTCCTGGATGACTGGGGAGGTTCCGCTGGACTGGAGGCTGGCTGATGTCGTGCCCATCTATAAGAAGGGGCGCAGGGAGGATCCGGGGAACTATAGGCCTGTCAGCCTGACCTCGGTACCGGGGAAAGTCACAGAGTGGGTGATCTTGAGTGCGATCATGAAGCACTTGCAAGAGAACCGGGTGATCAGGCCCAGTCAACACGGGTTCATGAAAGGCAGGTCTTGCCAGAGTAATCTGATCACCTTCTATGACCGAGTGACTAGACTCTTGGATGAGGGAAAGGCTGTGGATGTGGTCTTCCTGGACTTTAGTAAAGCCTTTGATACAGTTTCTCACAGCATTCTGCTTTGGAAACTGTCGGCCTCTGGCCTGGACGGGTGCACACTCTCCTGGGTGAAAAACTGGTTGAATGACCAGGCCCAGAGGGTGGTGGTAAATGGAGTTAAATCCAGCTGGAGGCCAGAGACAAGTGGGGTTCCCCAGGGCTCAGTCCTGGGTCCAGTCCTGTTTAATATCTTTATCAATGACCTGGATGAAGGCATTGAGTGCACCCTTAGCAAGTTTGCAGATGACACCAAGCTGGGAGGAAGTGTGGATCTGCTGGAGGGTCGGGAGGCTCTGCAAAGGGACCTGAACAGGCTGGACTGCTGGGCTGAAACCAACAGCATGAGGTTTAACAAGGCCAAATGCCGGGTCCTGCACTTGGGGCACAACAACCCTAAGCAGAGGTACAGACTAGGAGAAACCTGGTTGGAAAGCTGCCAGGAGGAGAAGGACCTGGGGGTGCTGGTTGACAACCGACTGAACATGAGCCAGCAGTGTGCCCAGGTGGCCAAAAAGGCCAATAGCATCTTGGCTTGTATCAGGAACGGCGTGACCAGCAGGTCCAGGGAGGTTATTCTCCCCCTGTACTCGGCACTGGTGAGACCGCACCTCGAGTACTGTGTTCAGTTCTGGGCCACTCACCACAAGAAGGATGTTGAGGCTCTGGAGCGAGTCCAGAGAAAGGCAACAAAGCTGGTGAAGGGGCTGGAGAACAAATCTTATGAGGAGCGACTGGGAGAGCTGGGGTTGTTTAGCCTGGAGAATAGGAGGCTGAGGGGAGACCTTATTACTCTCTACAACTACCTGAAGGGAGGTTGTGGAGAGGCGGGTGCTGGCCTCTTCTCCCAAGTGACAGGGGACAGGACAAGAGGGAATGACCTCAAGCTCTGCCAGGGGAGATTTAGGCTTGAGATTAGGAAAGGGTTCTTCACGGAGAGGGTGGTTAGGCATTGGAACGGTCTGCCCAGGGAGGTGGTTGAGTCACCGTCCCTGGAGGTGTTTAAGGTTAGGGTAGACGAGGTGCTTAGGAGCATGATTTAGGGATTGGTGGGAATGGTTGGACTCGACGATCCAGTGGGTCTCTTCCAACCTGTTTATTCTGTGATTCTGTGATTCTGTGATTCTGTAAACTCAGGCTATTCTGTGATTCTGCAATTCTGTAATTAGTTTCAGATCTTATGACAGAACTAATATTAACACTTTTCTTTTCCCAATGGCAACATGGAACTTCACTTGGCCTTGCCATTGCCAACAGCTTTGCCTTTATGGGTGAGAGCATCCTTTCTCTGTGCTCAGAAACTATAGAATCTCTCTGTTCCTTAAAAAGGGAAATTAATTAATTCTTAGTGATACTATGGAGCCAGGAAAGGTCAGCGGTAATGACAGATGAAGGCTGCAGCATTTTAGTGAAGTGTTTCCTCGAAGAGATATTTCTAAAGGTAATCAATGACAACGAGGTTGCTGAAAAAGAGACTATCCATTAAAGAAAGTTCAACCGCTTTTCAGTTTTGACCAATGACTTGGCACCAGAAACTGGACATTTAACAGCACTGGGTCCACAATGGAAATGCAGTCACTGGGAATCACTGATGCAAAGCTAAAAGTTTAGGGTCATGAACAAACAGGCAAACCGTTTTCGCTTTTTATTTCTCCTGTGTATGTGTACAAGGAGTCAGCTCTGTTGTTTATCTGACATCCTGTGGGTTAGAAGCTTTTGTGTTCAGAACAGTTACAGTAGCATAAGTGCCAGTATAAGATCAAATCTAGACATAGGGAGGAACATATAATTTCCATTTATATTCATGTATTTCAATGGGAAGCATTTTCTGCACTCAGCAGGAGGTGTTTAGGAAAATATTTGATGTCAAGAGAAAGCAAATACTATTAACAGTATTTCTCCCATTCTATAAGGAAACTACCCAGCAGGTTATGAGCTGACCCCAGAGCAGAAGTTCATTTACCTCATCTTATTTTTTTCAATAAGACTAATTCTCTGCTAATTTTCTAGAAGAATGGATAGTCAGAAACCTATGCCAAGGAGAGAGAAACAGCTTAGGAAAAGTTATAAACCTATATGTACCTAAGTAGTTCTAAAAAGACATTTCCTGCATGAGTTACATGAAGATAAGAGTACCGTTTTACTGAGGGCTGGGTGCTGTGTCAGGCAGGGAATCCACCATCAGAGTGCAGTAACTGTTTGCAGGCATTTTACTCTTTTCCCACATTTTGGTCTAATCTGTTAACAAGCATTCACATACCTGAGCATCTGTGTAAGAGATGTGTGTTAAAATCATGTTATGTCTCTCCAGGCCTTGTTGCGATGAAAACTGCTGTGAGCTGTTCTCCAGAGAGTTGGGCTCTGGTGGATAGGTCTTGCCAGGCAGATTGGGAGTAGCTCAGGAGCTCGATTCCTTCTTCTCATCGAGTTTTGGATGAAAAGGCAAGATAGAAATCTGCTAATACTTATATTTTTGTATTCAGCTGTACTATCTGAGGGCAATATCTGTTATCAGCACCAACAGGCATAAGAAAAAAAGAGAGTGAGAAATTTTTTTCTCACAGTAAAACACAGAGTCTGAGCTCATTCCTTAAGTGTGGGAGGGAAGGAGATAGGGATTAGATGCAGAGGAGGGTGTTAATGGAGGTATTTCTCCAACAGCTTCAGCCAAGATCTCTTAATATATCTCTCGTATATTTGACTTAGCAGGGCTAGTTGATGCTGAATGACATGGATCACTAGGTAGCTTTTTTCCTTTTTTTCCTTTTTCTTATTTTTCCTTTATTATTTGCAAATTCTGTCATCTCAGATAAAACAAAGCTGCCAGAATAAAGGAGCTAAAATATCCAGGCTTATTTAATTTCATTTCATTTCATACGTCTTAGCAAAGTCCACGGGTATTCTTCATGGGTGTTTTTCATCCTGAACTAGGGAAATTTCTCCTTCATTATGAAAAAGGTCCTGACAGTGCTCTTCTGGCGTATATTATTTCTGCCAAGTCATTTTATAAATTACAGTAAGATTTCAAGGCCAAAGACAAGGCCGATCCTCACTGATTCTGCAGATCCCACAGCCCACATTTCTCTTAACTGAATGGACTACAGCCTCTCCTGGCTGAGTCTGCTGATGAATTGAAACATTCAGTAGCTACAGATTGGGAACTGATGAAGTTAAGCTGTAGCAAAGAAAAGAATCTGCAGTTTCCGTTTCTTTCAGTAGAGAAATCTGTATTTCTCTTAAGAGCCTTTTTAAAGACCTTCAAAATAAAGCTCCGGAGACTGAAGTGCCATCAATTAATCACAATCTGACTTCCTAGAACAAGGCACTCTGCAGCTTTCAGGACTGATATTTGAAATCCTGGGCCTCTTTTGCAGAAGCACCTGTCTGCTGTGTCTTGCGGTTTACTTTTTTATTATCTTTTAATTTTTCTTTTTCCTGTGTTCTCTGATGAGGATTCACCCATCATCAGAGGTATTATGCCATTAGTGTTACTAAAGGGAATATTTGAAAGGGCAGTGAGGATAACTGAGAAGAAAGAGCTGATCTGGTTTTCACAGTTTTAAGAGTATATATTCAGAAGAGAATCTCCTTTTAAGTTAAAACTGTTGCTGTGACAGACCTAGTTGCCTGTTTTAGGAAATGACTTTTACATAAAAGTTTTTTTATTTGAAGAAAGCTATTTGAGTTAAGTAAACAGAAGTACCTATTCAATTCACAGATCTGCTGTTTCAAGAAGATTTGGGTTTTTCCCGGGCTTTTTCTTTGATGGTCTCCCAGCAGCCTTGTTCTTATTTAAAGTGTATTTCTGGCAGTTTTGTTATACCTGCATTTCTGTATGCTTCATGCTTTTGGTAATCTCCTTCTTTAAAAAATATATTATGTACTCTCTCTTATTTGTACCAATAACTACTTTATCCAGGTCAACTTCTCACTGTTTTGTGAATATGCAAAAACTCTCAGATTAAAAAAAAATAAATTAAAAAAGACTTTGTCAACATTGTATGTTTAGAATTAAATAGAGTGGGATAGAATATAATGTATTTTTAATCTCTTTATTAACATGTAAAATGCAAGAAGTGAACTATGAATTATTTCTTTATATGATCAGACACGTGACACTAAGACAGGAAGGTCACAGCTTCAGACAGAGAGACACAGGACAGCAGGAGATTTCCACAGCTCATTTGAAATAAGTTCATGGTTTTCTGGCATCTCCAGACTTTTGGGTCTTGTTGCTAAGGAAAAAAAAGAAACTTAAGGACATGAGAGGTTTAAAATCTGTTGTAGCTTTCTGAGCTTTTTTAGTAATTCCAACTTTCCTGTGTGAACTTCTGTTTCACTAACAGTTTACCTATCAAATTATCTATCACTCCACCAAAAAAAATAAAGTTCGTGTAAATGTGCAGCTTTGTTCAATGCTTATTTTTTAAAATATTGTAGGTATTACTTAAATGTTAATAATGCCTTCCTGTTCAACCTGTGTATTTAAAGTACAGTCACAGCAACCACTGCACAGCGTCTTCACTGGGAGAAGGGAGAGAGTGTTATTAATAATAAATACAAATGTGGACTTGTACTAAGCTCAGTTAGTTGCAATAACCATTTAAAATGCCAGAAAATGCCTGCCCACCTACAGGCTCAATGTTTTTCCTCTTTTTCTCAGTGATGAAGCTGTGGCAGGAATTTTGGGATAAAATTTACAAATATCAACAGTGGCAGCCGAGTCCCTCAAATGAGGCAGAGCATAAGGCTTTTTTTCTTTCAGTTGAGGACCCTTTTGATTTTGAACCACATCCATATGTGTACCACTGAATCACTGATGATTCAGTGTTTAAAAAAAACAGTTAGTTGGTTAGCATACAGGTACCTGCTGGGGTGTGGGAGGAGGAAAGGAGAGTAACAAACATACTGCTCCTAGGGTTTTCCATACCATGTGCATAGGAGGTGCCTTATATGAAAGCAAATTAAAAATGCCATTGGAAAGAACGCTGCTTTGTGGGCATCTTGCACGCAAGCACATCTGTGCACACATCTGTGCTGGAATACAGACATAGATACAGATCATTAACATCTATTTTCTGAAGGTGATCCAAAGTATCAATCACCTGAATTACTGCAGTAAAACCTGTCTTTTAATGAAACAGAAGTGAGACATGAAAATAAAAGGTAACCTGCTTCTAAATGCTTATAGAAGATAAAGGTTTAACCACAAGTCTTTCATCAAATGGAAGACAGTAGGAAAAAAGTTTAGAAAATGCCCTTTGGCTGCTCTTTACTGTGTGGTGAAACCTCACAGTATCTCACCTCATATACTATATGGGCCCTAAAGGCAGCTGGAAATGTTTAGAAATACATCTATTTTGGTACATAGCTGCCTCTCTATCTGTTATATCCAGCAGTGTTTCAAGGAAGGGAGATATTTGCTTAAATGAAAAGCCCAGACCAAAGTGTGAGATGGTAAATGGCGCTCGAGGGTATACAGCAGTCTAAACGGTGCCCTCTGTTAAAAGAATCAGCCACCTGACTGCTCATTAGTTAGCAGTAAATAATGAGGAATAGCTTGAGGCAGGAGCTCAGAAGTGCAGATGTCCCAAAATATTCACCCAATTTGTGGTGTCATGAGATCTGTAGTGTCGTAAGGCAAAATACACTTAATCCCTCTTCTGAGTGAAGTAAAGCATTTTACAGTCTTTGTTGAGTCTAGTAATTTTGTATAATCTTTTCAGTGAGGATATCAAAAAAGGAAAGGCAAGGTCCTTGAGATCAGCCAATGACTGCATACTTCTCTCCTCCCTGTCTCATTGCACAGCCAAAAGGCACTTAGGAATAAGTGATCAGCCCTGGAAATTCCCTTATTGGGATGCCTCACTCTCCTCCCTCTCAAAAGGCAGTAGGTGGTGCATTTTGAATTAGACTAATAACAAATCTGAATTTCTCAGAGGGCTTCTGTTCTTTTAATGGGAAGCCCAGCATCCCAGACTGGAATTACCCTGGAAGGAGAGGGAAGTCTGAGTGAGGAGGATGGGCAGTGGTAAGGCTGTTGGTAAAGCCCAGTCATGTTTAACAGCAATAGTGCCATTGCAAAGAACTGCAGAAATATAATTTTGAGTAGAAATTAATTTCAAATTCCATGGGCAGTTTTAAAAAAATGTTGTATCTCTTTCTGTGAAGGTATTTTTTCTATTAGCAAGGCTGGTTTGTTTTGCTAAATTACAGGTTGCTTTGGGTACTGTCTGATGTCAGAAGGTATTTGTTGTAGGGTTCTTATAAGCATTTCAGTCACAAAGAAATTCCAGTCCCATTAAATCTTAATGAAATTTGGGCTCCTATGTGCCTACATTTTCCCTTTTCAGAGCATTCTTCCTCATTATCCCTTTTTTAATTCTTTTTTTCTGCCACAATTTCAGTACAACTTCTCAGTTGTCTGAGGCCACATGAAGTGACAATCTTGGAAGAAAGATTAAGGCAAAAATTAAGGTCTGCTCTCCATATCTAGCTTGATACAACACCCTTTGCTCTGGTGAGTAGGAGACACCTTGTGTTTGGACCTGTTCTGGCTTCTCTCCATCTCCTTGACCCTTCACCAGTGGATGAGGGCTCAGCTTCAGGCTCCAGTAGGTCTCACCCTCTCTCGTATCAGGTGTCATCTTATGTCACCCTCCACCTATGGCTCACAGCAGTACCTGCCTTGATGTTTCTTTGATGTGTCTCAGCCTCATCCCAGACAGCCTCTATGAAGGTGTCTGCACAGGAGGGTACCCTGGGCAGAATCTGATGCCACAGCTGTTACACGCTTTTCAGTCATTTACTACTGTAATCACTGCCTGTGGGCGTACTGGTTGAGGTCCCTGCTATTTCGTCTAAGCCACATTCATTGGAAGTTTCCTACCTCTTCCTTGCAGCAATCTGCCTCTACTTGTTACTATGCTTTGCGTGTTTGTTATCTCAACTAAGCTGCCAACCTGTACCTCCCCCTAAAGTTCTCCTGCCTTCTTACCTTTCAGCACTGTGTCAAATCCTGTTTGCTGAGACCATTAAACATTTTTTCTCGTCTGAAAAATCAAACAAACACTGCTTGAGGGGTACCTAAACCCAGTAACCAAGGGGTTTAAATTAGGAAGTGTTTAGTGAAGAAAGAGCTTTCAAATGTGGACCTAGGCTGCAAATCCAGATTCTTTCTTTTGTTCCTGAATGCCTTTCATTGATCTCAGTGTATATGCCAAAAGCAGAGGAAATATTTGCAAACAGATGGGGATCTGGCAGTAGTGACAAAGTGAGCGAGAAGGAGGAGGGATGCCACTGCTAAGGGTGTTCTGCCAAAAAGGAATAAATCCAGCTGTGTCCTCCTTGTCTGTGCTGGACTTGACCCACTCTCTCTCTTGGTCTCTTTTTCCCTGCTGATGCTGGAGTATGATTCCCATCTTGGATCCTGCATATGCTCAAAAGACTTTGCCTGCCTGGGGATCCAAACTCAGATGTAAAGGGGATCTCCACCAAACAGCCTCTAAACAGCAACAGTCCAGGAAAGACAGCCATGTGACTGTTTGGGTGTTTTAAACTGTAAGACAGCTGACATAGCACTTTATATGACTATTAAGCTTTCAAATTCTCTTTTTCTTTCTCTGTCTGCATTTACACTCATAGAAATTTGAAGTGCAATGGAAAGAGAAGCGGGAAATCCAGCCTCAATAAACTCTCCATAAAATCCACAAATTAAGGGAAAGTACATCATGAAAGCATATTAGTCAGAGAGCTCTAAATTCCAGTAAATTGATTGTCATATATAATCAAAACCATACTATAATATGAAATAAGTTGAAATAAATACTGCAAACAAACCTCAACCTGTAAATGCTTAAGACTGGTCCTTTGTACTATGCATACAGAAAGCAGAAAGGTCTAAAAAATATAATAAGAATAAGAATAAGAATAAGAATAAGAATAAGAATAAGAATAAGAATAAGAATAAGAAGAAGAAGAAGAAGAAGAAGAAGAAGAAGAAGAAGAAGAAGAAGAAGAAGAAGAAGAAGAAGAAGAAGAAGGTGAAGAAGAAGGTGAAGAAGGTGAAGAAGGTGAAGAAGGTGAAGGTGAAGGTGAAGGTGAAGGTGAAGGTGTGTGTCCTGGAAATGGGGATTGAAACAATATTGTGGTCCTTTGAGCTACCCTCAAAAATTAACTGTAAATCACTGAATGACTTGAAAGGTTTTCACAACATAGATGTATTCTCATGCACTGCATAACAGTGACCAGTCTTCCTTTATTCAGATGAATCCAGGGAGATGCTTGCAGCGATAGTCCACAAAGTATGTGTCCTACTTGCTCTGTGCAGAGATGACAAATGCAGTGGGTGGCTGTGACGCAAGGTTCACCTTGAGCAGCTGGCACAACAATGGTTTGACTTGATTGGAAGTGGTGGGAGGCCATCAGCTGGGATTGCAGGAGCTCCCTTTGCTGCAGTACAACTCTGGCCAAGTCCCAGACCTGCCCATGATCTCTGGGTGGTCTCTTCAACATGCAGCAAGCTGCACACCACCAAGGGCACCTCAGTTAAAGACAACTCCATTTGCAGTGATGGGACATCTCCAAGAGGTAGCTCATAGTTAGTGATGCTCACTAGAACCTGCTAAACACTGATGGACTGATGTGTTTCAGAGAACTCATGAAATTGCTGTGTATGCTCTTTGAAGGCAAAATACTTACTTTAAGCTTCAAAGTTAACATACAGACCAAGTAGCTCAAAGCTAGTAAGAGCCTGTATTTCATATAACAGCGTGCAATTGTGTTTATGTGTAAAATAAAATGACCTAACCAGGATTCCCAGTGCCTAGGCTAGGAGGCTGTTTCTTCTTTGTTTAGTATATATTATACACCAACTGCCTAAGGTGCCTTCCTATCTGCATTATTAATGTGATCTAGGCCTCTGATTTCCAGTATGATATATACGGAATTTCTTCTCTCAGATGCTGCGAAATTCACATCTAATCCTCCATCAGAAAAGCTATTTAGAAGCCACAGCACTGGCCCTTCTGTTTGAAACCATTTAGCTTAAAACAAGGAATGCATGATGTTGTATCTTAACAGTGCTGCCTCCCAGCCGGAGGAGCATCTGTGTTATTAAGGGTGCTTAGCCAGCAACTAATTATGTCAAATGCGAGAGATAGTGGGCGAAATAACACTGAAAAAACAATGGAGATGGTTGGTAGCAGGATAGGGCAACCTGCAGGTTGGCCAGGCTGAAGCTGCTAGCCCCAGCAAGCACCACGGGTGTTTCCCAGCCCATCTATCAGAATCCACACCAGGGCAAATGCTGGTGGGGGATCAGGAATCTGCTATGAGCCAGAGCTGCAGTTTGACTGGTGTGGTGCACGTGAATTCATTGGAGAGAGAGGCTGGTAACAGGGAATGCACCTCACCTGAGCTAGCTGCAGGCTCTGACTGTACCACATTCCCAAGCATGTACCTGGCATGTTAGGCAGTTTTCATTCACGTGGAGCCTGTATCACACCATGTTTCCCTGTCAGTAACTGTTGCCAAAGTCTTTCAGGTGAAGATAGACTTGAGAAGCATCCTGAAGCTGCCTGAAACATGATACTTCCTTCCCGACAGGATTAGTCCCCCTGTCAATAGTGTGTCAGTGGAAATGGAAGCAGTGATGTTTACAAAATTAACAAATGGACTTCAAGTTAAACACTGGGCAATTTCTGAGACAGCTTTTTTTTTCTCCAAGTGTTGCCCAGTCTCCTGAGATCACTTGCAGGTGAGTGTTCTGTTATTCTTTCTGGACTCACTTATTCTAACATGTCATTTTAAATTGCTTTTCTTGAGAAAATATGCTTGCAACTCCATCCTGTTAGACTCCTTAGAGTGCTCTCAATGTTAACCTTTTCCCAAGGCCACATTCACCATTCCTAAATCACTTGTATAGTTTTACTGGCTTCAATCTGTTGCTGCAGTTAGGAATATGGAGTTGTATTCTGTGTATGGTATCTGCCCTGTAGTGTCAAGCTCTGTGCTTGCATATAGGACAATTGTACAGGCTTGTTTGTCTTGAGCCCTGATCCTGCAAAGATGGACATGCTATAAGTGATTTTTGCAGTCTTATTGACTTGTCTGGGACTGCAGAGAGGAAGAAAAAGTTCAGCATGTACATAAAGCCTCACAGAATTGGGACTTAAAAGGTTAAATCCTGAAGCAAAGAGAAGGACAAGCTGTTATTTCAGGACACCCTTGGAGGCATGCAGAGTGAAGGGTGACATCCTATCTGTCATCATGGTGTCTACCAGCTCTGCTTTGCTAGAACGCGATCCTCCCTCCAGCCACCACAAAAATGGACAATCCCAGTGCTCACACACAGTTATTCACATCTCAAGGGGTCCCTGAATGTGTAAAAAGTATTGGCAGGAGTGCATCCCCTCTGCTTACCTTCACCATTAAGGGTTTGGAATGAAGCACATGAAAAATGTGATATTTTTAGCAATCCCAGCTGATGGACTGAAAGTTATTTCAACAAGTAGCAAATACAAAGCTGGGGGAGAGAGCAAGAAAACATCCAGAACTGAAAGCAATATTATTACTTTTCACCCAGCTAACAGGACTCCTTGCAACGTAATCAAAATTGTTGTTTGTAAGTTATTTAAATAAAAAAAAAAAAAAGAGGAAAAAAAAATTTTGCTCCTAAGGTATATGAGGAAGGAATTGTACTAATACATTATTTTGCTTATACATTCATCACTTTTTTCCGTTTAGTCTGCACCATTAAATGTAAAAAGCAAATCTATCAGCATCTAACGTTTCTTCAAAATATTGTGTAGTGTCTAGAAAACTGAACTGTCAGACATGCTTGTCATGTACACATATTTTGTTATTAAATATGTTCGGGCATGAGTTTTGGCAGGATTTCTTCACAACTATCCTGAACTTTTCTTGACACCTTTTATGGCACGTAATACATCTGCAACTCAGGGCTTGGTAAGCCCTTAACTCTTTAATTAGAGCCTAGAAACTCCCTTCCTAATTACTGTCCTGTAAGCAACATGATCTAGTTCTCATGGCAAAGCCCAGAAATTCACGCTGCAGGTGCCTCACTTTGTCTGGCTGCCTTTTGCTAATCTTTTTCCTTTTTTTACAGTGTCAGGAGGGTAGTGTGTGCTCTGCATTCTTGTGTCAACATAATCCTGGAGCGGTTTGCATTCGCTTGCTACCTGACCTGACTGATACCTATTATTTGTCACATTTTCTTGCATGTTTTCCTCCAGCTAAGGATGATGCTCAGATCTTGCATAGTGCATGTTCTTTGGACCAGGTTTAACTAGAAGACTGATTACCTCCTGTAAAGGGTTATGGTTTAGTGTTGGTGTTTGTGTAGCACTAAGTGGTTCTAGAAACTTTCTCTTTTAAAGTAAGACTTGTATAAGCACTGTAGGAAATAAAAGAACCAGACCTGCATAGCTGACATGTCTAACGCTATATAAATCCCATTTTACCCTACAGGAAAACCGAACTGAAAACTGTCTCAGTGTCCTGCAAACGGCCACAAAGGAAACAGACCCTGCAAATCCCACCTTTGTAGCCTCTGTGTGATCACTTTGAAAACTTCATTTCCTTCTATTGGACTGATTTTAAAGAGAATAATGAAACAGGGAATTCTGCACCCTTCCTTACGGCCTGAGGGAGGAAGTCAGGAAAAGTTTGCCTGATGATTTAATTAATTTAATAAAGGAGGAATTACCTATAAAGCTGTTTTTCTGAAGTTTCTATAGAGACCATAAATCATGCATATATTTCATTAAACAGTAAGTTAGAAAGCAAAGATGCATCAATCTACAAAGATCTAGAAGACACTCCTATCTTTCCAAAGTATTAGAAAGTCTTACCTATTCATGTCATACAAGAGTTTATACACGCGCAATTTTATGTAAATCTGAATATATTTAAGTAAGAATATTTTGCTTTCTTATAAAATAAAGTTATGTAATTCACTTCTAAGTGTTTTTCTATTTCTTCTCATGTTTGTTCAGGTATAAATTTGATCAACTTACTAAAAAAATTTTCTATTCTTCTTTAAATCCAGAGTTGTTAGCGCAGCCCTGTCAGCCCAAAAGCATCATTCCGTAGCCTTTCAGAACATGTACAAATGGCATAAGGTGTTAAGAGATACAGGCCATGAGGCCAATAAGTATAATGATGGATTTATTATTGAAAAGTGTGTGCACTTTTCTGAAATACTGGTTGAACTTCAGGCTCCTCTTCAAGCTGCTGCTAAAAGAGCAGAGTTCAACATAGAAATAGTCTGTGCAATTTCCAGAGAGGAACACAAAGGATCATTCCTGGATGGCAAATTATGTAAGACTTCCAAATCAAGTTGTAAACTTTCTGTCTGGGTAAATAACAATTGCTGAAACCATGTAGCTGTCCTCTAGGTTTACACACAGAAAAAGAAAGAAATTAAACTTTGTGTAAATTCCAGGCCCAAAATGAATTCAGACATTAGGATTAGTTCATACTTGGATTTGAAGTTAGTAATTTGGACTGATTTCTATAGTCATACTCTTTTTGCAATAGAAGCTTGCTTATAACTAGTTTTCCAGGCTGATAATATTTGATAAAGCTTTCTGAAGTTCAAGATTAGCACCACCTGGAATCTGGTTTTAAAAAAAGCAAAGTGTTTCCTTACCTCTTCCCATGTAGATGAGTAATTACTTTAAGTCTGATGTCTGTATTAAATGGCATCGCTTCAAAATCTCTGCATGTCAAAGAGCAGAAAGCAAGGGGAGTTTGAAAGGTTATCACTGTTTCTCTTCGAATTCCTGTGTACTGAAACCCTTCAGAGATGGCTGCCTACTGCAAATCACTGTTTGACAGCTTCACTCAGCTTCAAGACTTGTCAGCTCAGGGGGCAATCTGACAGCTCCCAGGCAATAAAGAAAACAAGGGATCTGAAGCATCAGAGGAGGAATGCTTAAAATCGTTCCTAATATTTCTCCTATTCATAACATGTCACTGAGCCAGTGAAATTATGAAGGCAGCAAGTCTCGGCTTCTTACGCATCCCAGATGGTGTTCATAGGGTGAGGGAAAGCTTGGGGGAACCCTGGCAACCAGCTTTCACAAAAGTATCACTCATATGTTTGTTCCACTGATGGTATTTTTGATAAACATGGAAACTCCAGGAATTCTTCAAATAAATGATTTTTTCATATACTTTATGTACTCGTCTGACTTAAAGGGTGATTCAGTATTGGTGGAAGCAGAACCTTATTTAATAGTTGTTCTTTAAAGCCAAATATGACCAAGTTATACATTTTCTATTTAATGATACTTCTTTCACAGTGACCACAAAACCTGCAGACACTTTGGTTGTACAAATGCTCAGCCGCAGAATCTGTATTGGTGCTGGAACCTGCTGAGGGTCGATCACTACATGGATCAGACCACTTGTGTGCCTGTTTATGGACTCGCAAAGTATTTGCATGTGAACTAACAGATACATTTGCTGAAACAGTCACTTTTATGGGGTCCTGCTTTTGCAGACCACTTAAAAAATATTTTCAGATTTCTATAATCAGGCTACGATAATGCAGAGGCAATTGAGTGTTCAAGATTATTAGTAGCTTTTTAGATTGTAACATGGTTATATTTTTTACATATATTTAGCTGTGCATGCTTGTACATTCCTGTTGGGGAACAATTTGATAGTGTGTGTAATATGCAGGTTTTACAGTTCTAGCGAAGAATGTAAAACAACTTATAGAATAATCTGACCTAATTTTTAGACAAGTGTGACTGTTCCTTACACATCTATTTTGAGAATTCCTGCTGCTAACACACCTAGACCTGACCCCTTTGTTAACTGTGTGGCATGTTCATGACAATAAATTACCTGTTGCCATTATTGAAAATGACTAATGGCCTGTTATCCTTTTAGGATGTTACTTAAAAGTAGTTTTTTTCCTAAAAGAAGAACTACATTCCCTCCTGAGGTAGTGCTTTTTTTTTTTTTTGATGTAACTTCATTAACTGTTGCTGCTTTGTGCTATTATAGGAGATTTTAAACTGAAGTTTTCTAATTACAGTAGCTATTGTGCAGATAAATTGTCTTTTGATTATTTTTCTAATAAGGGTGCCTAATTGGACACCTAGCTCATGTAAATCTCTGTAGCTGTGCTTTCATAGGAGTTAATCTAACATAGTCTAGATTTAATGTTTGGAGGTAATGTTAAAGGTCTTCATTTACTACAGCATCATATCTCCATTAATTCACATTTTAAACTGAGCCCTGACCAAATTCACTTCAGCAGCTACTTCTGCTTGCAAGAAGAGTAAAGGCTCCGAACCATGTGAAGAAAGGAAATATTTACAGATTGTTAGCTAATAGCTGTTTTCTTTACTGTTGGAGTCAGTGAATTGAATTGCAATGGACTAGATTGACTCCACATATGGAAATCACAAAGAACAGGGTCACTTTTTTAACAGATGAAAATGTCAGTCATCCTGGAAGTCAGCTATACACTTCAATATGCTGGACGGCAAGAAAATATCTGAAACTCTGATGAGTCCTTTTATCATCATTTTTGCTTGTTAATGGATCTGTTCCATACTTTGCATTAGCAGCTCAATAGTATCTATAAACATAGTTGGTTTGACATCACGCAGGGTGGTGCAGGTAGCACTTTTTAAAAGCAACTTATGTTGTACCATGACAATACAGAGTACTTGGGGTCTACAACTCACTGTACATATGAATATTTGGTCAAGGGCTCACATTCATTTCATCGCTACCAATGTGCAAGTAAAAATGGATTAGAGGAGTAAAACTTCAGGCGTGTGTTCTTCTGCTATGTTCTTAAGGCATATCTAGCCTAAGCTGTATTCCTAGATTTGCATCTCTTGCTGATAAACTCATGACAAATTCAGACACATCATAGCCACTTAAACTGAACGGAAGAAGGGCAAAGAAAGTTTCTGCGGCTAGAAGTGCTATTACTGTGCAAAGCTAGACAGAGAGTGATGGGAGTTAATCACTAAAACACGAACGGACAGGACTAACTTGTCATAATAAGAAGCTATCAAATCACAGCATTGTTAAAATTTTCAATGTTTTATCATGAGAAGCTGTCAAACTCTTATAATTTCATGATTAATATGTTACAGAGTGATTTCCTTCCTTATTCCATTGCCTGTAGCATTTTTTTAAACTGGAAGTGGCATTGGTCATATTTATTTGAAGTGAGCTGTCACTCTGCATGTGCATGTATATAAATGTATAAAAGAGCACAGAAAGGAGGAAATAATTCTCAGACCCGGGTCCACGCATGGGAGGGGACTGCCCCAGCTGTCCTGCCTTTCATCATGTCCCTTCACTGGCAAAGTAGGGCTGCAAGCAGTATTGAAAACTTGTGTTAAGGTAGATAAACTTGATTTTCAGTGCCTGCACTGTATCTCCCCACAGTAACATCTGTGAATAGTACCACTAGAAATATCCTCAATGTTATCTGTTCCCATGGAAAAACAGAAGGAAAAAGAGTTTTCAATCATTTTTACATAGTCAAATTTGAGGACGTAAGAGGTACTTTATTTACTGCCAAGTCTCTTTCTTAGCATTTTCACTGGAAGACAAAAGTGTGGGTGATCCACTTTTCTGAGGAATGCCTGGGGCTGCTGACACAGTATTACAAAAGTCATGGAGCCCTTGAACCAAATTAGGTGAAAGAATAGAGTCACTAAATTACTTAAAACTTTGGGCATGGAGAAACTTCTGGCTTCTCCCAGAGAGGCCCCTGATGTCCCTCCCTGGGCGGGCTGGGAGCCAGTGATTCAAGGTGTTTGAAAAGTCTCTGCTTTCATGTCCGGGCATTTCACTTGAACTGCAATGAATGTCCTTGAAAATTACTGCTAAACAACAGGTATTACAGACTGTAATAACCATTGAGCTGCTTTTTGCTATAGTGGACTCCTGCCAGGATAGGATTTCCACCTTTTGGGAGATATTTCAAACCAGCCTGCAGTCTGGGACTTTTTGGACTTGTGGCTCTATAGATTTGTTTGTTTAAGACTATTGTGTTTGCTTTTAAGTTTTTCAGATATAAAATAATAATAGTAATTTTTAAAGCCTTTAAAGAAAAGAAAACTGCTGCTGGAGACTGTTTCTTTTGGAATTTCTAAAAAGGTTTCTGAGGAGGACTCCTTCGTGACAATATAATTAAGCAATAAGATGTGACAGCTAGTCATTTCAGGGTTATTATTGTATGCCTAAGGTGGCATCGCAGGCACGAGGCTGAAGGGCGAGTGGCTTTAATCACCAATTCAGTGCAATAATCCCTTTGATATGCGCTGTCTGAAGACTCTTATCAAAAATGGGTTAGAAAAATTTTAAGAACAGACGAACTGGTGAATGCATGAGGTGTAATATTAACCTGGCTATAATGTCACTGACAGACACTCAAAAAAGCTCTACTTGTGTCAGCTTTTCATCTTTAAAGACAGCCCAAATGAATGATTTTTAATAAGAAGCAAAATATTGTAAGGACTTCTTTGGTATTTTTTCTTTTTTCCTCCTTAAATATTTGTCTTCTAAACTTTAAAGCCCATATAATCTATGAGTGGAGTGGATCAGTTCATTTATGCTGTTTAGCTGAATAAAAGTGCAGAAGGCAGACAATGATACAGGGCCTGACCATAGTAGGACAGTCTTATCATAAAGTCCATTATTTGGTGATCCAGAGTCCTAACTCACTTCAGTAGCTTAGCCTACCACTCTGCTTTCAAGGGAGGCAGTTCTTCCAAAGCAGGGTTCCTTCAGTGTGTGAAGATCATTGGTGTGGTTTCCACATCTGCTTTAGCTAGCAGAGCTGGGAATTGAACTATAGTCCTCAATGGCAATAGAGAGATAGATGCCAAGTTGCCGAGGAGGTACTTCATTGGCCTAGTAAAATATTTTGATTGGTTTCGAAAGGAAGGGCATAAACCATGGTTATTTTCATAAGGAATGGTTTACGGAAAGATACAATTTTTTTAAAATTGTGTGAATTTTTTTAGATGTGAAGTTTTGTGCTAGTATGCCACTAAGTGGAGAAATCCAGTGCCAACGTTTGTCATATTTACAGGTCTGAAAATGTCAACTTTTCCATGACCTCCTTCATGTGCATTAAAACATTTAAATAATGATTAAACTGTAAATATGAGAGGTGAAAATATTTGCTATGACTCAAAATAGAATTACTCCATGCTGTACAGGAAAGAGCATTTTGATAAGTTGGTCTTTGTTCAAACTTAGGTGATGGTTGTGTATTTTGCATTGTACACAAACATCTTTGCCCTTTATTTGAAGCCCGCCTTGACTGTGTGATTATCAAGCTCCAATTTCCATTTGGACAATCAACATTGTCCTGTCAATCTACTTGAGTACACTTGGGCTGAACAAGGAAAATCTTCCTCTTCTTGGTGCATTGGAGATGTGTAGGGATATTTTTTCATTAAAGGAGAGGGACAAAAAATGTAAACCTGAAAATGAAAACTGGTGAGAATTGGACCTTGTGTTTTGGTTTTCCTTTCAAGAAAATTCATGCAAATGCAGTGTAGCAGGTAGCAGGGCTGTTGTCACTGGTTCACTTCAGTTAAAAGTTCTTAATATTAAACAGAAAATATATTCTTTAAATAATATTTTAAAACTGATGCTTAAAAAACAATCAAAAAATCCTTCCAAAAAAAGGGTTAAAAAGAAATCTACTGAAGTTTCCCTAGGGACAGGACAGTCTAGTTTTGAAAAAAGTCATTGTTATGCTAGTAATAGGATATGCCTTAAGCTTGTTCTTAAGTCTTATTTTCTTTAGTGCAGGTTGAGAAATTTTCTCTCCACTGCATTCCATGCAGTTGTTGTGGAAAGCGATGGCAAAGCTGTGCAAGGCTTCATAATGAAAAAAATCTCTTCCTGTAAAGGCAAGACCCTGCCAAAATAAATAGGGACTGCAGCAAATGGTACAGATGGACATTACTTTTAAGTGTGTGTGTGCGTATGCTTTATGTATAATATGAATATACGTATATACTCTCTGTGTGTGCATTTACATGTATTTGCATATATAAAAATATTTTCAAATATATATGTTCCAGAGCCTGTATAATCAATGCAAACTTTTGTGGAAACTGAGCCCTTAGTACAGCACAGCCCGCCCACAATTTCATCTTGTAGAATCCCAAGATGAATATTAACATGCTGGGATGCAAAAGCTAATATCTTAACAATAGGAAAGTTACGAAAAAGCAGTGCAAGCTCTTGATGCCTGAAGCAACCCAATGAAAATGGCACGGTCTAGTGATTAGAAGGTTTAGTAGGAAATAATACTTTTCTTGTCACTGGGCTGCATTGGCAGAATGAGTGCAGCAGCTGGAACGCATATGCAGAGTGTTTACTGGAGCGACTCTTACACTTTCAGACAGAAGGAAATCCTGTGCAGGATTGGAAAGCACAGAGAGTTGTCACCAGGGAATAGGCTGTCTGTGTGTCTCCATGAAATAAAAGCTGTGCGGACCACAGATCCTGCAGTGGGCACTTCCTGCCCACTTTGCTGCAATAGTTCAAGCAATCTTTTTTTCTGGAAGATATCAAATCTACTGGTATTATCAACAGAAATGCTGATGAAACTCAGGATTTACTTTTTATCGAACTTCAAAAATCTGATTAGGGGAGTTGTTTTTTTTTTGTTTGTTTGGCAAAAGGAGTGTTTGGAAATTTTGCCATCTCTCAGGTCACACAGATTGATATTTCTAGGCTAATAAGACATCTGATATTACTTGAGGTGGTTCTTTTTGGTTGGATTCCCCCACACACCCCCCCACCCCCTCAAAGCTATATAGGTTTCTAGCTATTGTGAATACATTTAAAACAATAACAAATCTCAGCAGCTAAAAGCTGCTAACACAGGGAGCAGTTCATTGTTTGCTGATGTTCAAGTGATGACCAATATTTGCTAAAGTATAAGAAAACACATTAAATATCTAAATAAGTTTAAAAATCTTAAGGTTAAAATTAATTGTGTTTATGTGACAGATTCGTGGGAGGATTTTAAAATATAATTACGGTCAGTAAGGCTACAGCCAAGATAAATTTTATGAAAAGTAAAACAAACTTTAGCACAGACAAAGTAGGCCTTCGGGGGGGCTCATGCGATAGTCTGTGTTTTCATATTTAGCTGTGTATGATATTTCTATTCATTTCTTGTCCAGATAGAATCTCAGTATATATAACTTTGCTGTTAAAGCTAAGAAAAGTCAACATAAGGCACTACCCAAAGAGGAGGGAATTAAAAAATGAAAGAAAGAAATACATACTTGACATTTTTGTTTCAAATGAAGGAGCTATGCCCAGGTAACCATGTCAGGTGTGGTGCAATTTTAAAGGTGAGCATTAAACATGAAAGCTTTAATTTCAGGATGGTAACTTTTCAAGAAAACTTGTGACTAGATTGAGGTTTATATTTTGTAAACCCCAGATGGTGCTGTCATTACTAATAAAATTGTCACGGGGTTCAAACTTTTGGTTAGGTTGCTGCTTATGTTCCCTCTTTTACTGAATGGAGTTGTCAAATATAATCAGATGAAAATGAGAGGTGGGGGCCCGGTTTCAGAAGCAGGTAAGTAGTGCTTATGCAGGAACAAAGGGGTCTGGAGTCCCAGTCAGCACCATCTGCTCTGGCTCAGGCTCAGTGGTGTGTAATAGATTGGGGAATCTGTGCTGGTGTTTGGGTGATGGTCAGCCAGGTTGGAAATGCTTCACTGGGTGCTGAAGGCTACTGAGCACAGCAACTGATTTCCAATGGACCTGCCCCATTAATCAGTATCATTGATGAAGAAGGGCTTTAAATTTCTACTTGCACATTCCACTAAGATGCATCAGTCATTTTTTGTTGTTTAGTCGACACTGTTCTGCAAATATATTTTAAGGAGGTTTTTTTGCCTAAGAACTTTTAGGTTGAATTGAAGGCATATCACCACCTTTCATTCACAAGTTCAAAGTACGTTACATACAACTGCCAAAAAAATCTACTTTTGCATCATTGTCCACCTTCTCTGTTCTTGGTACTGGTTTCCAGTCAGTGTAAGGAGAGTATGTGGCCGTCATTCAAACAGATGAAAATCTTTGGCATTGAAAATATATCAAGGGGTCTCTGTTTTTTAAAGTAAATATATCCCTTCCTATTCTTGCATGGTTTCTTGATCAGATAAAACCCATCTGGTGCTAACATTTAAATTAAATGCGCTACATTCTGACCCAACAATAACAAAATCAAACCCACTCATTGCCAAGTATCATAAGCTCTTAAAATACATTCAGACAGTGCGATGATATTAATAGGGAAGCAGATATCAGGTTTCGGCCAACAAAGCAAACCACACGGTGGAACATGAGAAGTACTGTGCTCACTGACTTCAGAACAGAATGGAAGACAGAAGTCCTATCAAAAATTATACTAATAATTTAATACTGCACATTTATACGTAGACTTGGCCTGGAATATCTCAAAGATGCTTTATGGAGAGAGACATATTTGTCTTATCTCTACATCTAGGTGGTTGAGGTAAAGAAGCTAATCAATTTAGACTCAGATTTCAGAAAAAGCATTTTCCAAGGTGTCTCTCAGCAAAGACTCTTTAAGAAACTGGGTTGTATTGCAAAAAGGTACAACATCAGTCCAGGAAATCACCAAACTTCACCAGAATTTCCTGAGACATAAGGCACTGTGACCTTGTCCTATTCTAAAATTTCCTGTTAAGCATTTCTGCTAGCAACACATAAGGGTATGACGGGGCTCTGGGGTGGAATTTTGGTCTTACTGTGGCTGCCAGTGGCAGAGCTGGCAATAAAACTTGGCTGCGCTTTTCTGAAATCTGTAGTTATAGCTAAACATGCATACACAATACATCATCTGTTGACGTATTGATAATTAATTTTTTAAAAGCTTGTGAGAAGTGTTCAGACATTCTAACATGATTTCTAGGAAGGCTGAATTTCCTGGTTTACATGTAAGGTTTACTAGGTCTAATATACTTGACATGGCTTGTTCAAGATCACTAACTCCCCATAGGCAGTATCTTCTGCAAGGTTCATGATACAGAGGAAAATTCCTGACTGTAGAACTGTAAAGAAGTTTTCTCACTGATACAGGGGGCTTTGCTTTTCCATGCTTGATGGTGTTCATAGTAATTTGACAGACATCCCAAATAGTTTGTTTCCTGTAATCTTTGTTGTAGGCTTATTGATAATACTTATATTATAATCTAACTTGTAAAACATTAAGTATCAATACATTCACTGTAAATGCATGCTTATGATAGGTCTTGGACTAAATTCGCAGAAATACTGGAAGGATCACAGACATCTTAAATGCTAAAGAATTATTGGTTCGGGTTTTGTAGCCTGAAGGACATTGGTAAAGAGAGTGAGCTAATTTGTATTAAAAATAAAAATAAAAAAAAAGGCAAAACCCATCCAGCACAAGAGGATCATTCATTACTGAAGATTTAAGGAAGTCTTTGTGCAGAAGCGAAAATCTTCCTCAAAGAATCAAATGTATTGATGATCAGCTACAAAAAAAAAGATGTTCCTGAGAGTGCCTAGGATTCATTCAAAATGATAAAACCTGGATGCCCAAATATTTATCATGGAAAGAGACTCTAGAATGAATTTCACTCTTGGTATCACTGTGCACCTGTGACCTCATAAAGGAAACAGAAAACTTTGTAGGAAATTCGTCCTTGTGCCTTGTTTAAGTTCTTTCTGTTAATGGGCTTAAGTGCTGCTGGTATTATGTAAACAGGAATTAAAACATAGGTTGTATAAACAAGTTGCATTTGAAAAATTGAGTGAATTTGGTTCACTGTCAGTGATTAAATTGCCTCACTGCTTGACATTCACCAACTGTGCACAGAACCAGCCAAGGGTTTGCTTCTGAGCAGTAACAAGCTGAAGTGTATAATGTACAATTTCTGATAGTGCAGAAATTCAATATTTGTGCATACATTCTTTTTGCAATGGGGTGGAATATAGTGGGTACTACTACTGGGATGTTACCTCATGTCACATCATCTCTGCCTTTAACAAGAACTATCTCCTCAGCAGGGTACTATACCACAGAGGCAAAGCTGTAAGACATAGAGGGCTGATGTACTGGACAGGATATTATATTGGCTTCATCTGACTGACAGTCTTTGTGCACCATAGCAAGTAATTTGTGGTACTCCTGAGCTTCAGCCTCAGGATTATCAATCTTTGGCTAATTGCCAATCCTTGCCATTTGCTACCTGTCGCTGGTTAAAATTTCCTAAGCGTTAACATGCCTGCATTTCAGTATGTCTGCCTAGGGAGATACAAACAGAAGTGCCAACTTCTATGTCAAATCCCTTATTATTCTGTGCATCTTTTGTTGTTGAAAGATTGTTATCAAGAATAAAAGACAACTTTTTCCAGCAACTTTAGTAAGCAATGTTTCTTCAGCATCCTCTTTTTTGTGTTTAACCATGGGGGGACTCTTCTGCCTCTTGGTGCTCCCTGTGACTTCATTAACTTAGAAAGATCCTATGCATGAGAATCAACAGCACTTTGGGGATATTGGGTTATGCCAAGTTACCCAGATTCTGCCACACTACTGATACTGTCTCAATAAGAGGCCCAGATGCCCTCAGTTCTTTCAGTATGTTTCAGCCCACCTCATTGCCTGAGGAGTTTATTGGAACACTTCAACTTGCACAAAATATAGCTCCTCTCTGTCTTGCCTGGTCTGGTTAGTCCTTAATTTTTGAATAGGCTTTTAATGAATTTGTCACTATTTCTTCTTCTGATATGCAAAGTGGTGGGGTTTACTAACTTTTTCTCATAAGCTGACCAAAGTTTTGATGCTGATTGAGTAGATTCTAAGGCAGGTCATCTGAATGCTCTAAAGCCTTGTAAGATGGGAATAAGATTTCATTACTTATAGATTATTACACCTTACTACAGCCCAGTTTAATTAAATTCAAGACAGCTCAACCTAAGGTCTTTAGAAAAATAGCTTACAAGTATACCAACAACTGAGGAACCTGTCTGAACCTGAACATAAGAACTGTAAGGGAATGAAGTACATGTTTTAAGTTCAAGCTCCAGGAAAACAAAACAAAAGCAACCCACTACTCAAGTAATAGGAGAAGAAAAATAATATTGGAAAAGTCATCCTTGTTCCTTAAGCACCCGTTCCAAAAAAAGAAGAGAATTAAGGAGAAGACTGTGCAGAATGTGAATTCATGGTTCAGCAATAATTTAGCAATAATTAACTGGTGAGTGAGGCACTTGTTCAATATTTGATTTTGTTGAGTTGAAATACTGGTTAAGAATTAGTGAACTTTTACATGCTTACTTTGGAATAATCGTATACTTTTAATCATGCCTAGTAAATAAGGAGAAATATATGTAAGGGAAGCTGTAAATTAGGAGCTAAACAGAAAATAATTTTATGCGATGAATGATACACTAATCAATAGGAAGTTACAAATTTACTACTACAATTAATGAGCTCTGCCTTTTCATTCTAGTAGATATTTAAGGCCTGCCAAAAAGCTAAATGGCAAAAGTAATTGAATTTTTATCAGCTCAGTTACTTCTTTTTCTAGCTTATTTCACTGGAAATATTAGGACTCCTTTCATTAATTTTGTAAGAAAAAAGAATGCAGAACATTTGTTCAGAGGCATGATTTTTGATATATAGTTCCAGATGTGAGTAAGGAAGCTGTATTGTATGTTCTGAGGTTTCCCTATTGACCATTTATGAAATTTCAGAAATGAACACTGAGTAGGTCTAAAAGATACAGTATGGGGTGCATGAGAGATGTTTTTGACACAATAGGGTCAGAGAAGTTAAAGACACGTTCTTTGTTGGCAATTTTGGCAGAAATACTAAAACACAATGTGAGAACTGCAAACCTTATGACATTTGCTAAAATGTGAAAGGCTTCGTGTCTGTAATATATGACTTGTTGTCATGTATATGAGTTGGTAGCTTTTGCACCATGTATAATGAATCCCAGTTTTTTGTCTGAAGTTTGGAAAGATTTTCCCAGTGTAAATAACTCATGTTTGAAGTGCAGTGTGAATTTAAATCCCCCTATTGTCCAAGTGTAAAAAAGTTCATTTCATGACATGGCAAACAATTCATTCTGTATTCTTAGCTTAATGGCTTCCTATAAAAGTGTAAATCACTTTGAGAAAGCTTTGGTATCCAACTAAAGGATGTATAAAGAGAGGTATGTGTAAGAGCAGGCAACCAATTTCCCAGCTGCCTTACTGGAACTTGAAGTTCAGTTATAGTTCCCCATTACTTTGCTGGATCTTTTTATTTGCTGCTCTTGTGTGGGCTGTAATAAATATAACACAACCTTTCTACTTTTGTTAGCTGAGCTCCCCTGGCTTCCACTGTTGGAATGTAGCACTGGGAGGCAGCACTGACATTTCAGAACCATTTCACAAAAATGTCTGTAAACCTTTTTTTTTTTAATTGTATTTGTATTGTACTCAACTGTACTCCCCTTTAGGGAAGTGAGAAACTCTGACCCTCTGAGTTCATTGCCCTTTTATATGCCCTTTTGACTGGGAGAGGGACTGTCTGCTTGGCCCTAGTGTGTGTGGGTGTTAGTAAAGACAGCAGAGCCAGAGTCTACTCACTACTGCCCAGAGAGGACAAGGAACAAAGGACACTAACTGGAACATAGGAAATTTCATTTAAACATGAGAAAACATTCTTTCACTGTGATGGTGATCCAACACTGGAATAGGTCAGTGAGGTTGTAGAGTCTTCATCCACACCCAATCGGCCATAGCCCTGAGCAACCTGCTTTAATTGACCCTGTTGTGAACAGGGGGGCCGGACTAGGTGTTTTCGCAAGGTGCCTTCCCACCACAGCAGTACTACAATCATGCAAGCCTATTTTAAAACTTTCTGCACTCACTCACAATCCCAATATCATGCTTACATTTTCAGAAGCACCACTTTGCATGTTTCCAAATAATCTTGCCAGCATGTAGGGACTAGATCTGTGTCTAGCCAGGGTTCCTTGAGGTGAAAGAGGAAAAGGAAATCTGGATATTGAGTTCTTATCACATCTTCCATTATCCTTAGATTAGGTGCTATGTGGTAGCTTTGAATATCCTGTTGTACCCTTCAGGAGCTGACCATGACCCTGATCTTCTCTCCATCCTGTCTCACCACTCACCTGTCTGCTTCACCTGGTGTCTTGAAGCTCTAGCTCTTTATCTCCCTGCCATTATCTCTCAGTGATGTGAGCCTTTGTCTAATCCGAGTGAAGACTGTCTCTTATTCTCCAATCTTCCCTGATTTCTCATTTTGTGTGTCCTGGAAAGCTGCATGTAGATGTACTGGAAACTTGAGCGTCTGCTAATCAGGGTGCCACCAGTGCCTTCAGTTCTTAATGTAATGTTTTTGCTCGTCTTCCACGGGCTTCCACACTCAGACCTCTTCATTTTCTGTTCTTCCAGTCTTAGTTTTTCTATTATAAATTTACACCTCAGCAGTATTCACTGTATTCCCAAGAGCTTTTTGAGATCAAGTATGTATCCATAGGTTTAATAACCCTTGGTGAACTTTTATTTTTCCTTATAAATTTGTCAAAATTTGTTTTGAACATATTTATAGTTGGGGACTTTTTCCTTCCACAACACTGAATGGCAACTAATTTACTATAAACCCTGTGGGAAAAAAATGCTTCCTTTTATTTGCTTTACAGCTGCTGCCTGAGAGTTTGCTTTGGCATCCCCTAGGTCTTGTGTCAGGAGAAATAACAAATAATTGGCCTATATTAACCTTTCTATTCCAGTCATGATTTGAAGACTAGCATATCTTCAATCAGTCATTTCTTTTCCAAGCTGAAGAATTACTATCCATTGCCTCTTTTCTCTTCTGGAAAACATTCCATCTTTCTTGCTTTTCTCCTTCCTTTTTCTGCTCTGCCACATGAATTTTGAGACCTAAAGGTGTGCACAATACCAAAGGTATGGAGGGGTTAAGGGGCTGAACCGCAGCATAATGTTGTGTCACTGCTTTGTTCTCTGTTCCTTTCCTAATCCTTCCTAAAATTCCATTTACTTCTTTTGCCTTTACTGAGCACCACCATCTGATGGACATATCCACAAAAGCTCCAGAATCCCTTTTCTGTGTCGTGGTGAGTACTTAACACGCCATAACATAGATGTTTTTCCTTCTGCATGGGTTTATTTGCACCTACTTATTTTGAATGATAGCCATCATTTTATTAGTCAGTTCTTTTGCAGTTCTTTGCAGTCTTGCAATCAGGTAGATTTTGCCACCACAAACCTTTATAACTTCGTTATTTACTTTTCCAAATAATTGTTATAGATAAGTCAGATACCACAGATTCCAGCTCATTGATTCTTTCAAAGAATCTGAACAGATCTGTGCGGCATTGCTTCCCTCTGCCAAAGGGACTGAGACTGACCTCCCAGTTAAACAATATATGTACACAACTGCTAGCATAACAAGTCGGTTCCTACCAAGCTGTCTGATAAACAAGTCAGACTTCCTGATTTGTACTTTCCCAAGATGTTCATCTGCCTTCTCTGAGAAGCAGTGTCACGTTTGTTATCTTCCCTTACTATGGTACTGACAGAGTTTCAAGCAGTAAGTTGTACCAGCCTACAGTTGAAGAATTTCATAGCTGAGTTTCTTTAGGACTCAGGAGCAAATGTTACCTCTGCCAGTTTGTTATTGTCTGTGTTATTGTCTGTGTTTTGTTCTAAGAACTTTCTCCTGATTTTTTAATTTGAGACAATTCTTCCAGCTCATTCCCCTGAAAAGAAAGGATCCCCCGTAAGTTTCTTGGTCATAAATTGGGAAGAAGTAGCTCTTTAGCTACAACTATATCTTCTGCAAGTGCTACTATTAGGATCTGATCATCTCTCAACCATAAAGGCTCTCTGGAAGGCTTTCTGCTTGTCAAGTTTTTGAGAAAGATTTTTATTTTCAGTTTTAACTCCTTTAGGAAGTTCTTTCTCTAAGTAATATTTGTCCTTTATTACTCTGGTTTTACTTTTGATGCCTTTTCATTTACACTGCTTTCCGGCTTTCATTTACACTGTTTTATGGTTTTCTGCATTATAAATGATCTCCAAATTTTGAAGCATGCCTCTTTGTTTATAATATTCCTCTTTACTTTGGTGCTTACCTCTACTGTCTTTTATTTCATTTCCTTCAAAATCTCCAGGCAGCTATATGTTTTTACAATGCTGTCTGTAAAGAACTCTGTACCACTTGTGAGTAACTTTCGTTGATTCTTTTCACTTCCTTTTGTCTGACCTGCTAACTAGTTATTCCTGGGTGAGGGCCTTAAGTTTGGCTTTTTGAGTCCTCAAAAGAGGTAGAGTATGAGTTCATAGTGGTCTCAACTTTCTAAAGTAATACTTTGAATCATAACCTCTGCTGTTCAGAAATTAATCAATCAACAGATTCTGGTTTTGCAAGTTCTTTTGTCTGTTGCTTCACAAACATAATTACTGCAGGAAATGGCAACTGTCTGTCTATATGAGACCATCAAATTGCCTCACTTCTGTGTGTTTTCTGTCCCTCCAGTGGCTCTGGTCTCATTCAGCTGCCACCACTGAATGATTGATATGGTTGTCATATGGTCTATTACCAAGTACCAAGTGAGCCTAAAACCCTTGCTGTCAATGTTAAACTCAGATATCCTAGATCAATCTCTGCACGCTATTAGACTTCTAGTGTTTGAATGGAAACAAGTGTTTACTTCTGGTCTTCTTGTCTGTTCTGGTGTACTCTACCAAATGAGACTTTATAATTGAAACTGCTATTGAGATTTCATTGTTTTCTATCAGAACTTTATTGATTTTGACTTAACTTGGTTTTCTTTCAAAGGATGTTTTTTTCACAGCAGAAGGATGGGGTGTCATCCAGAGGGACCTGGACAGGCTGGAGGAGTGGACCTGTGAGAACCTCATGAGGTTCAACAGGGCCAAATGCAAGGTCCTACATACCTGGGTCGGGGAAATCCCCATTTTCAGTACACAATGGGGCATGACGTGATTGAGAGCAGCCTTGCGGAGAAGGATTTGAGAGTGCTGGTCGATGAGAAGCTCAACATGAGCCGGCAATGTGCACTCACAGCCCAGAAGGCCAACAATATCCTGGACTGCATCAAAAGAAGCATGGCCAGCAGGTCGAGGGAGGTGATTCTGCCCCTCTATTCCTCTCTTGTAAGACCTCATCTGGAGTACTGGGTACAGTTCTGGAATCCTCAACACAAGAAGGATATGGAACTGTTGGAGCAGGTCCAGAGGAAGTCTACAAAGATGATCAGAGGGCTGGAGTACCTTCCATATGAGGACAGGCTTAGAGAGCTGGGCTTGTTCGGCTTGGAGAAGAGAAGGCTCAGAAGAGATCTTATAGTGGCCTTCCAGTACCTGAAAGGGGCTACAAGAAGCTGGAGAGGAACTATTCATAAAGGCTTATGGTGATAGGATGAGGGGGAACAGGTATAAGCTGGAAGGGGTCAGAAAGGAGCTGGCCTCTTTTCCCAGGTGTCAGGGGACAGGACAAGGGGGAATGGCCTCAAGCTCCACCAGGGGAGGTTCAGGCTGGACATCAGAAAAAAAAAATCACAGAAAGGGTCATTGGACACTGGAATGGGCAGCCCAGGGAGGTGGTTGAGTCACCGTCCCTGGAGGTGTTTAAAGGATGGGTGGATGAGGTGCTCAGGGGCATGGTTGAGTGGTTGATAGGAATGGTTAGACTCGATGATCCTGAAGGTCTTTTCCAACCTAGTGATTCTATGATTCTGTGAGTCTGATTTAGACCAGACATTAAGAAGAATTTCTTCACCATGAGAGTGGTGAGACACTGGAAAGAGTTGCCCAGGGAGGTTGTGGATGCCCCATCCCTGGAGATGTTCAAGCCCAGGTTGGATAGGTCCCTGGGTAACCTGATCTTGTGGGATATCCCTGCCCATGGCAGGGAGGTTGGAACTAGATGAGTCATTTCAATCTTTGTGCTCTTTCCACAGCCTTTCATTTTAAAAATCCCATGAGACCTTGCTAAATTTAAGTCCTTACAATGTGAATTTTTGGTATAGACAGAGTCTGCCTTTCTTCTGTAGGCCTATTTCAAAAGTGTCCTTGGTGACAAATTAATCCTCTTCCTAATTAGTCTGTCTTCCATGATAAGAGAGAGAGAGAGAGGGAGGGAGGGAGAGAACAGCTAACCAAAGTGCCAGTTTCTAGTGCATTTCAATAATTACCTACTGGTTGTCTAGGTTAATGCACATCTTCTGTTAAACAAGCATCTATCCCAACTAGCAAGATGGAATCTAGTCTCTCCTGAAATGGAAAGGGTTGCACCAGCACTAGAGTTCGTGCTGTTGACCTGAATTGTCATGTCGCTTGCAGCACAACTGCCTTTTTCAGAGATATCTCTGTTTTCTCCACAGGGCAATGCACCGGTTTATGCAATTGCACAGTGAATTCCTTATAGGGTACATGATTAAATGCAGCTATCCAAAATGGGATTCACAGCCACCAGTAATTCTATGAGTTCTCTCCAAGCAGGAAGTAATTTAAGCCAAACAATATGAAATACTGAGAAAATGATCAAGCTGGGAAACACGTTTCTACATAAGACATATGTATTTAACCCAATGCAGGTAGATGGTGCCTCTGTGGGACCAGGATTCACAATTCAGAATATTGCTCTGGGGTTTGTTACCCAAGATCATCTTATAGATGTCTTAGATGTAGCATATATACTTGACATGAGGTCAAGGATGTAGAAATGGAATGATTATTTTCATTATCTATACCCTTGTAGGATATCCCAGGATATCTCAAATGCTTGCATAATAAATTATTAATACACAGCAGAACAATAACTTTGTACATGCTCTGACTTTTTTTTTTTAATATTGAATAGCATCATATGTGGTAAGAAATTTGACTGACATCAGAGGTGAATCTGGAGGCAGGAATTTTCGGAGAAAGAGTTCTGGGCCCATGAATGAAGACAGAATATGGAGATCTTTTTTTTTCCTTTGTGTAAGTATCAATTCAGTCAGCATAGATGTGAAGATTTGGACCATTCTTTCAAACTCTGAAGTATCTAACTCAATTTTGCATTAATAGAAAAGATTCAACATTACATATGAAACCTGGCTGCAGAATTTTAAACTATTTTAAAATGCTGATGATGACAAAAGACATTTTTCTGTGTGTTTCCACCATAAGTACTCTTCCCAAAGGTAGACACAATTCCTTAAAGTTGGTATCTCACTGACTAGTCCAATAGGTAATGATGGCTGAACAAGGCAAAGAGATTTGGGAATATACATCATTATTCTAGGTCCTGTATGTTCAGTAAATGGCCAAAACCATCTGCAAAATGTTTTTGGAGGGAATGAGCAACATGTCACTGAATGCTGCAGTGAAGGAGAAAAATGAGAATTCATTTCCAGGCCTAACCTGGCATGCTGCTTCCATGTAACAGGAGACTATTTTGACACAGTCAGCTTATAAATAAAGTCATCTCATTGAATGTGGAAAATATTGCACACGTTGTGTAACGTATATGTGGAAAAAAAAGTCTCCCTTGTTGGATTGGCAGCTTGAGGCTGCTCCATTAGCTCAACAGCAGAGTTGTGGGCCCCTTGGCCCCATCCCACCAACCTTAGCTTGGCTTGGGAAGTTAATTTTGAATTTGGCATGGGCACAAATTTATTTAAGGTAATGTTTGTTAGGTTCTAGCTGGTGGGTGGAAAATATAGTAGTTGATGCCCAAATTGTGACCTCCCCTGTGGAACTCTAGCAATGTCTTAAAATTAAGAACAGGAGAAAATATAAAGTGTAGGCATGGATGTACTTCAGCAGTTTCAGCTGCTATGACTTCAGCCAGCTAAAACACTCGGAAGCAGAGCCCGCATGATAAACCTAGTCCTACAAGATTCTGTGTGACTAGGCCCTAAAATCCTTTATCAGCAAAAACACTTTGAAATTGGTTTACTAAACAAAAGGGGTTAACAGAGTAAGATTTGCCGGATCTAATTTGCTCCAAATTAATCTCTAATTCCCCATCAGTCTGAGCTGGGTGTCAGGTACTTTAAAAAATCTCCTTTTGAGCATGTGCAATCTTCTTTTTTCCTTTTATTAAAAAGAAATTGACTGTGTTTCTGCACTAGTAGCTCTACCTACCCTTCAGCAATTTTGCCCTCTTGCCTAGCTCTTTATTTTGTAGATGACTAATATTGTCTCTCCTCATCTTTCTCACCCTCTTTCTGCTTCCAGCTCTCATAAGCACTGTCATTGCCTTGGTTTCTGTGGCCCACAAAGGCTTTGACTAGACTAACAGTGTCACAGAACCACGTTAGCATTGCTGGGGAAGCAAAGGAACTTTAATAACAAACTCCTTTTATGAGAGAAGGTAATCTTTCCAGGAAAGAACAAATAAACTTGCACTTTGTTTTGAAATCTTCTGTTTATTTTCAGCTAAACCCCATATTTTTCCCATGTTGTTAATGTTTTCAGGTGCCTTTCTTATTTTTTATGGTTGTTATGACCTTAACATTCATCAAAGCTCAATAGCTAAAATTGATTTGGTTTAGGCATAGCAATAGAATGAGTCATGTCAGTAAACTTGTTCAACCGTTTACTGAAGTCTGGAGCCTGATATGCGCCTGCAATACACACATGCTTGAGAGGAGCCTTGCTTAATGGTTGCCCTAACAAAGACATTCCTTCAAGTCCTCTGAATTTGTGACTTATTCCTGCTAATGCTGTGCCTTTGTGACTTTCCTCTGGTTTTTGGCATCCACAATGACTTAATAAAAGACCCCAAAGTTAAAGCTCGGTTTTAGGAGATGATATGAGCAAAACCCAAGTTACCCTTTGGCCCTTTGAATTAGGGGTGAAGTTGGGGAAAAATATGCTAGCATTCTGGCTAGCAGGCCAGACAAATTAATTTATTGAATTTTCCTTGAAAGAAATATGTCACGTGGATTTTACTGGTTCCCTATGGTAAGCTGTGTTTGTTTGTCATGAAGCCAGAGACATAGATGAAAAACTTGCATTGTGTTATGCATTAATCCAACAAGTAAGCCTTATTTTTTGAAGGTTAAGAAAAAGATGTGCTTAGAAATCATTTAGCTAAAATCACTAGTAACCTGCTTTGAGGTAAGATCAGCTAGAATTCTTTGCTTTCAAATAAAAAGAAGATAACATGAATGCATTTGAATGTTACATGGCTTAAGCTTTTACAGGCTGATAATATCTGTGTTACAGTTGCTAACATACTATATCCGTTGCTCAGATATATTGTCAAAATATTTAAGAACATAAAAATATTTTTGAATACTGCAGAGGCACAGATGGAATAGTTATAGTTGTTCTGGAAAGCATATATCTGAATTTCATGAATCTTGTTCATTCAAGCGTAATTTTCTAGGAAAAAGATATGCAGTCACTGTGCAGCCCAGTTTTTTGAGCTTAATTTTCATAGCTACATGTACAAAGAGTTGCAAATAGACTACAAGTCATCTTCAACAATATTTTATAATAGCCTTTAATTTGGTGGTCAGTAAAGTATAGGAAACACTCCCCTACTAATCTTGCCATTGATACATTTGACTGGACTTTCCCCCAGTAACCACATTACTTTTGCTGCCCAGATCACTATGGTCTCCTGGACCGCAAGTGGCTTACTGATGTGTGTTGAAGTATCTCCTGAAATGTAGTGTAACTGAACCGATGAGAGAGTGTCAACAACATGGCTAATCCTTGGTGGCAGAAAGTTCATGTGAAGCGCTTGAACTTCAAGATATATGCTAAAAATTACAATGGTAAACACCATTATGTTGGGTTTTTTCTAGTAAGAATGCTATAATAAAAGCATGTAGATGGCGTGGCTTGCATCTTTCTGTTGAATGATAAAAATAGTTACTGCTACATTTAAATGTGTACCTACAAACGTATTTGCTGGTGTTTCCATAAAAAGTGGGCTCTCAGTGGTTAAAGAATATCTGAGATGCAGTTTACAAATATGCCGCTATCATGAAAAATGAGAAGCCTTATGAATATTACACATGGTTCTAGTAAGTAACCTTGAACTCTTGTAGCTCTCTTAACTCGACTGGAATGCAACCATATACATTATCCGAGGCAAATTATTTTCTTGTAATGTGTCCGTCACAAAGACAGCATAGCTGAGCTTTTGAATACAAATAATAAATATTAATAGCAGGATCTCAGGGGAATTCTGGTGATTTGTTTAGGCGACCGTCTCAGAATGTGAAGTTTGAAGGAGATGACAATGCAATCTGGTGCAAAGTGAAACAGCTGAGTTTTGCACATCACTTCTCAGGTAACTGTGGGGGTCCAATGAGGCAATGATAGCTGTATTGAAACACTTTTAAAAGCAGCTACTTTTCAGTCTGTGGCACATGTTAAAAACAGTCTCTGGACAGATTCAGTAGTATTCTTTGGCACAGAGACGATTGTATAAGTTATGTCTTTTGCATTTCATATTTATGTGGAAGCTGTTTGTAAGTTAATGTTTGTGATGGGCCAACTTCAAAAGGTTTGGAATTCCAGATTCAGCTAAGCATTTAAAAGTTCAGAGGCTTGTCCAAGGCTTATCCAACCTCTCAAGTATGAAAACCCAGAGTGGAAACAGTCTGATGGGAATAACACATTGCCCTCAAATGGAGCCAGTCTTGTAACCCTGTTCTTTCTTTTTTTCTCGCTATCACCTCCTCTTCTCTGTGCTCTTCGTGAGGTAGGATCACTCCTAGACCTTGCCTTTATATATTCTTCAGTTATTCACTTTCTAAGGACCTATTACTTCTATAAATACCACAAACACTAAATCAGGTCTGCTGTACTCAAGTTTCTATCCTTCTGACGGTGTTATGTATGCTGCATTATGTGATTTTTGTGCTCTTTTATTATTTTCTACATAAATGTGTGATTGAAGGAATGCATCTTACCCTTGGAGTGGAAAGCCAATAAGGCTGGTGGCTCCTGCAGGAGCTCGTAGTTTTGTAGAGGCTGCAAGTGAAAATTTCTCTCCTGTTCAATAAAGTTTGCCCCTGTCATAGGCAATGGTATCATTCCTCTGGAATCATATTGGTAAAGTACTCTCCACTCTCCAGTGTTATTTTGATATGGAAGTGAAAGACTGAGAGAACAAACTGAATTAAAGGAAAAGTCCATATTCTCTCTGGCTTTCTAATTAGGTTTTTCTGGTATTTTCTTCTTATAGTTAAGGTAGAAACTGCCAACAGAATTTCCTTGTTGACATTTTGATACTTTCACCTGGACCCACTTGTAATAGAGGGGAAAAACAATACAACTCTTCAAAGGCTCTGTTAGGCTCAGTTCAGGATTTACTCATATACAAGTTTTGGATGAATTTGAAAGCCAGATCTGAATACCCTTCCTTGGTCTTTGGTGAATTTGAAGTCTTTCCTTGAAAATCAAATTATTGGCATTCATTTCTACTCATAAAAAAGAGGCTGACACAAAGTACCTCAGAACAGCAAGGCATTAAAAATCTATTTTGGTGGTTTACCAGCTGAAATTATGTTTGAGGAGGTTCGAGTCTCTGCTGGTGCCATGTGGGATGGGAGTGCTCCTTCTGCTGCTCTACCTGATGGGGATAAAAAGCCCTGTTACTTGTTCTCCTTAATTATCCTGACAGGACTTGCAAATCCAAACTGCTGAAGGCTGAGCTGCTTTGCCTGCTGTGCAGTGTCAACAAAGTAAGCAAAGATGACCACTTTGTCTGCGAAACCATGGGCGCCATGAGAAAAATGTATCCACATGGAAACAACCACCATGTCTATTTTCTTTACTGAAATGCTTTATTCTATGAGAGCATATAAAAAAATATATAGCCATAAGTTTCATGAATAATTTTGCACAGAAAAGTGAAAACAACTAGGAAAATTTTTCCTCCTCTTATATTTGTTTTTCTCTTTCTGTCTGAATGGTAGCCTTAATCCTATGTGAATTACCATGACAGGGAAGGCCTGCCAAACTCTCTCTCTCTAAGCAGTACTAAAATGTCTCTGGAATCCGTTCTGTATGAGGAAAGCACAGACAGTGCCTTTCCTCCAACTCCTACAAACTAGTTTTGTAAATTAAATATGTGATGGCAAAAGGGAAATAAAAAAAAAGGAAAAGAGGATTCAGCCATCAGGCAGAGTAACTTAAGGAATGGACACACTGAGTCAATGGCCATCCACAAATGATATTATATTTTAAATAAACTACTTCATTAAAATATTTTTGACAGAAACGTTGGTGCCCATAATAAATGTAGTACGCTGCCAAAAAAATGCATATTCTAAAAGAATATACCAAGTAATAGGGAATCTGTGGCTGTTCTATCATATAAATCTATTTCCTGTTTCAGACTCAGTGGGTCCAAAATTCACTGCTGTAAATTGCACAGATTCATTAACTTCTAATTCTTAACAACTGAAAACAGTGTCTAGAAGGAATCTAAGCAGGGTTTGAAAACCCTACTTCTGTCTACAATCTTTTTCATCTTTCTATACAGGACAAATAACGAAATTGTATCTGCAAAAGGGAATTACTTATGCTAGAGGGCATGGGATTGACCTAAGCTAATTTTCTCCCTCTTACACATGTACACTCTGGAAAGGCTGGTTTGAGAAGGATTTTTTTTTTTTGAAGCAGAGGTGAGAAATCATTTTTAAGATTATATGACTGCGTTTCCAGATACAACAGTCCCAGCTTTAGCCTCAGGTGGGGGAGTTTTCCATTTCCCTCTCAGCTTATATTAAATTACATTGCTTTCTTGTCATAGGCATAATCCTTTGATGAGAAAACCTTGATGGTATTTCAGAAGAGGAAGAAAATCCCTCTCTGTAGAGTCACCAGAGACTTTGGCTATTACTAATTGATTCTACATGGAGACCAGCATGCGGTGGTGACAGCCATCAGTCTGAAATGGTGATACAAAATGTTTCTGACCTTCTTTGAAGTGCTGTGTGCAGGAGCTCTTGGAAATGTAAAACGTTGTTCTTTGCCTGCTGAGGTCTTCTGTGCCACAGGCTGTGTCTGGGTGATTTGTTCTGTGCTTGTTGAGAGGGATAAGGGTGGGACCCTCAGGGGCGCCCTGTGGGTGTAGCACTAAACTCACTGCTTAGGCAGAGGGGAGTTAGTGCAGCCACTCAGCTCCAGGATTTCTCTCAGTTATAAAGAGATCCTTGCAATGACTTGCAACACCCCTACCTCAGGCCTTGATTTCCCTTAGAAATCTGTCTAGTGGAACAATCGGCTACAAGTACAAAATCATAATTGGTGTTGCCTGTTGCTGATAGGAGAGATCCCCAGTGGGAACGGAGCTCTGTTCTTGCTAATTCAACTTATGTCCCAGGCATGGTCAGTGTAGAGGTAGTGGGAGAAGATCACCTTCTGGCAGCAGTAAACAGCAAAGATACTGAGGTGGGAGAGGTGAGCACTCCAGCAAAGCTGCCGGGCAGATACTCCGCAGTGCAAACAGCCTCAGCTGCAGCAGCTAGCTCAGGTTGTCCCAGGTCTCAGCAGATGTAATCCAGATTTTGCAGACTGCTCTTCCCAACCATCTCTTCTGGCACTTGCAAGTGGGTCCTCAGTTGTCCTTTTCTGCAGCTGTGAGAGGAAAGTCTTTCCCCAACCTGACAGAGAGTTTGCAGGGTCCCTTTGGTCTGCTCCTGTCCTTTTCATAGCATAAAAGAGAGGGGAAGAAGATTTCAATTTTGTTACAAGACAATGAAGTCATCCTTCTCTAGGAAAAATATTGGTAATCTCCCAGCTGTCTGCTGCAGCCTGGTACAGTGCAGTGGCAAATTATTTGCCCTTAGGCAGTATCTTTTCAATCCCTGCAGGATGAGCACTGCCCCTTGCAGCAGTGGTTTGCTAGAGAGGACAGATTGAAGCCTACCCATACCAAGGAAAGTTGTATGACATCTTCCCTATTCTCCTTGGGGTGAGCCAGCCATGCACCCCAGCTAAGCCTCCACAAGGGTGTGGGAGCCTGCGAGGAGGGCTGAGCTACTTGCTGCTCCAGTAGGCCCATTTGCTTCTGTAATCCAATGTGCTCTGACAGCCCTTTGCTTGGCTAGCAATGAGATAAATACTTTAAGAAATTGCTGCTAATCCAAGAGATGAAACTGAGAAGCTGATAATAATGAGTGATTATGAAAGGCATATGATGGTAAAGAGGTACCTTGGCAGCCTCCTCTCAAAGGCAAACAGGACACTCCTGGTACACCAGGTAACAGTTCGCTTCAGAGTTACTGCCACAAAAGGCTGGTCAGCTTCTAAAACACAAAGAAATTATCCCATCACGAGGACAAGATAGCAAAAAATTCAGGTGTCCTGTACATTTTAACAGGGGCTCCTCTAAGTATGAAGAGTGATATACTTAATGGGTTATGACCTTTAGCTTTACAGCTTGCATTTTTTCATTGTATCTGAATTATTCCACATAGTTAAACTTGTATGAAGCTATACATTCTGTACTTGTCTTCTAATAAGCTAAATATATAATTAGAGGAAAATGTTGGGAGGCTTATAAAACGGGCTCTTGCCCATATTTTGTGTTTGTGAGGGAGTAATAACTGATCTGACTTAACCATCGTGCATGATTTCAAAATTTAGATTAGAGCTTGTATATAAAAAACATTTGTCTTGAACTCATTTCAAGTAGATTTTTATTTCTTAGAACTGCATGATTTAAGTTGTTCTTTCCCAATCAGTAGACTTGATAATAAGCACAGTGGTCAAATCTCAGGAATTTCAGAGTTCAACTGAAAGGTGTTTTCAAAGTAGTGTTTTAAATTATCCATGTTTTGTGAGTGCCTCTTCTGAGCTCCACAAACATTATGGAAAATATCACAAGGTGTGGAAGTTTTGTCACGGGTAGAGCAGGTCAATACCCGAGGTTTTCAAAGGGCAGAATTTTGATGTTTCATGGTTTGATCTTCTGAAAAGAAGTGAAACAAACAAACAAACAAACAAATATATAGATGAATTTTGCAAGATTGAAAATTAATTATTATTGTTATTCCTGATAATATTTTCATTTGAATTCTCCAGTCATTTACACCGCTTTAATTCTGAAGATGTGAGATTTCTTTTGCAAAAGTATTTGCTTTATATGGTATTTTATTTATTTATGTTAGTCAAAAAGTTAAAATACCTTGCCTGGAAGGAAAATATTTGGATTGGAACTGAAGTCCTCTGGTACTCAGTAGGCATGTTAGTTTCCTCTGTGGGTAGGCTTTCAAGCCAGACGGCACACAATGTGCTCTTTAGCCAGAGTTTTCCAAAAAGCCCCTCTGAAAAAGAGGAAACAATTGTAAAAGAACTTGTCAAGTGAAGCTCCCCAGGTATTAAGGAAGAGTGTTTTCACAGTATGTTGAATGTTGCTTGAATATGGAAAGCAGTTCTGAAATATTTAGGATTTTTCCTAAAATAACTGTTTTGGAAAGATAACATTTTTCTCTAACAAGCTGTACTGGAAAACTTCCAATATTATGTTTGAATTATTTGTGGTTAAGTAGGAAAAAACCAACATGACATTCTTAATTATCCCGTAAAATAATTTGATAGTAGACATAGATAGCTTGGGAGTGAAATGTAACAATTGGCACTCGTAAAAATGTATTTCAACTAATCAAGTATGGGTTTAAGTTATAGGTTTTGCTTCTTTCATTTTTCTGCTATGGAAAGCAAGTACTTTTTAATGTAAATGAGGATACTTTTTATATTGCAAGCTTCCACCTATTCAGGTGTGTTTGAACATTATGTTTCTGAAAATAACACTATTTCGAAAACTCAATAGTAAATTTTGAGAGCAGCATACACAGTTCTTGTAGAGCACTTGCAACTAGTTCAGAACAGACTATTTTTACCTTTTGAGACTCAACTGCTATAGTGTTTATACATGATAACATCACTGCATCTTGTTTCTCTATAGTGCCAATAAAACAAATCTCACTGATTCTGGAGAGGTTTTGCCTTTTGGAGCTTGCATGCTTTATGGGTTTGGTTACCCTTCCTTAGCACACGGGAGGGCTGGTGGACCTCACCATGCTTTGAGGAGGTCATGTTGAACTTTAAGTCTCATGACAAGCTTCCTGGGCTGGCCCATATTGGGCAAATATGGAATGTGGAACTCGATGCATCTCAAGCATGGCATCTGTCTGACACATGCATTTTGTCATGTACTTCAGGAAGGCAGGGGGATGATGGGGAACCTACCACCTCAGCCTGACAAGGTGGGAACAGTCAGTGAGGACAGGACTGGACCAAGCAGTACCTTGGAGATCTGCCTCTTTCTTGGCAATTCATCTAACATTTCTCTTTGAGCTCTTTTTGCAATAACTTGGGGAACCAATTAGAGAGAAGGCTGATAAAACACCCTTTTAACAACTCCCTGTGTTTCATGCTAATTTTATTGCATTAATGCTAGTAGGGACTATGATACAAGGAACATGTCATTGTCTTTTTCTGCCCATCAGGAGAGTACAAACAATCCATTTTAAAAGAGTTTTTGAAAAAAAATATTATTGTTGGCCTAATTTTATGAAGGATTGTGTTGCTGTGGCATGCTTCCTTGAGCTCCCTCTGGGAAACAAGGAAGAAATCAGCATTTTTGAGTGGCTTAGCTGGAAATGGAGCATAGGGTACTGCCTGTGACATGAAAATTGCCCCATCAGGACTCAGGATACCCCTGTCTTTATCTAAATAGACTAAGTCTGGCAAACCCTTCATAGTCGTTGCTCTGGTTCTTATTTTGGGAGTCACTGGTGACTAGTAACTGTTTTGTAGAATGGGCAAACTGCTACTTTCACTCCTGAAAGCCAAACCTTTGAGTAGATTCAAAAGCAAAGGAATTGCAGGTAGGATGATATTGGAGCTACAGTCTTGGACTTCATTCTTTTGAGCTAATAATAGATCTTTGCTTCCTAAAGTCCAACCTGAGCTTGGATATTTCTTCCAATTCTGACTCACTGATTTAATTCACACAGCCTTTTGGCTCCTCAGCAGATAATGTTAATGGAAGCTCTCCTCATGGCTTAACAGTACTTTGTGTCAGCCTCTCGAAGAACATGGACTAAAATGATTCCTGATGGCCTCAGGAGAAGTATGTTGGAGGGAAAAATCTTCCCATCCCAACTGCCTAGCCTCAGCAACCTGTTTTTTGTGGTGCTGGAAAAAAAAAATAGCCTTTGGAGATGTCTTTGTTTCACTGTTAGAAACACTTCTGCCATCTTGAAGGCATCACCTTTTTATATCCTATATGGGACCAACAAAGAACTTCCCTGAATGCATGTGTTATAAATTGAATTTCACTATGAGCTGCTGTTTGTTGGAAAATTAAGCCAAGCCTTGTAATGCAGAAGTTTTCACCGAACAATTATCAAACCCTGACATTGTAGAAGATTTCACAGTGAGTAAGCTTTCCTCAACAGTTCATAATGAATGTAACACAGTATTATTTAAATAATACTAGCTGGCTTGTGACATATTTCCCCTTCCTAAAATCTTGATCATCAATACCCCATAGGAAAACTCACATATTTTTGTGCTTTATCAAGTAATTTGAAGTGACTTTCTTGACTCTGTTTGTTGTTAATGTTTTAGAAATGATCAGTAGCTGCCTCCTCATTCTCTGCATAAAATTTTTAAACCTTTTTTTTAAAAAAAGCCCAAAGGTGTGCCCCCAAAACCTCATTTATACATGTGATTGATGGTGAAATAACCCAAAATGGCAAGTTTCACTCTAAATTTTTTGGTAAAGCAAGAAAAGTACAAAAACCAGGCTAATTTGCAGATCTGAGCACTTAAACTGCCTTAACGCTGTACAAGTCTTACTTTACCCAAATCTCAACTGACACGCTTTTGATTTCTCCCTGTAGGCTACCAACAGTTTCTTAGGGTAAGAACTAGCAAGTCAGTTCTGCTCTAGTCACTTCCAGAACGCCAGAGGCATTTGTACCTGTGAACGGAGGGGAAAGACTGAACTAGAGTTCAAAATCTGGGAATGGAGGCAACTACACTGACAATGCATTTATAAGTTCTGTTATGAGCCTCAGTCCAGTAATTATGCTGGCTTGTTGCTCCCTTACAAAATCTCAAAGAGCAGAGCTCCTGACCTCTGTCACTCTCACTCCCACAACTCTTTTCTGTGAAGCAATAATCCTTTCACAGCACCGTTTTTAGGAGACTGGCCTTGCTCCTCCTCTGCTTGTTACCTGACTTACATACACGGAATCTCCATCTGCAGTAAACAATGGGAAATTTCTTCTGTCAGGTCTTAGGTGCCCTCTTATTTTGGGAAGTGGGTTTCTATCCATCCCAATCTTACCCCAACTGTTGTTTCATTCAGGGAGAACTGATAGCCTCAGTGGTGCCTAAGAAGGGTTCACTCTGCCGCCTCTGAGCACTGGGTGATAGGGACAGCTGGGGCTGTGCGTGGCACAGCTCGTACCTCCTCGAAAAACCCCTCTGAGAAGCCACCCATGGCCACTGGCTGTGCGCCTCGGCTGCCCCTTTCTGGAGATGATCTCCAGGAAGGGTCAGGAGGGTAGTGGGGGAATACTAAGACCATATCATCTTCTTTGACTTGTGATTACATTGTATGATCGCAGACCTACAGCTGCTGCTTAGCTGCCTTCCAGTTTCAGACCTCTACCCCTTGTGTGCTGCCCCATAGAAGGATATATTTTGGTTACAGAAGCCACCATGAACCAGCACAACTCCCGAGCTGTGACCCAGCCACACGCTTCCTCTTGTTGGTGAGGTGATATTGCTTCTGCTGATGTAAACTACAGCAAGTTTACTTTCTATTTTAGAAGCAACAAAAAATGCAGAAAACATCCCTCAAATTGCCCACCCTGCACCAATTAACATGCCTGTGTCCTTGAAAGCACAAACCCAAACCAAGGCTTCTGAAAGGACTCGTTAGAGCTGTCTGTGCCACATTGCAAGGCAGCTGCAGCATTTGTGGTGAAGTGACTAAGTGGCTTCTGGAGGTTGGTAATGGGATGCAGACACTTTGACTTACATTATATTCAAGTAGAAGAACAATTGCTCAGGCAAGAAGTGTCCTTGTTGCCTCTCTCTATAGAGCCTTAAGATACACTGAGGGCTGTTTGTTTGTTTGTTTGCTTGTTTATTAGTGTATTTGTGTTGTGCTATAGAGCCTAAAAAAGAGTGCAAGGAATGGAATGATATTTTTTTCAAATTACATCCCAAATTTCCACTGCTTGGATTTAGTGTTCACCAAGTGAAGCTGGGACAAACTCTAAAAGGATTTTGTGGGAAAGGTACTGATGTACTTCTAGCGTTTTGATGTACCATGCTGCAGCTGGGAGGAGAGAATACTGGAGGCTCACTATAGGAGTGGGTGTTGGCTCTGCGATTTAGTGTGACCTTGAGGTCAGCCTTTTTTCTAAATGTACCCCATGCCTTTGAGTACCTTAGGTTTTTTGACAGTCTAAGAATTATTCATTTCCTCACTGAGTTTACACTGCAAAGGATTGGTTGATGCTCGAGGGTTATGAAAAATTACCATTGGTGAAGACCTATAGCTGGGCTGAATTCTTTCAGCTACAGGTAGGGTCTTCAGTGGTCAGGGCTGATCTAGCCTTATAGAGCAGCGCTGAGCTTTACGCTTATGCTGCTAAACAAAGACTGGCAGGCTAAAAGCTGTCAGTGCAGTTCTTTTAATCAATACAAAAATTCATACAAATTTTGGAATGGGAAAATAATCGAAAGAAGATAAATATTAATAATTTGATCCTAGGTGATTAAGATATCATTTTCATTTAATAATTTACATCTGGGATATTGTGTTCAATTGTAAGACACACTTCACCTGAAATGCATCAAAATGGTAGCCACAGCTCAGAAAACAGTATTAAAATTAATCATGGGGGGATAGGTGAGACATCTACAGGCAGATAAATATCTGCAAGTAATTAAAAAAATTGCAGACTTCATGGACAGAGGAAAAGTGTTTAATCTGTGAGAGGCAAAATAAAAAAGGAGGAGGTGGGTTGAGCAGCAGCATATCATCATGAGGACTTTCAAAAACAGAAATGTTGTTAAGAACAAACTTGTGCTGAAACAAAACTGCAGGTTTTAATAGCCCTTTCTTTTTGTGTTCTCTCTTATTTATATTAACCATCCAACACAGTAATAATATGTCCTCCCTCTGTAAGTGAAAGGTGAAATAGGAATCTATTTTCAAACTGCAAAATATGATGCCTGCTAAAAAGAGTAGTTGATTATGTCTTTATACAGTCTGAACAGAACTTCACCAAATAAACTAACAGGAATGTAGGTACAAATTTGGGACCTGGTAAATCTTGCACTGAAAATCTCACTTGAGTGTATTTCAACAGCTGATGAATAAAAAACATGTAAAAATCTGGAAGCCAGGTGTTAGGGACAAGCATATAGAGATGAGTGATTGGCTCTGTTGTGTTTAGTCATTTGAGGGTCGCAGTCTATATTCACCAGAGATGGTCCTAAGGCTGAGATCACCAATCTAATTTCACTTATCTAGGCATCAGTTTGGAAGGAAGTATGGTCCCTAACGTAAAGACCACTGCTTTATTTAGTAAGCCATGTAATCCTCTTGTGTAACATGAGCAATAATATCACATTACATACACTGTAACTAACAAATTACTAAGATTGATCTTGTAAATCCATAGAGAGAACGACGATTTACTACCTCCCTGTAATGCATTTGTATAACCCAAGCTACAGTTCGTAGCACAGAAGTAGAAAAAAACATCATTAGGCAATTATTGCAAACATCGTTTTCATTTCTGCAGATATTGTTCTTTTCAACCTAGATTTTCAGTCACAATTTAGCCAAAGATCCCTAATAAATGCAGGCAGCCTCTTAGAAAAAAAAATGAGGTGTTAATTTGCTATACAGCTGCTAGGAAGAAAAAAACTCTGTGGTTTCCAATACATGATTTAATCTTTTTTTTATTCTTAACATCCATGTCTTTTAAATGGACTATAATGTCTCACAGCCTAGAAAGAGGAGCGTTGACCAAAGCCAGCTATATTATCCTTTATATATATAAAAGGGATGTGTTTCTGAGTCATATGGTGGAAAGATGATTCAGGTTTTACATTTTGCTTTTTTGCAGGGTAGAAACTGATTTTAGTATAACAGTGTTTGGGAAGACATAGTCTAACAGTATTTTTGAATTGTTAGCTGGGCCCAAAATCAAGATCAAAACTGAATGCGCTGTGAGTAAGAGAAGAAATATTAGCAAGCCAAATAATTCTTCTAGACAGAGAAGTATGCAAACGGGTACGCAGTTTCACAGCCCTTGGATTGCCACAACCCAGCCCTTGACTATGTCACACACCAGCAGTGCTTGCAGCAAAGAAACGCAGTCTATTAAGAAGAATAAACTCAATGTGCCATGCTGCTTCCTCAGATTCTCCAATTCCCTGTTTCTTCTCCATCACATGGGCATCAAAGTGAGTGTTTGCACATTTGGAGCCAACTATGCCAGAGCTGAGCACTGCAGAAATAGATTCATGTATTTGGACTGAAAGATATTCACAGCTTGTTAGAACCACATCCACCAGGATGTCCTAACTGGATTGTGCCACCTGTGTTGCTGGACCTATACTGAGACGTTGTTGCACATACCCCAATCCTTGTCCGGCAGCTTTGTGAGGTTTAAGCCAGGGCAGGTGGCAGGAATAAACATGATCTGTACATGAGCCAGCAGTGTGCCCAGGTGGCCAAAAAGGCCGATGGCATCTTGGCTTGTATCAGAAACAGCATGACCAGCAGGTCCAGGGAGGTTATTCTCCCCCTGTACTCGGCACTGGTGAGACCGCACCTCGAGTACTGTGTTCAGTTCTGGGCCCCTCACCACAAGAGGGATGTTGTGGCTCTGGAGCGAGTCCAGAGAAGAGCAACAAAGCTGGTGAAGGGGCTGGAGAACAAATCTTATGAGGAGCGACTGGGAGAGCTGGGGTTGTTCAGCCTGGAGAAGAGGAGGCTGAGAGGAGACCTTATTACTCTCTACAACTACCTGAAGGGAGGTTGTGGAGAGGAGGGTGCTGGCCTCTTCTCCCAAGTGACAGGGGACAGGATGAGAGGTAATGGCCTCAAGCTCCACCAGGGGAGATTTAGGCTTGAGATTAGGAAAAAATTCTTCACAAAGAGGGTGGTTAGGCATTGGAACAGTCTGCCCAGGGAGGTGGTTGAGTCGCCGTCCCTGGAGTTGTTTAAGTGGGTGGATGAGGTACTTAGGAGCATGATTTAGGGACTGGTGGGAATGGTTGGACTCGACAATCCAGTGGGTCTCTTCCAACCTGGTTATTCTGTGATTCTGTGATTCTGTGATTTCTGCAGGAGACAATAAGGGCAGGACTGCCTTTTACTGTTGTTTCCTTCCCAGGAAGTATCAGAAATAGCCAAGATGATATCACAACACTTTACACTCCTTGCTAATATGCTTTTAGCAGAAGTTTCTAGTATGCATTTGCCCTGGTTCTTTTATTTGAACTGATATAGAGATACGGCAGAGTGGGCCTCTGGGGTGAAAATGTACAAATTTAAGTTAGTCTTTTCTTAAGGAAAACAGTGACTCTGGTCTTGATTATTCCTCAAGCAACACAGGTAAGGATTAACTCAGATGCTATTTAAAGTAATATAAAAGTTACTATTTTTTAAAAATTATTTTTCATAGTACAGCAGTACTCAACTTTAGAGCAGTAATTTTGTTCATGGTGAAATTCAAACTTTTTCCCTTATTTCTGGCTAAGGGCCAGTTCCTCCACATAGTTGAGCTTTAGCCCTCCAACAGGCCCATATGGGAGGACAGCCTGTTTCAGAAGAATGAACACCACAGAAGAAAATCTGTGGTTTGTCTCTGCCTCTGGTGCTGAACTGAGGCCAATTAATTTACATCTCTATGACTTCATTCTTTCCCCGTCACTTTTCTTTTAAAATTTACACTCTTTTGCATATGTGATTCTGTCTTAACTATGCATTACTGTGGCTTGAAGTGCAATAGTTTCTCACATCTAGTAGTAATAGGCAGGTAGGAGTAAATCCAGATGCTATTGTAGCCAAATTCCCAGTAGCATGAAGAGACCGTATCCTTTGCTCCTCCTCCTCCTCAGAATTTTAGATGCTGTAAACACGTCTCCTGTACCTATATCTTGGCTTGAAAGAAGCAAAAGGTTTCTGGTTTTCTTGCAAGACAGAATATATTTTCTAATTTTGTACTCGCTCATCTGGAATTACTGGAGTGGGTAAAAATTTACAAACCTCAAGCAGAATATGTTTAGTATGAAAAAAAAGAAAGGAATTGCTCTTAAAAGAATTGTGCAAAAGTTCAGGCAGAGCGCTGATTTGACAGGTTGGATTGGTGTGTGAATTTGCTGTCTAACACCATTCTAGCAACATTGTCACTCCTGTCACTGATAATATAACCAAGGACAAGATATGTAGAGGTAAGGCACGCATTTCCTAGGTCTTCAGACCTAGATAGTTTGTTGGTGGCTGTGTAATCCTCTTGAACTCCCAGATGCAAAATACAGGTTTTTTTCAGAATTCATTGCCAGCGGTGATGACAGATGCTTTTTGGAATGACACCCAGTGAGCTGTGAAAATCATGCAGTCAAATAATTGTCCACTTGTCTTTTCTTCATGTGTTACAGGAATATGTTTACACTCACTTTGCCTTGAATTTTTTTTCAGCTGGATGAAGTGTTTTACAGATGCAGCATTGCACACATAGCAGAAGGTGGTATGTTGAAGCTTGTGCCCACACAGCAGGTAACTCTTCATTGTTTTGTATGAAGGATTCTTCTCCAAGGTTAACTCTTTGTGGGGTGTGGTGGCTTTAAGTATTAAGTTTATGTTGTCAGACACTAGTATGATAAACACTGTGGAGCCGAGACATTCATGGCCTTGCTCTTCAGAGCAGATCACTTTAACTGCACACAAGATGAAGTGAGGGTGCACTTGCTTTGCTGCAGTTGGGTGCATCTTCTCCATCCCCTGCTAACAAGATATCCACTTCTGGCTGAGATCTGTGCCCTGAGATTGTTTGCTGTGTCAAGGCACATGTGTTCCATCCAGGCTAGACAGCTGATCTTGACCACACCTAGGTTTTGTGTAAAGGCACAGATGGCTGTGAGTTGGTGTCTGCAATGGAAAAGCATCCCAATGCTCTGTATTCCTGGTAGCTTTTTCCCTTATTGCACTAAAAGAAAACAGATTATTTTTCCTGTGACTGAAGATTTAAATCCTAAGGTTCACTGTTACTGCAGACACATACAAGTTATATATTTACTTGTGCTCAGTATCATTTTATCATACTATTATCCTTTAATTAACAGAAAAAATCTTTGCAACTTTTCCTCTCTGGATTTTCTCATTCTGTATTGCTTGCTGCATTGTGTTTAAAAAACCCCAACATTAAAGAACATTGTAGGACAGGGCTGTAGGACAGGGTATGTCTGTATATGAAAAGACATGCTCTGCTTCGGTGTACTCTGAATTACTCCAATGACTCTCAATAAGGGACTTACTGTCATGTGTTGAGAATAAGGATTGACCTCAGGAACCACAGGCAGTATCCAAATTTGGGATAACAGAGGCTGCTACTCTTGTAAATTTAGTGTAGATCCTATTCCAAATCCCTTTTGAGCTGACAGAGATGAAAGATAGTCCAGGGAGCCTAGCGTAGTCGCAAAACTTTCTGTGGACTTCTAGATTGGGGAAAATCATAGAATCCCATTTTACCTTCCTTCTCTCTTAATCTTTAAAAATGGGAATGAAATTTCACTAGTTCAGTGGTCCACCATAAATTTGTGTTAAATCTTGTGAGAAGTTCAGGTACTAGAAATCGAAAATTTGCAAATCCCAAAAATGTGCAGATATTTGTGCCTAGGAATATTAGGAAAGAAATATATGTCAACTTCTACAATGAGCATATCTGCACATTTTCATTGTAAAGAAGACTAACAAAAGGTTTGCCTAGATAGGAGTTTATTTGGAAAGGTTCAGAAAAAAATAAAATCGAGATACTACCAGGTTGTGGATTGGAATAAATTACTCCATTTCAGAGAAATTGTTTTGTGTTGATGATACACAGTCCATTTATTCTCCAGCTGTCTCATCTCACACTTCCAGGTGGCCATTTTGGTGGTCTGAAAACTTCAAATAGCCCATGAAGATCAAACCTTTGCAGGTGATGGCTCTCCTCATAAGAAGCACTTGCTTTGATCCTTTATATTTTGCAGCTCTCTTTTGTGGCATCCTGTGCTACAGTCTCCTTTTTGGCAGCCTTTCAAGATAATATTTAAACAGCTCTTGAGAACTCTTTATATTGAAGTATTAAAAACAAAAATAGACTGTTGTTGTTGTCAGATGTAATCGGCAGCTACCAAATAGGAGAGCTGTGCCTACCAGCCTCTCCCTGAGGCTGGACTCAAGAGAAGGAGAAGAATGGTGCTAGTGAGTGGTTTTATGAAGTTAGATGGTATGCCCCAGATGGGCTCCAAAAAGTCAAGCATTCCCTAACTTCCAGGAAGATCCCTGCAATAATCTGCTACTGGCTTTCTCTCAAGCCTCATCTCTACATATCTTGTATCAAATTTTCTTTCCTCTATTGGCTCCCTTGCAACTAGATTCAACTCAGAAACTAAATTTGGGGGTGAGTTGGTTCCTATTTTTTTGTGGGATTTTTTATTCTTCCTCCACATATGCCTTTATGATAATGAGACAGGAATGCAGGTCTAAGATTTCCTAGCTTTTGAGAGTATTTTTGTGCCAAATCTCTGGAGAGACAAAACTTATCTGATCAACAAATGTAAAATCCATGGACAAAGAATACCTTAATTCAGGCATGAAACATCCCTCTTGGAGTGTGCTGCACTCTTATCTACTTGGTTCTTTGTGCCCAGTTTTGTGTGTGAATGAATACAGTGTCTGCATCCTTACAGAGCTTTTCTGAACACAAAGTAGACTCAGCTGTAGAGGTGATATGTTACCTCCCTTACCTCTGTTTGAACCATCATCAACTCCAGCACATTCCCCCTGCCAGGCAAGGTAGGATGGAGAAGCCCTCCCTGGTGAGGGTTGCCAGTCCATGCCTGGGCAGGGCTAATGGTGGTTTTGCCATGCCTTTTCCTCTGGGATGACCCGTGGTGCTGAAGTGCGGTGTGCAGGTAAGGAGGTTCAGGTGCACCTCTCATTCCTGAGGAATATGTAGCACTATTTGCCACTTCTGCTGGAATGTACAGGTAAAGCTAAATAAGGACTTTAAAAGTCAACAGAAAAGTCTGGGGAATTCCTCTATATGGTAAACTCAGAAAAAGTGAAAACATGGTTTTGGGGTAATTCTTTGAGTGAAGATGTGCACTTACTTGTTGATTCTGTTAATGAAAAGCAATGCTTCTGAACACAACACATTAATCTTGGCTAACATGGGAAGACGTTACACAAAGTATTATGGCTGCATGAAATACCTTTGTATTCATTAATATCATCTGTTTCCATACTTGCTTAAGGCAGAAGGTGATCACCAGCTGTCTGGGATGTAGGTAGGACCCCACTACCTCCTCCCATCCCTACACACATAGCGTTGGTGGCTTAGGCACAGGAGAATGCTGTGAAGAAAGTATTATATTAGATAGAGCATCTGTCCTTGTAGCAAATGTCATGTCACAGGCAGGTTTTCTCTGTGCAATGCAATTTCCCCCATAGCAGCAGTGGTGTCTCTGACTACCATCCATCCCCAAGTGCTGCTGAACACACACATCTCCCTGATCTTCAGCCAGGTGGGCTACATGAGTGTACGTCTGCAAAAAATTGTGGGCAGATATCTCAGACGGGGAAAAAAAGCACTTTAAATTGACAAATCAGTCCAAACCACTAAGGTTATAACTCCTTTTTTTCTTCTTCAAGCAGAATAGTAAAACAGATCTGTTATTGGCAGTTCATTAGTAGTGAGACAGAGGCAATATGCACCATGACATCAGAGTGCTGCTTGACCCACATCTATCATTTTGATAGAGATTCTTATTCTTGGGCCTTTCCAAATGCCTATAAGACATGCAGAGAGTAGAACTCTGTGGCATAAATAAGATACAGATTTTCTAGTTTTTGATGTGTTTAGCACATTTTTGTTACTTCCTTTAATACTGCAGACCTTACATTCTTCAAGCATTAGGAGAACAAAAGGCTAACATGAGCAAAAAAAAAGTATCCAATAAAAAGTATCATTCTGATCACCTACTTAGCATTTAAAATTTAACCTCTTTCTTAAAGGAAGACAGAATGGATACCACAGCCGAGTAACTTCAGATATAAAAAGTTCCTTCATTAAATCAGTTGTTCTTTAATTCATAATAGAACTTAAATAAAGAATGACTTATAGGCAGCTGTTTCTAATATTGAGTCCCCACCACACATGAAAGGAACATTATTCTTACAGCAGCCTCTCTACCCTTGGGTGTTATCAGCCGAACATATTTTGAACCCACCTAATGCATTTGAGGTAGCTTGGGTTTATTTTTCTTTCAATAAAATAAATGGTTTTGTAATTAAATTTCTGCACTGACTGTGCTTAATGGCTACATTGACAAGTGCTAATGTATGGGAAGAGAATGAGTTTGAAATGAAACATGCTGTTTTCCAATCTGCAAGCAATTTTGCACTGGGGCAATCAAAATCTTGTGCCAGTGAAACATTTTCATTAATCTGCTAACTTAGCGCACACTGCCCACTCAGCAGCACAAGGACACTTTTTTTTAAAAAACAAAAATATCATGAAGTGAGCCGTTGTTTGAAACCATTTTGTGGTCTCTGGCAGCAGGGCCTGTGGAAATTTGCTGACTTTACACCATGAAATGTTGCAGCTGTCTCAAAAGGGACTGGCTGCTTCAATGTTTGAGTTCTTGGCAATAATTCAGCTTTCAAATCTGTCTCTTTTTTCCCCTTAGCTAAATTTATTTTTGAATAAATCTTCTCATAGAAAATTGAGAGCAGCTATTACATATTTGGACTTCATTTATGAAAACCACTTCAAGTCATCGAGAAGTGCATCAATCCAGTTCTAATGTTTACAATACTTTCATGACTGGGAAACTAAACAATACTGTGTTCCCCCCATTATCTTAATTTAGGTAGCACTGCGTTTAAACACCAATGTGATGACTTTTTTTTTTTATTATTGCCAGATAAACAAACTAAAAAAAAAAACCACCCAGCACTGCAGGGATTTTCTTTTGTGTAACGTGCTGGAAGCTCTGCACGGGATCTGGCCACTAGAGGGTTGACTTTCCAACAGCTGGGTTTCACAGCGGGGACCGCAGCACTCTTTTCTCAGGGAAAAGTCTTAGCAAAAAGCAAGATGAAGCTGCAACACCTTAGGCAAGCATGTAGGATTCCTGCTTTTAAAAAAATATGTGCAAGAGCTCAAACTACCCAGGGATCATTTTCTGATTGGTTTGGTTTTGTTTTTTTTTCAAATTGTTATAGTCTCACACAAGCAGTTATTTTCTCTTGCTGAGGATAATGTCCTAGAAAGTAACACAGAACAAATTAACCACTGAATGGCCCTTAACAGCATATGCTTTAAGTGAGTAGATATCTAGGGTCACCCTTTAAAAAAGGATCACGCTATTTCCTTCACTGTCTGCTGCTTAGTTTGGGACAAATCACTGCTTAGTACTTTAGTCCTTTTGCTGTGTGTAAGTAAGAGTAAGAGTAAGAGAGTTAAACCAAACTAAAATGTTCCTATTTTGAACGGAATAAAATGAAGTATTATCCCAAGGCAGACTTTGCTCATCCATGAGGAAGCTGTTCCTTGGGGAATGGGTCACTATGAGATGGGACATCGCCAAAAAACTGTCACATGGTGAGAAGTGTTTGATGAAATGACAAGGATCAACCAATACTGGTGATGTTATAGCTTGTAATAATTATTCTCATGAGGCTGCTCCATCCATGCTAAATACACAGAAGATTTTCAGCTGAGAGTTGCAGTTTGTGTCAGAATCTATTAGCCAAGCCCTGAAGCCAGGAGAACATCAAATAAGTGAACTTACCGTATCTTTTCTGTTTAAAGGATTGTTATATTTAAATAGGTTCAGATTAGTTGCCTACATTTTCATTCCTATTCCTCCAACATCTGTACTACAGGACTAGGAACATGGAGAACAGGTTAATGTCTTACATTTTATGGCAGCTGGGTTCTTTGCACAAGGCATTAGGGAAAATGACAGTCAGAAACCTCTTCAACTCTGAAGTTTTTAGCAGAGTTGAAGAGGACAGTTCACTGGACTGTGCAGGGCTATGCAAAGTAGGCATTGAAGACATCTAAGATATCACCTTTTACTGTTACAACTCATCTTATCTACCTGATGAATTCTAAGGTAATTTAAAATTAATATCTAGTTATTGAAGGATGAACAGATACACAGATACAGGAAGGATGAAACGCTGATAAAATGTATCAGCATTATATGGTGGAACAAATGGTTGGAGCGACCATCTAGAGGGTTGTGGAAGCAGTTTAACAATTGAACTGCTGGCTCTAGCATAGATATGGGACACTTACTCAACAGCAAGGGAATTCCCTCAGAGATCACAGTGGTGTATTTTGCCTGGTCCAAACACGAAGGACATCATGTGCTGAGCAAGTGCTGTGGAGAAACACCTCTCTGAAGTGTCTGCTGATACCAAAGCGGGCAGGTATCCTTCCCTGGAGCTGGCAGAACAAATCAGCATACAGTAATGCAGCAGATACGGTTACTCACCAGGCAAAGATTTGTGAAGGACAAGCACAGGGCTGAGTCATTGCTTCAGGAGGGGCAGTGAAGGGCAGAAGAGGCACCTCTGTGTGGGCAGGGGATTATGACAGCAAATAAGGGTTCTCTGAAGATGAAATTTTTTGGGGACAGAATTGTTCCCGTGCCTGTGATGAGTGAAGAACTGATCTCTCTTTTCCTAAGGCTCAAGAATAGTTAGGCATACACATCTTGGTAGTAGACAAACAGCAGATTTCAAGCAGCAGATTTGCTTTAACTTCTCATGGCTCAGCATATACTTGTTGGTTAGGATATAAAACAAGGGTTCAACACATTCAGACATTGCTAGGAAGGAGTATATTCTTGGCAACACAGAATACAGACACTTTGAATTTTTTTGTATATACAGTTTAGGGTCTTCATACAACCAACAGTTTCAGTTTAATCTCCCTATGAATTACTAATTAAGAGGAAAACACAAAATATCTACAGCAGTATTTTAAGGTGCTGCACAGTGAGATTTGTTGACAATGATATTGCCATGAAGAGACAAAGAATTTTGAAATACAATACATCCGCAGTGGCTAAGATAGAAGTAAAGGATTTCTTTTTAATGACAAAGCTTTGATTTTATTGTTCTCAATACTAATGTGATTGTTCTTTCAGACTTCATTTCATGCATCTGAGCACTGCATCTAAGCCCCAGCATGAAACATCTACAGTTACAAAGAGGATTGTGCAAAGGAAGTGCTAATTTCTAACAGTCCAGCTCTTGAACTGATTGAAACAAGACTTGAAAACAGTTGTCCAAGAAAACTAAAGTTATCATGTAATAATGCCTGCAGGGGTTCAACAACTGTTGCATAGTTTAGAACAAATTTGGCACTTCTTGAGGTAAGTCTCAGTAAAGAATATAGAGCAATCATATCTGCCAATCTGCATGCCTGAGTGAGTGTCGCAGCACACTCTGGATTTGGTTTATGCTTCTCTTTAAGATCACAAGCTGCCCAGAAGAAAATTTTGTCCATCTAGTATAGCCCTTGGCAAAATGTAGTTTTGTATTAGGCATATCCATGTACCACTGCCGGCATCTTAAGCAATCTTTATACTGGGTTGGTGTCTCTCCCATGGGTATATAATGTACTATAATTGTCAATGAATGTTGGACTGACTTTCTGAATTTAAGACATCATCTTCTATCACGAAACAGAAGTCCATAACATGAAAAATGTTTAATGCTCTGGAGATTTTTACCTAGAGTCTGAAGAATCTGTGGTTATGAATGGTCAGGTTTCACATACACTTTCTCTGCATGTTAATAGTATTATGTATTCATAATTAAGCTCTTGAAAAGCCACATATGTACAAACAGGGTGTCCTCCACATTTATATTTGTATAATAATTGTTTGAAGATAACTGTTCCTTTCAGAGATTCATTCTTTGGTAACTTTTCATCCCTTCTGTGCGAAAGAAATGTCTCTTCATGTTGCAAGGAGAAATGACATTTTTTTTAAACTTCCCTTCATTCGCACAACCTGGTAAGTCAGGTTGTTGCACTAATGTTAATTGAACATCAAAGTCAATTAAGAGGTTAAGCTCTAGAATTTTGTCACATCCAGACAGATGTCAGAGCCCTGTGAAATGCAATGTTGTTGAAGATATCATTCATTCTTTCTCTGTAGAAGTTACCATTGGCAGACTAGATTTATACTTTTTCAAAAAAGGTAGGTACCAGCTAGTTTTTTCAGCCTACCAACATGTCATTATTTCATAACAAAGCAGTATATGGACAGGCAGAGGCATAACAGTAGTGTCCCAGATAATTACTTCGCTGATTAGATTTCAGTTCTTTTACAGTATAATTACATAAAGTATTGTTTAAGTTAATTTTCTCCTTTATCACTGTCATAAATGATTATTTTCATGTGGGGGAGTTTATTTCATGTATGTTATTACTTGTATGAATTCTCTCATTCACAAGAAGAGGTAGTTTTGCAGAAGCACCTCTGCAGGAACATATAGATGAACTCCTTCAAATTGTAGGGATGGCCTGGGAAAAAGCAAAAATGCTTATTCAAAATTGAAAGAACAGAAGCTTGAAATGGACATCATGGGCTGGAGGGAAGAATTTACCTCTAGATATCAAATTAAGGAGATATGGGGGGGTTGAGTGTAGACAGCCTTGGCAATGATTACAGCTGGAGAAACCCAGGAAGGAATGTAAAGACAGAAACAATATAGCTGGTGGGACTCATAAAACAGCTTTGTGAAACAAATCTGGTTTAGTCTTTGGCAAAACTATAGGAAAGGTTTTTACAATGTTCAAAATGCAGAACCTGGGGCATTGTGCTGTCTGGGTGCACCATGTAATGCTGTACTCCACACAACATCAGACTAATGAAAACATCAAAATGTGCAAATAATTACTTCACTGCCATTGTGCTAGCATTTTGTCTGCTCATTTTGAAATCAGATTGTGCTGTTGTCAAGTTACTTTCATTGAGGAATTTCCTGCTCTCTTAATGTGGTGTGTCATACTGGGCACTACACTTCCTAAGAGTCCACAGAGCACTGTTCAGGGTTGACTTGGAGACCAGGAGTGAGAGGGGGCTCTGTAGTGATACATGGACTGTATCCACTGAGACCTGCACATGCAATAGCTACAGCATCAAAGAGTGACTCATTTCCAAAATGCTGTTATCCAAGCACTGTGGGTCAATAGACCAAGCAGCTGTGCTTCCCTTCGGCAGCAGGAAGCTGGCAACCAAACCTGTTTCCTCCTCCATCTCCTGCTCAGGCATATTCTTAATCATGCCATTCTTTTTGGGGTATATCTCACAGAAGTGTAATTCCAACCCCCTTAAAATTCAGTTTAGTTCTGGTGTATGGGAACCATGCAAATGCTATTTTGGGAAGTAGAAAGTGAACTATTTTGCAGGCCTGTCTAAGGATTTCTCCTGAAGACAGTTTTCTGTGCTTTCTGTTAGATCTGCCTTCAGCAGTAATTGATTATATAGACTGTGTTGTAACTATTTTCTCCACATGTTGTATTTGAATGATAACTTATTGTTATTATATACTCACGTATATTCCTCTAGTTCCCAGGGGCCCTAGTCAGGACAAAGTTTAGCAAATGCTGTACTAATGCTTACAAAGGCAATTCCTTTCTCTGGATTGCGAAAGTGACAGAGAGGGGGAAAGAGATAATCATCCAGCATAGGTAATATCATTCCATACAGATGTTATGCACATTTTCATTTTTTCCCTAGCCATGATACATACATGAAATCCATGTCAACTATTCTAATCAGTCCCTTAAGATGTAATTACAGTATCCTACAGTGGCGCAGTAAAGCTTTAGCTAATAGATTTGCTATCTCTGTACTGGGGAAGTCAGTTCCTTTCTAATATGGGAGGGGGTTGGGTGAATGAATATCTTTAGATATTACCAGGGTAAAATTCACTGCTGTTCCTGGGGGGGAAAAAGGAAAAAACTTTTAGGCACTTGCTATTGCCTTCTGTTATGCACACGGTACCACAGAGCCAATGGCCCTGCTCTCTCTACACTTAGGTTTACTTCAGTTGTGGAAAAATGATCCAGAGCCAAAACTTGCAGAGTGTGTTGGATGGTTAGAAATGTATAAAAGCCATAGAAACCATCATCACCTAAGCAATGGGTTCATAGTATCTGAGTTGTTAATTTCTTTCCTCCCATAGCAAATATCCGGCTCACAAACCAGGGAAAAAAGGGTGAAACACTAAAGAAGAATTAAGTATAAGTGTCCTTCTTCCTTAACAATACAGTGCTATAATTAGTACAAAGCAATAGCACCATCAAGCACCAGCTGAACAATTACCTCCCAGCAAACTCCCAACAAGTATTGTATTATAAACTGTCACATCTGTGTGGTAACACATAAGTGTGCACCAGTGCCACCTAGCCACCCCCCAGTGTATGTCACTCAGTGCTGGGCAAACCGTGAAACCATCATTTATCAAATAATGTGTTTTACACACTTGGAGATAATTGTAGATGCAAATATTAAAGAATTTATATATTTATGACAAGTTTGTTGTACTCAATAAACTGAGCAAAATTAGTAGTGAAATATATTTCACTCAAGCTCCATCAGTGGAAGTTCAGGCTGAACATTAGGAAAAAATTTTTCAAGGAATGGGTTATTAGCCACTGGAACAGGCTGCCCAGGGGTGTGGTTGAGTCACCTTCCCTGAAGGTGTTTAAGGGATGGGTGGACAAGGCGCTGAGGGGCATGGTTTAGTATTTGATAGGAATGGTTGGATTTGATGATCCGATGGGTCTTTTCTAACCTGGTAATTCTATGATTCTATGATTAGTTTAATGTTATTACATTTGCCATATAAACTGCACAGAGCTAGCTGCTTACCCAATGGCTCTGTAATTGCCAAAGATGTCCAGAAGGAATCTAGCTGTCTTTGGAATAACAGTAAGAGACAAAAAAACATAGATATTGAGGAATTTCCATCTAACTAAGCCACATATTAAGTTCTTTAAAAAATTATCTATTATCTCTAATTAGGGGCACTATGCATTCTGAGAAAGCTGCAGTCTCAGAGTTACAAATAAGCAGACCTCCATCCATGCAAGAGTATTTTTGTGTGTCTCAGTTTGACAGTAAAAAGTCTTCCATAAAAGAAACAGGCTTCCTAGTTTAAAACTTGTATCACAGCTAATATAATGGCCAGAGTAAAATGCAGTGTAGTTAATGAGCCCTGGAGTCTCCCAAAGCAAGATCTAGGATCTAAGCAACCAGAATTTTAGGAAGGTTTGCATTTCCATTGGGGAAGAAGTCCCCTGTTGGCTTCAACAAGGCCTGTTGGCCCCTGTTGGCCTCTTTGTAACTAATGAGAGACAAGACTGGAGGAAAGGAGTAATATTTTAATTAGATCAGCTGTCTGAGGTTCAGTTCTCATTGACACTAGATGGTGCAGAAGAGTAGCTTTGCTTTGGATCAGTTGAACTAGAACTTCAGGAAATACCATCCTAAGGTGGAGGGGGGTGTTGCAGGCAGAGCCCCCCATAAAATTTGTCTTTGTCTCAGGACCGATTGTGTTTGCACTTTGAGTACCATGGTCTTCTCTAACATTATTTGAAGCTGAAAGAAGATGAGTACTGCCTATGAGGACTAGCCTAGTACAATTTAGTTTTAGCTAGCTATGCTATAACCAGAAATATGCAACATCTTATTTATTTAGAAAAGCCGAGTAGTGAAGAACAAGAGCATGAGATAATACATTCATCATGGGAAAAATTAAAGAAAGCTTGTGTAGATGATTTTTTGGGTTCACCAAATTTCACTCTTGAGCTGCATACAGGGGAGAAATCCAAGGATGCCTTTAAGGGTTTTTTTCTAACTCATAATGAAAAATTTATATGGCACTCAAGAGATGTCTTTTTCCTCCTGTTCTCATTTCTTCCTTTCCTCTTCATCATCACAGGTGAAATAAAAATGTGAAGGACATGATAGAATCCAGTGCTGAGGTGGATCTTCTTAAGAGTCTTACTCACACTGCTCCTTATTTATAATATCAAATGATAAATTTCCTTCTAAATTCTCCTGGCAGCAGTTCAGTCCCTATCAACAGTCCATTATCTGTCTAAAATCCATGACTGACAATTTCTAGCATTTATTTCATGTACTTATTAGCACATATCCTTCCACACAACAACAGATTGTTTCTTCTGCTTCTTTATATCTAATAATTTTACAGCTTTAATAGAAAAGTCTTTCTGTTTTCAAGAAAAGGCCAATTCTAGGATTAAAACAACATTTGATTTGTTCTTGAGAGGGGAGGCTTATCAAAACATCCAATCTTGGATTTCAGATTTGAATCAAATCTATCGGATAGTCCTTACTGGACTATTGCTTGGGTCTTATGTGGTTATACAATTTTGGGATATACAAAAGATTGTAGTTTGAGCCTGTCTCAACAAAAAAAAGAGACTATGCTTTGCAAGATTAATGGCATATGTTCATATCAACAATGATTCAGAGAAGAACTTTATAAGATCATTTTATTTTTACTTTGCAGATAATGACAAAATTGCAATTTGGAGAACACTATGAGAGTTGTGCAGCTGTGAATTCTACTAGGCTAAGGTTAAAAATGCATGTTTCAGTTTTTTCCTCTAGGTTTCCTGCCAGCTTTAAGACAGGATGTGATTTTGAGAAACAGAGAAATCATTTTCTCCTCAGTCCATACAGACATTATTTAAAACCCTTGAGACAGAATAGTAAGAAACAGAAGTAACCAAAATAAGTCTAAGTGCTAGTTAGCAAACTGCTAAGTCTTCATCTCATAGAATTTATTATGCACCACATTTTCATTACCTTGCTATATTCTGTAATTTGTTCTGTGAGTTGAGCATGTCCAAAGATGGATATAAAAATTCACTGATCATATGACTGGCAGCAAGCATGACTCTCTGAAAGACCTGACACATCAATTGAACCAGTGAAACTTTCTAATTCTGATTATACCGAGCACAATTTGTGTCTTACTGATTATTGACTAAAAATAAGTTAATGCCAGGAGACAATAACTCTGGAGCTCATACTTGGGTCAAATGTTCCTGTTAACTGTGTATGTGTGACTGTACAAATCATATTGTTGCATATTTTCATGCAAGAGCTCATTCTTTGAGAAAATTATATCTTACTCAGAACATGCCATGAAGTTGAGTATAAATGAAGACGTTAGGGTATCAAGAAGGGTGACTACATTTTTCTGTTTGTTTTCAAATAAGCAAAAAATAATTACATTTTGAGCAATTCTTTTGAGTTCTGTAAAAATTCAGCAAGCAATTTTTAGCTAATAATAAAATGAAAAATTCTCAAATGACAATTCTAAACCCATGCCACAAAATACACATTTATGTAAGCAATTAGGTAACTTTAAAGATTTTTCTCTGTCTCTCAGTGTGTATATAATTGTATATTCACTACACACACACACACACACTCACACACACACACTCTAAAATATGCATTCCACTTAGAGAGAAAAGAGAGGAGGACATGGGAGGGCAACTGTTCAGTACAGCTGGGCATACTGAGCTGAGTAATGGTGTGTATTGAGTTTTTAGAGTGCCAGTGGAGAGTGAATGCATTTGGGATAGGAAATATAGTCCTAGTAAACTGAAGAGAAACTGAAATATTTCTTAAGGATTTTGAAAACTTGTTTTATAGACTATTTTGCCTTTCTTTGAATCCAGTTCTGCAGTGTGAAGGGAGAAGAGGCTGAAAAAATATGATAATTGTATGTGGGTATTTTTGTCCATGTAATTCCCATGTGTTGTCTTGAAAAGTGAAGAAGAGCTTTGGGAAGGCAGTATGGAGAGGAAGGGATATGCTAAGCTGTGTACCTGGGCTAAAAAGAAGAAATAAGAGTTGTTAGCAAATGATGTAGCTAGTTGAGGATAGATGGCATTGAATGGAGGTAGTGTCCTGGACATTTTGGTTGTGTTGCCAGAAGGCTTAACTTTGAGAAAGATTGTGTGCTTGAAGTGTTCAATATACACTAGTTCTTATGGGCCTGTCCAGATGTTAAAGTGCTTCAGATAATATTATTGAAAGCCTCAGTCACCAGAGAGCAGAGAGACTACGCATATTCTATAATTCTATACAATTATATGATATCAAAAGTAAAATTAGTATAGGCATTCACATAATAAAATCCACTAATCCAATCATAATCTTGCAACTGCTAAGTTCTGTTACAGTCTGGAAAACAAGATGTATATCCCTTGAGGCTGTTACAGAGGGCAATATTTTAAAATAAATTCCATCACTTTGTATGTTAGAATTCTTAATCATAAGCAACCTTATATTCTAACTGTCACATTTTATCTCAGGAAATTAAAGGAGACGTTTTAAAAAAACAAAGGAAGGAAAGGTCTTTAGCAATTAATTCCATTTTACTTAAGATATAAAATGCAAAATCTCTGCTAATAAATATTATACATGATCAGTTTTTAAGGGTTTCATTACCTTTGTTTATTGTTTAAGACACACTCCTTTATGTCTAGCCCCAAAGAAATTTTGTTTAGTATGGTAGAGTCTGCTAGAAATGGTACTAAACAAATATCACATCCACTATAATATCTTGTCATGGCAGAATTGCTCTGTGTTACATGCTTTCCAATTTAAATTTCCAATGTGAATATGTTGTACACTATTTCTATTGTGAATCTTTTCCACAGCCTAAAATCTTGGATCAGTCACAAAAAGCTTTGCTCATATTTAGCCCTTTCTTGGTGCTGTCTCACTGCTCCCATGTTCATCCAACATTAACATCACCCTTTCCTTCTGCCTGGGCAACTCTTCAGAAGTGGGTTTGGACAGCCCTAGTTGCTGGCCCAGTTCATCACTGACACCACAACAACCAGTGTGAAATCCCATCAAAGCCACAAGTGTGTGACCTGCATAAGGTGTTGGGGAGGGCTCCTATGGGTTTGGTTGCATTTTAAATCTTGAAGTCACATACAGACTCCATGAAGGGCTGTTTCCTCCCCTGGGTCATGCTTATGCTCTGCAAAAGATTGTTTCCTGCTTTCCCAACACTCCCTGCTATGAACTGATCTGATGAAGGACAATAGCCAATATCTGACACTCCTGAGAGTAACCCTTTTGCTCCTTCCCCAACTCAGCCCTACACACCTTAGGCTTTCATTCGTTTTAGGAGGAGCCGGGAAAATAACACTCAATTGCTTCTACCATTGCCTGTAACATTAAGAATATTAATAATAATCAATGGTGTAAGAGATAGTGAAGAGGAAAAATAATACACGCTAGAGATCACCATTATTAAGATTATTATTATTATTATTATTTAGGTATGACTTTTTGGCTTAGGACATTTGATCCCAACATCAATAGCTTCTCTGGGGCAAAAACTTAATGCTTTTGCTTTCTGAACTAGTCACTATTTATAATACTCTTAACTTTTATTACAATCATTTATTTTTTCAACATTTTATGAAGTGTGCTTATTAAATGAAATGGTAAGTCTGGCACTGGCAAGTCTCTTGTGTACTTTTTTTTCATGTTTCCTTTCTTTTGGCAGGTCCATGAAAAAAGAGTAAGTATCTATGGACTGTGCATGCTTTTCCACCCTTTTTCAGGATTTGTCACATCTCTTGGAAGGTCTTATAACTTACAAAACATGAATATATATCCCAGCAATTTGCCAAGTCTTGTCAAATCCTAACATTTTTGTTGGCAGCTATTTGCATCTCTCATCTGAAAGGGAGTAACTTAGATCATTCAGTCACAATACTGTTCTTCGAATACCTTTTGATGGTCAATGTGTTAGTTTTGATATATGGTTTATTTGTGCGTGGAAGGGGCTGCCTACTATATTTCATATCTTCACTCAGTGAATCTTTCCCAAAGTGGACATTCTGCTTCATCAGCTGATTTTCCAGCTTTATATGTCTCCACTTGCTGTTCCAGTTCTCTCTGAAGAAAAATGATCTGAGAAAAAAAGATCTTGAAAATTAAGTAGAGGTAATGCTTCTTACATCTTCCAGATACAGTTCCTTTGTTAGGCACAATTGCAGTAACCGCTACCATACTGTAAATAAGACTATATAATGAGCCGATCGTGTACTTATTTTTTTGGAAGGTGCTTTTTCATCCTGTTTATTTTTAACTCGTGTCTCTCCCCTTACTGCAGCAACCACAAATCTTCAACTCTTGGTATATGGAACAGGAGTAATATAAACCTTTAGGAAGGAGTAAGTTTAAGGACAACATATTGTTCATTATAGCTTGTTCAAACAGCTGTGAGAGAATATTTGGTGGTTTTAAATGCCTAAAGAATAACATAATTCTCATCTTTTGCACTGAAAAGAATTAGTGGTGACAAAACCAAGAGGATATGGGATTTCCTCAAGTAGGAACTGTGAAGACAATATTTATTGGTTTTGGTTACTAGCTCCAATAGAAGTGAGAAATTTTAATAATAAGCAGCACAACAGATGTTAGATTGCTATGTCTAGTCCTGCCATATGCTCTTTGTTATGAGTCATTCTGGATGCCATCCATCCCTGTACCAGTGCTTGCTGGAAGCATCAGTCTGTAGCAGGAAGAGTGAACCGAGGCATATTCACAGGAACAGCTGGGGTGTCTGCCTATCTCTTCAGCTCAGAAGGGGGGAATGCAAGATCAGGGCTGCATTTACATTCACCATCATCTATCCATGACTTAGGCCATGCTGGGTGCTACTTCACTGGTACACAGCAAAGGAGGAATCTGCTTCTGACAGATATTTTTAGTCTTTCCTTGTGACATCTCAGGATAGCAGTGGAGTCTGACCTCCCTCTGAAATGAAGCACTCTTTGCCCTTTAGCACAGCGTTGCTTAAATTCATTTCAATCATGAATGTATTCACCAGCCTCGGTCCATATCATATTTTCAAGGGAAAAATAGGATGGTACATAATCATACTTAATCATACAAGGAACCTGTGGTGAAATTTGTACCCCAGATGGACCCTGTCCTTTTTTTCTTCCTGTTTGAAAGCAAACACTCTGCTTCCTCATGCACTAATGCAGTCTTATATATCAGCAGTGGCAGAGAGGAACACATGCCAGAGGAGCTGCATGAATAGAAAGGACAGGCTACTGCTACCTCTGACAAGAATCACCTCAGGGGATCATGGGAAAAAGGCAGCAAAAACTTTGCTGGAAGACAACCATGAGTTTTAATTATAGTTTGAAGAAAACCTCACCAGCTGTTAAAAACAAGCTATGCACTTTGAAAATGGGAGTTATTTCAGCAATGAATCCCTGCCTGATGATTAGTGCAAACATTAAGCTGCCTCTCCTTCTCTATCTGACTCTCTCTTCTTTCCTTGAGCCTCCTCCCACCCTAAGATAAAACAAGTCTTGTTTTCAGCTGTGGGTATATGTGTCTCTTACAACTCAATGAGAATTAGTAATTGAGATATCCATCTGGTCAGAGTGAGCAAACTGGCAAATCCCAGTGCACCTTTGTCATGCAAGGGCAGAGCTTGCTGGGTACACAGCAGGAGGTGCTCAGCCCCAGTTGTCTCTGGTTCTCTGAGACTCCAGCATTCCTGTGCACAAGAAAAAGGAAGCTGTTGTGCAACGGAGGGAAAATGGGAAGCAATTTACTTTAAAGGATTTCATTATTTACTCCAGAAAACCGGCTAATGAATGTTCTGATCTGCTTTTGAAGGAAAATTTCAAGATATTGCCATGGTAGTTATATTTTTCGTTGTTTAAACTAGCTTACCAAGGACCCAACTGTCTTTATTTCCTTGACGTATGTCTAAACATCAGTGCAAGTGAGTCATATGTAGCTTTTTTTTGGTTTTTTGATGGTAAATCTAATTTTTACTGCCTTGCATCCTACTGCGCTGGTTGCACGTTGCAATTCGATCCCTTGAGGTGCTGAGTGGTTCTCTCAGCACCTACACATCAGCATGGCCTCTGTGCTAAACCTTGCACTGCACTCGACTGGATAAGGCCTCTGGTGTTTATGTACAAGAGTAATACCATCACATCACCGGACTGTTTACATATTTACCTATGGTCAATGTTCTCAGCATGTTTCAGAATGATGCAGAGTACCTGTGCACCTTTAGAAAACAGAAATGGCTCAGTCCAGAAAAATATAAGTAATTAATTTAATAGCATACATATTATAAGCAGGGTGATTATTTTTGTCTTTCTAACAGATTCAGTTGTACCAAATTTTGTATTAGGTTAGGGACAGTTACACTTTAACTGTTCTCCGTGTGTATTAGATTTGAAATGTTTGTTTTGGTATATGATCCAGAGATTTTAACCTCTGCATCCCTCTCACACTATGCTGAAGCCAAACAGTAAAACTCATTCTTTTAAAGCCACAATCTCCTTAGTGTTATTTGCAGCACAGATTTGTAATGGTGAGGCATCAGTCACCTAAATAGTGATCTTTTTTCCACAGACACAGAATAGAGTATGTTTCAATGAGAGGTACATTTGCAAAAAAACTATTTTGGCAGAAAATGTCTGTCTTTTAAAGCAACATTTTTATTCCTTGAATAAACAGCACTTGAAGGCAACGTTTACCAAGGCTAAGACACATTTTTTTTTGAGAAAGACCATATAATAGCAAATACATATGGCTTTATTACTGTAAATTAAACTGCCATTTGGGTGAGTTATCACAAATAGGCAATCCAAAGGTAAAAGCCAATCTGGATTATTATGTAAGTATATATTTACATACCACAATTTCTGTTCTCATTTTGGCAACTGTAAGCTGAACAGTTAATCTGGATTTTTCCCATCCTGGCAATGGGACATGTTCCCCCCTTGTGGCAATATTATATATGGAATTTTACGAGTCTGCTCTGTCTCTTCACTAATGGGCTTCACCTTTTACCTCCAAAAGATGAGGACCTTGATTTTAAATCCAGGGTTTGCAGGTTCAGACCCTGCAACCTAGACAGAGGTGTTCTCATACAGGCTCAAAACCAGTAACAGAAAATCCAAACAAAGAATCATGATTTTATCCCCCTGCATGGTAATACTTCTTTCATCTTTTCTGGATATCAGTATCTCTTTCCAGTTTTTGTGATAACTGGTGAATCAAAATAATTCACAAAGAGAAATGTGCTATTTCCCAGAGACAGTGGTGTATTTAAGTACATTTTTATTGTGGATGAGGTTTTGGTGTGTCATCTTTAAAAATGTGGGCAAAAGGATGAATCTTCAGATCCAAGAAAAACAGCCACAGAAAGAAAAGAATACAAAATTCAGGGTGTTGCAAGTTCACTCTCAGAGCTAAGTTGTGGTCTCTCTGATTTACAATTGCCAAAAATGCATGCCAATTCATTGAGGCTGACCAGGTTTTATTACTTCTGGTTTTGCTATTCTACCTTATTCCTGAGACAAGTGGGAAAATCGTGTCTGAAACCTGTCTTTAAACCCTGAACTTTTAGATTGTACATCTTTAATGAATACTGGACATGTTCCACTACTGTGTGCTGCTGTCTGGACCTTAACTTATTAGGTACTCTTTTGAAATACATTATCATAACCAAGGTTGTGGTGGGTCACATACCTCTGTATACAAAAATTTTTGTCATCCTTATGATAGAGCTGCTGTTTCAGAGAAAATCAACTAATTCAAATCTAGTATTTGAATGCTTTTGACTTTACTTGTTTTGTCTTTTCCTGTCCAAGGTGTGAAAAATGGCAATTTCTATATTTCTGGAAAATTAATTTTCAAGGTTGACTTTGGGCCAGTAACTTGAAGTGCTAACATAGTCCATATGTCTTGACTAGTAAGGACTGACTGAAAAGTACGAAAGTTCTAGTGAAAAGTCATTTTTCCTGCTTCTTTTGGTAAATTGCAGGATTCCATTACACTGACGATAATCGACGGTTATTCACATCTGAGCACTGATCCCCAATGAAACTGGGATGAAGGTTAAACGCGTGGAATTTCTTCTCTATAGGTGTTGCTTTTCATGCTGAGCAAAAGCTCAGTATTTATAATTTGCTTTCCTGCAGTATTTGACCTCTTTCTGCCTCTCACTTAAGATGATAATTTCCACTCAAAATTTTCGTTTTAATCTACCCCTCATTTTAATACACATTGTGTGTTTTCTTAAAATAAATGCTGTCACATGGCTCTTCTATTTCCTTTACTGAGAAAACAGTAATACTCATACGATGACGGAAAAAAAAATAGAGAGGGAGGGAGAAACAGATTAAGGAAACAGAAATCATAACCAAGAAGTTCACACTGATTATTGAAATAGTCAGTGTTCCCTTGGGCTGTAGGGAAGGGAAAGGCGCTTTTACTCTGTCATGGAATATTTTTCTTATGCACAATACCGACTTTTCACCACATATACATGCTCCAGTGAGGGAGGGGAAGAAAAGAAAATGGACTTGGAGGTTTTAAAGTAAGTCTTTTCATTATCTTTTGTAGTGACACTTGCGAGTAACAAAGCCTAGAGAATAATAATGTTATGGTTTTAAAAACTATGATTCTTGATATGCCTGTGTAAAATCATTAAACAAGTACAAGTTTCTAGTACTAATGGTTTCTCCTCATCTGTGAAAATTCTGTAGCTTAAAATGCATGGTGTCAGTGACACTTGTAATGTAAAGTCAATACAACATTTAGTATCATATTATTACTAGTGGGAAATGTTTACGTATTTGTAGAAGTCTTCAGTAAGCTCAAGTCCAGCTTTTGGTAAAGTATTTATAGGCAGAAAAGAGACAGATAAAGACAGTGAATAGCTTCTGTATGGTCAGGAGGGACTTCATGCAAGTATGGAACATTTCCCCAGGCCAGAAACCCAAATTATAATCAGAGAACTGAAATATTTTAAGAAATTCTGCCTATCGGACACTGCTTTTTTCTTTCTGAATGGACTCAAGTTCAAATAAAATTGAAATCAATCTTAAGACTTTCATTTATTTCACTGGATTTTGGATCTTCTGAAGACAAGTTACTGGCAAAAATTCTTTCAGATTTCAGAACATATAAAGAGGTGATGCCATCGCAGCAGCAGCTGTGAAGGGGAGCTGTAGAGAATCAGCAAGACAGAATCAGGCCCAGAGGTGGAGAGGGGAAGGACGTAGCAGCTTTCTTCTCCACAGCAAGGTATTGGATACTGTTTGAAAAATCACCTGTATTTCTGCAACAGACTAAAAACTATGCCATAAAATGCTGTTCAATATTGAGGTATAAGTAGCAGTAAATTACTGAGATCCTTTTCCCAAAAAAATACAAACTCTTTCCCCTACGACTACCTGATGGCTACCTAAATTCGCAATTGTAGCATATTTCTCATCCAAAATTGTTACTAATCTTCCTAATACGAGAAATAACTACTCGCGGGCATGTTTGGCAAATCAGAAAGGAAAGATTTTTGTTTCCATTTTTTTCCATAAATTCTAGAATTCCAGATAAACTGAGTAACAAAATCCCGCTGTCTTTTCTGTAAATATACACTGATTGAGAAATACTATTAAAACTGCTTATTTGAAAAATCACCTAGCAGGGAAAACAGAAAACAAAAATATTTTCATATTGATCTAATTTAAGGTTATATTTTAGCAGTTTTGTACAGAGGTGCCATTGTGAGTAAAATATTTAGCGCTGCTTCTGTCACAATGCTACATTTTAGCTTGAATACTTTTTTTCTCTTACTTACTAAATGAATCTGATTTTTTTTGTGCTGACAATATACAGGACATATTTCTCATGTCCAGCATATACGGAACTTGCTAAATCAGCTCCTGCCATGCCAGCTCATTTTAACAGGGGAGGCTAAGTGATACACCATTACTTATTATTTCTAATGTGTTTCTTTATATGAAACTTGTCATTTTCAGCCATGGTGCTGACTCAGCAGTAGGTTTATTTCCAGAATTACAAAAACAACTTTCAGAGTAGCAAGGGACCCATGATTCACTGGTAGAGAACAGTGAAAGAGAAAGATTTCTTTCCTATCTTTTAATATTAAAAAATAAACTAGTAAGAGTTCATAGAATAGTTCTGGAGAACTCTGGGACATAAAAATGTGGCAGTAGATCTCATATTTCAGAGACTGACTGAACAAAAGCAAATTTCATTTGGGTTACATCTTAAATATATAACTTGCATTGTTTTACACATTTAACCAATGCTGCAAAGCAAGATTTAGAGGGATCACTTTTTATTTGCTTATACCTACTTCGTATATGTCAGAATCAATCACTTTTTTAGACAGATGTTTTCTTACTCATATGCCACAGAAAACTGACATTTTATGTATATAAACTTTCTTTTGGTTCACGAAATTTAGTGACTGCTTTTTCCCATCCCCAAGTTTTTGGGAATATTCATGTGCTAAGTACAGAAATCAGAGATTTAGGAGGGACGGTTAAAAAAATAGAATACTGTTTAATTCAAAAGAAACCTTTTTACTTAGGATATTTTTTCTGAGTTTTTTCCTTCCTTTTCTGAAAATGAAATACCTTCCTTTTCCTCATAATTGACAATATTTTAATAAAGGGTGGACGAATACATGCTACTCCTCAGCTAATAAATCACCACAATAGTTTTGCTAAGGCAGTTATATATTGATAAGATTTTGTGCAGACTTGAACAAGTATGTGCTCATACAGATTCTTTGTATAAAAGCCTCAAATTTGGGAGCTGCCATAAGAAAGGACTTTGTGTTTTCTACTGTCATAATTCTCATCAAAGAGTAATCACAACACCTATTCAGGGTACCTGAAACCAAAGAAAAAAAAGCTGTAAAGAAAGCCTCTCTCATAAAGGCAGTAAAATCCTGTGGAACAGCATCTCCACCTGCAACTTTTCATAGCCAGACACAAACTGCTATTCTGAGCCAGGGGTAGGTCAGAGAAGACTTCTTTTGCTAACTCTTCTAGATATCAGCAACATCTCTCACCAATTATTCCCAAACTGCACTAATGAATTAGCTCCTCTTTACTCTATGTCCATTTTAATGTTGTTGGAGCACTATGTTGTCTGTGGCATGGCACACTGAGGACACACACTGTCCTCGGGCTAGAATTAGAGTGAGGGGTTCACACTTCACAGCTTCAGCCAGTCCTCTCAAATCATGCACCGTTCATGCCTGTGAAGTCCAAGGGAAGTGTCGGTTCTCAGGGCCGCCCTGTTCAGGTTGGGCATGCAGCTCCTTAGCAACTCGGAACATTAACAAGAAAAGTACAATCCTTGCAATGCTCTACTTCAGCTCTCTCACTGCTTGGAAGATGCAACTGGAGACAGAGGAAGATGGTGCTAGAGGAGAGAAAACCCACAGATGAAAATGGAGCTCCTCGACACCCTCTTATTTGCCATCACTTCTACATGATTCCCCACAGCTTGTTCTGTGCTTGTGCCCTGAGTGTTCCTGAACATTCAAATAGGGCTTGCACAAAATTTGTTTAACATTTACAGTGAGAACCCTTCCTTCCTAGCAGATATGGACTTACTAACAGGAAGCAAAATGTTTGATATTTTTACTTTTCTTTTGTTAGATACAAAATTTTAGATTTCAGAAGAGATAAAGAGCACAATTCTTCAGGTTCAAGCACCTTCTATATCTGTGCTACTGCCCCTTGTTGCCTCTGTGCTCCCTGTTCTCTAGGGACTCCTGAAAAATACCATCCCATTTGAAGGTCATGTGTCCTATATTGAAACGGTTTGAAGCAATTTGACCAACCTACCCTCTTTTCTTAGATTACTTTTACCAGGGTTTTGTTATGGCTTTCCATAGTACCACTCAGTTGGAATATTTACAGATTTAGTAGCTCAGGCCCTTGGAGTCAGAAAAGACATTTAGACTTCTATGGACCTGTTCACATCCAGAACAAAATACAGTACCCAATCTGGACTTGGACACAGGCTCAACATAATTCAGACTTTTCTCATCCTCAAATTTGCTTCTAATCCTGCAGGAAAAAAAAAGAAAAGAAAAAAAAAGGAAAAAAAAATGAGCAAGTGTAATATATCTTGAATATTAAGAAGTTGTGAGAACAAAGGAGGGGATGTGTCTTCACAGATATTTTCTGTAGTGTGTTTCTGCATTCTGTGCTCAAAGTAGCAGACCATCATTGGTGTGAAGGTTTTATTCTTCATTCATATTAATAGATTAGAAAACTCAGAACAATCTGATATTTACATGGGACAAGGTAAAAATGATGGAGTAATTAAGCATTGATCTATAATTCGAGCAAACATTTCAAATCACATTCCTTAATTGGAACTTGGCCTCATGTTAATTGACTTAAGGTAAGTGAACAAATTGAGAAACACATGTTGCTGATACACAGAAGAAAATGGAGTTGCAGGTGGACAGAATGCAGTAGATTAAGAAATTTCTAACAACTAACTGATTGCTTTTATTGTCTGGACATACGGAGAAGATGGCCATCACACTATCCGCCCTTCTCTATGGCTATTTGTGTCACATACAGATTACTCAGTGCTATTGTACACTGCCCATGTCAAGGATAGTGATAGCATAGACATTATCTAATTCATATGACTAATTTGAATTGATAATCAGTGCTATTGGAGTTTTTTTAAAAGGGCAGCGTCAATGTCTCCTCCTCACCACTGCAAAGTAAGGATTCAATTTTGGTTTTCCACAAGCATATTATGTGATGTAGGCGAAAGATTTAATCCTGACATAGTTTTATTTGTACAAATATGCTTTCCTGTTCCATTTTTTTGTTTTATTTATTGAGATTACAAGATTTTAGTGACAGGACAGTGTTTCACCGTGCATATACATAAAGGAATGTATTCAGAATTGCAACAGATACTACTATAATCTGAATGAAAATATGTCACTGTGCCCATTCCTTGCATGTTTATCAGCTGCATGCTTTGCACACAGAATGTTTTATATTATACATTTGCACAGTATTTTTCTCCATCACTTTCCAGTTTTGACAGTCAATTGTTTATACACAGTATAATAATAGAGATTCAGAAAGAAAACAGTTAGATGTTCACTGTTCTCCCAGGATATTGTATTCATTTTCTAATAAGTGCCTCTAGTGCACTGGGATCTCTAATCAATGTAAATATTGTTTAAGATGAACATTGCAGTGGGCATACCGTGGAGCCAGACCACCAGCAGAGCATTAAACAAGGACAGATGTGAATGCCAGGATAAAAATGAAGACATTCCTGAAGTGTAAGTAAGTTACTTACAATATATCTGTTTATAGGAAATGGTCATGAAAAGGGGAAAAAAAAAAAGAAACTTACAACCAAAAAAAAAAGTCTTCTGGAAAACGAGAATGCTAAATAATTATATTGAGATGCTGCTGTTATATGTTTGCTAAAATAGCTAACTGAACGTGTGTGATTATTTGAATAGTTAAGACCTTATAAACTTAATCTTGTAGAATGTTGTTAATGACTTTGCAAAGCTTTAATTGCTTTGGTGTTTATCTGCACATGAGCAAAAATGTGTGCTTTTATTTTATACACATTTTTTCTCAGAGGTAGTATATTTTATAAGATTGAAGGATCTAATTAGGATAACAGACAAATATACTTATGCTTCCTCACAAGTTATTCAAGGAGAAACAATGAGAGAGATAAACCTCTTCTAGTTCTAATAATTTATAAAGATCAACTTCTTACTTAGTGGAGTTTTGTTAATTAATTCACCAGCTGCCAATTCCTTGAGCAACCATGCAGCAGGTTTCTTACTGATATTTAAAAACCGGTTTGCTCCTTGCTGGTTTTGTAGTCAAGCTGCTTTCTGCCTTGCCCTGATCTAGAGATTATTGTTGATATTTGCAGAGGATTTGGAGTTCCCATCACATTGACTGTTCATGATACTCGTACACATATTGCCTGGCTGCTCTGGAGCTGGCAATGGCACAGGCTGACCCATGGGACAAGAATCCCTGCTGGGGTAGGTAGATAAGTTGTGTATCCTTTCTGGGGTAGGTAAGCAGCGTTGGGGACCCCCTCTGGAGGAGAGCAGGGTCAGGTAAGGAAGTACCCCAGGGGATCTGGGGAGTGGGGCATGTCAAGCGATGGAGAGGTTTGGAAATTGAACTGCCGTTATTTCTCAGGAATGCCAGGAAGGACACAGCCCTCTCCATTTACTATGGAGACTGGAATCTTGGAGATTCTCATGTGACTGAGATGTATTTTCAGAATGCTCAGCCCTCAACAACACCCAGACCTGGACGATCTCAGCTACTAACTAGCCACTGAGAGCTGAAATATCTTCTAGATGATTGTCTCCTAAATGCCCTTGGCCCAAAAGCTGTAGTTTTGATCTATGTACTTCTGAATATGACAGATAAATTTAAAGCAAACCACAATGTTTGATAGCTGGATGAATATCATGTTGATATTACTGCACAGTTTCTGGTACGAGTCTGGTTTATCTTCAATATTGATTTCTCAAATAATGATGTCACAGAACCTGTTGGAACTAGCATATTGGATTACTGTCTACATATTGGATTCAACAATGATTTAGAACTGAGTTGATTAAACAGTATGGTTTGGAATAGGTCAGCAGACTTTATTGTTCATTGTTTTCTATTTTGTAGTAAAATCAACTATGAGAGTAGTCTTCTAAAATGTGATTAGCACAAACACTGTTGTTGTTTGACATAGTGTATCAGACATAATGATTTCCATCCTAGATCTACATCTTTGCTTTTTTTACATTCCTGATTGCATAATTGAAAACAGCAGCTTTGTCTTTCTTCTACCTTTGGTGGAAGTCATTCAGTAAATAGTACTGATTCCACTATAGGTTAGAAACAGTCTGATGTAAAAGGCACTAGCTCTTGCCCAGTGCAAGAATATTCTGTACTGAACTAAGGCATGACATTTACATTTAAGAAAACTATTGAAGGTCTGTGGAGTGTGTGTCAATATTGAAAGCACCACTTAGGCTGCAGAAAAATCACTTAGTGCATAAGTTATCCTGTATTTTCTGTCACCCTGCTGAGTGGTTATTCATGACAAGTATAGGGTTTAATATTGCACTAAAAGGAAAAATATGCTTACTGCTTTCAGAATTTATTTTTCATTTGCCCAAAGCCTACTCCTGCTAACATGGGTTGTTTTGCCAAATATGGGGTAAGCAGGACTGAACCCTAAATATGACTGTTAGAAAAATAGATCCTTTTTCTAAAAAATGCATGCTTAGGTCGACCATATGCATGTGAATATTTCCATGACTACAGAGCATATTGATTGATCCCTGTGGGACTGCTCTAGTGTATAAATGCTTGAAGGATCAAGTTCTAATTTTGCTCAATATCAGAGCTAATTGCTGCAGATTCTATTGACAAAATCTGGAGGTTGTCTCCTACTTGAGGTAGCTATGGATGTTCCATGAATTTTTTTCATGAGGTGATCTATTACACATTCACTTTTTTAAAACAGTCCAAATATGGTTGGTAACTATTTATACAATGAAACTTAACAACTATGAAATATGTGTTATGGTGCCAGTTTGAAACATATTCCTAATAGCTACTTTTAAGTATGATGGACCACCAGGAAACTGTCCTCAGAATAATACTATGCCTTTTTGTACATTCTCTGCATGTCTTTTTACTTAATAGACTATTTAATAATATTGTAGTTTAAACTGAACAACAGAGATTAATTATTTGATGTAAGAATAATTCAAGGTAAAAATTAAATGTGTATAACATTTCAGTTGGTGATATACTATGGAAAGCTCTCAAACATGTAAAGAAGAGGTTAAGAACTGTTTTAGAAAATCAATGCACACAGAAAAAACGTGAAGGGTGTGTGTTGTGTAGTATATCACCAGGCAAGTTATTTTCATTTCATGGGAAAGGTACTATAGAGACCACACACAAAAACAAAAATAAAAACCCAACTAAGAGAAAAACAAAACCCCAAAACTGTTATTTCAAGGAACTCGTCAGAGCTAAAAGACAGGTTAAAAAGTTACCAATCACAAAATAAGGAATGGTGTGGGAGGAAGATACATTTTAATTATTTTTTTCTGAGTTATTCTCATATGTGAAAGTTTCTGTGTTGCAGGCACGGCATGAAACAGCAACATCATATTTTTCCTTAACACTCTTGATTTACTCGGCTCATAAAATGTAAGACCAGAAGCTATCCTTAATATGGACTCATTCTACAACAAACACATGTAGGCTGTGTTTTGTCTTAGTGTTAATGCAAGAGAACCTCACTCAGTCTATTTGTAAAACAGTAGAAATGTTGCCTGCAAAAGGGAAAAATAATTATGTGAGAGTCAGCAACATCAGTTCCTAGTTAACAACTCTCAGCCTGCATTTATTGTTTCAGTGTGATCCCTTGAAAACACATTCACTAGGAAGAAATGAGGAACCAGAGAAAGCCCATTACAGAAGGATCACTGTGCAGGTGAGGGGACAGTTCCAGCTTTTGCAGAAGTGCCATTTCTGTTATTTTCAGCATCAGCTGAAGCTTAAATTCTTCCCCATGATCAACAGCTCTGGCTCAGAGGGTGTCAGCAGTGCTGGCACAGCTCTGCTTCCTCAGTCTCTCCCATCTGATATACACCTGTCCAGCAGCTGTTGCTCCTGCCCTTCACCTGCCCTGGGCTCCCTCACCTAGCAGTGCCCAAAGACATTCCCTGCCACACATGGGCACCCTGAAAAACAGCCAAGCACAATCTCTTTCTCAGGAAATCAAGAGCAAAAGGCCATTGAGCACCACAGGGATTGAAATGGCCCTTAATGTGGCTTTTGGCTTTGCAGCCGCTTCCAGTAGGCAGCATGGGTCCTCAGGCAGCAGAAGCCAGCTGATACATTAAACTATGCTAAAGTAGTGTTTAGAGAAATAGTAATTACTAACATCCTCTCTCAGTCAAGCCAACACTAACCAGGCCTGCTGGTAGGTGTGTGTATATACACACACACTCAATAGATAAATAGATACGTGTATATACCCCAGGAAAAATATCTCTTAGTAAGGTGATGAGGTCTTACTTTAAATCAAGTACTTGACATGAATAAAAACAAAGTGTTTGGCCATACAATCTCACACATTGACTGGCTATGAGGCAAGTCAGTATTAAGCAAGCCTTAATTTTCTGCACGTTATTTTATTCTGTATCACAAGTATTCTTTGCAGCTTTCCAATAATTTCCAAACAGATCCTTAAAAATGTAAGCTTATTATATTGCTTGCCTGAAATTAATATAATCAAAGGAAATACAGTGGAAGTTTGGCAGGAATTGTGTGCATTTCTGTCCTGTGGTTTTAAAATGACCCAAAATGCTAACAATTTTACTTAAAGACTAACTATCATTACTTCCTCCCTTCTCATAAGGGATTTTACTATGCAAACTGTTTTGTCTGTTTTTTTTTTTAAAGAATTAGAAGTGGGAGGTCAAAATATCCAAGTGACTTGGGAGATTACCAAACTGATTAGGGTGTCAAAGTACCTTTTGCAAAGAGGCAAAGGCTCATTAACTCTTCAGATGTTTTGAAAATTTTGTCTAATGCTCTTACCCAACAAGTTTCCCGATGATTTTTGAAAAACTAAATCAAATCATCAGCAAATAATTCACCATCTTTTAGTAGTAAACAAATGTTAATTTATAATAAATGTGCATAACAAAATAGAGTTTGATGGTTCGATTAAGTAGATGGATAGTAATTAGGAAAAAAAAATATTACTAGGCCATCTTATTGCCTACAGTTATTTGTTGTTATTCTTACTAGCAGAAAAAAACAAGTATTGACAGTTAACACAAACCACACACAAACAGAAGTGTTAATAGCTACCTCAGACATACCATCAATAAAATTATGTATCTGGCAGCATTAGTTAGAATATTGATTTCTGTAGAGGAAAAACAGTAAATTATTTTACAGAGACAGAATTAATTTAAAAACACATATAACTCAAAATATCTTGGCTTAGCTCTTACTCAATATTCAGTCCTGAAAGATGCTGAACAGACAATCTCCATTTCAACAAAATACTTAAATACAGATTTAACTCCTGTCCTAACAATGCTACTGAAACCACACATTTACTAATGTCAGAGAGAAACTTCAGTTACACATTAAAAGCAAGAAACTCAGTGTTCAGAACAGTTTACTCAAAGAAGAGTAAGAACCCTGCTTCATGATTAGCATCTGTGTTAATCTGGTCAAAAAGAACTGCAGAGCAATATTGTCCTCCTGCCTTTCTTTGGATGTTTCTTTGTGTTTCTAGTGACAGTTTTAGGGCCTATTCCTGCAAATGTTTTTCTACATGAGTAATTCAACTTTTCTGATCAATAATATTGAATTCACTAGTACTAGATTCAAAAGCAAAGTTACTTATCTGGGCAAATGCATGCAAGACAAGGCTGTTAGGCAGCTCCCCATGACAGTACAGAAGAGAAAAATATGCTTGTGGGACTAAGGCCTGGAGGATTGGGCCCATAGCCAGTGACATAATTTTTTTTTTTAATAACAAGGGAAACCCACGCATGAGAGAAACCATATGGAAAACTGAGTTAAGGTGAGGAGGTTTTAAGTAATGCTTATTTATCATTTTGAAAGAAAAAAAAACCCAAAACCTATTCCTGCCTATTGCATTTTATACTTTAAATGTAGAGACTGATTCTTTGGCCAAAATTCCTCTCCTTGTCATGGGGAAAGTTATCTACTAAGACTGCTGCAGGATCAGGCCCTGAAAAGTCATTACAAGCTTATTGGCAAAGCTTGCTCACTTCCACCTCACTCTTATTCTCTGTTTTTCCTATCCCTGCACAGGAAGAAAATGAAAAGTTAAGCTAAAATACATTAACTAATATCGGTTTATTAATTTGAGAATTCAACTTATCCTTTTTGCTGTTCATCTGAAATTAATTAAGTGTGTAGAATTACAAGGTGGGTGTACCACAGGCAGCAGTCCAGGCTCAAGTTAATCAAAAGACCACATGTCGAATGCGTATAATTTAGTTAAGGTTAATCCAGTGAAGATGATCCCTCGCTGGTCCTAATTACTCTAGGTGATAGATTGTGGAATGAGAAAATAGGAAGGAAGGGAAATTTTGTCCTGCTGGTCTACCAGGATTTTCTAATTACATTTAGTAGGCTATGCATGGGAGCAAATAGTTTCAATTTAAAGAGAAGACCACACTCCAAGGGTGCATGTCTGAAATGAATGTAAGGAACTTTGAACTACTACAGTTAGGAATCATGCCTTACAAAGAGTAAAATTTAAGCCTCATTGTGCTTTTACAAGCTTTCATGGTATGAAGAGTACTGCATCTCACCGAGTGCTTCAGGCTTAATGTAAATATTATGTTGGAATTGGAATTGTGGTGCTCTTGAGTAAAGGTAATGACAGGTTAAAACAGGACCTGGTGTGTTACATCATTATGTTCATGCAACGACCAGGAAGCAGTAGGACACAGATAATTTTCCATAAAAATATACCAGTGTTGTATTAGTTAAATACTCTTAATTTAATCTTTTTTTATTATGTCAATCCCAAAGAAAATAAAGATGTTTCTAGGACCCTTAGATTTCATGTTCTGTGTGCATTACCTCATTAAGCTACTTTTTTATCTATGCCTGTCCTTTGTTTCAGCTTTTAGCTTATGAAAAGCTTTCATTTTCTCCAGGCATATCCATAGTAAAGTTGTCAAATAATTTGCCCTATTTTTCAGGTCGGTGATATATTTCTGCTCAAGTGGAGGTATCTGTTTCTGATTTATTAACGTTTGATCCCCTGGTTTCCTGCCATTGATCAAGACTAATACTCAGCTCAGCTGATGAGTTTTATATGAAACCTGATATGGCAGGAAGAGAGAAAAGTTAGTACCATTTTTAATATTTTTCTATTTCAAGTTTTCCAGCGCCATGACATGTGCACAAAACACCTAACAATATTGGGCAGTATTTACTTTTACCATACTTCCCTGGGATAAAAATTTTTGGAAGTAAAACAAGTATTTATCAATAGAACAGATGTTTGCTCGGTGTCATTCACATCCTGTAAACTGTATATACATTTACACCCTACCGCCAAAACATGGTTTCACCCTACTACTGACCGTCTGTCTGCCATTCAATCTCTAGTTAAGTCACGGTCAATAAGGTCAACTCTTTGGCAACATCTGTATTTGATCAGTTCACACAAAATAGGAGCCTTCCTAATGCCTGACTACCCTGAAGTATTTTAAGAGGCGGCATATTACAATAGCTGATTCACCGCTGCTGCCGACTCTACACTTGGAAGATTTTGCCTCCTCTGAGAATCTGAAATGTGAAGATTAAAATCCTTTCTAGCAAAATAAATCTCTGAAATGAGCAAGTTTAGCAGTGGCATAGTTTCTAGACTGACGAGAAGCATTTAGCAGTTTCTCCACCAAGTCTCTGGTCCCTTGGTGTAGGGATTTGGGTTTGTGATATTTTATATTTTAGCTCTCTTCCGCACATGGATTATGTTTAAATCCTGTTTAGATTGTTACAAAGATGAGAAATAAAGTCAGAGTAAAAAACTATCTGCAATTTAACTTCAAAAAAACAACACTGAGGATTATTGCAGCCAATTGTTTCTTACTGGTATTTCCACACTCTGCACAGGCAATACATTCAGCAAGTCACTTTCCTCCAGATGGGTGAACGTAAATTTTTCCCTCAAAGTAAGCAAAATATTCTGGGTGGAATCCTGGCCCCACTAAAGTTGGTAGAAAATACACTGGCAAAACTCAGAAAGACAGGATTTAGCCTGACGTTACCACTGCATTATTTCAACATTGGGAGCTATCTTAAAGCGCAAAGTTAGAGATTCGATTCTAAGTGCAGTCAGATTGGTGCCACTTTATTGATGTTCCTGGGTTTAGAGCAAATCAGAATAAAACCCAGCATCTGTGAATGGGATCGTGGGATCTCTTTTTTTTTTGATGTTTGCCTTAGGAACTAAGCATTTAACTCTTGGGAAATCCAGGTAATCAAAACCAGTGGCCTCTGATGCCCCTATGTTTTGGCATGGTGAGTTTTGAAGCTGACTACAGATGATCATACACGGATAAATAATGCCACCAATGCTCCATTTATGCCAGTAGCCTTCCTGGTTTTGTTCAACACTGAGAAAAGCCTGAACCTTGAAATTGTTTCTCTCTTCCAGGTGTTGGCAAAATTTGGGATTTATCTAATGAAAGGATGTTTTTTTGAAAGGTTTTTATGATAGAGGTTTTGTTCACAAAATATGCTGCTGAGAAATGAATGTTTTTGTTTGTTCTCTTCAAAAATAATCCTTTTTTGTTTACTTTCTGTCATACTGAATATTCCATGGAAACATTTGACTGAAAAATATAGCAAGATGCAATTCAACCAATTCAAATTAAAGAGATTGGGAAGAGTTGGGATAAAATTTGAAAGCACCTTGAAGCAGTGAAATAAATACATTATCTGAATATGGTTTCTGTGTAATTTTAGTTCTCACAACAGCCCTGGAAACCTCAGAGGAAGCTTGCCCTGGGTGCACATGCTCGATGCACAAGGGGACTGTTCACAACTAACAAATTCAAAACCATGCTAAATATTGGGGATGATGAAATGGCTGATGTGAGCTGCTGGCACACAGGATACATTGCAGAAAATGTAGCTGAGGTCTTATTCCTCCCTTTAGTACTATTTGTACATTTATAACAGTAGTAGAATTTTCTAATACATAATACAGTGTATTAAAAATACCTTAGGTATCCCTACTTTATTTTTTTGTTCTGTAAAGCTGCCTTAATAGTTCTGTTTTAAGAATGCAATATAAAATCTGTTTTGAATTTCGTTATTAGAAGTAACCAGGAAATCACTCTGCCATGCCCATGAGTTTCAGTAGCAAAACATTTTGATCCTTTAAAAGACCAGAGAGATGTAGCTTGAGATCCTCTTCCAACTGGTCAGAAAAAAACCCCAAATATTTCAGGATTGTCCTGTCAAAGTAAAGACAGCATGATTTTCTTGACTTGGATAATGGACTGTTACTGGAATGTAAATATTAAATGAAATCAGAATTGTAATAAAAACTGCGAGACAAAGCTTAATGATAAATTAGCTGCAGTCACGGCACATGCTATCAAAGCCAACAGCAAACTAGACTTTTACTTCACTAAAACCTGTGTCCAGTCCTAGTCAGGTTCAGCCTGTTGTCTGCAACTGACTGCTGCATCAGCCCCTGGGTCTCAGGGGACATCACCTCTGAGTTGGAATGTGTGGAAACCAGATGACTCATCACACAAGAGATTTCCTTTACAAAATACCCAAAAAAAAAAAAAAAAAGAAAACCAGTAGTCTGAGAAAATAAGTCAATTTTCAGCGTATAAAATTCACCGAACTATTGACAAATTGTCTTCTGAGATCCTTCTGCAAATACTTTCATATTGGCCCAACTGATTGTTTAAAACTCAGCTTGAAAAGCAAGAAATGCTAAAGAGATACTAATGGAGGCTGAGAAATAGACTGTCAGTATGTGTCACATAGAGGATATTTCTTGGGTTTTCTTGGACATTTTCAATAATGTACAGAGACAGAGAGAAAGGATGCTGGACAATTTTAATAACAAAGGAAGAAGTCACAGATAGTACTACAGACTTATTTTCAGAGTCCTCAGCCCCATAAATCTGAAGGAGCTAGAAGCATCAACGAAAACAGAGGTAATAAAAGTGGAAGTAGAGTGATTAAAACTATAGAGCTGGAAAATAATGGTGACATTCATGGGAAAATGTAACCCAGTACACTCAGGGAGATGTAATTTGAAACAATGACATTCAAAGGGAGGGAGAATCCTAGAAAGCAGCAAGGCTGACAGAGACCTCAGGGTCAAATTAAACATGAATTTGCAATACGATCTAACAGCATGACTAGCCAGTTTAGCTGTGCTGTACAGAGAAAGGCATATCTGAGAATGTGAAGTTCATCCTACTTCTCGACGTGTCTCTAACCATAGCAGGAGCTGAGTCTCTGGTCACCAGGAAGGAATTGAAAACCAGGAAGAGCTAAAGAAGGAGGAGAGAGAGGATTGACATAGAGTGACTATGGGCAGAAATGCAATAAAAACACCCACTCAGCACTTTCATAAGGCTTCAGGCACTGAGTAAGTACCTTTGCATTGGATCTGAAATGTTTGGAGGTGACTGCATTGTGCCTTCTCCCTGTGCTCAGAACATCCCTGATGTGAGCTGCAAGGCACCTCACTGCTTGAGACTTAGAAAGTCAGCAGATTTGGGTCTCGGAACTGTCAGCCAGCCACTCATACTGGCTAGGAGCCCACAGACCCCCATACTATGGGAAACCTTGGCAGCGACCTGCAGAAGCTGACCCTGACAAAGCAAATGTGCAACTTACAGCTTGGTGGTGTTTACAGACAGGTGGGTGCAGGTGCTGCTGCTGTCCTTACAGAGGATGTCCTCCCAGTCAGAGCAGTCACCAAGAAGAAGTAGGCCACGTGCTGCCTGGTCAAATGGAGACAAGATCTTTACCACTCAGGACTATCAGGCTGGGCTGAGGGCATGAGCACCCTACACATCCATTCTGCACTGGCATTGTCCATGCAGAGGCATCAGGAGCTGGTAGCAGCAAGGATCCATGTGAACAGTAGGACTGAGGATGAGCCCGGGCACTGGGGAGGCATCTCAGCTCCTGGCCCCCAAGAAATGGCTGAAATGCATTTGACATTGACAATGGCAATGAAGAACAGAGGCTGAGGGGAGACCTAATCTACAACTGCCTGAAAAGAGGTTGTAGAGAGATGAGTGCTGGCCTCTTCTCCCAGGTGACAGGTGATAGGACAAGAGGGAATGGCCTCAAGCTGTGCATGGGGAGTTTCAGACTGGATATCAGAAAAAAAATTTTCACAGAGCCATTGGGCACTGGAACAGGCTGCCCAGGGAGGTGGTTGAGACACTACCCCTGGAGGTGTTTAAAAGATGGGTAGACGAGGTGCTCAGTGACATGGTTTAGTGGCAGATAGGAATGGTTGGATTGGATGATCCAAGAGGTCTTTTCCAGCCCAGTGATTCTATGATTCTATGATTTGATTAGCCATTATGGTCATGGGCAGTAGAAACTAATATTCAAGACTGCTCCCTTCCATACTCCCCCAATAATGGTTCCATGAATAAATGGGGGAATAAAGGTTTAAATTCTTGAATGAGTATGCAGACCAGTAGTTGTTGGGACAACTGCATCTAAAATGGCTCATCAGTTTGCAGCTGTTGATAGGCATTTGGAGTCTGGTTGAGTGACTCTGGCGAAAGGCAGACACACCAGGAAAGTGTGCCTGGAAAACTATCACCTTCACACCCTGTGTGTTTTCAGTCATTGCTTTGCTCTCCTAGAGGAACTTAGAGAAAAACTCTGTCTGCAATTGCCCTTCCTAGATACCTGCAGTAGTAGCAGTGACGTAATCCATTGTCACATCACCTTCCTGAAGACAGGATGCCGCAGCCAGGAAGAAAGACAGCACAGGTTTTCTTTGGAGACACAAAGCTGTCTGGAAGGCTCAGAAGGGCAGCAGGGCACTGTTGCAAAGGCCAGGATATGGTTCTTAGCATCCTGCATGGGGAAAAAAGCAGTTTTCAAACATATTGGGGGGAGGTTATGCTACCAGAAGTTTTTAAATGTGTTTTTCAAAATCATTTTTTCAAGGAACCTAAAGTAGAATAAAGATGCTTATTATTTTTAATATGATTTTGCCTTTTGCTTTCTGATGTCTTTTTCTCTATCAGTAGCACACATTTGGCTATTGTGCAGAAAAAAAACTCGACTTGGAATTCTATTTGCTAACTAAAGCTCATGTATGAAATTGCAAATGACAGTTTACAAGGTCAAAAATCCTTTTCTTCTATATGACTACACAGCTCTGAAATGTAAGTTAGACATGTACAATATAAAATTCTATTACTGTGTACTAAGAATTTTCCATACTGATGAGTTGATGATGTTTGCATGTATGGAAGCAAAAATAATATCCATAGAAAACATTGAGGTTAATAGAATTGAAAGAGTCTACATATTTTAGATCATTGAGGTCTGTTGAGAGGAATTATTGTGGGTTAACTTTCATTTTATTGCTGTTATTAAGAAAAAGTTATCTATTCAAAGCCAAGCTGCAACATGAACAAATTTTTTAAGTGTAGTCAAGTTATTAAGATGAAGGAATATTTTGTCCAGCAGATAGCCAGTTATCTGTTAGCACAAACTGAAAGAAGTCAGAAAAATCTCTTCCTTGCCTTGCCTTCTCCTCCCTCCCCTTCCCTTCCCAAATGTATTTTGTGCCAGTTCCTCCCTCTAGCAAAATACGTTCATGTACAACCCTGGGTGTGACCAACAGTATAATTTGGCAAAAGCTTTGTAAATTACAGCTATTTCTCCACTTACTCTATCTTTCTCTAAGATGAAGAAAAAGTTAATTAAGTGATTGTGCATTGAATTCAATGTTTTGAATGCCGTTTTTATTCCAGGGGCAGATAATTTTTATCTAGAGAATATAATAGCTGGGAGATGTGAGATGAATAGCCAGCTATTATCAGTTTCTACACAAGTGGTATATCGTATGATTCTCTGACAAATTTAATTAGTATAATTCACCAGAAGACTAATTAAAAACCCAAAATAGTTTGCACTAGGTCCACCAGTTTTAATCTCTACCTTAAAGATCAAATTTCATTCTGTCAAGCAACAGTATTTAACTAAATTAAATGAAATCCCACTGTATTACTGCTGAACTGAATAAACCTTAGCCCAGTTTATTTTTCTGAGTGCAAACAGAGTCCTAACGCAGCTCTGAAATCCCCGTTCTGGAAAGCAATGCCCCAAAACTCTGCAAATAATATTTTGCACTGAGTTTGAGCAGCTGAAGGACAATGGAGAAGCAGAAAGGCATGAAAGGACTGCACACACCTAGTTCTTCTCTTGAGTGCAGGCACTTGTTGCTCCTCAGAAATGATGCAAGACATAAATGAGTATTGCTTCAAGAAATGGTGTTACTATTAAGCTGTCTTTTTGGCTCAGTTCCCTGTGCATGCAGGTCTGCAGTTATGGCTCTTGCCATGTGCCATGAGCAGTGTGGGTCAGCACCGGGGTGTCTGCTTCTTTTGTGGGCTTTGCAGGTTTGGACTGGCTGGAATTAATTCTCTGTGCTCTGCATTTTGAGAGTTTCTGGGCAGAAGGTGTCCTATGAGCAAAGGAGGCACATCACTGGATGAGAACCAAACCCTTTTCTCTGCCTAGATCTACTGATTCGCTTTTCCTAGAGCTAGGCTTTGGGAGCAGGGACCCACCTGCAGTTGCTAGGTAGGCCTGTTGCTGCCCACCCTGGAGGTGGTGGGGACAGTCAGGGCGGGCTACTGCCACTCACTTGGCATCAGAGAAACAGGACAGAGCCTGAGCACAGCCCTGTCAAGTTTCCAGCAGTTTATGTGAGGAACAGAGCAGGTTGTTCCTGCTGCAGAAGATCCACAGAGGGAAGGTGGCTCATGAGGTAAAAATTCAATGAACTCATACCAGGTTTCTGAATCTAGTTAATTTTAGCTACTATCTTAACTGCTGAGTCTCTTGTTAATTCTCGTGGTATTCCCAATGCCATCTTCTGCAAATTACCCTGTGTGAACTTCTCTGCCTGTGCCCTTTTGACTTTAATGAGATGGTGCACAGGGAAAAAAGTCACAATTCACAGAGCAGTTGCAAGCTGGGACATAAGGGATAGATCACAAGTGTCCTTTTTTTTTCCTTCTTTTGTTGCAGGGAAGGTGGGAGACTGACACTCTGGAGGCCATGTAATGTACTGAATGCAATGTATCATTGTGTACCAAAGGAGTGGGAAAAAAAAGTAACTTCTCTCTAATCTCAGACAGAAGCATAACATTAATTAAAGACAGCATCTTTCTAATTTGTTTTCACCCTTAATAAAAAGGGAATAGTGCTTTCACTGTATCGTTGGTGATATAAAGATTAGTTCCTTAATACTTGCACAGAGCTTTTGCAAATGAGGCAGAGAGCCTCATTTAGAAAGTTTTCAAGATACTAGAGTGGTTGTAGTTCAACTCCATGTTTGTATCATCCTAGACAAACAGTGTGTCAAGGAAAAGAACCGTAAAGTTTTTTAAAATAAAAATCTCATGATCTTTGAAGTGTTGTCAAGTCTTCAAAGGCTGAAACTGCCAAATCAGGGGTTTCAATATATTCCTTTAAGAGACATATATATTTAGTTTGATATACAAAGAGGAATCTGTACTTTTATTTATAGTATATTGCTGGGCAATCAACTCTGAAGTGAAGGACTTTGTAAGAAATACATGATCAGACAAGACTGGGAGCAAAAGCCAGATACGTTGTGTACTGGGGGCAAAGGGTCAGGGTTTGAAAGTGGACTTTCATGAGCACACTGAGGGGTAAGATAATTGCTTATTTTTAAAGATCTGCCTCCAAATGCTTTACTCATACTTCTGAACCTTTTCCATACTCTGAGACATTTTACAATGCAGAGGAATTTGCAACCTTCCTTCCTACTAGCCATATGCAAAAGGGGAGTTTGCCATGGTCTGTTAGAGCCCCCATGGGGTGAGTGCTGTTTGATGTGAATTACAGCATCGGACACTCGCTTGCCAGTGGAAACTGAACAAGGAGAGAGCTGGTCTCTACAGCCAGCTTGGAAATGCAAGGACTTCCAAATTTTCTGATGTTGCTTTTGAACCTGTATTTGTTGTTTGACATTTTGCAGTCATAGCATTTTAACTCGAGCATGGGACAGACTCCTTTTGCAAAATATTAGTGACAATATTAGCTGGTAGTGGTTGAAATTATTAGGCATTTTGATCAATTCTCAGATTTTATCAAACGTTAGAAAAAATTAAGGCAGAGGCAATTATGTTGCTTTGTTTGTTTTGTCTTCTTAGCAGCCTGTTTTCCTTTGATACTCTTTTCATACTGAAGTTCCTCTTTCCTGTGCAAATCCTTCATTTGAGTTGTTTAAAGCATTTCATTTTTTTTTTTTTTTCCCTGTACATTACTTCAGGAAACATTGCAGTTCTTAGTAGACCGATTTTTTTCTGTCTCCAGAGGTTTCTTTTGAAAATCTGGAGGAAAATAATCTCTTGCGTTTCCTGGTATATTCTGAAAGTACTGACTTTTCAGAGATTACTTAGGATATACTTTTTATTAATAGGATCAGAAGAGGCAGCTTCCTAATGATTAGAATTTGTAGTTTTATCTGAAAGTATTGTTCTCACTGAAATCTCTCTAATAGCATGCTAAATTATAAAAACATTAATTAGATCATTAGATAAATGGACATTAATCCTCCAGCTATGTGTAATGTACCCTTTGAAGTAACCTGCTTAGGAGCTTTAGGTCTGTCCAGTATTTCCTTTTCCCTAACTATATTATTATTTCAATAATTAATGCAGGTATTTTGCTGTGTTTCTTTGGTATTACTGTAGGAGAATAAGGTTCTAGTTGAGTGGAAGTCACTAAAAGAGCCAGCTTCCAGGGCATGAAACCCTTTCATTTAAAGGAGCAAAGGTCAACTCAACAAGAAGTTGAGTCATGCCAAAAGCAGGACAAGTGTGTCCCCTGGGAGAGAGAGAGCAAGAGTGAGCATTAGAGTGTCGCAGAGAGGAGTTCCTTGCCTTGGTGAGATGTTTCATTCTGGAGTGTGTTGTAGGTAGTGAAAGATCACCAGAGCCTGCTGGATTTTCTGCATCAATGCTAATCTTTGGCAAACATAGAGATAGTCTTTAAATCAGCTTATAGCTATGAAGCAGTTCTTGTCCAGCCTCTAGAATATCTAGTACATGTTCTCTAATTAAAAGCAGGAATATTTGTAATGCTAATTACAACAACATATCATTACCATATTTTTTTCAGATGTCTCCAATCAATAACAATATCCGAAGTCACATAGATCCCAGTGTGTGTATTTTACAGTCATTTTTATTTTTTGTTGATCTGTAGTATTAAATGAAATGCATATGCAGTGCCTAGCACAGAGGTATTAGATGGTCTGGAAAGAAAGAGGAAGAGTGAAATTAACAAGATTTGTTTTTATAGAAACTTTTGAGGGATTTCTGTTTGTTTACCTGGTGCTACTTTGCCTTCAGCCTGTCAGCATCATCTGAAAGATAGTGCATAAGCATGGATGTGTTTGTAAGTATATATGTGATCAGGAGAAAAGGAACAAGAAGATGACAGTACCTCATCAGGCTGCATCCTCCAAACTACATGCATTTAAAAAGAAAAACAATTTCAGTTTTCATCCACTTTTTTGTTTTCTAATGAATACAACAACATATCTTATGATCTGAAGAAGCAGAGAACTATGTACTATGTATTATTTTTATGGCATTTACACTGCATTTGCACTTAATATGGATTAATTCACTAGATTATGCAAAGCTGAACAATAAAGACCTCCACATAATATAGGCTGTGGCAATACGATTTTTACAAAGGTGTTACAAAGGTTTTAAGAAGCACTAACTGCACATTGCAAATGTGATTGATGGTTGTGTGTGCAAGATATGTGTTCAAAGATAGCAGGAGAAGCTGACTATACATTCTCATTTCCTAGTGAGTGCAGGCTGCTTCACTGGGACATACTCCTTTCGGCTGTTTCAGACGTTTCTGTTGAGAAAAGACCTCTACAGTAGCCAGAAAAATGGATCAGATCTTGGTGACAGAAAAATGGCTTGGCAGGTAATCTTAGACCACAGCCTTAAGATTTTACTGTACCTTGAGACATTTTATACCACAACCATAGTTTTGAAGGTTTATCTCAGTTTTGTTAATCACCCAGAAATGCGAATATTAATCCTGCAGTTTATATGACCAGACCTCTGCTGCCTTGGTTTGGATAGTGATCCTAAACCATGATGGAAATAGACTTCCTCATGAGATTTTTTTGTTATATCCCATTCTGCCTCAAATTTTCTCATCTTCCAATAAGCCATTGACCTGCCAGTCATTTGTTATTGGAATAAAAATCTCTTCTCTTTTAGTCCAAACACCAACAATAGCACCTGGTAACATTCAGCAGGCTTTAAGCTGTAACCTGCTAGTGCATTTCTGTTGTGCAATGCATTCACTCGTTCCCAGCAAATTTTCATTTACTCTAGCAATGCCTAGACTAATTCACACACAGCACATTGTAATGCAAGTGGAATGGTTAAAACAGATCACACTTCTCTCTTCCATCTCAATTTCAGTCTAATGTATCATTGCAGCTTATTCTGTAAACTGTTGAAGCCATCTTCATTCAACTGTAAACTAAAGAGACTAGATGTCTATCAGACGAAACCAAAACAGTTCTTGATTAATCACAACCTCTTGACCTAATGAGTGATAGCTGTGTTAAAAATGTTGTCATTATCTAAATGGAGTACCCAAACGTCCTGCAGTTCCTAAGCAAATTGACTCTTTTCTATTTATAAACAGCACTGGAGGATGAACTCCTGGGTTTATACTGGAAAAGGGACATCATTCATTTTTATCCAACATACCTGCTTTTAGTGATATTACCCACATACATGGGTTTTAGCAAATCTTAACAACTGAAGTAGTTTATATGCTTTTAAGAGCAATTTTGAGGTTTATGTGTACATTCATCACACTGGAGCTGGGTGCTTAATATCTACCTAAAATGCATAGTATTAAAGTACACGTTAAAGATCCTTCTTAGGCTTTCTATTACATGCTAAACATCATTAACACTAGATACGGAATTCTGCCTTTCCAGGGTTTGTATAAATGTTATTTGCAGTGCTGAGGGCATTTTTCCAACACATAAAATGCACATCTTTCTGTGGATGATGAAGTGAGGAATCTTTGAAAAGCCAGTTTTATAGGTATGTATTGCCAGTTCTTTGATTAATAATATGGTCACATGCAAGTAAAGATGCTGTTATAGAAAAAAAATGAATTATGTACAGTTTTTTTCTTGTTGCTTTTAAAATATTGGCTGTTTCTTTATACACGTTGTTCCAATGAAGCCTTAAGAGAGAAGAGGCCTGGATTGCACATGTCTGTAATAATTTATAATTCTTCTTTTCCAACACATGCCTATTTGTTATGGTATTGCTTTTAATTCCTGGCAGGTATAGTAGTTCTTATTGTTATTAAATAAATAAATAGATAAATAAAAATATAACTGGTTCTTGTATTGAGGATAAGTATGAGGTCAGTCACAGGGTTCTGTTTCAGAAAATAATTGCAATTTAATGTAACTAAAAATCCCTGTCAGTAAAATGAACAATCAACGTCCATTCTATATTTGTAAATTGTAGTGACTATTCATTGTGAAGTCAACAAAAAGTATGAAATAACAAAACCAGGAAGCCTTTCTCAGCCTGCAAGTATTGCACAGTTAGATCTGCCAATATGCACAATGACCTAGAGCAGCGCAGGTAGGTGTGTTGTGCCCTCGATGTAGCTGCCATGGCTTTTTGCACCAGCCCTGAGGGGAATCCTGCTGTACAGCCTGAGCTTGAAATCAGGTTTTGGGAGGATGACATTCTGAAGTGAGTTACAGCATCCTCCATCCCACCAGTGCAAACGTGCAGCCCAGAGTCAGCAGGGGCACCAGGATTTAAAGCCTCTTTCACTTGGCAGTGGAGTTAGAGATTAGCATCTCACCAGGAGACTGTCCACAGGCTGGAGAAAACTTCCCTGTTTCTCCCTGATGTTTTTATTTTTTATGTGTCCAAGGATTACATTAGCTTCTTAAAATTTTTTTTCTTGTGCCACAGCTTGCCCTGAGGCTGCCTGTTAAAGCAATTATTCTTGATGACCCCATAATCCCCTACTGAATCGTTGCTTTGCCAAGAAGAGACTGTATTCCTCAATCTCCCATATAAATCTGGCATTTGGATGAATGATAATGTATCCTGTCAGGTCATGACCATTTATTCAAATGACCTACATCACACGTGATTTTCCTTCTTGGTATTTTATGCCTCATAGAACTCTAAACCCAGTGCAGTTTTTACCAGCGAGGAGTCTAAGACACTGTTCAGATCTTTCACATAAATACTAGGTAATGTTGAACCAAGAACTGATTCCATTCAAATCTCACTGGGAACACTGATACTTCCTTTTTATGATCCACACAATCATATTGGCAATCCTGTTTTTAATTATTGTAATTGTGCTTTTTAATCCTAATATCATGTGTCACTAAATCAGATGCCTTGTAGAAGTCAAAGTATACTATAATAATGCAGTTGCCTTTTGTAAAAGGAAGTCATTTTATGAAGAAAAGAAAATAAATAATTTCATCTTCAAATTTCCATGAGATCACAATAAATAATGTTAGTCTTATTTTTGTCCTTAATTCTTTATTGAATCACAATGGATCATTCCATTATTTCACTAAAGATAACTCACTTAAAATTCCACAAGACTGAAAGAGTCTGTCTGTAGTTGTTCTAATTTAAATTGTTCTAATATTTAAATTGTTCTTATAGTTAATATTTACAGCCTTCTGGGCTCCTTAAAGACTTGTTGCATCCAAGTTCTTTAGGTGGTTGTAAGGAATTTAATTAGTGCTTCCTGGCTAGTAGTGTATCAGGAAGTTCTAATGAGCCATCTGAAAGTCCCTTCCGACCATAATTTCTAAGAAATCATTGAAGCGGACCTTGGCAATATTACAAAGGAAATCTACAAGGAATGATAAACCTTTGTTGATCGAGACTTCTCACTGTGGTTGTGCCTGCAGCATGAGAAAGCAAAACTTTGTCCCTCAGGATTTTACCTTCACCACAGATGTTTCTTGCAGCCAAATCTATTCTTCATAACTTTATGCAGCATCACTAGAATTATAGGGAATATACATACAACATATTAGATCTCTTACCTACTCTAAGGATGTATTTATGCTGCTCTCCATATTTCGTCTGAAGCCTGAAGATATTTTCCTGACCAAGGTGTGACCAGATAGGTCAGGGAAGGGCAGAAGCTTTCCCATTGGCTCTGCAGGACTGCCAGGTTCCCCGCAGAACTGTTCAGCTACTGATGTACACACCAGTATGAATTCAGCACTGCTTAGCGTATATGGGACAAGGTGTTGTAGTATTGAAGTGAGAGGCTGTTTTGCCAGGGTCCATTCTCAGGGGCAGAGGACTCCTTATCTGCACTTGCTTAACCAATCCTTATGGCCTGATACTTGCCCCCCGAAAAGGTCCTCTTGAAACTCAGCTCCAGTTCTGACATCTCAGGCTAATAGATGGGCTGACATCTGGTCCTCATTATTACATTCTGCTCTTAACTAAGCCAACAGAGACCTCCCTGGATCAGTAAATTTCATTTTGAATCAGTAGCAGATAATTTCTATAGGTAACATGGGCAAGTTTGGATGACCACACCAGATGTGGCATAATGTGTCTAGTATTGCTTATGCTCTATCACAATGAATAGAAAAATAAGTTGCCTTGCATCATTTTGCTGAATCCACATCATAGGTTGACTAGTCCAAGATGAAGAAGTACTAAAATTCAGACGTGTTGCAAAAAAAAGAAAAATTCCTCAGATAATGTAGAAACTCTTCTCACTGGGAGTGCATTGCTGAGAGAGTTGTTAAACAATGACAGCTCAGTCCTGAAGCACCAGTAACTTCAACAAGCTGCTCAGGCCCTGTCTGTGGTATTACAGATAGTGCAGCAGATCAAAGCAGGCTGCATGGAGCTCAGTCCCTGTTTGCTAACTAACAACACAGTCACCCTAAACCTGTGTGGAGGCCATTTCTGAGATAGCCCAGCATTCTGTGTCTCCTATGGGATAGGTAAATGAAACTGGCCACAGCCTATTTGTTCACTGTCATCAGGAGCAAGTGGACTGGGCTGGCTTGAACCCATGCCACTAGATTCCCTTCCTCCCTGCTATGCAAGCCCTATTTCCCCAGAGGGACCTTATCTCCTGAAAACACTTCTCACCCAAGTTCTCTCCTGGCTTTGCCTGGCCACTGGCCCAAAAAAGCCTGAACATACCCTGTGCTATAGACCGTGCTAATAATTAAACACATGGACCATTTTGAAAGTTGTTGAGCCCTGAATATAATAGATAACATGTAGGATATAAGCATACATATTAGTCCTGTTTCAGAATTAGGCACACTTGGCTTGTATTGATGCTACAGCTAATTTGGATTCTGGATTGTGTTCCTCAGATCTGCAGGCCAAAGGAACCTTTGTTATCTCAGGTGTTGCACCAGACCTCAGCTAGCTCTTTGAGAAGACCATTCATGATATGAAGTACTTTGAGATATCTGAGTCAATGGATTTTCAGGAGCTATCTTTGATCCAGCAGGGCCAGCAATGGGTTAAATTAACATAGGCATATGCTGAATATATCTGGAAATGCAGAAAGCACATTGTTCTCTGGGTGTCTGAGATCGAGGAGTGTGATGTGGAAAACTTCATAGCTTCTGCACGAAGTTATCTTGAGACTCTAGGATTTAACAGTTCTGTCACGAAAGAGGTTATATTGCTGGGGTATCTGTGCCCAGCTGTGCCCCACTGGAGAGCTTTCCCACAAACGAGTTAGCTTAGTGCAGAACCAGCTTTGGAGCCTCACACAAGGCAGTTAATCTGCAACCTAGATAAATCTCTGAAAAATAATCAGGAGTTGATCATACTCTGATTCTTTGTAACAAACGTTTAATTGGTGCAAGAATATAAGAGAGTATCACTCTCATTTGTCCATATACAAATCTGGAGGAAATCCACTTCTTTAAGTGGAATTAGAAAGCAGCCTACAGTCTCTCCAGAGAAGAATTGTTGAGAGAGTGTGGAGAGATTTTATAGGGAAGAAGGACTTGATGCTGTGGGCCTTGCTGATATCAAGCAGGAGAGTAGATCCACTAGACGCTTAGCTCCACTTCAGTTCCATGATTTGTCTGATGGACGTAACAGTTCAGGTGCAGACAGTGGGGGTGGAGGGAAATCATATTCTCTATTACCTACACATCTCTAATTTCAAGCTCCAATTTTTGGAAATAAAATAATTTGCCCCCCACATGGTATCTGTTTCTGGAACTTATTATCTGCTTTGTTAAGTTCAGATGGCATTCAGATAAGGATAATTTAATTAGACATCTTAGTAATCATACATGCATAGTTACTGCCACAGCAGGGGGTGGCTTCTTCAAAACAAAACCCTTCATATATTACTTAGGACAGCATGTTTTCCCTGAAAGATTTCACATTGTGTGCACATATGTGTATGTTGCCTCCCCTCTCTCAAGACTTCATATCACGTGGTGTTTCCCCTTTGAAGATTTTCATGTTGTTTGGGAATATCCCTACCTAGAAAAACTTCCTGTGCTTAGGAGATGTTCCTTTGAGAAAATGCTCATTTGACACTGATGCTCTGCTTTGAAGATGGTGATAACATTAGGGGGTTGCCTCTGAACCAGAAATTATCTCAAGCCTGGGAAGATATTTCCCTGAGATTGTGGGGCATACATGCAGATAGCACTTCTTTGGGAATCTCCCCGTTGCAGATGTGTCCTCACTCACTCTGTGCTGTTTTGCAGTTTACAGTGTCATCATATTTTCCATCTGAAAATCCAAGAAGAAGAGCACATTTACAATAGTTCCATTAGGAATAGCTTGAGAAAGTGTTTAGTGGGAGAGGTCCAAAAGTAAGTGGGAAATGGGTTTATGACTTGTGCTGCTGCTTAGTATTTGCCTGTTCTTATATTTGCAATTCTACTTCAAACTTTGTCTGGCAGTTAGAATCAAGCTGATGTCCAATAGATGATCTAATTAAAATAAATTAAAATTTGTATGACTTAGTTCTACTAAACTGTGTGGAGATGAAAAAATTTGCATTTAAATTTATACCCAACCTCTACAAGTAGCCCATACTTTGGTAAACAGCCAAAATAAAACCTTTCTGTAAACATTCCTAATGTTTTGAGTGCTCAAAATCTGTATTTGAATTTGAGACTGCAGTCAATATCTGGGTAAAAGAGCAAACATTGCACCATAAGCTTCATAAAAGCAATTGTACAAACTTGAAACCACTTATTCAGAAGGAAATGGCTTGCAAAAGAAGCACAAGTGAAAATATTTAGGTTTGGCTGAAGCAGCTATGAGCTTGATCATTATATGTATACCACGCAAGTAAATAGCTTATGGGTGGGTCTAAAGCCAATGTGAACCTTTATGTGGAAAATACTGCCTATGTGGGTATGGAAAATGGCCCACTTAAACTATAATTGCACTGAATATGTGCAAATAAAACCAGAATAAAACAACCATATAGAAAGCATATTTCATTTGCATTTCTTTGGGTATGTTCTATGTTATTCTCGCTGTCTTAGGACAGACAGGAATATATTGTATGCATGTTAATAGCTTGGAAATAAAATGCATACAAACAAGTAAAATATCTTCTTAAAATACACATTCAAAATAGCAGTGGAACCAAAAAAGATGGGCAACTGAAGTCAGATCAGATATAACAGACTGTTACAACTTGTAGATTCACTTTGCTGAGTAGGAGACTTGGCTGGAATTACTGACTCCTTTTTTTAAAAAAACCAGGAAGATATTTGAAAAAGAGATACTGGTGCATTGATAAATCTATTCATTTCACTTACAATTGTTTGGGGGATGGCATTAAACCTGTTGAATATGTTCCTCTGAAGTAGTCATTTGGGGTAATGGTAATTTTAAAGAAATAATGTACTCACATACACTGCAGGATGATTCTGTCACTATCCAATTCCATCCTTGGTCTGCAACAAATCAAAAGTGTCATCCTCCACATGAATGACAAAAAAGGGTATAAAGTATATCTGAACAATTCTAGTAGTGTCAAATACTAACACGACCAACAAGGAGGCAAGCTGTGGATGAATACTATATTATTAAATGCACTATATGTTTGATTAATAAAGAGACTCTAGAGCTGTTATCATCCATAATGGCACTGGCTTTATGGTACTCAAGCCAGTGCAGAAATAGACCTGTATATATACGATTCATTTCTTAGAACTCCCTCCCCACCCCCTCCTTTCAGCCAGTGGAATATTCCTTCTCACCTCTCTTAGATTTTGTGGAGGGTGCTGACATCTCATACATAGAGTCCTCAAATCATTGCCTGTTCTCTACTGTCTGTGAGGACTTCTTTAATGGAACTGTGTTTTGCTTCCAGAATCTTTATTTCTTGTCCTCACCTGCAACTTTTAAAAACACTTAGCACCACGTGGTACCTGGGGAGTGGGGACATAGGCATTTCACTTATTATCCATTTGCTGCATTTACTTTTTGTACCAGTCCTGAGAAGTTCTGTTGCACAGATTCAAGAGGATTTAGGATCTTGTCTACTGCCTGATGCAATAACCACATTTGCTTAAGTGATGTGCCAAGCTCTTGTGCAGGCATTGCAAATACCCTGGCTCCTGTGTGTTTGGGAGACACACATTCCATGCTAAGGAAATGGTAGTTCATGGGGTGAACACCAGTGGGCAGATTTATAGAAAGAGTTTATGTCAGGGCTAATGTCAATCACACTACGTCACTACATAAAGATAAAGATCTTCCTTTTTTGAAAAAGATGCCAGGTGTTATTCTTGTTTACAAAATACTCAAAAATTTCACCTAGAGCAAATTTCATATTGAAATCTTTAAAGTATAAGTATCTTCCTCAGACATGCATGTGGGCAATAACTTGTGATTGAACTGACAAAATGATGACTGGGGCAAATATTCTGGCTGGTTCTATTCAGTAGGCAAAGCTAAGTCATCCTAATGCTCCTTTCTGACCTTAAAGTTTGCTAACTTGCCTGTATTTATCATGAAGCAATAGCTGGGATCAGTCAGAAACTAAAGGGGAAGAATTAAAAGGTGAATTCAAGAAATAGGAAGCTGATAGGAAGAATGAAACAAATCTTGGAGTGAGAACAGCTATGGCAAAACAGAAACCAGTAAGAAGCGTGTAGGAAATGTGATGCAGACAGTTTTTATATTGGGCTTGTAAATGGAGGATAGAAATGCTTAGGCTCACCCAGAGAAGACAGGAAGGTCCTTTTTTCCCTTTACAGCCCACTGTTGCCTCAAAACACAGGAAGCAACTGCTTAGGAGAAAGAATTGTGGTTGTAAAGAAACTTATTAGGCAAGAACAGAGCACTGAGTTCAGCATGGAGGACTCCACTCAGCTCTTTGAAGTTATACAGACATAGGGTAGCTGTGGTGAACCAAACTCAAGCAGAGGCAGTCTTGTCAATATTACGTTTTCACATTGTCGTGTGGTTGCTACTGGTTCCAGATGGCAATTAGATATTGGAACAGAGTAACAGGGTTTCAGCTTGTCCAGCAGAAACCAACTGAAGGATTTTAATGGGAACTTGTTTTTCTACTGAAGTAAGTATGAATTCTGGCACTTAGAGGAAAAGACCCATATTCTTTGCTGGTGTAAATTGGCAACACTGATGAAAGTACAAAAATTCACACCAGCTGAGATTCTGACCTATAATATTGTAGATTTATACAATAGCCACTTCCTTGTGCCAAAGATTTCAGTATTTCAGAGGTGGTAATATTGTTGGCAGATCCACAGACAAGAAAAATGAGGAAACTACAACTTGCAACAAAAAATTGTCCCTAAGGTCATTTCTTGAAAGTAAAAAAACATGGGCTAGAAAAAGGAACTCTTCATCTGGACTTTCTGAATCGCTTTTGGTCTTTCTTCAAAGGCAAAAAAAGTACTGTAAAAGCTCCTGTCTTCTTTTCTGATTTGTTCTGGCTCTTGTGCCACACCCTTGATTAGCAGGATCAGATTGCTATCCAGTAGTACATTAAAGCAACGTATCACGTGAGGTTCTTTCCTTCTTTCTCTCCCTAGGAAGTTGTGCATAGATTTACCTTTTTTGGTGTTTTATTATGTGTTTAGTAGAGAAGTAAGATTGGGGGAGTTTCTTTTGCATTTGGAAGAGGAGTTAAACAGATATGTGGGATTTTGTAGTGTAACAAGCATTCCTTCCAGTCTTAAACTGGTTTCCAAAAGATCTGTCTCCCACTGGCAGGTTAAATTTTCTGTAGCTTTTTTTCAATACTGTCAAAAACTTAAAGAAAAATATGAAGAGCCAAAGACAAACTAAGCTATTCAAGATGCATAAGCTCAGAAGAAACTTATCAGGAAAATGGTCAGCTTTACAATGAGCACTCTAAAAGCTAGGTTGTGCCAGTTTCATTTGCAGAAAGGTGATGGTCCCAAACAGAGTATCTTCACAGAAATTGATGGCAGCAGGTAGGTGGAAAATCATTCCACAAAACAACTTCTGGGCCTACTTGCCAATGTTGGTACATAAGTTCTCAACACCCATGAATCTGCAGATGGCTGTATGTCCAAAATGAAACTTCCCTTAAGAAAGAAAGGCTAACTCGGAATGACCGAAGTCATGATGGCACTAAGCAGCCTGCCACCCTTAAGCCTCATCAGTATTTACAATTCTTACCTGAAAGATTCTTTCAAATAAGCATCTTAATACTTTCATATTGAATTATATAAACTTTTCACCCATGAAATATCAAATCGAGAAATCAAAGCTTTTGTCAAGTGCTTCAAATCCATGAGGTGCAAAGAGGTTCTTAAGTACCAGGCAAAGGGATGTTCAAGGTCTACTTCCACTGACTTTTCCACTTTGCCACCATAAATGCTAATTAGTCAATGCATGAAGAAGTGAAAGGGTACCTGTCACTTATTGGATAAGACCCTTTTCAATATGGGAAGAGCAGCAGCTCTGGTCTGGGTCTCTTCACCTTCCTCAACAAGTGACTCAGCCACCAGACTATAGAGTCATATCTTGTCTCTTCCTCAATCATTCATATTTAATATTTTGAACAAACTGAAGCAGGCTTCTGCAGAAGAGATGACAGTATCCCACTTACAGATACCTTATAGATCTTACTAAGGGCAGTCTGCTGGGAGTGATGGCCATTTTAGCAGACAGTTGGTAATTCAATCTATATCTCCTGTACTTCAGAAACTGCTTAAACTTCCTTTGGGGAATGAAATGGAGACTGTTTCTATCACTTCACTCAGTGACGTCGGGGGGAACAAGGGCCATTATGGTCACTTCCCACCAGGGGAGGTTCAGGGCTGAGTATCCTACCTGAGATGGGAGCCTGTATCCGACATATGACCTTGGTCAGGGTTTCAGCTGGCCACCAGGCTGTTCCCTACTCAAGGGGGTAGCTTTTGTGAAACCTGGCAGTAAGCACCTGACTCTACACGGGCACTGTTGAGGAGTTTCAGTTCTTAATAACAGACAATGCATTATCCTAGATAACAACATGCCAAAATACATGGTGATATTAAGATAGGGAAAAAAATTTGCAAGACAATATCTTTTCCCAGTGACAGAATTATACAATTGGCTTTGTTGCACAAACAACAAAACCTGTTTTTAAACAAACAAAAGCTAGCTTATACCACTGAGATGCACTCCCACTTTTGTTTTTTCACCATACTGTGGCAACAATTCCACACGTTGACTGTTTGTTGCCTGTTTTTTTTTTAAAAAATACAGTGGGAACAATTCCGGTTTTGCAGTTCTCATCTTCACCAGAATTTAATGTTCACATAGCTCCCTTACACTGCAGCAATAGATAGTATTAAGCATTCAAGACATAGGCTTTTTTATGGATTCCTATGCAGCCTTTTCTCATTTGTTTTTTATTTCTCTCTCTCTGATTTCTAACATTCTACTTGTTTCTCTACAGTTGCTAAGCACTGAGCTGCAATTTACCTTGAACTACCCACAAGAACTACCAGAACGCTTTCTGAGTGGTAATGGTGAATCTAGAGCTCATAACTGATTGTGTGGAATTAGGGTTCTTCGTGCCGTGTATATTACATTGTATTTGACTTTCATAAGGATTGCTATTACACCACAATCTTCTATCAACCCTACAAAGTCTCTGGCAGAATTTTTGCATCTAACACTAGCGTGTTTGAAAAAAAAAAGATTTTATTACTATTTTTTTATGTCTTTAGTGTACTGTTCCTTACAATCTTTTTGGAAGGCTTTATTATGAGTTACAATTTGACTTGCTAAACTTTATACTCTTTTCTATTTTCCTCATTGCTCCACATGAGCTCCACTGTTTGAAGGATTTCTTCTTACTCCAATTAACTGACCTTACTGTATTATGTAGTCATGTTGCCTTTTTTGTGTGGTCCTTTAAGGTTTGGTTTCTGAGGTTTTTTTTTGGATACGCAATGTACAATTACTCTGAGACTTTACTAGTTTGTATAAACATGGGATCTGCAAATTTTTATTCTTTTGGTTATTCCTTTTAAATTCCATTTTAACAAGATTTCTCATTTTTATGTATTTCCCCCTTCTCAAATTACAGTTTTGGCAGGTCAGTCCTGTAGGAATGTTGATTTCAAGTCATTCTTCAAGAGTGACCCTTCATTTTGAAGCATGGCCTAGGTATTGTTCAGGCCTAAAGAAAAAAATTTCTTCTGCCCCCATGGATTACTCTGCTAGTTGCTGAAGGAAGCAGTCATTTATTGTAACAAAAACTTTAGTCTTCTGCCACAGACCTAGCTAAATATTTATCCTGTAGGGAAACCTGAAGTGTTTCTGAAGGGCTTTCTGAGGAAATGATGTCCAGTAAGGCTCTCTGAAGCCATAGAGATGATATATAAGGCTTTCCTTTGTGCATTTCACATTCATTCACAAGGCTGCTGCAGTGGCAAATATCCCTTCCATTTGGTATGGGTTGTCACCTCTCCTCTCACTTGGTTGCACTAAAATCATAATGGTTGAATTCACAACACTCTTAGTTTTATGAGTCTCTGAAAGCGAAGGAAAACCCAAGCACTTCTGTTTCAAGTTTTCTGGTTAGTGTTGCCTAACTCTAGTTCTCCTTCAGGACCTTCAGCTTGGGTGGATGGATGGATGGACGGATGGATGGACGGACAGATGGACAACAGGCAATATGTTTCACCATAAGTGAATAGTTTCTGCACCCCATTGAACCCTACCTCTGAATTAATCCAGTCTATTCTCAAATCTCCAGGACTTCAGAAGAAAGCCTGTGAAGGGCCTGAGGTAAAGAACCATTGTTCTAACTAACTTAAATGGATTGACTTTTTCCTGAGAAACATCTTATTCAAAATCAAAAGAACAGAGGGTTGCTTTTTTCTCTTATACTATTTTCATCCCAGATTTATGATGGTAATATCAGGGCAGGGGATATAATGTTTGTATTGCATGATATAAAGCAGATATCACACAAACTAGTCTAAACAAAAGCACAGTGATGACATATTACTTCTTTTACTTATTTGTGCTAGCAGAAGTTATTAATTTTAGACCTAACCAAACAATAAGCATATTTTTGAAGTCTGCTTTACTGCAGGCACTTTATTTGATACAAAACAACTATTAAATTTGCAAATTGCTCAGAAACTACTGCCAAATGGCAATCAAGAACTTGAAAGAGCATAGTATATCTGATTGGGCATCTGCAACAAAAAGGATGAATGTTTTCTCTGTATGAGTATAAGCTGGAACTGTGAGGATACCAGCTCTGTGCAGACTCTCTTGTATCCTGTTTGTAAAGGGCTTGGAAAATGAATCTTGAAGTTTTGTGCCCAAGGGCTGTAAACAGTCAACCTGGTTGATTTGATGGCTCTCCATATTAGCCTTTGATCTTTCAAAATATAAACTCTACTATTGCTACCCTGCAGAGTCTGGTGGAAATGTTCCTTTTAGCATAACAACTATTGAAGGACGGGGATGAGGAAGAAGGAAGGAAAAGGCAGTTTCTGTGAAGGCATGGGCACTACCACATCTGTATGTCTACAGGGCAGAAAAACAGCATTTTCCTTCTCTCAGTCAGCAGAACATGGAGACATGGACTGAACTGACAGTGTGAGAGCACTTGTATCCAAATCCCAGGGGTTCAGGGCTCACTGAAAAGTGAGCACAGAGTTAACATCCTTAGTAGGACTCTAGCTGATGTGCACTTCCTCTACTAGTTGTCACTAACTCGTTACAAGTGCTGGCCAAAGTCTGGGAAAATTAGTTGCACACAAGCTGTAGTAATGAAATATCAAATATTGTGTGGTTTGATGGCTCATGTTCTGCACAGTTCTCTGGTACTGTCTTCTAGATTTAAAGATAGTCACTAAGCCATCATTTTTCACATTAATAAAAATAATTTCAAACCTCAGACAAACTTTAGAGATAAAATAGGTCAATGTGATACAGCAGGACACAGGTCTGATTCTGGTTTGGTGTAGGCAGACTCTTCCAGACTAGTCATGGAGCTTCATGGCTTTCTGTCTAAACTAATATACAGTATCTGTTCTCCTTAATTTACTCTACTGGTGCTATCTCAGAGGCAAGTATGACTGTAAGGGGTGACACAATGCCTGCACAAGACTTTACTTCAACCTGTGTTCTTGTGAGAGGAAGAAATTGGACTGAAAATGGAAAGGAAAAGGTACTGATGAAGACCCGGAGTCTGACATCCTTCACTGTACCCCTTTACAACTAGTGGTTTAGAACTGTAAGCTCATGGTAATAGCAGATAATTAGCAGTAACTTCTGTCTTCTGGGTTGAAATGGTTATCCTGCCTTAAAGAAGGCTGTGCAGATATTTCATTTTAAAATTGGAGCTTAGTACCATAGATACTAAGAGGCCCCAAAAGACAACAGCTTCCAACATCGGCACTACTTGGAAACAGGTAGGTAGGCTTGTTTTGGGTTCATGGACTAATTTCTCTTGATAGGCCTGCACATGTATATCGAAATGCCTAGAGAAGTTCAGAGACCCAAACTGTGCCAAAGGTATAGAGAACTATCTGAAAACTATCAAAAAATCACACATTATAAGTAGAGAAACATTCTCTACTACACCACGTTCTTTGGAACTAACCACGATAATAAAATATATAAAACTTATGAGGCTTGCCATTTTAAATGTGTTTATTATTTGTTATAAATGCTATCCTGCCCTATTAAATGGCTACATCAAGACATGTTCATGGTTAAAATTAATCAGAAATGCATTGTGATTTAACAACTGAATGAGTCATAACAATCAAATTTTATTGTTTTGTCATTTTAAAACATAAATTGGGCTTATTATAATTAAAATGCTAATCATTTTCCATAGGTATGTGCCAAAGTATGGATATTAGTTAAATCTTAATGGTTTTCTTCTGAGTTAGTACTTTATTAATGGAGATACTTAGGTCTGATGCCTACACTCATTTTTCAGTCATGAACTAAATAGTGAAGTGACTTGCCTGTGACTTTACTGCAGGTCTGTGCTGACTCTCAGGTCAGCATCCAACTCTCAGACTCTCCTTGCTGCCTTTGTACATGAGTTAAGAGGAAACTAATCACTGGACTCAGAGGTTCAGTTTCTTCCGTCCCAGTGGGCAGGTTGGAACAATAAAGGGGTTTTTGTAATGCAGGAAGTCAGTGGCAGCAGTCAGAAGACAGCCTGAGCACCTTGAACTGCTGAGTCTGTGCTGGGGGTGAGTGACACATTAGCAGAGCTGCAGCTCTTGCATTTTCTTTGTAAAAATAAAACATACTTTCCAGTGACTTTAACACATCCCTCAGTGGGATGCTAAGGACTCTCAGGACTGGATGATCTCAGCAGCCATCGTGGAGACACCCACTAATGTCGGCAGGAGAACAGGCCTGAGGCCATTTAATTATCATCCTCTGCATCAGCTTAAAATCTGTGACACCTCTATCCCAGCATGGGAGTGCAGCAATTAAAGCCTTTTCTGAGCCAAGAGTCATGTGGGTCGCACCAGAAGACCAAACTGTGGTCTACTGGTGGTACAGCATCTCTGTTTTAGACACACACAGTTGCAAAAATTAGCAACATTGAAGATATTTTACTTTAGAATACTATTAATGAAAAAAGAGATGCCAGTAATGGTCCACAGCTGTAGAAAGAAGAGGTGGGAGATTCAGTATTTAGGTCAGTAAAATAAACACTGTTACCATGACAGACTAATCTCACCCAAGTAACCCTCTGCTCATTTTTTTCCTGGCCTTTTGTAACCATGAGGAAAAATGCCAACAGTTCTGTCTCACAGAGTCTGCAAACAACCTCCCTTCTGAACTCCCTCAACAAGGGAAAGACATGGCACTCCCTCACCTCGTATGAGTAACAGGCTTTTTTTTCTGACAATAATTTTTTCTTCAGTGGAAATTAATATGGGTTCAGGTGCCTCCCTGAAGGCAGGACATTACTACCTGTGAAGCTCCAGGTCAGTCAGGAACAAGGAGCAGTCAGAAAGGCACAGAGAGCATGAGCATCAGGAGAGCAGACCATTGGAAACCTGAGTAGAAATCTGTAGCCCCTAAGGAGAGCTGAGCATCCTCAGCTTCTGATTCACCCTTTACAGGATTAGTCTTATAATATTTGTAATGGGTATCCATTCTATTGCAATGTATAGGAGTGCAATGACCCTTAAATGTCAGCATCTAAGATTACATTAATTCACTCTTAATGAAACCAAAGAGGGCTCAGAGTGTTTTGTGACCAAAGTCTGTTCACAAGAATTGCACCTTTCATTAACTGACTTTGGAGAGATGAAATAAAATTAACTTTTTAAAATATTTTGATATTGGATACACTGATTTTGGGAGCAGCAAGTCCCTCAAGTTCAGACCCCAAATAAGGGCTTCTGATGATTAGGATATAAAATGAACTGTGAAATCCTATATGCCTCATATCCCTTCCTAATGCAAATCAAATTTGCTGCCCTGCCAAGTAGTTTGATCCTACATAGTACAGAAGCAAGGCAGTCTGCAAGTAAAAGCTCTCATTTAAAGGATGAAACATTAGTGGTTGTACAAAAAGGTCTTTCAATGCTAGACACGAGTGTATAAATGTGAATAGATACAAAATTAAAACTTATAATTCTCTCATTGTTTTCAAAGAGCAAAAGGAAAATACATAAGTGAGCAGGATGTGCCAGAACACAAGACTAGCATACACCTTTCAGGTTTTAGATTGACTTATAGATGCAAGCCCTGGCTAAACTGGGCTTGAAAGTCCGAATCTTGGGATGCATCATGAAAACATACCTTTGCAGTGTCCCAGGTGGCCTTTAACCTGAATGGGCTCCTTGAGCTTAAAATATCTCTTTGTTTCTAGAGATATTCAAGTACTGTCTATGGCATTTGAACACTTCAGGTCACCAGGACAGTAATTTATACAATTCTTGTTCACCCTTTGTACATTTAGGAAGGGGAGCCATCATTGTGCAGGTCTGCTTTACTCAGTTACCTGCAGCGGAAAAAATCTCCCACAGTATTATATGGAACTCCCACTGCAGGTGTTTGTTAGCTCATAGAAAAAAAAAAAAAAGCTAATTAGAATAAAACCACTCTTGACCACTTTCTAAGACATGGACATAAACCATTGCAAATCACATGATATGTTAAATCCATAACCATAATGCATTTGCTGAAGATCAGATACAATCAGAGAAGACTTTTGTGTCTCATATTAAAAGAGAGGCTGTTCATGTTTGTGGACTGGAGAAACGGTACAAGAACAGTTTATCCATGTAAAAATATAGCCCACAGATTGCTGCCAAGGACAGCAAGACCTATTTTGTTCTGGTGTGTAAGTACTGGTAACATATGAGAAGAGTAGCTATAAGTTACATATCCAATTTTTCGTAATTAAAAACTGCCCAAAGTTTGATGCAAAGCAGAGCATAATTGAGTCATGAAATCGTTATTTTAGTGACTAATTATGCAAGCCAGACAGGGACTGCTGAAAAAATGGGCAAATAGAAAGAACAAAAACTAGCGAGAAATAAAATTGCAATACTTCTACAAAATCAAATGTGCATTAATAGGAGTTAATGATTGCAAAATTGCTTAAAAAAATTTTAGCCATGTGGCACTAGTTTTGTCAATGACTTCACTTGCTTGGTACAGTATGGATGGGATTTCAGCAAAGTACATGCATTGTCATTTCCACTGTACACATTTGTGAACAAATGTTTTCTTTCTTCAGATGTTCAGACAAACAGGCCCCCAGAAAACGTGTTCACCTTCAATAAGAAGCTGCCTTCTGTTATGCAATTGTTTGCATTAACAGGAACTAAAAGAATATACAAAATGCCTTCTTGCCATGGCTATTTCTGTGTAAGCATTTGAGGTAGATGCCACGAGAATGCCCTCATAACTGAGAGAAAAAGTGGGTTTTATCCTGCTCTGAATGGCAGGGTTACATCTTCCAGACTAGCTATGGAGAGAGAGGCTGCGCAGGCTACAAAAATGCTTGATGCAATGCTGCCCATTTTCATGGGACTGTCCAAAGATGAACAACTACTTATTAGGCACACCTGGAGAAGGCATCCATAATATATTGCTGTCTGAGAATGATATTTCTTGCTTTACAAGGGAAAAGGAAGTTTTTTGAGTGAGTATTTGTTGCATCTCTCTTGCTTAGCTGTACGCTGGATTTGCTCATGCTGACTTCCCTTTATTTTTGTTTTGGTTTGGGGGTTTTCATTTTGGTTTTCTTTTTGGTTTTATGTTGTTTTGTTTTGTTTGTAAGGGGAAAGTAGGAGAGAAAACACATGTATGGACTGCACAGCTAGTCTACATAGATAGTCTATATAGCTCTACTGCCATTAGCTGTTCTGATGCTTTGGCCCAAAGGACATAACCCCACAGACTCCACTTTTGCCTATTCAGACCAGCACCAATTGACTCCCAGTCTCCCTGATCACTTTCCATTCCAAAAGGAGAGAACAAAATCAAACAGAGAGGTATAGGACACGACAAGGGATTCCATGTACCTTCACTAAGCTCAACACACTCATTTGACCTCTCTTTCACACCAGAAATAACTGTGCAAGGTGCTCATTGAACTTGCTGAAAATGGCTTAGTTTTATTTTGGTGAATAAACTATCATTTTTTTTCTAAGGCAGTGACATTTACAACAAAAACCCACAGACCTGAAGCTACAGAACTGACGCCACTTTACTCTTGCTGAGCAGAAGGAATAAGAAAATAGTTGTCTCTAAATGCATTTCTCTTCCTTTCTGTTTCCTGAGTTTTTTATAAGCTTGTTGTATTTTCTTAAGTCCTCCTGTGAACTTATCAGGCAAATAATTGTTCGTCTGTAGGTTGTCAGTAAGCAGTAATCAAAATATGATATTGACTGGATAAGCATTATTCTTAAAATCACCTTTCTGGTAAAAGTGCTTAAAATTAAGAATTCAGGAATTACTCTGGTGGTATCTACTAAAATTTGCTTAATGTAATTAAGTGTCTGTGAACTTTCTTGTCTGAAAGGGCAAATGGTTTGAACAGAACTGTAGCAGGTGTGCTAAAAAATGTGAACATATATTCATAGATTTTTTTTTTTCTGGAGCAATTGTTCTGTCTTGCTTTCCTAGATGGTGGTTAACTCTTCTTTCTCAGAGAGAAAGAGCACCAAGAGCCTGCTTATTCACTTTTCACAGTTCTTGGGCATGTAATTTCACACATAGAGCAGAAAAATCGTGTGAAATGTTGTAACTGACATAGTCAGTCAGCAGCAAACCTGAAAAGAGATATTGAGATGGAGCTTTGAAAAGTGACAATAGTGGAGCAATACATTTTTATGTGATATAGCTGTAGGGTGCAGGTCATTGCAGCTTGGAAGGGGCTGTTACTGATATCCCCAAGGCTGCAAAGGCTGAGTGCCACTCTTAGAGCACTGATGGGTGATTCGCTAATGTAGCAATCTGAAAACAAAAAGAGACAGCAGCATAAATTTGAAGGCCAAAATGCAATACCAGTATGTGTATTGCACAGGCATATTGTCCCTCTCATTATTTGTCCTAGTAGCACAGAGTGTATATTTCTAAAAATCAGAGTTTTTCTACACAAATGTGAAAAGCCATAATGAGATTTTAAATAGGAAAGTTTTACTACTGAAAACTAATACTGCCATATGTTAAACTACTCTCATTAGATCAATAGCACTGCACAAATTTTAAATCTGCTTGCTTTGTCAGGTATTTTATGTGCACTAGAAATTAACCATCAAAACCTAACAATGCTAAAAGTACCTTCTGATTTTACGAATTGCCCTTGGAGACCTTCCTTTTTTCCCCTTGCTGTACTATAATTTTACAAGTCTCAAAACAAGAGGTACGTTTCCTAAATCTTCCCTGCTCAACATACACTTAAAAAGTTGGCTTAAGAAATTAATATGATAAAATGTAAAAACATAAAATAAAATAAAATAAAATAAAATAAAATAAAATAAAATAAAATAAAATAAAATAAAATAAAATAAAATAAAATAAAATAAAATAAAATAAAATAAAATAAACAATTATAAAATAATGTTTACTGAAATTTAAAATTATTTTAAAATATCATGCTTTTGGTTTCTTTTTAAATCTTCTTTTCATATTTGAGGATAGTGTTGGTATAGAATCACAGAATCACAGAATCACAGAATCACAGAATAACCAGGTTGGAAGAGACCCACTGGATCGTCAAGTCCAACCATTCCCACCAATCCCTAAATCATGCTCCTAAGTACCTCATCCACCCTAACCTTAAACACCTCCAGGGACGGTGACTCAACCACCTCCCTTGGCAGACCATTCCAATGCCTAACCACCCTCTCCGTGAAGAACTTTTTCCTAATCTCAAGCCTAAATCTCCCCTGGCGGAGCTTGAGGCCATTCCCTCTCATCCTGTCCCCTGTCACTTGGGAGAAGAGGCCAGCACCCTCCTCTCCACAACCTCCCTTCAGGTAGTTGTAGAGAGTAATAAGGTCTCCCCTCAGCCTCCTCTTCTCCAGGCTGAACAACCCCAGCTCTCTCAGTCGCTCCTCATACGATTTGTTCTCCAGCCCCTTCACCAGGTTTGTTGCTCTTCTCTGGACTCGCCCCAGAGCCACAACATCCTTCTTGTGGTGAGGGGCCCAGAACTGAACACAGTATTCGAGATGTGGTCTCACCAGTGCCGAGTACAGGGGGAGAATAACCTCCCTGGAACCTGCTGGTCACGCCATTTCTGATACAAGCCAAGATGCCATTGGCCTTTTTGGCCACCTGGACACACTGCTAACTCATGTTCAGTCGGTTGTCAACCAGCACCCCTAGGTCCTTCTCCTCCTGGCAGCTTTCCAGCCAGGTTTCTCCTAGTCTGTACCTCTGCTTAGGGTTGTTGTGCCCCAAGTGCAGGACCCGGCATTTGGCCTTGTTAAACCTCATGCCGTTGGTCTCAGCCCAGCAGTCCAGCCTGTATATTACATTTTGTCACCGTTTCAATATTTTTCCTTTCCAAATCTCTTTCAATTTGAAATATTTTAATTAGAGCATGAAATAGAAAGTAATTTCATTTTAAACTTTTTTTGTCAAGCTGAAAACTTACTGTTAATGTGCTGTTTTCTTAACAATTCTCCTTCACAGAGAATGTAGATGTTTACTGACATTAGGCTAAATTTGGACACCTCAGAAACACTTGGGGAATTAAATAAATTGCTCTTAAACCAGTATTAATGTCCAGGCTAATCTGGACCATTTCCACAAATGGTGATGCCAAGAGGTTCTTTGGCCTCTTCTCTGAAAGAAGTTTCTACGTGGCACTTCAGCCCGCAACCTATGTTGTCCCTGGCACCGCCCATTTCAATTACTTCTATACTAAATCAGTAGAGAAGTATAGAATTAAGGTAATAAGAATAATTGCTACTTTTTTTAGTAGCACTTCATGTGTTTATGAACAATTGTACACATAAGGGTTATTTTCCAAATAATTTCTCATTTTTGTTGTTCTCTTCTGATTTCTCCAATTAGTATGTATTTCTTTTTTTAATGTGGTGTTCACAACAGCATGCAGAGTTCCAACTGAGGCTTATCAAGTGAAGTAGAGCAGAATAATTACCTAATTTCTTTTATGCGTGACGTTCTTATTAATGTGACTCAATATAGAGCATTTGCCTTGTTTTGCCACAGTGTTGCATTGTTGATTCATATTCAAATAATTAGTCATTGTAAATCCCCACACTGTGCTCTGTAAATCCCTGTGCTAGCATAGACTGTCTGTCAGCTGCCAATGGGAGCAGGCAGGAGCTGCAGTCAGGGTGCCAGGCATGTAATGCCTCTTCCTAACTAGACTGCCAGCTTCTGTACTTATATGTGATTACTGGTTTCTCAAAAGATATATGATATTTTTAGTATATCCCAGTTGGAAATTATTTCAGACTGGTGTCTTCAGACTATACTACTTCATCACTTGTCACTTCTGTGTTGCAAAAATGAAGATTTGCCCTCCCTTCCACTTACATAGCCTCCAGAAGATGTAGGGAGAAGCACTAGAATAAAGGAAACTATCCTTGTCCAAAGAAAATACTACTGGAGCCACTGGAACAACAACTATTAAAAAGTGTTTATTATTTTGTCATTTCAATAGTGTTTCAGAGCCCTAATCAAGGCTATGAGCAAAAAAAAAAAAAAAATACAAGGACTGTGGTAATACTGGACATTTGGGAGACATCCTAAGAGAGATCACTCTCATGAAGACACGTGGGGGCATAAGCATCATCGCTATAACTCTGTTTGGACCTTGTTCTTCATGCCTAAATTCTGGTATTGTCTTCCTGAGCTGGAAACAGGCATTCTTCTGTTCATAATGTGGATGGCAGAACATAATTTTCTCCAGCTACAGGCTCAGAAGCCTCTAGATGAGTCTTTAAATGGTAGCAGAGAGTTCATGGCTATCATACTGTTGTGAAGCACTTGCCAGGAAAGAGAGCATCCTCCTGCCTGAGAGGCTTCAAAGCTTTTCCTTCCCACAAATGTGTCACATATGAGAAGAGTGATCCTACAGACACATTGATTGATGTACGGTTTTCTTCCAAAACAAACCTGGGACTCAAGTTCAGAGCATGAATGTTTGCGTCTACATGTTTAATTTCATTGCCTGAAAAGGACGTACATACACAGAAATTAGGATTGAAATTTGTTCATAGGAAGTGAGCTGCTTCCGCGGAAGCAGTGATAGAGGGAGGAATGCTAAGGTCTGTCATGAACGTTCCCCTCCAAAAATGAGATGAGACAAAATAATTGATCCTTGTGTTGCTCAGCATCTTACCTCCTTCCTGGGTGGTTTTATCCATAAAAGAGACAGGGCCTGTGGTCACTCTGGTCACTGTACCCTCGCTTGAAAATGGCTGTTCTGCGAATGTGGACTGCAGGAATTTCACCTATATGTTTTGAAGTAACGACTTGAACTTGGGTCTCCTGTGCCCCATGTGAGTGCACTGAAAAGAAAGCTGCTATTGTCCCTCTCCCCTTGGTCTGATAAATACTTAATTATTTCTATAAAAGCGAAGTAGCACCAATAAAATAAACTAAACCTACAGGCCTAGGCTATGGAAACCCAGAAAGAGAGCCTTCTCCAAACAGGTATCACAGAAACATGGCCTCACACACCTCCAAGAAGATCTGTATATTTAGCAAGAACTTTTTGTTCCATTTGAACTTCTTTTCTCCCTATTTTTTATGTAAAAATAGGCAAAACTTTTTTTTCAAAGAAAATTGCTAATTTTTAAAAAAACCTTCTGAGAACCTCAGTGAGACATGTATGCTTAGAGCTGGTATTGCTAATCAAAGATATTTAAAACTAGTTCAAATCCTTCTCTCAAATAAGGGATTACCTTAAAAATGGAATCTAGGTGCAGTATAATAGATTTTCTTGTTCAGAAAATCCTAGAGGATTTCTGTTTCCCTCTGCCTTTTCTTCTAAAAATGAAAGTTGAAATACTTACAGTGGTATGTGATCCAAGGAAGTATGGCTTACGGAAAATGCAGATCGTGGTGCCTTAATATCTTCATTTGGCAACAGGATTTTCAAAGAGACTTGAAGGAATACAGGGGATGATGTCTATCAAGCCACATTTGAAAATACTATGTATTTCAGAGTCCTTTTGAAATCCTGGACATGAGGTAATTTACATCTGCAAAGTTAACTGATCTACTACAAAATATAATATCAATTAAACCATCTGCTCAGTCTGGATTCATAAACTGTCTGAATACAGGGGGCAGTATTGGGAATAATGCCCCATTTCCTTATAAAAATAATTTGATTTTTCATTAATTTAGTTCAGTAGTGTCAACGTGGTTTAGGATAGGAAAGAAAAATGGCAGACCCTGGTTAGCTATGTTAGAAAGTGGGTTTAGACTCCTCTGAGATCATGAATGCCAACGGGAACACAAAAGATCACAGAGAGATAGGACTAGATCACGTGCTGATGTAAATGAGCATAGTTTTCTTGACATCGGTGGGCCTACACTGATTGATTCCAGATGAAGTGATGAGAGGATTTGGTTGTGCTGTGCCCTCCCAAAAAGCTGTTGAGAGATACAGTAAGATCAGTACCAGGATAGCCTCATGAGAGGCAACTATGTTGCGCAACATTGTCCCCCCCTAAACAGGCATGGAAAGAAAAAAAGCAGCAACATCCCTCCCTGTGCTGGTGGAGAGACAGGTTTTGGTGAAAGGACAAAAATCAAGTGTGCTGAGTGGTCAGGTGTTTGGAAGGCAGGCAATAAAGACAGTGTTAAGTGATGGAGGCAGAAAGAGCACCAGCAAATTGTGTTAGAGGTTGTAGGGCTCCATTGCTCTCACCACCTTCAGAAAACTGTGGTTTATATTCACTTTTACACATCTTCAGATGGTCATTGAGGTTTCACTCAACAAGGATTCAAATGTGTTTGCCTGGGAATAGGAAGGAGAAAAGATGGGGCTAGCTCTAGGCAGTCTAACTACAGCAGTAGCACAACCGAGCCAATTTCAGTAAACAGCTAAAGCCAGAACTGCCTACAGTTTTGCAAAAGTCTCTTAGCATTCAGCATGAGCTGCAACACTGGGCCTAGACATTGAGTAAAAGTTCAGGCAGCTGATTTAATCTGGGCTTCATGGTACTGTGGCTAGTGAGCCAGCTAAGCTAATTTGCTGATGCTTTCTTAAATGTTTTTTACCTTAGCACTATAGATAGACCTAAGCACAACTGCAGATGCTCATCAGTGGTTCACAGACCATCTAAAATATTTAAAAATTTGGTAACATAGCCCCTACAGAAACAATATAAAAGACATTTATTGGCTCCGAAGGCCTCAAAACACTGTAGTGAATTCAATCACTCTTTATTTGAAATGACAGTACCACAATTCAAAGAAATAAGAATCCTAAGGTGTTTTTAATAGATTCAATAAAACCCGAACATAGAATTTTTCTTCCTAAGTTTCTGGTTTGTTTGTTTGTTTTTCTCTTAGAGCACTATTTACAGTATATAAAGGCATTGCAGAGCTTTCACAGTTGAATTGGGTTCTTTATAAGGAGCTGCAAACCCTTTATAGCTACTGTTCTGGCATTATCCCACTTTTGCCCATCAAAAGGAAACACAGAAGGCTGGTTTCAGAGTAATTAATTTTGTTAATATTGAAACAATTGACTAGTAAACTATCCAATTAAAGCTATATTAACTAGGGTGTTTTATCTCACTCTTATTTTCAAGCGTCAACAGCCCACGTACAAGGAGACTAATGACTTAAAATTCAACCTTCTCTGTACAACTGATGGAGTTTTGTTCCTGGGCTACCTCCTCCTCAATTCATTCAGCGTGAATGGCAGATTCCAACATCGTGTCAAGTTTCAGATCACCATAGAAACAAACTAGGAGGCAGTTTCATTAATCATTTAGAGCACAAGAAGTCTAGGTCAGTCTGATTGCAGCATATAGAGTATCATCCTAGCGCCACATGGGACTCAGTTGATTTGAATTAAAAAAGATTAAGCTGCCCCTAGGACGCTCAGCATCATCAGTTTAAGTTCTCATGTAACAGTGGTCTCTGGAGCCACATGGATTAGGAGACTGAAGCTATGCATTTATTTTTCAGAGCTCAGTGAAACACTAGATGAGTGCAGGTGTCTGAGGGGAAAAAAGGACAAAGATCACATATAGTTTTTTAGACTTGTTGCTGTTCTTTTGAAACTGGAAACAATAACTCAGTTTCATTTCTCCAGTGACAGTTACCACTCTTTTTTGGCCATGCAATGTTACATCTGTTACTTAATGTTTACAATTTAGATTTATAAAAATTTCATACTATGAACCGTAATCTTAGTGCAGAGCTGCAAGTTGGGCACAGAACAGTTCACATGAATGCTGACTTTTTTTTCCTGGTAGGGTGAAAGATGCATGAAATAAATACTGGTGACATTTTAGTTTTGCTTGAATGAAGATTTATTGCTCCCAGAAAACTGACTTACAAGCAGCTACAAATCAACTTGACTATGAAATAATTGTATACTTATACCACAATATGAGCCCCCCCCACTTCCAAAGTACTCACCTTATTTATGGATATTCAGTACTTCAAAGGCCTTTGGTAACTTAGTCCAGGCTGGTTTATTGCTTTGTAGCAATGTAGACATTTCAAGAGGAAAGTTGTAGGTTACAGTATATTAGGACTCATTCTCTTGGGCGGCTGAGAATTCCATGATGCTATATGAACTGTTGATCTAAAGCTTATTATAGCATGACTTCCTACGGTATAATTCTTAAATCTTTTAAGTTATACAGTACTGTCTTTATTCCCAAGTGGTAAACCTTAAAGCAGAACTAGCTTTCCAAAATTCAGAATACCATCTGTGAGTATATGCAATTACTCTTGGTTAAAATACAATTGCCTTACTTGAGCGGATTGTCTACAACCGATTTCAAATTAGTTATCTGAATTTTCAACAAATGTTTTACACAGAAAAATCAGGGAACAAAATCTCTTTTCATAATGTTCCTCATGGAGAAAAGAAGTCCTGTGGACCGAGATACTCCACGTTATTCGAGAACCCCATAAAACCCTACCCTGTGTATTTTACCAATTTGTCCTTGCCGTGCCAGTTGCCTGGGCTGTGATAGTATCATCAAAGGAGGACCCTCCTATTACAGCATATCTTGCGGAATACAGATCAAGTCAATACTTTTTTGTTGATATTCTGCCATTTTTAAATATATCATTCTGATGATTTCCAGGGAAGAAATGTCATTATGCTCATGAAGCATTTTTAGACTTTCCTATCACGGTGTAAACACTGATTATTCCTCTGTGAGGGAGAAAGTGAGTATCACCCCCACTTTACCCCAGTGGAAGTTGTTATGGAGTCATGCTGAGCAAGTTACCTCAGGCCACGATGGGAAGCACGGATCAGAATTATGGTGCTCCTTGTTTTCCTTCCCAGTGCCCAGACCAGGCCCTCCTATTTCCATCTTTCTGTCAAATTCCCTTAAGAAGATGGAGAATACAGGAATTAAGGTGTACACAAAGAGCCCTTGAGGGAGACACAAACTAGTTTGTGTTAGCTGATACTTTTTGAGAGCCAATGATGTGCTGGTTGCCATGCAGGCAGGAAGGAAAACACGGTCCCCACTCCATTACATTTATATGGTCTATTTCACAGGTTGTTTCCTGACCATTTCCAGCCAGACAGGAGAGCTTTGCCATCCCCTGTTTACCCATCAGAGAGTTGAATTTACCAATGCTAGGAGCGGTAGCTGTGACACTCCACTAGCAATGCTGATGATGGCCAGGTTGTATGTTTGCTGTTCTCCAGCAGACATTCCCCCAAGATGAGTGGCAGACACCATTCTCACACATAACTGCTCTGGATCCAGCAGGTGTCCTCAACCAGTCTGGACATGTGCTTTCATCCACAAGCAGAGCCTGGCAGCAATAGTCACTGCACTTGTGCCCCCTGTTCAAAGCCATTGAGCCTGAAGAAGCACAAACAGCCCATTCACAACATAAAGGAACACTGAGCCAGCAGTGAGAGGGGCTGGCCACCACCTCCTCCCCAGGCACTACTGCATTTCAGCTGCTCATTTATTTCCTTTTGATTTAATATTATTTTTCCTTAATTGCTCTTTCTCTAATTCCAATGCAAGCATCATTCACAGCAGTTGCTGTTCCAGCTCCCAGTGCCCCATAGTTAGAAGATGGAATAGCAGATTCCCTTCCTGCAGCTTTCATGAAGAGTCCCCAGCCTTAGGGGCTCAGGGCTGCAGCTGCACTGCTGCAGCAGCCACACAAAATCTCTGTGCCCAGAAATGGGGAGCTGGCTCAGGCCCATTCAGGGTCTCTAAAGGAAGCCCAGCTGCTTCTATGAGTTGTTATGGGTCATGTCTTATATATGCAATTTTATCAATATCTTTCCTGTGCTCTTCATCTTCATGGTCAATGGTGATTGTAAGAGCAAAACCTACCAGCTCAGCTCTATAAACCATTTACAAGAAGTGTCATGAAGCTAAAAAGGAGAGAATTTCCTTTTTTTATCTGCAGAACATGCGTCCTCCAGTAGGACATGTGCAGACCTGTGAAGCTGCAGTATTCCTCCTCAGCTCCTGCCAGCTGGAGGGGCATATGGCAGCTATGCAGTGACACAGAGGCTTGTATGGGGTCCCTGACTTCTGCTGCTGCCCAAAACCACCAGAGACAAGACAGCTTCTGTGTAGCATATTCTAGCCAGGTGCCTGTGGCAGTGCTGTTTTATAATGACCTTGCTCTGGTACATATTGCCTATGGTTAGTCTCCAAAATGCTTTTTGGCACAAAACACTGAAAAAGTTTCATGTTCTCTGCTATGTAAAGCAAATCTAAAACATTTCTAACTCATTACATTGGCTGACTTTTGTCTTATTTTGCTGCTTAATCTTTAGTGGTAAAAAAGTTATGTTCCTTTTTCACTGCACGTGGAGCAGAGCTACCAGCATGCAGGTCATCATCTGAACTGTGTGTATGTTCCTAGATTTTCACTGTCAGTTATAAACAGTGCATGACGTAAGCAATACATAGAAGATGCTGAGGTGTCAAGAAGGATCTGAATTGTTTAGTCAATCCTTTTCTAATTCAGCTACTGACCCAGAGCTCTGTTTGAATTTGGAAAGCCTAAGGTCAAAAAGACAAGCGTCATTTTTCTTATAAGCCAAACATATTTGATGAGAAAAAGTGAGCTAATAAAGGTAAGGAGGTAATTTTTAATGCCACTTTTTAGAATTAGTAATTTGTCTCATCATGTTGCCTTGTAATATAATTACACATAATACATTCACATTACTCAGGAGAGCATATAGCTGGGAGAGAAATGATACATTTCTCTTCCATGCTCAACATATGGAAAAATGTATAAAATAGGAAGGTCTAAACTCTACCAATGCTCACATGTCATTAGTGGTAGAATAATTGAGTTCTTTGGAAATTTGTGGTGGCAACTGTGCTAATTTGAATTTAGGTGAGTACATTTCACCTAATTTAATAATTTTGGGTTACAGAAAACATAGGTATAAAAAAAATTACCTATGTCCATACACTAATTGGCTCAAAATTCTTGGCCACTTTTCCATAACCCTCTGGCAGTTGCTGGTAGCAAGCAGAGATTTACTGGAGGAATTAAAAAAGCTTCATTCCTCCCACCACCAGCAGCTGTTCGGCCCTGCAGTCTTCCTGAGTAGGGCAGAGCTACATCAGTCTGTGGTATGCATGACTCACAGGAAAGTAATAAAAACCTGAGTCTAGAAAAGAGCTCAGGAAGGCCACCAGCTGATAGTGGAAGAGTTAGAGCCGCTCATGTAGGATAAAAGTGTAAGTAGCTAGAAGACATGCAAAAACTGAGTGAGTTTTCTTGGATGTTATGAGTACTGTGACTCCTGCAACACAGCTATGTCCATCCACAGTCTGGAGCGCTGTGTGATGGCCATGACCAGACCTCTTGCCAAATGGAGCTGTGCAGGTGATGCATAAAAGCCACACATAAAGAATGCCCACCTCTAAACTTGTCAGACAACCACAAGTAGATTGATCTGTTCAGGATATCTATCAGTCCTAGGGACTGATTTTGTCATTACTGTTTCCCAATACCTATGGTCCATAACCAAAATTTAAAAATTTTTCTTTCTCTTCAAATATTTCACAAATCTAAATTCATCCATTCTGGGATTAGGTCCATACCTCAATTCCAAACTGCAGGAATCATACATGAATTTCTGTTTCATTAAGGAGAAGCATATTTGGGTAGCTGTCATATAGTACCTGGAATGTGATGAAAACAAGAGATCCTGGCTGCCTGCTGCTGAAGAACTCCCAAGGCACTTCTCACAGGAGCAGGGGTGTTAACCCTGATATCCTGGTCAAATTCCAACATGGCTAATTATATCCCACTTACCTAAAACTCTGCCATACTTTCTCTGCTTGCTGCAAGGAGTTGATGCATACAGCAGTCTCTCTTCTAGTCCTCTTAAAGGTTATTGCCTTCCACATCAGAGGCAGGTTTTTTTATGTAATAGCTGCAGTCAGTTATCAGTTTGAAAAATTTCCTGAGCAGCACAGGCCTGTTGAATGAGCGCTGCAGTTATTACTACACAGCATTTGAAGGAAAAAGGCCAAAAGCGCCTGTGAAAGGAAGAGTCAATGTACCATGAGGCTGCAAATGCAGTTGTGGACTGTCTTTTGTGAGCAATGGCAATGAACACCATAACGGTATCCATTGTGCTCTCTTATGCAGCCTTTTGCCTGAAGGAGATTAAGAGAAGGATAAGGGGGGTGGGGGCACAGCACTGAACAAAACTGTAGGGGAAGAGTGGCACAGGTGAGTATCCCCTGGAGATAATACAAAGGAGATAACACAGGGAGAGAGGGAGAGGACTATGCTAAGTCCAAGAGAGGATAACTTCATCTGCTGGCTTTGCTTGTGACAATTTAGTAATTCAAGACTGCATAGTAAGCGAATCTTCCTGAGGGTCTGCGGCCTGTTTCTTTCATGTACTCATTAAATAATATGAAGAGATTATTGTAGCTATGTAAATCTACAGTGAGACTCAACAGTGGCAATACCCCACATTTAAAATTTTGACTAAGGACTGAAATTTCAAGTTGCAATATTCCATCTTATTGCTTGCTTGGAAAGACCGTGTATGTGTAGTGCATAATACTACAGGAATAGCCTCACGATAATGCCAGTGAGGCTTTTTGCATCTTGTTTAGAAATAAATATTTCCATAAGGAAAGTAAACTATGTAAATGCAGCTCTGCCACTTTTTCTACCAGAACCTCAACTGTCTTGTTATCTTTTCAGTATCAAATTTTTGTTGAAAAGTCAGGTTCACCAAGAAGCAGTCAGAGTAAACTGAAGAGTGGATTTCCACACTGTGGAAACTATTCTTCCATTTTCTTGCTCTATTTCCATGAAAATCTAAGTTGTTTATATGTATGCAAAGTATATCACTATTATGACATTCTACAGAACAACCTCCATACAGCTCATCTTTTACAGCGGAGTCCTGCATTCAAGGTTCTCTGGCATCATAGTGGTTCTGTTATCAGCAGTGTGACTTAAGTTTGCCTGTAATATTTAGCTGAGGAAATGGCATTAGGATGTGCATTTGATAAATTAAACATGTGGGTGGATGCGTACTTGAGTGTATGCACACAAAGAGCTATTCTTATTCAGGATTTCAGAAGACAGGTGCTTCTATCACAGTTAGAAACCTTCAAAAATGAGAATAAAGGCACAGAGTTTTAAATGCCTCTTCCTGTCTCCTGTGTCTCACTGAGCAGGATAAGGCCACATTAATGGAGAAGCACAAGGTGAACAAGATGACCTAGCAGATGCTCCCATGATGTACTGTACTTTTCCTAAGATAAATAAAGCTTGTCATCTTCAGCAGGATCAACAAAATCCACATATTCTTTAGAGCGTTAGATACAGTGTTACAGAGTTCCAAATTGCTATGTAACCCTATATGCTCTCCCATTCCATTAGCTCCCCTTATTCTGTTTAATATGCATAAATATTGATTATGTGAATATGGGATAAAATACTTATTTATCCAGATGCTTTTCATTATCATAAATAGGAGTTTAGAGCAACAAAATAACATAAAAAGTAAACATTGAACTGTTGCAGGTTAAGACTTCACATTTCAGACTTCTTAACTGCTTTTATCCAGCAGCAGAATTTCACTGAATGACTTAGAGTTCCTCTAAAAAGCAAGAGCAACAACAAAACATGCCTTTTCTGCAAGGACTCTTGTACTTCTTACCCCAGAACTGTAAAGGAACTGTGAAAGGGGGACTCGCATTTTGTTGAAGATGACTGTAGTATTTTTTTTAATTGTAGATCTATTCATACATGACATAAATGGATCATGCAGTTTCTCTGAGAAAAAAAAAGCCCTTCCTTGGGTTAACAAGTGCAAATGCCATTTTCAGTTTGCTTAGATACATGCAGCACACAGTTTTAGGGCCAAATCTGTGATTTTGTCTCATCCCAGTAGAGCCAGTTAACTACTTCTCAGCCCTGGTGACAAAGCAGAATTTCACCATTGCCAGAGGGAAATTCTATTTTTAATGCAATGGTTTCTGTAATGTAAGATCACTTTGCATAGAGCAAGCCTGGAGAGGCTGCTTCCTCCAGCCCTATCTAGCTTCTTTTTTCCTTGAAATCTTGTTCTTTCCCTTGAAGTGCAGGGTTAGCTGGCCAAGCTAGCAGCTGATCTCCTCCTCCTCATGCACAGGCAAACAGATGATTTCTTGTTTCTTGTTACAGTCTGTTGCTTTTAGCACAGCTAATTTTTGTTCATTGCCTGATGTGTCACTGCCTTCACTACCTTGTTTTTGTAGGTGACAAGATGTTGTGAGTCCAAGAAACACACATAATGGATGGTTACAGAGAAATCACTCCAGACAGGAGGTTCTCCCCAGACCAAAGTCTCAGCCCTGTAGTGTGTCCTGCACAGCCTGAGCCATATGGTGATGCTTGGAACACCAATAAGCAACTGAGACTAAGATGGACTGCAGGCCAAAACAGTTCACGAGTTTATACATGACTGCTCCCATATCTGTTTTTTTTCTTGTGATCTGATATAATTGTGTTATTATCCTTATACATTTCTAATCCTTTTTGAATCCTGCTATGCTCTTGATCATTCCTGAACTCACCTGGAAAACTGGTAATTGTCACAGTTTGACTTGCTAGCAAGACATCTCCAGTTATCAGCTGATACTTCCCTTGTGTAATGGAAAACATTTATGCATCTGATATTAGCGTTGGCTCACATGAAAATCATCATAAATGTTATTAGCTGCAAAGTCAAGATGTGCAGAAATCATACCACATGATATATTGTTCAGAGTTTAAAAGTGATTCTGAAGATGCCTGTACATCCCAAAATCTGTATCAAGAATCAGACGTATGTGCCATTTTAAGCAAGAACTTCCTCTGTGCGCTACAATTCTTTCATTCCAAAATAAAATATTTTCAGTCTTATATAAAATGGCACTACTGATGTATGAAAGCAGATGTCTAAGTGACTTTACAAGAGTGCAACACAAAAGATAGATTGGTTTTCAGTTTTATCATGCTTCTCTCATACTTTACAACTTACTTCAATAATCAGAGATTTATTACCTCAACAGATTGCTTAAAAAATTATGCATGTGATGTAATGCTACAATGGACTTCAAGAGTTCTGTGTGGAAGAAGGAAAGATGGAAAGTTTGGACTTTGTATGCAAAAATAATTTCCTTGCAATAAGACTGTAGGCAGTAAGACTGCTTAGGACAATTGGCAGTATTTCCTGGTTATGTCTTGTTTGCAGAGACTGACTGAGTGACAATCTGCCTTTTATCACATTGTTTTTCCATGAGCCTCATATTTACTATTCTCAGTTGACAAAATGTCCTTTCTTGAAGCAGTAGCAGTTAGTCTCTCAGTTTAGAAGAAGACATGGTTAATTTTAAGCAGGTGTTCAGCATTTTCTTCCTAGATTTAAGACATTGTCTTCATCAGTCACAGGAATGTATTGTATCTTCTTTTCTGCAAAGTAGATGATTGATGTGGAAAATAATTTAGTGCAGCACATAAAATATATTACATCACAACAATACCCTGAAGGTATTGTAACAAGATTCCCTTTGCTATATGCAGCTCCAGAACAGGACTTTCACTAAGTTATGTTGCTTTAAGGTGCAGATCATTACTTCAGCCCTTCCCAAGAAGCCATCAGCAAAGCTAGAAAATTCTCCAAAACCCTAAGCTGGATATAGGGTTTTTGATTGGCTCAGTATTCTTTTCAATGTTTTGCTGTTTGTGATTACATTTACAAGAAGGCTGGCTGAAAAGTTCTAATCTGGATTTCTCCAAAGTGTTTGGTTCAGTTCTGAGCCGAAGTGCACTGTAATCAGCAGTTGTTCCTATCAACATCTGTAAGACATTTGACATTACTTGGAAATACTAGTCACAATTGTAAAACTAATAAAGGCCTTTCTTTCATATTTTGGCTATAAGGTATGCTGGGCACTCATCACCGATTTAGATGTTATCTTTCTGCTAGCCGTATTTTTTCTGTGCTGGCTCCAAAGACTGGCTTTTTGATCTGGGAGAAATTCTCAGCTGAGAAAATTATACTAACCAAAGAGCTGTGCCAGAACTTGGAAGACTTGTAGCTGATTTACCTCCAGCTGCTCTGTACTGATTCGCACCAATTCTCAAGCCTCTTAGATAAACTTTGTGGTAGATTTCCAGTGTGTCATAATTAGCAGAACTCCTGTATGCCGAAGGAGACTTCTGAATTGATAGCTGGATCTGTAATAAAGATGAGTACTCCTTTGTATAAATATTTTAAATGCTCTAATTGAAAAATATTAGCAAAGTGTTGGGAATTAAAGGCTTAACAGTAAGACATAGTTACCTATGAAAGATAGTCCTATTGAAAGAAATGGACTAAACATTGACATGCTTTCCTCTGCAAATATAAATATGAAATTGTGTCAAAACGCAGTACTGGCTGAAGAAAGTCCTGGTTGCCATGTGATAAAATGTGCTTTTCATGTGATGTAAGGATTCCAGGCCAGGCACTTGGAATTAAAATCTATTTCAAAAGCTGTTCTGTTGGGTCATATAAGATGTTTGTCGTATATATGCCAAATATACACTGCTTAAGAGGCTTTCTGGGCCAGAAAATCTTTGATAATTGTGTGCACGCCATCTTTATGGACTAACTTAAGGCAAAGCACCTCTTATTTGCTGTGCTTGAAATAGAGACTCATATATTATGATTGTTAGTCTTGTTAGTCTGAAGTAACTCAATCATATGGCTGAGCCCTGAGCATGGGTATCTCCTAAGCCTAACTCTACATAAGCTGCCTGGTTATGACACCTTAATTCTTCAGGCTTAAAAATCGACCTCTTAATTTGTACATGACAGCCCATTCTTGCCTGGAATTACTGTGCCTTCCAGCACATCTTCACCTCCATGTTTCAGGATTTGTCTCATTGGCAGTTTTCACTGTATAAAGCCAAAAGGACACTCCAAATGTATGTAAAGTTTTCTAAGAACTGATTGGCATTGGCTTATTTCTACTCCAGCAGATGCCAGTTAGCAGGAATTGCACCAAGGAACCAGAGCTAAGTTAGTGCTACGTGTCCTTGAAAATTCACCCTCTATGCTCATTAGCAATAGTACAGGACTGTGCTGATGTCGGTGATGGACCATTTCCCCCATATAGGTATGACGTCTTAGATTATAGAATACTTTTCTAAACTAAGTCCTACAAAATTAGTAATGGCATTTTGAGTAAGTATTAGGTCGCAGATTACTCATGGCTGGTTTAGACCTAAAAGAAATTTGCTCTTTGTTCTGGACATTAGTTTTCACTTTTGTTTGGGCAGCACTTTGACATACAGATTCATCTGCCAAATGTCACTGCACTGACTCTATCCTCCCACCTAAAAGAGGAAGCTCCTTCAAAGTTTCATCTGTTGGTCCTAATAAAATAACATCTAAATATGCCTTAGATCATGAGCATAAAAGATACTTCTGAGCCAGTAGGCATATTATTAGCATCAAACTCAGCAGCCTCTTTTGGTGTTATTGTATCCTGAAGAATCACTAATGCCTGAGGGAAGGTTGCGGACATGCTTTTTCTGCTTGTGGCTTTCGGTGTTTGATCTGACGTTAGCAGACACTCTGTCAGTCTCTGGTTTGTTTGGAGCTGTGTTCCATCTGACCTTTGCTGATTATTTCCATTCATCCACGGACATGTACTAGCAGAACCCCTGGCTTGCTGTCATTCATAGAATCATAGAATAACCAGGTTGGAAGATATCCACCGGATCATCGAGTCCAACCATTCCTATCAAACACTAAACCATGCCCCTTAGCACCTTGTCCACCGATGCCTTAAACACCCCCAGGGAAGGTGACTCAACCACCTCTCTGGGCAGCCTGTTCCAGTGCCCAATGACCCTTTCTGTGAAAAATTTTTTCCTAATGTCCAACCTAAACCTCCCCTGGTGGAACTTGAGGCCGTTTCCTCTTGTCCTGTCCCCTGCCACTTGGGAGAAGAGGCCATCACCCTCCTCTCCACAATCTCCTTTTAGGTAGTTATAGAGAGCAATGAGGTCTCCCCTCAGCCTCCTCTTCTCCAGGCTAAACAACCCCAGCTCTCTCAGCCGTTCCTCATGAGGCCTGTTCTCCAGCCCCTTCACCAGCTTTGTTGCTTTTCTCTGGACCCACTCCAGAGCCTCAACATCCTTCTTGTGGTGAGGGGCCGAGAACTGAACACAGGATTCAAGGAGCAGTCTCACCAGGGCAGAGTACAGAGGGAGAATAACCTGCCTGGACCTGCTTCAATGCACAGAGAAAAGGAACTAGTGGGAGCAATATGGTAAGGGGACAATGCTTCCCTGTCTTCCTGCTCACACTGGTGGAAGGGTGAAGTGGGGGTGGGGATGGGGACCAGTTGGCACATGTTAATTATGACAGTGGTTTGAACATCAAAGGATGGAGACACAATAAGCAAAAATGTGAGCAGAGAGAGAAAGCGGAAAGAATAAGTGTGATGTTACAAGAGGAGGTGTTTGCTAGAGCTAAGAGCTTAAATTCCATGAGGTAATTATAGAAGTATAAACAATAAATCAGTCTTTATCCAGCAAACCTTTGGCCATAAGAAAAAGGAAGATACATCAATGGGATTATAGGATCCAGCTCCGTAGGGTATAGGGTATAGCTGTAATAGTTTTGGGCCCTAGGTTTTGCTTTGAACAGCTTGATAGCAAGGCACGCATCAAAACTATTACTGAGAACGTGCTGTGGGTTTCTTGCATCTTCCACTGAAGGAGAAAGCTGTTACTGATTACTGACTATGTTGGTTGTATTTCAAGGTTGGGCTCAAATGGCAGTTTTCTTTTTAGCTCTAAAGCCATCTAACTGTATGATAATCTCATCCTTTCCCTCCAGGGAAGACCTCCAAGAGTCCACTCCTATGACCAGTTTATGCAGAGAAAGCACTGCAGTGGGGTGGAAGGTTCTTCTTCTGCCCTTTTCCCCATTCTGATTCCCTTTCCTTCCATTTCTGTAGCAGCAGAACAAAAGCCAGGCTCCTTCTCCCCTTTATGCTTACAGTGGTCTTTGTATCACCATTGTCTGATTAACAAAATGATCTGTAAATCCTTTGTTTTACCTTTGATCTTGCAAAACAAGGGTATCTTTAAACAAAGCCAGATACTTTAAAGATCACCACATGGTTTTAATAGTATTTTCTACTTTGTGTCATAACTTGAATGAACAAGATATGAACAGAATCCCTATTGTCACCACATTTCGCTGTGTTATCGCATTTGCTAATATTTCCTAGTTAAAAAAATATTGGCAACTATTATGAAGCTGATGTAACTAAATATCTTCTGCTAGCTCCATCATTAGAGTCTGTTCCAAAGCCTACCAAAGCTGCTACAAATTCACTCTGACTTCAGTCAATGTTGGATCAGAAGCACAAAAAGGGAAATTGTAAGCTCAGGAGGTTTATCACCTTTCAGATACCATTCCTCTGCTCCCTCCAGCTAAGCAAAAGCTCTCACCACATTGCAGAGCACAGTGTGGTTTGGATGCCGTATGCACATATGCAAACATGATGGGTTTATGGGTGTATTTTTGCTGACAAACTAAAATAATAGGAGGAAGAGATGAGAAGTACTTTGAGATTTGAAGTTACATTTTTTAATTGATCTTGTAAATAGAGTGCTTGAGAAATGAAACAAAAATAAAGATGCTTTCATTTCTCTGCAGCTGAAAAATATACAGAATGAAAATTTAGGAGAGTGAGGAGGAAAGGATGAAGTCATGCATATTTCAGCTTCCCTTTCCCCATTAGTGCCATGCTTTTTCATTTACATAACAAGGAAGAAGCCAAGCTTGAGCAGAGATTGCTCTTCCATTTCCACATAACTGCATCCTGCCCTGATAGCTAATCACATTTATGTCTTTTCCAGAAGATGGCCTGCCCTGGGTGTCAATTACAGTTGGTTAATTTTGGCACAGTGTGATTAAAAGCAGACTGACATAAATCACTGAACAGTGTAGCTTATGAAAATGCAAGTTGAGGTAGCACCCCAACCAAAGCACTATAATGAGAGAAGCTGATAGCCAGATGTTGGTCTAATGGTATATATAATCTAATAATGGACTTTGTGTATCCTTTGGAACTTGAAAGCCCTGCCTAAGAATTTTTTTGTCAGCCAAATATCTCCATGTTGCAATACCTATTGAACATTTTGGAGGCTCACAAGTTGGTTTGATGCGTTGTCTTGGCTTGTAACTAAATATCCTGGGAGAAAATTTGGGAGCAAGGTAATCTGGAGACCTGGAAGCGAAAGACCTAATAAGGGATATTGTAGGAGGGATATTCTGAGTACCCTGGATATCCAGGTGTCTTAGATAATTTGACTCTTACCTTATATTAAAGTCTAAAGTAGCCTGTGTGAGTAGGTGATGTTATATATGGACATGAACAAGTGTGGAGTGTCTCTGAAATCAGGACAGATGGAAGTGTATGTAGAAACCTGGTGTAAGTACAACTGTAATCAGACTCTTCCTGAATATCCTTATATTTGTCAGAGAAAAGAGACTGTGTCCACTGAAATTAGGGATAGTAAGATAAAGGTTTGGGTTTTTTCATCATCTGAGCTGTGATAGGACAGATTCCCTTTAAGTGGAATGTGAATGCCTTGATTAAAAGCTCATTTGGGGCTCTGTGTGGCTTAAAATGTGAGGCTGTGCTGGCTAATGTGCACCTATAGATATCACCTGCTGGTGGAGGATAAGCACAAAGGCTCCTGAGCCATCGTCTTGCCTGCTATCTACGCTCAGCAATTTCACCTCCTCTGAGATGTCCCTCTGACATGGCTTTTCTTCAGCAGTAAAGTGAAGTTTTCCTGAATCTCATTCTTTTCCTGTCAAAGTGTGTGTTCTGGAGACTGTGCTATCTTCAACGCAGTGATTTCATTGCAATGAAGATGGTAAAGCTTGCAGGAGGGAGGAAGACTGAGGAATAGTTCATTGAAAATAAAACAACTTGGGTTTTTTTAATCTTAAAATAAGTTTGTTGTTTGGGTGGGTTTTTTTTCATTTTTAACAAAGTTTCAAAAAGATGACAGGAAGTTTATTTTTCCCAGTCAACTCAAAACCTATGATTTTTGGCATAGACTCTTTTTCCCAATCACATCATGCTTTGCTTTAACCATTGATTTGTTTAAATAAGGAATTATGCTAGGATCTGCTCCTGCTCAGTAGGTGACTCAAATCAGTGTCTCACTAGTTTCTCAAAGCAACATTCACTTACACTGGATTACACATCATGTACTACTTGATGCTCATCATATACACATTTGTAGCATCAAGGCTTTAGTAAGGCTGGACTGTATCTTTCTTTGATGAATAGTGTACAGAGCCAAGATTTGCCAAACCTTACCTGTGCCAAACAAAGGGTTAGAATTAATGTTGTACATGTTTGATGACAAAAGAAAAGTTGATGTAATCTGGTACAAAAGAAACTTAAACATTATAGTAGCTTTAGGTGATATTAATCACCTTCACAGATGTAATTAATTTTCAATGCACCTTCTTCTGCTATAATAAAATTGCCATTAAAAGAATCAAGGAGATGATATCAGATTCTTGGAGTATCGTGACAGCTTTATTCAAGCAAAGTAAGAAATTTCACACTGTTTCAGAAGCTGTAACCTAGACTGAGGCACAGAAAAACAGGGTGAGAAAGGCTAAGAGTAGTTGATGAATGATTCTCAGATCTTGAATGGTCTAATCAGTTACTGAATGTGTAATGTTGTAGTGTTTGTATTCATTCAGGGGGCACCAGTTAAAGGATCACAAGTTCCCTGAAATTCAATGTGTCCTGTTGCCAGTGTGACACTATGGCTGCAATGTAGGACTTTTCCAATGGTGCCAACCACATTGTGCGTCTGTGTAATACAAGCACTTGCCGGGCAGGAAAATAGTTGCTAGATAATGCCAGTTGCTTTTGCTCCTTGAAAGGTTGCCAGTGCTATGAAAATTTTGCTCTGATTGCTGTATGTTGTTGCTTCAGAAAAAGTATGGATCTGAAATCTCACATACGTGATAATGATTTTGAAAAAGAAGTGATCTCTGCAACCAAAGCATTTGCATCTGTCAAAAGCACAGCTTGCTCCTTCACTTGTGTCAAAGCTGTTGGCACAGAATTCAAAGCATTGGATTGGCAACTCTTATCTGGAAGCAAGTGCAGCATATAGCTATAATAGCTATCTTCATTAGCTTTTGTTATCTAAAATATTCCAAGTGCTTTGGATAACATAAGGTGCCACATAACAACGGAAGCTGTTGGGCAGCTTGACAGCCATATGCTTACATCTGCAATGTGCACTTACCCTCATCTTTAACTAAATGTTTTCCTTTAGCAGCCGTGACAGCAGTAGTGAACTCAAACAATTCCCACACAACTAAAACACAGCTGAAGGCACTGGGTTCTCTGCTGAGGAGGCTGAAGCCACACATACATTCATCATTCAGCTATTTTCAGAAGCGACTTAAACATCTACTACTAGAGGTGTGCCTGTCTGTGTGGCAAGGGCTATGTTATGAAATTCCTGCCCTAACACTGACCCACCACATGTGGAGTCGTGCACAGTTGCTGGTGCAGTTGGAGAGGTATATTGCCAAGTCAGCTCAGCGTGGTGCTGAAGCAGCAGTTCTGCTTCTGGTCCCAGCGCTAACTCATGTGAGTCACGAGGGCTATCTCTGCCTTGCCACTGGGGGTGAGTTGGCTTGTGTTTCTCTGTATCTGTTCTGTGAATCTTCCTAAAGTTTTCTGAAATCTCCCTTTTACCTATTCACACAGCAAATACAGATGAACTGGAGGATCATTGGAGCAGATGGAAAGGGAACACATGCAGAGCTAGGAGGAGGCATGTGTGTCTAGGTATGGAAATGCAGGGAATCTAGGCAATTATTTTTTTTAAAAGACAGACAGAATCTCTTCATAACTTTTTTTATATGCTACCTTACTGTTCTCCATGTAATAAAGAAAATCCAGACCTCCTACAAGACTAAATCCTGCACTTATCACTTTCTCACAACTCCTGTTTAAAGTCTGACTAAATGTCAGATTCTGCCCAGACAAAACCAAAATCTGTGTGTTCCAGTCTTTCTCACTGGAAACACAGAGTCTTTCATTAAAAGTATCCTCTCCAGTCCAGTAGCTAAAACATGCTGAGCATAAAAAGCCTGTCCATTCTTTCAGCCATTCTCCTGTAACAAGGATGGCACATAGTTGCAGGAAGTTCTTGAGGATTTTAACCATAGAACTGAGACTGTTTAGCCTTCCCTGCTGATTTAGATTTGTTCATTCTTCCTAGGAAATAATTACTACTTCATTTTTCATTTTCTACAGACAATGCTCAGAGTACATTCAAGTTTGGAGCTGAGAAAAAGGTAAAGGATGTTACACCTAAGGTGTCATCTTTCTGATCCACTACTGGCTGCAGACTGACTAGCACCTTGTGGTAATATAGAAGAATGCTATACCAGCATACAGTATAGAAGTTACTGCCATTTATGTGATCCACAGGGACCATTCAGCTATAGAGTTCCCTAGGCTGCATTTCCCACTTCTTCCTCTTCCCATTTGAAATATTTTGCAGCATATTTATAATACAAGTTTTCACTTTTAAAGTCTGACCTTTTACAAATTAAATAGATGAGTGGAGTCTGTCCAGACAGTTTTTATTGCAGCACTACTACTATTTCATTATTAGTCTCTCTCCAGACGTGGCAATTGTTGCCCCCTTTCAGGTTAAGAGAGTGGCCCAGCACATGGGAGGATAAAGAAGTGAAGGCTGCACAACTCCAGATGCTTCTCACAGCATTCCATAGAGCCAACAACTGGAGTGATTATTCCATAGAATAAGAAAAAGCACTTGTCTTCTCTTCCAGTATTGTTTGGGAAGAGCCTGGCTTGGCCACTGGGATCTGTTTTAGACCTGTGAACCTTGAGGAGAGGAAGGCAGATATCTGCAGTTTGGAATAAAATATCTATGTTACTGAAAGATCCTTAATTTGACATACATCTTGTTTAGACATGGCTACTTTAGACATAGTGGTTTCCCATAGACAGCTTAGGGGATCCGTTTCCTTCCAGAGGGCTGACTCATATGCACCTTTCCTTAGATGCCAGTATATCCTTGGGATTTCTGTATGAGCGTTATAGAAACTGTTTCAGTTTAATTAATTACTTACATAACAAATGCGATTGTTTCTAACACACTGCACAAGAAAAGATCTCTTGTAAAAACAGAAGACCTGAAAAGTATATTTTAATATACTGATTTGCAAGAAAAGAAAATTTAAAAAAAATAAAAAGCACTGTAAATCTATCTAAAAGCAATTCACAGTAGTAGTGCAATTTCATTGTTTTCCAACTATCTGGAAGTTAAATTGGGCTTTTGGCAAGCTGATAACTTGTGCAAACAACTCTCAACTAGTCTTAGCCTCCCTCCTTCTTTAAATAAAGCTCAGCTTGTAATATGGAATGTGAATTGTTTTGACTGTTAAACCATTCCAAACTCAAAACCCACTCATCATAACTGTGTTGAAAGAAGAATATATTTCAATAGCGCGGCAGACTCTTTGAGTACAGTAGAGCAGCAGTCTTCAATCAACTAAACTTTCTTTCCAGAAAGAGAAAAAGAAAGCACAAGTGCCATACACATTTTTAAATGATTTATCTAAATTCAAAGAACTAACTTTTTTGTGACTGATTATAACTGCATATATAAATGGCTATGGATAACAGGTTTCTTTCGCTTTTCAAAATGATATATAACAATGTTCCATGCAGAGACCTTCTATTTACACATCTGTTCAGCACCTGCCCGTAATTACTTAGTTTTTATTATTGAGCTTGTCACCATATTAATGTAGCTGTACATTCAAATTGATTGTAATTGCAAATTTCCTGAAAAAGCTTGGTTTCTGCAAGTATTTAATTACACTGATATCCTAAATTAAAAATAATTATGTAACTGTACTCCACTACAATAACACACGCATGGCTCTCTCTATATAGAAAATGGGTATTTCACATAATTCATACAATATGTGGATTAATATTGTACAATTACAGGTCACTCTCCACTAGAAAAGGAGGAATAATTAACTCCAGTATTTAGAAACCTGACATATTTCAATTAAGCAAGATATTTGTCACAAACTTCATAAATCAGGTTATGAGGATCAAGTTAGCAATGGTTATAATAAATAGAGATTTTGAAAAGTAAGCTTATTCTTTCTTGTGGTATAATTGTGCTTGAGTAAATGGCTTATATATAAATTCTTTTATTTCTAGGTCATGAGGTCATATCTAGTAAGTTTCAGTAACTACTGATGTTCATTTCCATCTAATAACACCATCTAGTTTGCTGATTGTACAAAACTATCAGGAGTGGCTGATACACCAGAAGGATGGTTGCCATTCAGCAAGATCTGGACAGACTGGAAAGCTGAGTGCAGAAGAATCTAACAAAGTTGAACAAAGGAAAGTATAGAGTCCTGCACCTGGGGAGGAGTAACTTCATGCACCCATACAGGTTAGGGGTTGACCTACTGGAAAGCAACTCTGCAGAGAAGGACCTGGGAGTCCTGACAAGTTAACCATGAGCCAGTAGTGTGCCCTCGTGGCCAAGAAGTTCAATGGCATTCTGGGGTACATTAATAAGAGTGCAGCCAGCAGGTTGAAGGAGGTTATTATCTCCCTCTACTCTGTCCCCATGAAGCCCCATCTGGAGTATTGTGTTCAGTTCTGGGCTCTCCAGATCAAGAAAGACAAGGAACTACTGGAGAGATTCCAGCAGAGGGCCACAAAGATGATTAGGGGACTGCAACACGTCTATTATGAGGAAAGGCTTAAAGATCTGGATCTCTTTAGCCTGGAGATGAAGACTGAGAGGGGATCTTATCAGTACTTATAAATATCTAAAGGGTGGGTGTCAAGAGGATGGAGCCAGACTCTTCTCAGTGGTGGCCTGCCACAGAATGAGGGGCAATGGGCACAAGCAGAAGCACAGAAATTTCCATCTGAAAAAAACTTCCTCATTGTGAATAGGCTCCCCAGGGAAGTTGTGGGATCTCCTTCTCTGGAGATATTCAAAATCAACCTGGATGCGATGCTGTGCAACCTGTTCTAGGTGAACCTGATTTGGCAGGGGAATTGGACTAGGTGATCTCCAGAAGTCCTTCCCAATCCCAAACATTCTGTGATTCTGTGCAGTTCTGCATAATGGCTGTTTGGAGGTTTCTCTGATATACTAAAATAAAACCCACAGCCCTTGAGGTCTCTTTGGTCTTAAGACAAATCATCAGGAGGGGAGCTGGTCCCAGCCCAAGAACCTGAACAGCCCCATCCCCAGCAGTGTGTCATGGGGAGCTGGAGTCCACACTGAATTCACCCTCCCCCATGAATCTGATAGTGGTGGTATCATGAACATCAGTGACTTGGAAAGCAATGTTTTGCATCACTGAGTGACCGCTGAGACAGAGATGTGGTGGATCTGCACAGTGATGCAGAGATACGTGCCAAGAACAAATTTCCTTTCATGGGAGAAAAGAGACATTTTAAAAGGAAACTCTTATGTTTGTAGTTGAAATGCATCTGAAAATTTTACAGTACTTTCAACCGAGGGACAGTCAAGTACTGTGAATGTGAAAGTTTTTTGACCTATAGTGCAAAATATTCTTCTTACATGCTCCCCAGCAACCCCAGACTGTCTTTGCTTTTTCCCAGTCCTTCTCTGGAGTCCTGAGTCCATAGAGGCTGTTAGAGACTGAAGGGGAAAAGAAAGGTAGGTGAACTGACTGAAAAATAGTCAGGTTTTGGTCAGATGCCTGCTGGATTTCTTTCAACAGACTCATCAAATTCACAGCTCTTCTACAGAATACTGTTTTCCTGAACAAGTCTTTTCTGTTGGAAAATTTCCAAAATGTTTGCTCCAATACTGCTCATGCTTATCTTGAAGTAAACCAAGGAATCTGTATTCCATAATGGCTGAGTTAATCCGTTCACAAACACTAATGCCAACGAATATATCTCCACTGAACAGCAAAGTTATGATCTGGATTTTGAACCCTCATAATTCCAAGAAAATGTGAAACAGGCTTTTGATTTGATTCACTATGGCTATAATAACTGAGTATGAAATACTGCTCTAAACTCTACTCCAAACCACTCAAAGTCCAGTGGCTGATCTTAGGATTTGATTTGGACTCTTACCTAAAATTTTATTAGTAATACTTGTGTTCAGACTTTTTTTGCATGAGATTGGGATATACAGCAAATAAGTAGCCGTATCACCTGTGCAGTACACATCCTGAATCTCAGCTCTGATCTCAGTCCCACTTTTTGAGGATGCTACAAAACTGAATAGTTATTTAAATGATCACCATTCAATTTCAAAGTAAATAACTGCAGGAAATTCTATTTTCTTTCATTCCTTATCTCAGTTCCTTGCGTGCACCCATAGAAAAACTTGACTGAAATTGAAGGACATCCATATATGACGATGGGTGCACGGCCAAAGTTTCCAGATGCATACCAAGAGCATCACTGATGGGTCTGTAAATATAGAGTGAGGAAAGGGAGAAAGAGAATATTGAGAAGAGAGTTGGCTTTCCTGTGTAGGAGATCTCCTTCTTTCCCCTTCCTCAGTGATGCTCTTTAAGATTTCTCCACATGCAACATTAAGTTGAAAAGGCGCAGAAGGTGCAGAAAAAAAAATATCTTTGCCTTATCTTGCAGTTGCCTGCCTTTCCCAACTCTTTTATGTTCTTCACACGAGTATGAGTTTGAACATTTGTCTTGGGATACTAATCCTAAGACAACATCCTAAAGTCCCAAAACTATACATTCCAGCTTTTCTTACTTACCTTCCTGAATATGCACACCATTCTGTCTCCTGTCAGGGTTCCTATTGGACAAATCTATCCCTGCTGAGGGAAGGAGGATGTCATTTACTTTTCAGTCAAAACTATTTTCTGATTAATGTTCTCAACATATTTTGTTACAAAATGGCCAACTTGAATTAGAAACTGACTTTTTTTTTTTTTTGGTCTGGGATGTGCATATTAAACATCAGTGTCCTGAAATGAAATGGGAATTGTTGCATGTTCAGGGATGATATTTGTTTTGGCATACACTGTTGTCCACATCTTCACATTTGGATACTTTTTCCTATTTCTGCATTACCATATACTTGGCAGGTACAGCAAAATAAACAGTAGCATAGTTAATCAATCCAATCTTGTTGGAGAGAAACTGAAGGGAGATTTTTGTTGTTGTGGAAACCTAGCAGTGACAGAAAAACCCTGTGCCTCTCTTTGCCAATAAGAATTCGTTTGAAATTGAGTGAATTGGGAAATAATAGCTATAAATGTGCTTATGAATTACTGGCTTGATCCTGCAAAGCATTTTTATTAACATCCAAAATTAACAAGTGATCAGCTTAAAATTGTATGATTAATAGCATATTCTCTTTGGAGGGGATTAATAAAAGTCTACCTTTTCACTATTATGCCTTTTACACTGCCAGGGGAGCTTATGCTCAGAACCAGGGGGACAGAGGTCTTTCTGTAAGGCAAGAGGTTTACCTCTTCACCATTATCTGCAGTAAAGATCATAGAGACATAAGATGGCTGCCTACTGCAGATGGAAATAATGGATCTGCTTCTTATCTGCCATTCCAAGTTCATGCAATTGAGGACTATATATCATTTCTCTTACAGCTTTTTCCTTCCACTCAGTGCTGCCAGAAATGTGTGATAACTCATTGTAACCTATACTTCAGGCAGCTATCAGATCTACCAAACACTGGTCAGGTGATTACAAATACTGGAAAGTAATGCGATGTCTTGCGGAATGCATATCTCTGTGTCTCTTGGAAGTACGTGTTTGTGTGAGTAAAAGTGATCTTGGAGAACACCCTGACCGTAACCATGGCTCGGCCTCTCTTTCTCGTGGTCCTGCATGATCTGGATCCTGTTCAAGGACTTTTGAGCAGTGAAGAATTGTGTAAGTTTGCATTTCCATATGGTAAACTTCTTCTCTAAGATCTACCTAAGAGGTAGGTAAAAGAATCTGGAAAGCTCTCAGCACCTGAGATAAAGGTATAGAGTACTTTTATGGTATTAAAACCGAAACGTCCCCCAAAGGAGCCATCCTCCCCACGCAGCAGCCTGTACAGCAAGAAGCTTTGTCCCACTGTCCAAGTCAGCTCTGCAGATGGAGCCTCATTTCATTCTTTGGGCCTGGCCATCCAGTTTTTAACCCAGCAGAGGGTGCACCTGTCCAGGCCAGTGGTAGCCAGTTTCTCAAGCAGAACACTGTGAGAAATGGTGTCAAAGGCTTTACTGAAGTCCAGGTACACTACATCCACTGCCTTTCCCTCATCCATTAAGGAGGTTACCTTGTCATAGAAGGAGATCAGGTTAACTTGGCAGGACCTGCCTTTCATAAAGCCATTCTGACTGGGCCTGGCCACCTGCTTCTCTTGCATGTGCCTTGCACTCAAGATGACCTGTTCCATCACCTTCCCCACACCAAGGTCAGACTGACAGGCCTGTAGTTTCCTGGACCCTCCCTCCAGCCCTCCTTGTAAATGGGTGTAACATCTGCCAACCTTCAGTCAAGTGGAACTTCCCCAGTCAGAGAGAACTGCTGATAGATGATGGAAAGGGGTTTGGCAAGCACGTCCGTCAGCTATATTAATACCTTCAGGTAGATCCCATCTGGCCTCATAGACTTATGAATGTCTAATTGGCCAAGCGGTTACCTAACCATTTCCTCATGGATAAAGGGAGTTTTGTTCCACTCCCCCTCTCTGTCTTATAGTTCATGAGGCTGAGTACTAAGAGGACATCTTACCTTACTATTAAAGACTGAGGCAAAGAAGGTATTAAGTGCCTCAGACTTATCTTCATCCTTTGTCCCCATTGTCCCCTCCATCTGGTAAAGGATGGAAATTCTCCTTGGCCTTCCTTTTGCTGTTGATATATTTGTTGAAATACATTTTATTATCTTTCACAGAACTGGCCAATCAAAGTCCTAATTGGGCTTTAGCCCTTCTGATTTTCTCTTTACATGATCTCACCTCATCCCTGAGGACTCCTGAGGACTACATAGTAACCTTTGACATGAAGGATGGGAGGATGTGGGACTATGTGTATCTGTGACATCTTGGTCAGTCTTAGCAAGAAACCTCTCATTTCTATACTGTAACTGTACTTGAAATCCAGTGAGAGCCTAATTAAAATTAATGGAGAAATAAAATGTTGGGGTAGAGCAAGGGAGCATGAAAATAGAATTGCCAACATTAGAAAATAATGCACTATCTTACAATGAGTTTTGTTCAAATGAACAAATCAAAATATTGCTCTGGGACTTGTAAAAGTCTTCAGAACATAATATATAAAAAGTCTAAGATACTGTAACAAAAAGATTAGTTTTACTTGGCTTTTATCCCTCTACAGTGCTGGAATCAATAGTTAATACATAAGTGTCTTTCTCCATTCATCTCTTACCCCAACAGACTCTGAGCAGGAACTTACTGAACAATGTTCAGAGGAAGAGATGGTAGAGCAAAGGTCCTAAGAGCTTCAATACCTGCTGATGCCCTTTCCCACAGCTGTCCAACTTCATGTGTTCATGCAGTTTAGTGCAGTGTGGGCAGCAAGAGCTCAGGGGCTTTTTTCTATGAGATTGTGGGACGTACCATGCTCTGTGACAAGTATGGTTAAAACCTGACTGTGGAATATGTCTCTAGCATTTTATTTCCACATGAAGTCATGATGCTATTAAGGGGCAGAGGAACAAAAGCAAAGGAGTTTGCTATATTTGATGCCAATATGTCATCATGCAATGCAGTCACTTTGGACAAGGCAAACTGGAGTGCCTTAACCATGTTTTTCTATGGCTTAATTTGTGTCTTTTTTTTTTTTTTTGCAACGTTTGTTTTGAAGATAATTGCAACTCCTTGACACAATTGTACCCTGGAGTTATTCATACATATTCTTAAGACATAGGAATAGATTTCAGATCAGGGAATACTTAGTGAGATTGCCTGTCAGCAAGGATTTTAAGGAAAAAACTCAAAGCAACTTTGGTGCTTCGTACAGGTCTATAAACTTTGCAGAAAGGAGTGTTCAATTAATGAAATCCATACAACCCATGGTCAAGTGATCAATGAACTATCACTAAATTATCCCTAGCAGACAGGGATAGGAAGAAAAAAAAATATACTATGTTATTGCAAGGGTGTATTTAGGACACCAAAGAGAACGTAAGAAACTAGTATTTCCTATCCCAATATACCTCGAGTCCAACTTAACAACTACTGAAAATCCTCTTCTTTGCATTCTTTAGCCATCTGTGGTGCCATCATGCAGCCCTATATGTTGTAGATACAAATCAGACCATAGGTGGGTGGTGCAGGCACATTTGCTGAGGTTCTGCTGCTCCCCACGTTGCACCACCGATAGAGTTTTTCTCTTCATGACAGGCTGAGGACATAGTTGTGAAGAGTGCAGTAGGTGGCTTCTCCTTTCTGCCCATAAACTTCAGCTATTTGTTGCAATAAAACCACAAAATTATCTTACTTTGCATTGGTAAATGAAGATTCACACTAGATCAAATTATTTGCTGGTAGCTTGTGATTGCACTTAACTAATCCTGGTTGTGACGATAACTGCAATGCACCTGTAAATTGCCTAGAAACTTCTGCATTTACATGAAGAAATCTCTGAAAAACTGCAAGCTATTAGCTACATTTATGAACTTTGATTCCATTGTATGCCGAATCATTTTAGCCTTTTAGGTTACTGAGGCATAGGCAAATATTAGAATAGATTAGTTATTTATTTCTTAATCCAGAAAGTTTTCAGAGATAATTCAAGGCATTGGTTAAAGTTTTTGGAGATGAATCATGTGCAAATATAAAGACAGAGAGACAGACAACTGGTGTCAGCAAAAACTCCCTCTTACATTCCAACCAGCACCTCCCAGGCTTAAACCTGAAGTGTACTTCTACTGTCGAGAAAGGTCCATGGTTGCTCTGGACAAGACTGCACACTTCAGGCAGCATAGATGTCTGGAGTATTCTCTGCAATAGAGGTAGTACCAGTCTGTATGCCTGCTACCAACAAACTGGGATACCAATTTAACAGATATCATGTGCCTCTTGTCTGAAGATAAAATTCACCTGCAAGAGAAGATTGTTTACTAGTAATGCTCTCAAAGCTTGTACGAATGGATGTGTGAGTGAGAGAAACTTGTGACCTAAAAAGTGGCTTAAAGCATTTAGGTGGTTGGAAAGACATTTTGGAACTAAAAATCAGTCATCAATTTCTGATTATTGTTAGCTTGGCATGATGCAAGCTTGTGAAGCTGATGCAGAATAAAAGGGTCCCCCAATGCTATTTCCAAAATCCCAGCAGAAGGAGCTTTGCTACTGTTGTGTTTCTGTACAAGCAGTATTCCTAAAATGGTTTGCATGGCAGCCACAAGCTTTGTTGCACTTTGAACCATTATTTGTATGAGAAACGCCAGACTTGGCACTGTGGTGATATAATACGCTAATAAAGCAAATTCTGTGCTATTTTAAACAGGAAAGACTTTTTATTTTGTGAAGGATTTTTATTTAAGGTTTTTTTAAAAAAAAAGCAATGACATTATATTATCATAATAAATCATTGTTGGTGCTCATTAATGACTTTGTTATTCATTTCCACCCTCTCTGTCTCTAAATTATGGAAACAAGTTTTGGGGTGCAGTGGGAGGCATCTGACAACTCCAGCATTCTGCTGTGAATACAGAGCATTTTGTTAAACTTTTTGCACTATTTCCAATAGAGCTAGAAATACTTTCATGGCAAAGTACTACAAGGGGCTGTCTTTTCCTGTAAATTTCTAAACACACACATTTTCCTTCCTTCTTTTCTCTGCATGTGTCAAAGTTAGGCAGGAATTCTATAGTGCTTAGTACTTGTTGGTGTAGAAATGACTGCCAAATGAATGGTTTATACTGGAATATCTCATTATTTATATAAGTATGCTACAGTATGGACATTTAATTTAGTTCTCATTCCAAACCCATGACAAGTCACTATGACACCTTTAAGAAATATTTCACATATGGTAAGACGCAACATTCTAAACTGTAAAAGGAAAAAGAAATAGATGACAAATTAATACAGAGATTTTTAAACAACAAAAGGAAATACTTCAACTTTTTAATAATACATCTCAGCGGTTTACTCTTTAATATAAGAAGGGGCACAAGGGTGATCCGGGGAACTACAGGCCTGTCAGTCTGACCTCAGTTCCAGGGAAAGTCATGGAGCGGGTGATCTTGAGTGCTATCATAAAGCACTTGCAAAAGAACTGGGTGATCAGCCCCAATCAACACAGGTTCATGAAAGGCAGGTCTTGCCAAACTAACCTGATCTCCTTCTATGACCGAGTGACTACATTATTGGATGAGGGAAAGGCTGTGGATGTAGTCTTCTTGGACTTTAGTAAAGCCTTTTACACAGTTTCTCACAACATTCTGCTTCAGAAACTGTCGGCCTCTGGCCTGGACAGGCACCCACTCTCCTGGGTGGAAAACTGGTTGTTGAATGACCGGGCCCAGAGTGTGGTGGTAAATGGAGTTTACTCCAGCTGGAGGCCAGTGACAAGCGGGGTTCCCCAGGTCTCAGCCTGGAGAAGAGGAGGTTGAGGGGAGACCTTATTACTCTCTACAACTACCTGAAGGGAGGTTGTGGAGAGGAGGGTGCTGGCCTCTTCTCCCAAGTGATAGGGGACAGAACAAGAGGGAATGGCCTCAAGCTCCACCAGGGGAGGTTCAAGCTCGACATAAGGAAAAAATTCTTCATAGAAAGGGTCATTAGGCAATGGAATGGTCTGCCCAGGGAGGTGATTGACTCACCTTTCCTGGAGGTGTTTAAGGTGCAGGTGGATGAGATACTGAGGGGCATGGTTTAGAGATTGGTGGGAATGGTTGGACTCGATGATCCAGTGGGTCACTTCCAACCTGGTGATTCTATGATTCTATGATTTTGATGATGAATTAATATTTCTGGAGACAAAGGATGGTACAGTGGGTTTGAAGATTGGCTCTTTTCACTCTCAAAAGACCTAGAGCAAAATCTTGCATGCATTTATTGAAGTGGGTTTTTTGGATTTGAGGAGTGAAATCTTTTATGGAGCATTCTGATATGTTGTGGTGCTGCTGCAGATCTGAACATGAGGGAATCCAGGCACCAAGCCCAGGTACTGAGACAGCCAGGTGGGGATTTGGTACTGCACCTGCACTCTCTGTGCCTGTCTCCTAATGTCTCATAGCCTTTCACTTAATGAATAAAATAGTCCTGTTTATCCCCTAGTCCATGAAAAAAATACCATTTTATCTAAAAAACATCTCTGCCATAAAATTAATCAGACTGTTTGTGTAATGGAGGTAACTGGAAAGTAGCTCCAAAACTTGATTTATGGTATAGGCTAGGTATGAAGTATTTGGTTTTGAAGTTAACAATTTATATGGAGCACTTTCTCTATAAAGTGTGAGTTTGAGCCATGAAGTCTGCCTTTGGAACAGCAGCTGTCTGGATACTACCAAGATTTGGCGTACTCCTGCTCCATATGCTGGGTGACCCATTTTCCAGGACCTCCACGCACACTGGTTCTCCAACATACAAATGACCATGAGGACTAATAAGGTTAAGTATGATACTAGTAACAGCCAGTTTCTACTGGGTGAAAAACAGGCACGAACCCTTTTCATGCCTGCTTGCTTAGCTTCAAGAGGACTAAGGTACGAGCATTGGAGATTAACATGACCCCAGCATACAACCAAAGCATTTAATGACCTGCTGAGGTTTTTTGGCAGCAAAGTAGTAAAGTTTTGCTATTTAAAAGGCAGAAGGCAAGCGCTTGTGGGAAACAACCTCAGTTATAGCCAGATGGTTCTCCCAAGGCATCCCAACGCGGAACTTGTCACATTAGGCAAGCGTCTTCCAGCATTTTCCACTGATATGAAAATGCACAGAGTTTATATAATTCTTGCCTGGGCCTGCAACAGCCTGCTCTTGCTGTGCAAGATGGAGGTGAGCTCCAGAGTCCACTGTGTTCTGTGCATGTACATATATACATACATATGTATGTATTTATCATAACCTTATATATCATATCCATTCATGTAGATATACATAGATGGCTATCATACAGGTATCAAGTAGAATACAGAAGTATTTTCTGTCTAGAAATGTTTAGTGCATAAGCAAGAAGACAGCAAGAAATTACCACTAAGACTTAAAATACACAATACTTGGGGTTTTTCTAATCCATTTTCTTCTTTTATTTCCTACTCATCTAGATCTCCCCTAACTCCTATGTACTCACATACATCCACTTTCCAGCCTGATCCTTGCCTCCCCATCACCACCATGAACTGTTCCCTTGATCCTGAGTGCAAGAATCAAGCTTATCTTCGAAGAGTATCTAAGAGGGAGGAGGAAAAAGACAACATCTAGATAGTTTTCCCAGGGCTTTTTGTAATTCTCCATTTAAAATACGTTCTGTGTCCTTTGGAGGAACGGAAGCCTCACTCCCTCCCTGCTGCAAGACCTCCCCTTTGGAGAAGCAGCTGCCAACCTAGCCACCTGGGAAGGCTGCTGCAGCCCATCAGGTGACTTTGCAGCCATAAGACCTACAGGAGTACCCTGGGGTCTTTCCACAAAGGCCAGTAGAATCACCTGGCCTAGGCCCAAGATTTTAAGGTAATCTAGAATCCGTAAGAGGGAAGCTGTATTTTTTCCGAGGAGGCTCATGCATATCCCAAGCCAGCTAGTTTGTTATAAGGCTGATATTGTAGTGGAGTCCATGAATGTTCGTGCTAAATGGAAAATGAAAAGGGACTACCTCACATTTAATGAAACAAAACACAAGTGAGTCAGTCTTTAAATCTTTCACCAGATGATTTCTCTCTCATAATGTGCTCTTTCTACCCACTAATTTGACAGTATGTTCTTCTAAATGTAGGTATCTGATCGATGTCCCTGGGTAAATTCATCTGGCTGATGAAACAAAACTGCAATATCTAATGACAATGTCTGGCACAGGTACAAATGCAATCAGTCTCTCCCATTTGTCTTGAAATTGCATGCAAAGTCCTCTGAAATAAAAACACACTACATCTCTTCTATTTCTTTATGTTGAAAGATTTAAAAAGTGTAATCCACATTAAGCTTCTACATTTCACCAGCCAAGACTGACTGAAAAGTGTGTCCTTTTAGACCATAACTGCACTATTTGTTGTTGCTACTAACTCTGTGCAACTGTGTGGGGTTTTGGTTTGTTTTTTTACCCTTCCTTTATTGAATTCCTGAAAGCACTTTGCCAAATCACATGTAACATTTAATTCATATAACTTTCCTTTTCTCCTGTTTCTAAAGTGAAGCCATTAAGTTAAAACTTGAAATTGAATCCCACACATCCACCTTGAACACTGAAGAATAAACCACAAAACGGAGATCTGAGAAAGTTTAAAATGTTCATTTAAGAAATGTTTGGGTTATTGTTATCTTTTCTAAATCAGGTACAGTGTTTCTAGTAGTTGCAACTAGATCTATGTACCGGTTTTAGAGAGCACTTAACAGTTAATGTCCTGAGGGGCAAAGTTTTCAACTGTGTTCTTCCAAAAAGCACCTTCAGAATGCATAACATATGTCAATATTTTTACCTGGTTACTCTATTTTCAACACAAAGATTTCTAGTATGTACTGAGGTGAGTTGTTAAAGCTCTAATCTCTACTTTTCAACAAGCCACATCATCCACAGCTTGTCTGTCTGTAATGGTGCTTTTTCCTATTGCCTGGCTAAGGTGAAAAGTCCAGGCAAACTACTTCTTTTTCAAATAGCTTTAGAATCAGTCGAGAGGAGATGTAAACATATCCTTATGCTTGTTTTTAGGTTAACATCAGCAGAGGTTTTGATGCTGTTTAGGAGTGAGTAACTTACATTGAATAGAGTTTTTTCTTGCTCTCGTACACCAGAGACAGCAACATCACAGTCCCATGCAAATGTACTGGGTAACATAGAAACACTGAATTACACACATGTTCTACTTTCTCTGTGTGTTGAATCACCCTTGTCAGGAGCTTCTTTAGAGGTTTAATAGGGCAATCTGTCATTCACAGAAGGGAGCACATGGAGTGTAAATGCCATTATGGAATTTATCAAGAGCAGCTTCCATAACCTGCTACACTGTAAAAATGTTCACATTTTAGCATGCCAACAGAGCTGCAGCATTGATACTTTCAACAAATAGGAAGCACATGGCACATTAGGCGTGTTTCCTCTCGAGGTAACGGTTCAGTTTGAAAGGATACATATGAAGAGAAAATCCAGGCATCAGCTGCCCAGGTTGAAGAGTCAAGGCCTTTTCTTGTGTGACTGAGGTGGGGAATCACATAAAGCAAATGGCCTTGGCAGCTTTCCCTTGCTCCTTTTTTTTCCAAGGTTGAACAGCCGTCAGAAGATACCCAGAAAGTAATGTAATCCATCAATGACCATCTGTCCATGAAAAATACACAGTGTTGGACTGAGGCAAGGGGAGAGGGATTTCATGGCTAAGGTTGTTTAGCCTTTCTCAAATAAGACACCAGATCAGGTAATCATATTGGTTCTCTGAATTGGAGACAGATAAGCAGAGCACCAACAGCCCACTGAACAGGCAATCATTAGAATGAATTTAATCTGTCCTTAAACTCCAGAGTTCAGAATAGGATTTGATCTCCTGCAGCTTTGTTTTGTTCTTTATGCTAGTATCTCAATTCAGACTAATCTATACTTTGACATGCCCAAAAGGGTGAATCTTCTTAATATGAAGTTAGTATCCAAGCTGGGACCATTTCTGTAAGGAACTCAAACACAGACACAAAGGAATAGAGAAAAATGCTTCCCATTGGCTGTCAAGGGATTTGGTAGTGGTTGAGCCATTTGTTGGGGCATATTATTGTACAGGAAAAAAGGGAATCACATTTCTATTGTGAGTCAACACAAATGCTTAGGACTTTGCACATAGAAAGAGATTGCTCCTTTCTGCTGTATTTGCTGCCATAGATTTTAATTTTTTATCTCTGCTAAGAGGACACTTGATTAATGTAATGCATGGCAATGGGAAGCATTAAGAAAACTGAATAAAATCTCCTAGGTTGCATATCCACTTCTGTGAAAATGTATATTGCAACATGTATTATTTCCTGCTGATTTTCCTTCTTCGTTGGCCTTCTTCACTCAGGTTGGTTTCACATCAATTTTATAGAATCATCTGAGTTGTCAGTGAAGATATTACAGAAAATCCAATTAGTACTTAACATTCTAACAACCATTCAACAAACCAGGTGGCATTGGAAGAATTTAACTTACACATCAATAAAGAGCATATTCTGTTTGCTACCTCCAAATGTTCAGTAGTTCCATCACAACAGAGTGTGCTTGTCAACTCTACTGCATTTTTCATCATTTGTCAAAGATGCGATGCAGCAGTATCCAGAATTCTGTTTCAGCAAAGCTCCCATTGATGTAATGATAAGATGCAAAGAAATTTCAGGTTGTATTTATAAAAAAAATTAGTCCATGTATATGTGGGTGGGTGTGTGCGCATGCATGCATGCATACGTATATGTAGTATATGTATATGTACAACCCATAGAGGCACATATTGCTAATAAATTATTGGGTTAAATGAAAGTTTTGAAAGGAATGAAGGTTTGAACTCCTGCAAGTAGTTACCCTGGGATTCTGCTCTGAGTTTCTATCTGATTTTGACCTCCTGCGGCTCCCTGATTTTAAAGTAGCCACTCTTTACCATCTCTGTTATGAATCTAAGCTGTCAATCTAAATGGTCAAATCCAGTACCGACGGATTTTTAGCACAGCAAATATTGGACAGTCTTACTCAAAAAGTTCCATATAACATGGAAACTTATTATTTATTATTATTGCTAAAATTTGTGGGCTCATTGTAGAGTTTATCATTAAAAGACATGATTACTTGAACAGTAACTTGTAACAGGAGTTTGGAGGGCAAGGGTTGGCCTTTGAAAGTCAGGTCATGTGGTTCTTTTGGGTTTTTGTACATGAAATAGGAAGGTTCTGCTGATTATTATAGAAATGTGTATTCTGCCTTTTGCACATTAATGAAAATATTTTAGAAGGAAATATTGAGAGTTCTGTAAATAATACAGATTTCATAAAGCTATACATTCTTGGCACGCTAGTTTGACATATTTAAATTATGAGTGCCTAATCTGTATTTTTACAGGGTTTCTCTATCCAAGAGTTCTGCTAGCTATAGATTATTTCCACATAGAAACGCATACATCTGGGTGTTAGCATCTGTGCAAGATTTGATCGGTTGCATATTTTCCTGTGAATTTTCAGATGTTGACAAAAAAATCATATTTCTTGAGGACTGTATAAGGAAGTAGCTCAAGTATTGATGTGACATCATATTATTCAGCAGCAGATTATCAGCCTGCATCACCACACATTACACAGTATCTTGTTGTTTATTTAACATAAGACAGGAAAAATGCCTGCTTCATCTAACTCCACATATAATGATCAACTAAACATTGCTGCTTCTATAATGCCTTGGAAAAAAATCCCTTTATGGTCAAAACAATTGAACAGGAATCACATGATGAGTCTCCAGAGATCAAATAAGACTTCTCAAGTGAAGAAAAATTATGTACATCTGCTTTAGTGTTGAAGGTTACATAATATCGACCATATCTCAACACCTTTGTAGTCTTGAAAGACTAGCCCAAAGGAAATGCAAACCAGGAATGAGATCTTGAAATATTTGGTGCTTTCAGAGTACTGTAAGAGACATAACCAAAGAAATAAATGTTTATCTTCTTGTCCCCAAGGAACAGAATCTTTTTTAAAGTAATAATTAATAATAATTTGACTTCTCTTCCTAAAATGCCTGCCTGTCATTGAAGACAAAAGATTTTTGCATTGTTCAGGAACAATTCCTCTTTGTCAAAGTATTTGTCCTGTAATTCTGCAAAGGTCTGTGCCATCCAAGATGGTCTGCCACTCCAGGTGCCCCATGCCTAATTGGAAGATGCCTGCATGAAGTTCATCAACACCATTGAATGATTTCAAACTTTCCCTTTCATAAGCTTTCTTCTACTTCTCTCATGCCAAACCTTCTTTCCCCAGTGCTCTTCCAATTTCTCCAGAACCTCAATCAAGAACTCACAGACCTCCTAGGTTTCTCTCCATAAACTTCTGTGTTTCAGGGCATGTCCTTTACAGCATAGCTAAAGGAGAAAGCTAACAAAGGTCTTGCCTGCTCTCTGGACACATGTTACAAGGCTAAATAGATTGCATGACAAGGCATCTTTAACAAGATGGAAATGGAGTCCATAGATGTTCTCAAAATTCTGTCAGAGATTCATTCAACGCAAAGATTTTCATCGTGTGAGGTTGAAACACCCCAGTAAATTCCTCACCAGTGTGAGGCAAACTATGAGCCCTCTAATTACCCACAAGTAGATGATATGGTTTACATTTATATTGGACACTTGTGTCTTGGAGTTGGGCACGGCTTATTGATCAAGTAGGGTTTTCTGAAAATTTTTCAACAGAATATCCTTTGAAAATGAGAGTGTGAAAATAAAAGTGCTCCTGCCTTCCTCCACCTTGTCAACTACCCCAGGCCACAGAGGATTCTGAGGTGAACACAGGCACTCTCTTTCTCCTTGAACTCTCCCTAGCTGAAACATTCCACAATGACATAGTGTCCTCATGTATTCTGCAGCTGTGGAAAAAAAGAGACATCTTAACTCATCTTACCTTATTCATCCTCCTCCATCCCTCCAAGAGTGTCCTACCCAGCTGAAGACTTCATAACATGTAAGACCAGAGACCACTGCAGTCATCCTGGGTTAGCCTGCAGCAACCTCAGGATAATTTGTGATCTAAAACCTCCTCCGAGATGTTGTTGGGGCTATATTTGTTTCTTTCATTTTGCAGTTATTTTTCATTCTTTTTGTCCTGATCCTTGAAACTAATGGCCCCATCTCTGTCCTCTGCATTCAAATGTCTTAAAGAATACTTTGGTGGATTAAAAGAAATGTTTTCAGGCACGGCCCTCTCCTTGCTGAATTCATACCACTTAGTCACCTCTGCCAACCACAAGTCTGACATCCAATTTGGCACGGAGTACTTTTCCTTCCCTTATGTGCATTAAATATGCTCATTACACTACAGTTTCCACATCATAACTCATGTAACTCACCCAATTACACTTCTTTACTTTCTTCTCTTCTTGGAAGCTGAAGCTCACTTCTTTATGATGACTATAAGGCCCTGTTCCCAGACTTGTGCAATGCATGCCAAATGCTGTTGCCAGCCTCCTTCCACTTGAAAATAAACATGAACATGTCACCCTCACCCACAATTGTATTTGCTTCAGAATGCTGATCAGAAAAAAAAAGAAAGAAAAAAAAATCCTTCTGCTCTTTAAAATTCTTCCTGTGCTTTGTCCAGTTTGTCTCATGCTCTAATTCTTTTTCTTGCCATCTCTCTTATGTGAAGTGAAGAAGACCTCAAAATTCATGATGTGAATTTTGGGGTTGTCATATGAATGGGCAGGAGTTGGACTCGGTGATCCTTGTGGTTCCCTTACAATTCAGGGTATTCTATGATTAAGGAAAAGTCTATCAGGTTATATTATTCCAACTATTAAGTGGTTATCCAACTATTTAAGAAATGGTTTAGATTTAAAGAAATGACAGTTTGTTTTTTCTCTGAAGTAAAATTGAATACATGTTAAGTAAAACAGCTAGACATATACAAAAACACATAAATATATGCTTGTCTATGTATATGTGGATACTCACAAGCACATTTTAAGTACTTTTCAGATCGGTTTCTGTTTGTAGGAGGTAGCAGTTATAAAAAATTAAGAGGTAGTTATGCAATAATCCCATGCTTTGCAACTCACTGTCACCCAGTGAAATCTTGGGGTCTATTATCAGGGCTTCCTCTGAAATTTATGGGGAGAATGAAACAACTGTAATCTACTTAAGGACTGATTAAATCCTGTTAGAAGAAGAAAAAAGTAGTCATTCTCAAGAAGGTTAGAAATTAAAACTCTTCTTGCAAAAATGTTTAAACTATGTCCCTGTTGGTAAGTGAAACAGGGCTGGGAACCCTTCTCTGGCCCTAAGGCTAAGTGGCATTTGTCAGTAGGTCTTTAAGTCCCAAGTGGTCCCTCTGTAGATTTATTAAAAAAAAAAAAACCACCAACATTATTTCTTGCAGGGTTTTAGTTCTCAATATCAGAGATGATATGAGAGATGCATTGTAAATCGTTCACATAACATTTTCATAGCATAAAGTGCAATGAGGATGTGGACTTAGGGCATGGAAGGGTACCAGGGACTACAAAAACTTCCAGGATAATGTTGAAGGACTGGAATGGTGGAGGCTGGAGGAAGCCAAATCAAGTGCCACCTAGTGCAGACTGCACATTGGGAGTGACCCCTGGTGTGTGTGGCACCCCAAGCACTGTCTTAGAGAGATCACAGCCAAAGCTATGCTTGGGAGCATGCTAGCAGCCCGACAGGGCACCTGAGTTCATATCTTCTCCTTGCACTATACGGCAATAGCTTCTGCTGCCTTTAGCATCTACTTCAAGTGGAGAGGCTGTGCCCTTATAAACCTTACCATATACACGCGACCGAGCCGCTGCAGGAAACAGGGTGCGGGTATGGCACCCCAGTAGGTTTCTTAACCAGTGAAGTATAGAATCTTAGTCTTGGCTGCTGAAGTGGCTCAACTGACTGAAACTAATTCACTGTTCACTGAACTGGCCTTTTCTGCATCTTAAATAAGCAACAAACTAAATCTCAATCTAGGAGAGAAAAAAAAAAAAAGAGAAGAAAAAAAAAATGATTAAATAGAAACGAGATAGCAGGCTGTTTGAATTACATGGGTTTTTTTCCTGTGAAGTAAAAGGTCCACAATGCACTTAAACTGATTCAAGAACCTATGAAATAAAGGGAGAAGACATAAAAGGACAGAGAGAAAATTAACCCAGAAAAAAGGATGTTGAAACAATCCACAGAGGAAAATGCAGAACATTGTTGCAAGTTCAGAAGTAGCAAATTTTTTACTGGAAAGTTGATCAGCTTTAAACCGTTGTAAAATACCTGAACTATCTAGCTTTATAGAAAGCTTATCCTAGTTTTTATCTGTATGCAAAGCTTCTGAGAGAACTGCAAGACATGATAAAAAAATTTGCACTACTAATTTCTGCAGATAAGTCAGTTTACTTATTTGTTACAAAATTTACTGGAAGTTAAAACAAATTTAATGTATTCTGAAATTTTATGAAGTTTTCCTTACAACTAATAATTGATTTGGGGTTTTGGTCTTGCAGAATTTAAATGACGGATGTATTTATGGGCATACTACACTCCACAGAGCATGGAAGAACTTACACAAGTTCTTTCCATACTGAAGGGGAAAAAACCCCAAACCAAAAGCATTTTGTATGTATCCGTAAACAACACTTGCTCCCTGCTTCTTGACAAGGATACTTGTGTCTGTGGCCCACCCTAAAATGGTAGCTTTGGTTGTTTTAAGGACTTTGCTTCATTTTCTTGCCATGGGATGGATACAGAAGGGGGTTGGAACCAAAAAAAAAAAAAAAAAAAAACAACCACCTTCTTGTACTATAATGCACTAGAAAGGTGCAATCAGCTCTGCTTTCTTGCAGGTAAGGCAGGCTAGGTGGTTACTATTATTAAAGAATACAAAGGATTTTCTTCTGACTGTTACCATCGACTCGAATCGCCTTTGACAGCAGGGGACGGAGAAGCTTTCTGTCAGCTGAATCTGTCTGGAAGACTAAACGATGTTCAGGACGAAACCTTGTTTTCTCTCAAGCAGCGGTCGGAGCTGAGTATTAGAGCCCTCTAGTGAGATTCCTCGGAGTGGATCTTCCCCTCCGGCCCAGCCCAGCCGCTTTCTTTCCTAAGGGGGAGCCGAAATCCCTCTGGCGCTCGGGAGAAGGTGGCCCGTGTCGCCTGTGTGTATGTGTCGTTGTCGTGGAGGTCTCCCTTCGCCATTTAGGCACCGCGTGGGGCGCCCACCTGCGCCAGCGCCACCTGGGCGAACGCTGGCCGAGCCCCCATCCCCGGGGCGGGGATTGCGCACCCGCGGAGGGGTGAGACCCCGAAACTGCCCAGCTGCCTTTGGGGGAGGAGGGCAGAAAGGGAAGGAGAGCAGCCCGTTCCCCAAAAATACTCGCCGGCCAAATCCCCGTGATCCCCGTGTGGGGATGGTAACAAAAACGCCTTGGTTCGGTAGGAGCAGCGAACAATCTTCGTGCTTTCCTCATCATCTTGGAATAATCAGTGGAATTAACTGAGGTCGAGGAAACAGGCTCTTGGGTTAGTTGTGGGAGGCTGTGAGAATAGAGGGCAGCCATTAAAAGAAACCTGATCGCTATTCATCAACTCGGAAGAGGGGAAAGGAGGAGAGAGGAAAAATAAAAAGACCTCAGTGGCTCGAGCTCATACCGACCTGGTCTACCTCTGGATCAAGAAGATCCCTGGAAACAAGAAGTTTACAAACATTGTCAAATTGATGCTTGTTGATTTAAGTTGTCAGTCCCGCTGAAGCCCACCAGAAGTTTAGATTCAATGATTCAATGTCCTGCATTTCTGGCTAGTTATTGCCAATCCCCTAAGGCAGAAAGCTCGCTCTCTCCTTATTTTAACCATATGTGCCTTTTGTTGTTGTTGTTGTCTTGTCTGTAAGCTGTACGCTTTCTGCTGAGAGTCCCCTTGTGCCGCCGGAGCATCTGGGGCTGGATGGGCACCGACCCGGGACCCCCGGTCCCCTCGAACCGCCCCCTAGTCGTCTGTCCCCTCCGTGGGATGTGAGCCTGGCCGTGGAGGGGGGACACCCCAAATAAACCTCGATGGTGGGAGAAATCGGGGCGGGGGGGAGAGGGGGCGATTGTTGAAGTGAAAATTCTGAACCCAGCGCCTGAGATTGAGAAGGGATAATATAAAGGTAATCAGAACGGGCCGCATTAGCCAGTTGAGGCGTTATCGGGTTTCGTGGGGAGCGCGAGAGGTTACAGCGCCTTGAGCTGGGGACACTGTGCCGCCCCCGGAGTCCCATTTCACCGGGGGGGGGCTGCCGACGGAAGGGACAGAAAGGTTCACCGGGGCCAGCTCCGACAGTCTGATCGCATCGGGCCCCAGTGTCCTAATTAATGCATCTCTTTCGAAAAATGTTATTCGAGCATCTCGGGTCCAGGCGGCCGGGAAACGGCCTCGGGTTGGAGGGGAGCAGCGGAGCTGCGGGGAGCTCCCCGGGGCAGAGGCTCCGCTCCCACCGGAGCCCCGAATCCCTCTGTGTCCCCCCGGCTCCCGGCACTCCTCTCCCTCGCTCCCCAGAACAACAACGTTTTCCTTCAAGCGGAGTTTGTTAGCATAATCGAGTTACTCGCTACATATCTGAAATCTTTGGCCGGTCCTCTTGAGGAACAGCGCATTGAGAGCAGCAAAAGCTTTGAATTATTCCTTCCCCCCTCCCCAAATCACTGAACAACAAGCTATTGTTGTTTGTCTTAATTTAGCAACGCACAGTGATCCTCCCGCCCGTTTTCTTTTTCGGTCGGGGCAGGATCTTAGTGCCATCTGCGATGGGATAGACCCGGGGTTTAAACAAAAAGCAAAAATAGATATAAGCATGAGTAAATAACGATAGGAGGCTGCGACCCGCGGTTCCGCCTTGCAAACCGCCTCCGTGAATCCCGGGCGAGCTTTGAAGGGGCTGGGTCCCGCCAGGGAGTTTTCTCTGTATTCGCCTGGAGTGCCCCAGGAAACATGCTGAGCACCCCTCGGGTCAGGACTGGGGGGACAGGGCTGCCCAAAATCCTGGCAAGGTCGCCTACGATTCATTTTAAAAGCTGGGAGGAACAGCAGGTTCATTGCGTTCGCCCAATTTAAAGCCTGCTGGTTTTAAGGAGAAAGCGTATCACCCTCCCACCAAAGGAGAGAAAATAAAATTTAAAAGGCAATAAAGAAACGAAAAAAAATTGGAGTTGTTTGTCAATTGCTTGCTCTCCCTCCAGTCCTTGCCCCGGTAGAGGACATCTGCGGGGAAGATGTTTCCTTCTGCCATCGCGGGGTTATCATTTGCTCAGTATTCCAGTCGATAAAAGTTCCCCCAGGCGACCCCCCGTCTCCCTGTCCTTCCCGGGGTGCGGGTCCTCATGTGCGAGCGATGCCTCTGCCTCCCCCCTCCCGGTTCTGTCCCCAGCCCTGCGAGCGGCCTTTTATCCCCTGGGAAAAGGATAAGGGGGAGCGCAAAGGCAGGGGTGGCAGAAGCTTGCGGAAAGGTGAGGGGAAGCGGGTTAAGTGAATCGGTTCCTGTCTTTAATGGGAACGGTGCGGGCCCGAAGCCTCCCACGCAAGCTGCTGTCTGCAAGGAGACGGTCGAGGCACAGGAGAGGGAGATATTCGGGCTGCAGCTCTATCTTGGCACTAGCTGGTGGACGTGAATCAGTTACGTGTTCCTGGGAAGCGACACGATCGCCTCCCCGCCCTTCCCTCAGACAGTCTGCTCCCTGCTTAATAAAAGGAGCATCACGACAAAACCGACTTTTTATTTCTCTCGTATTTCACACCGGCTGCGTTGACACCGACGGTGTCGCCCGCCACTCCGCGTGCGCCGAGGGGCAAGGTGCTTCCCAAGGGGCAAAGTGACCTCCGAGGCGGGGGCCGGGACGAAACCCGGGGCTCCTCTACCGAGCACAGGGCTCGATCAGCTCCGATAAAGTCTTTCGGCGCGGCTGAACGGAGAGACCCGGCAGCGCCGAGGCAAAATGTTCACCGTTCCCGTCGGGCGGAAGTAAAATGTGAGCAGGCGACCCACGTCTCCTGCCACAGAGCTGCGGTGAACGGCATCATTCGAAAATAAAAGAGAAAAAAAAATCAAAAAAAAAATGCTGCTCGCCGTGTCTCCCGATTTTCTCGCAAGTCACTGCAACTTGCCTCATCCCATGCCTTGGCTTTGCAGACAGTATTTACCTTCTCTTCTAGCATGTATAGGAAGGGTTGTTTTTTTCCTTTCGCCAAAGTTAAAAGCACTTATACAGAATTTGGATCCAGATGTCACTAATTTGCAATGGCTCTGGGATGCAAGCTGATATAGGGTGCTGGGGCTGGGGCTGGCCCTGCCTCTGCCCAGCGCTCTGGGAAGTCAACTAGCGTTACATGCGAGCTCCAGCCTGGCTCAGGCAGCCTAAAGAGAAAGCGCCTACGGAGGGGCTGGCGTGTAGATCCTGTACTCACAATTTAGGGTGCTAAGAAGAGACTTTCTCAAATTTAAGCCCATGCAACAGGTTCTGACATCTCCTTTCCGGCTAGGGCGAACAGCTGCTCCCGTTCAGATTCAATCGCTGTGGTTATGAGATGGAAGGAGTGGAAGCGGAGTCAGGTATATCCCTAATAAACGTGGGGCGACAGAGCGCAGCAGTGGGGAGGCGGGCGGAGGGGGCAGCTCAGACCTCTCTAGCGCTTTTCTGTTTTGCAACGGTCCCCATCGTGGGAGGTGGGGTGAATGGGGCTAGATTTCTCCCTAGCGAAAGGCACACTGTGCTTGCGCGGAGATCGGGGGTGGGAGAGGGTATTTATGCTTCTCTCGCTGTCCTTGCTCAGACTAATGTTTGCAGTGGTTCTCCCGTCCCGGGATCGTCTCCTACGGCTACAGCCGGGAACTATCCTGCCAGTTAGGCTGGCTAGGAAGCGCTGAGATCGGGATGCTGTCGTTTGCAAACAAGCACAGTTCTAAGTCGGGAGAAGTCGGCCGGCATTGCGGCATAAAGGGCCGAGGGCTCATTTTGTAAAGGGAGGAAGAATCGCGCAAGGGGGCCACCAACCTCCACAAATTTGTTTTTAAACGAATTTAAACTGCGTAATTTTTTTGTCCTGCAATGGAAGCCTCTATTTTGAGTCCCCAGGGGATGCAGGGCTGGAGCCGCCCGCTCTCCGCTGCTTCTTAATGGCAGCATTCGGGAAAATCCCAGACAGGTAGAAGGAGGTGAATCTTCCAAAGCAGAAGGTACTCGAGAAAACAGGCCGGCCGATACGCACGGGCGGCCGGACACGCTGAGAGCGGGCTGACCCGCTGCCCCCCCCTCCTCCTCCTGCTGCCTCCCTCCCTCGCCGCGTTTCTCCTGGCGGCAGCCCTGGCGCGGATCCTCACCGGGAGCCTTCCCCCGGGGACGGCACGGAGGCTCCGTCCCCTGGCCACGGAGGGTCAGGCTGCGAGGCGGGGAGCCGCAGCCCTGTCTCCTGTGGCTTCGGTAAATCCCTGACGCGCCGGAGCGGCTCGAAAGGTACCGCGGCAGGAACCCACAATTGCAGAGACCTCTCCTGTCGGGGCTGCAAACGGCGTAGAAATAGCTTGTGGGATGGATCGTTATTTCTGTGCAAAAGGGGAACATGAAAGGCCGTGGAAACGGGCCTGAGTTCGGGGGCGGGAGGCTCCTCCCGAGCGCGTTCACCTGGGCAAGCCCCGCCGCCCCGTCCAGCCGCCCATCGCCCTTCCCTCGCCCATCGCAGCCGCTCATCCCTCCCCGACCTCCGGCTAGCACAGTCTCTCGCTCCCCTGCCTTTCACTTCTCGCAGAACGAAAGGGACGAGGAAGCATACGGGTGGCTGCACTGCACATCCAGTAAACCGAAAACGCGGTGTGCGAAGGGCGCATTCGGGTGATAAGGGTGCACTTAATCAGTGCCTCTGACTTTTTACACGGGTCCCCTCCTGGATGTAAAAAAAAAAAAAAAAACAAACCGACACGCTCCTGGAAATCAGGTAGAAATAAATGCCCATCGTCCAGCGATCACAAATACCAGCACCGGCTCACGGCCGGCGATTAAAGGAGAGGCAAATCCTTTCCCTGTCGTGCATCACGGTGCCTCCGTCTGGCTCCCGGGCAGGTACGATCAGACTGTAACGGGATCCCAGGTCACCAACAGGGTCTCTATTGTACACGAGAGGCCCCTTCCCTATAAAACTCTCCGACAGTGGTTATGGGGCGCTGGGGAGGGGAGTTAAGCTCACGCATTTTTTAGAAAGAAACTTTCTGCGAGGGCCGAGGACGGGTTTTTCCTCCCCGCCTCGGCCGTGGGTGCTGGGGACGGCAGAGACCGCGCCGCGAAGTGGCGGGACCGGGCCGGGGCTGCGGAGCAGGGATGGAGCAGTGGGACTGGGATGGGGCTGCGGGGCAGGGACGGGGCAGCGGGATCCAGACGGGGCTGCGGAGCAGGGACGGGGCAGCGGGATCCAGACGGGGCTGCGGAGCAGGGACGGGGCAGCGGCTCCGTCCGGCCGTGCAGCCGCGCCCTGCGGCGAGAGGCAGGGGCCCAGGCTCCTGTGCTCCCTCTCTCCCCCGACGGGCGCCTGCAGCGTCAACCACGGCGGAATTTTATCCTTCGCTAGCTAATATCTCAGCTCGCAGGGCCGCCTCTGAGTGGATCTGAGCAATCTGTCAACCCGGCCGGGGAGCCACCTCAAAACAGATCGGGTTACCCCTGATTGACAGCGTCACCATGGCAAATAATTTGACTAAAACTATTGTCTTCTACTGGCAGTCCTCGGGTCAGATAACCGGACCAATCACAGCGCGGATAATCACTTTTCATGCCAGCTTAGAATAATATTATTAAAAAAAAAAAGGGGGGGGGGGAAGAGAGGGAGAGAAAGAAAGGGGGGAAAACTCCGAGAGGGAGCGGAGCGAGGGAGCAGGGCTTTACCGCTGTATTATGTGGGATCTCGCGGCGGCGGGGGTTGGGGGGGAAGCAGGGAGATCCCAAACCGGCGGCCGAGGGGGGTGGGGGTGGGAGAGCCGCTGCCGCTGCGAGCGCTGCAGATAGGAGACAAAAGAGGCACAAAGTTACTCTCGCAACTTGGACTTACAAAAAGGAGGCGGCCGGCGGGGAAAGCCGCCCGCGCTCGGGCTCTCGAGTCTGAATTTTTTTGTTTGTTTGTTTGGGGTGGTGGGATTTTTCCTCTTTTTCTTCGCTTTTCGCCTTTTCCCCTTGGCTCCCGGGGCCGCCGATGGCCGCGTCCCCCCGCGCCCGGCCGTGACGCCCGCGGGGGCCCCGGGGCCGGTCCCGCATGCCGGGCGCTCCCCTCTATGCGGCCGTAGGGTGCGCGGCGGGTCAGGGCTCACCATGTCGATGCTCCCGACTTTTGGCTTCACCCAAGAGCAAGTGGCCTGCGTCTGCGAGGTGCTCCAGCAAGGAGGCAACATCGAGCGGCTGGGGCGGTTCCTCTGGTCCCTGCCGGCCTGCGAGCACCTCCACAAGAACGAGAGCGTCCTGAAGGCCAAGGCGGTAGTGGCCTTCCACCGGGGGAACTTCCGCGAGCTCTACAAGATCCTGGAGAGCCACCAGTTCTCGGCTCACAACCACCCCAAGCTGCAGCAGCTCTGGCTCAAGGCGCACTACATCGAGGCGGAGAAGCTGCGGGGGCGACCCCTAGGGGCGGTGGGCAAGTACCGGGTGCGCCGCAAGTTCCCGCTGCCCCGCTCCATCTGGGACGGCGAGGAGACCAGCTACTGCTTCAAGGAGAAGAGCCGCAGCGTCCTCCGGGAGTGGTACGCGCACAACCCGTACCCGTCCCCCCGCGAGAAGAGGGAGCTGGCCGAGGCCACCGGCCTCACCACCACCCAGGTCAGCAACTGGTTCAAGAACCGCCGGCAGCGGGACCGAGCGGCTGAAGCCAAGGAAAGGTACGGATCCCCCCGGCTCCCGCGGCTCCGCCTCTGCCTCAGCCCCGGCGAGGGCCAGGCTCTCCGGGGCAGAGACCCCCGGAGAAGCAGAGGAGGGCGAGGTGGCGGCCGGGACCCCTTCCCCGACGAGATCCCATCCCCGCACGGCTGGCGCGGCCACCCCGGCAGCTCCTTCTGCTCCTTCGGCCTCCGGGGCAGCTCCCTCTACTCCTTCAGCCCCCCGGGGCAGCTCCTTCTGCTCCTTCGGCCCCCGGGGCAGCTCCTTCTGCCCCTTTGGCCCCCGGGGCAGCTCCTTCTCCGGCGGCTGCTCCCGGCGAAGCGGCGCGGGGTCCCTCCTTGCCGCACCCCGGCGTGCGGGGCATCCGCGGCTCCGCACCACCCGGAGAGTGTCCCCGAGAGTTTCCCCGGTGCAGAGGGGCAAAGCTGAGCGGGTCTGGACTCGGTAAAGGGTGGTTGGCAAAATGTGCCTCTAACGTCGGCTCCCGGCGGGAGACCTGGACGGGGACTGAGCCGAGCAACCTCTTATCTCGCTCATGAAACTGCAATTCGTATTCTCTACCCACCAAGGTGCTCGTGGATGCGTGTTAATAGATGTTCTTAGACTGATAGTGATTCTGAAACTGTGTTTTTCCCGCTAAATTGAATAAAGGGACCATTAATTTTGAGGCAGGGGTTGATACCTACAGGGGTATTCAGAATGTCAGCGGTCCCTGTGCCTTAGGAAGACGCTTTGAAGAGCAAAAAGTGTCCTAGGCTCCTCGCTAGTTCTCTGAATTGCCCAGTCCATACGGATCTGATCGTAAGGCCTGCGCGGTTAATTAACGGAGTAGAAATATCCCGTAGATCCATGCCTCCGAAGAGACTTCTTTTTCTCGTTTCTGCCTAATGTATTTTGGAAATGGCCAGCGCTGCGATCGCGCAGCTGTGCAGCCCGGTAAGTTCGGACTCTGCACAGATTCGCTCCATACATTCCCCGAAAGGGTGCTAAAGATTTAATTTTCCTTCAAATACCTACAAGTGTTGGTTTTACGAGATGTTAGAGATCCTTTTTACCTGTGATAGCTAGGACTCACCTTCAAATTTGCAAAAGAAATGAAGCTTACATCTATTCAATTCTTTTTTTTTTTTTTTCCCCTGAGGAATCAAATTCTAAAGGTCTCCAGAGGCAAATAAGATTTTTGACATTGAAAAATACACTCAACTTAATATTACACTCCAGACACTGGAAAACAGACTGTTCATGGGATTGCCGTTCACTCAAGTAAATTTGTTCAAACTGTGCTTTCTTGTCTATTTTTAGGTTTTTGGCACAAAAAATCTCCAACCATTAGCGCAACAGTTTCATTTCTACCCAATCCCGCAGGATAGGGCCCCTCTGCCAGTTAGTGCGTTTCAGCAGCTTTCAAATAGATGTGTAATGCCTCCAGTGTTTCGGGCAGGGCTGTGTCTAAAGCGTTTCTACGAGGGCTGTGTCTAAAATCGGCGTTAGCCTTGACGGGACAGTCGCCCCCACCCCACCCTGCCCCTCTCATTTCGCTAAAAAAAAAAATTAAAAGAAAAAAAACCAAACTAAAAGCATATGTATATATATCTGCAAGGGCTTGGCCAGCCTCCAGCGATTTCTCGGTATTTACCCGGTGATGAATTTTGAAATTATGTCCTGCCATTCCAAGTCGGTTGCCTCTGTCGGTGGGAGCCGCCCGGGGAGGGATGGAGGGATAGCAGCGAGCGTGCGGAGCCCTTCCCGGGAGGGCTGGGGAAATAAGGGAGTTAACTCTGTTTGCTTGTTTTATCTTCCATATTGGGCTATGTTTCGAGCTTCAAGCTCAAGGAGAGGAAAAAGAAAAAAAAAAAGAAAACCGTCCAGTTACTTAAGCAAAAGTCTTTTGGGCTTGATGTGAGTCTGGGAGGCCGTGACGCTGCAATCCTGCCTGCAACTTAGCGTGCTTCGGCCTTCCCAAGAGAAATTGCAGCTGAAGTTTTTTTCAGGTCCAGGAGCAGCTTTAAAGTTAAAAAGTTTTTTTTTTCTTTTTTTTAAATTTTTAATGTCTTTCGCCTCCCTTTCCTCACCCTTCCCCCCCTCCCCCCCCCCCTTTCCGCTGTGCAAACGCTTTGGACGCAGAAAATGACGTTTCGGCAAAGTGACACTTTCCGCTGGGCTAGTGGGAGACTCTGTTTACAAGCTCGGCGGACCTTAGACCTTTGTGCCAGACGAGGAGGCCTTGGAGGTTTGCAGAGTTTGTAAACCCGCAGTCTCTGCCTCCCCCTCGGGTCGCTCCCAGCCCCTCGCCGCCCCCGCTCCCGCCGTGCGCGCCCCGGAGCGGCGGCCGCCCCGTCACCTCCCTCCCTCTTTTGTGTTTCCTATAGGGAAAACAACGAGAATTCCAACTCCAACGGCCACAATCCGCTCTCGGCGTCAATGAACGGGAGTAAGACAGTTTTGGGGAGCTCGGAGGACGAGAAGACGCCGTCAGGGACCCCGGATCACACCTCCTCCAGCCCCGCGCTGCTGCTCAGCTCCACCCCGGGGCTGCAGCCCCTGCACGGCCTGGGCCACCCCCAGGGCCCCAGCGCCATCCCCGTGCCCAGCGCCGACCCCATGCACCACCACAGCTTGCAGGACTCCATCCTCAACCCCATGTCCTCCAACCTGGTTGAACTGGGCTCTTAAAACCGTGCACACGCTCCCTCCTTCGCACTAGCCCTCCTTTACTCTATTTTTTTTTTGCCTTTTTTTTTTCCTTAATCTTTCCAGAGACCTCTTTGAAAGCGATGACAAACTCCTTAGTGGATGTGTTGTGCCTTTTGGCAGCAGACTGGCTGCAGGTTTGGAAGGTGTCAGAGTCGGCTGTGGGCTGTAATGTCGTGCAAAGCCTTAAGGGATGCTTAAAGGTAGTCTCAGGTGTGTAAGGACTGTTGGACAGGAACTGGGATTCTCACGACAAGCTGTAGGGCAGTTACGTGTTGCAGCTCTTTCCAGCCTTAACTTCACGAATATCTCGGTGGTGTCACTCGATCGGCCGGTCTGTGTGGGAAGAGGCACATTGTAATCTTTTTTCTTTTTTTTTTTTTTTTCCGGGTTGTGGGGTGGAAAGGGGAGCCCAAGGCTGTTGTTCCCACACCTGTTTGGAAGTTACACATTGCTCCCGTTATTCTATTGTAGTTATGTATCTGTGGCAGGTGTACGATGTACAATTTCAACTAAGAATACGAAAGTTTTAGTAAAGTTATAGCAGCAACACGCGCTCTAGGCAGTCTCTGTAACCTTCTTGTAGCTGATGCTATGCAGAAAGGCGGCTTCTTTGGCCTTGTCCATGTGGTGCTTTCGCCATTTGCTGGGTGGGAAAGGAAGGGATGGCCCGGCTCCGGCCCCAGAGGGAGACAGGAGAAGGTTTTCGTGGAACGAGGGCAGGAGCGGGCCTTAAAAAAGAAGGGCAATTGCTGCTCGAGTTTAGACCTAAACGACAGTATCAACCGCAAGTCACTCACCTTAGTTTTGTTTATTGTTTATATTATGTGAATACATTCTTTGGAAAATATTTCTGCTTTTATTTTATAATAAAATTTAGAAATCTAACTTTTCGGCGTGCGGTCGCTTCACTCGCCCGCAGGGTGTTTTCGGGCTCAGCCCTGAGCGGAGCGGAGCAGGGGCTGACTGCGCTCGGGTGAGGGATTCGGGATGCCCCCGCAGCTCGGGATGCCCCGCGGAACATCTCGGTGGGAACAGCCTGCGCCGGGGGGAGCAGCGGTCGGTGCCCTGCGGGAGGGATGGAGGCAGGGAAGGACAGGCGGTGCGGGCCCTCCTGCAACCCCGCGGGCACCCCCGGGCAGCCTGCGGACTTGTATTATTCCACATTCCCTCCCGCCCCACCCTCCAGTCCTCCCGCTCCCTTTTCTGTAAGCAGAGGGTGGCAAAAAAGACAGGGAAGTTGCTTGCAAGTTTACTTTATTAAACGATAAGAGCTCAGGGTGATATCATTACAGCTTGCACCCTTGCTACCGACACATTGCCAGAAGCTGAATGCGATATATCATCTGCTTAAAATGTTCCTCAGAGCTTGCAAGGGGTTTTATAGGTTTAGGGTTTGGTTTTTTTTTTTTCTCCCTAAAATGAATTTCTGGTGAAAAATAAACCGAGAATATGATATGGCTTCGAGATGAATAGAAATATGTATAGATCAGCAAAAATCGTGTCCAGGTTTCAAACACTGGCTCAAATTTCAATCAGCGGTGGTTTTGTGCGGGCAGTGTCCTAATTTGATGTAATCTGCGGCTGGATTAGCGCCTCTGTGCGTTTGCGGGTGCCCGCTAAAAGCACGTTTCTCTGCGGCCCCGTTAAAGTCTATAGAAGGGAAAGTATGGATGTCGGTAAAGGGGAGGGTTGGCCTCGGGATAAAAAAATAAAAAGCTCTCTCTTGCTCATGTTCAGTGCCTTCGTTATCCTGGAGTGCAGCGGGGTGCGGTGGTGTAGAGGAGACAGCGTGGTACTTTATGTTTCTCCTGTTTCTGCTTTTCGGGGTGATTTTTCAGCAGCGAAGATGATGTGGCTGCTATAGGAGGGGATCGGGCGTGCATCAGGGTCTAAACGGCAGGTCATGTTATTTCTGTTGACCGGCATCTAATAATTTTAGCTATGAATTTTAATCCACTGAAAATAAACATTTTGCAAGTATAGGAACCACTGCTTCATAGGGCTACAGAGGATCCCTGCTCTCCTGTAAAATAATACATGCAGTGGTGCAGTGTTGCAAAGAATTAATTAATTGGCAAGTTAATTATTTTTATTATTATTATTATTATTTTTAGAGATATAAATAAGTTTGGGAAGGAAAACAGAACGACTGGGTTAATAAAACATGGCCTCAAAACCGAAATAAAGTCTTAAGGCTTTACCCGCTGGAGAAAAAAAAAGAGTGTAAGAGAGAAAGAGTGTAAGAGAGAAATAAAGCCAAGATGAGGAACATTTAAGGAGGCAGTATGAAAACAGGATGGGGTTTACGCGGTTAATAAAAGTTCATATTGCACAGAGGAGGCAGAATTCGATCGGGGAAAGCAATTGAAGGGCTGACGGGGTGAGGAAGGCTCTTTGAAAGTGAGGGGCGATAAAAACTCTAGTAAATTGCAGCGAGGATCATTTATATACGGTGAAAGGAAGAGAAGGCGAGTCGCTGAAGTCAATTGAAGGCAGCTAGAAACAGAAATGTGCAGTAAGAGAAAAAACAAATCTGCAGGTCAATCTGGCGTTAAGGGTACACACAGCTTAAAGCCCAGATGATGGGACGTTTGTAATGCAACCTGAAAACCCTTACATGTTAGGACTCATTTCATCAGACTGTACTTGCCTTAGTAATGATGTTTGGTAAATTAGCCCAAATCCCCTCGATTTTCCACGCACAAAAAAAGTTCCCAATAGAGGAATACGCCGAAACTGACGTGACTAATCCTTGGTTTAAACAGATTAGTTATGATTCACTAGCATTACGTTCCATGGGACATGTCGCATCTCGGGGTTGGTTGTTTGCGTGATACCCGTGCAGGTTTCGAGATGTAAACAAAAAGACGGTCCGGATCCAGCAGGTTTTATCCATGAAACTCCCCCTGGCCATCCCTGGGCTGAGGCCAGGATACAGCGGTGGAACCCCAGAGCTGAGTCCCGTAGCTTGGACACTTGGGGAAAAAACCACCCTCTCTGTCTCTCTACTATATGCATACGTGCGTACATATACATATACACAAACGTATATATGCATATATATATGTGTGTGTGTGTATATATATATATGTAATGTGTGTGTAATGCACACTATATGTATACGTGGGTACATATATATATACACATGTATATATATGCATATGTACATGTGCGTGTAAGTCTTATTTGCCCTCAAACTAAAACCTTACCGAATTACATCATGAACTGTAACCAGAGTAATTCCTTTAGATAGCAGGGCACTGAATATTCATAGTGTACTACAGCAGATTTGTTCTGCTGGGAAGCTCTGTACTTTATTACAGGAGTGCTAACTGTCCTGGTGCTGCTCTGAAGAGGGTTATGACCGCACATTTGAGACAGAAAGCAATGTTTCTCTCTTGCCGGCGTGCAGCTCGTCAGCCTGCCGGGGAAATACTGATGGACGCGAGGGGAGAGCATCCCGACAGGCTGCTGAAGATGTGACAGAGTCCCTGAAGAGACGCATAATGCTTTACTGGGGGGAGAGAAGCATGATTACTGGAGCAAGAGCCTTTCCTATAAGCAGGGACCTGCAGGAGCTTGGGGGTAAAAAGCACTCTCTGGGAAACGTAGTTGCATCTCATCTACCAAAGGCTGCGTGGCTGAGTTTTCCTTTGGATAGTGTAAGCCATTTTGCAGATATTTCATGTGATCTATATGAGAGCACTCTCCTGTCTGGCATTTTGTGGGCTACTCCGGAGAAAGCCACATTCCCTCCTCTCTTCCCCACCCTTAGCTCAGCAGTTTGGGCCTAACTGAAGCCTCAGTGTGTGTTTGAGGGGGTCTGCTCCAGCCTCGGAATTAAAAGCCTTGCAAGTGTCCCTGCCTGCCCAGCAATGTTTGTGTAAGGCACTCGGGCTCCTGTTACCAGACCCGGAAACAAAATCTATTGCCTTCTTTAGGAGAAACAAATGCAGCCTGGTAGGAGCAGGCTTTTGCCTGGAACAAACCCTCACTTGAGCATGACAAATAATGTAGGGGGATGGCGATGAAAACACTGGCCACTGGCCCTTGCTGCAGAGTTCTTTAGCTTCCTCTGCTTAGTGAATCAGAACGCTTGTGGCTCAGACAGCCAACAAAAATATACTGAAGGGAACTTTCAGTGCTTCAGCACACAAGGAAAAGGTGAGGGTTTAGTCTGAAGGAGAGTAGCTCTGGGCTTTGGAAAAACACATACTTGACCTAAGGAGCTGGCTTGAGATATCAGCTTCTTCCCATTTTGCTGCAGGGAGTAGGACTCAGAGCTTCTCCTCCCTGCTCCAAGGAGGAGACTCCTTGCTCGGAAAGAAGGTCCATCTCCTTTCCTCTTAGATAAAAGGGAAATGAGATTGTTTGGTTGTTGGTTAGGGTTTTGTTGCTATTTTTTTTTCCTGGGTTTTGAAGAGGACGCTCAACCTCCAGCTGTAAATATCAAACTTGCCCTTATCCGGAGTCCCGGTGTGCCGCAGAGCCAGTCCCACTCCGCACACCGGGAGGCGGCGGCTGCTTAGTGGGACTGCTCGGCGGCAGAGTGATGAGCTATCCCTGTCTCCAGCCCAACTCGTGTTCTACAGGAAAATTTAAAAAAAACAAAAAAAAAAACCAAGGAAAAAAAACCCCAAAACCAACTTCAGTAAAAAAACAGACAGACACGTGGAAACAAATCGAGACTTCCCCAAGACTCTAGGACTCATGAGATTTAGTGGGAGCTAAGGTGAACGGACAGGTAAAATGTTACATCAGCAAACACTACTGCTCAGGAGAAGTAGGGGAGAGGAGAAATCACTTGGAAAGATGAAAATCGCACATGTGCTTCTGATGACCCCATTAGATGTGAAGTCCTCCAGGAAATACATATTTGAAACAGCCAGGAAAAACAAACTTGCCTTTTATAGTCTTGCCTGTCCCGCCATGAAAAATGCAAACCTCGGTATGGTGCGTGTGTATCCAGGGGGTGGGAGGGAGGAAGGGGGAATAGAATTTGTAAAGAACCCGATGAAAGCTACCTTCAGCAGGAATATTCATTTGCGCTGTCCTGCTCTCCAAAAATAGGCTGTAGTTAGAACTACCGCGTGCGAGCCGGACATCTGAGTCTGAAAACTGACTGTCAGGAGCTCCTCTGGGTGTCAACATAGGGAAGACTGGCTGGCAGCAGTGAGGAAGAAAGAAAAAGTGGGATGTTGAAAAGTAAAAAAGCTGGACTTCATAAAGCCTTCATCTTGGTATAAAGCTGGGCAACGTCCAGTAAATAACTGGAAGAAGTCGTGCAGGAACTGGGGTCTGGACAGAGATATCCCCAATCCCGCATTTCCAAAGAGTCGTTTTAGATGCAGTTGTGCTGAGGGTCGGGGCACAGAGCGGGGGACACTTAAGCAGTAAAGACATCCTCTCGCCGACCACCACAGTGTCCGAGGGGACGTTTGACACCCGCTCCTCGGCCCCGGCATCCGCGGGGAACCCGCGCCCCATTCCCAACATCTGCTGCTCCCGCTGCGGGGCCCAGTTTTCTCCTGGAGCTTTGGAACCCCCTCCTTCGCAGGATCACGGTGAGGGTCCAGGGCAAGTCACCCGTCGGGGAGAGACATCTCCCCCCGCACCCCTCGGGGCTGCCGGGGCACACAAACACACACGAGTGACTCCGAATCCCTCTGGTTCGGTGGGAGGCGTTTAACCGAAAGAGGCTAAAAATCATCCCCCTGTTTTCGCCGGGGGGGAAGAAGCGTCACCAAACTGTAGCTATAGTGGCAATCCCCGAGAAAGGCCAAATGCGACCAGGGGGACGCATCACCAAAGCCTAAGCCAGCGGCGTCCCCGGGAGAGGCCAAACTCGACCTCCGAGCCGGGACCCCTCCTCTGTTTTACCCCGGCTCCCCCCTGCCGTCGGGGGCTGCCGGTGCCGCGGCAGCCGGAGCCGCCCCGTCGTAAGGAACCGACTGTTTCCCACCGACAGGGCCCACACGGCAGGAGGCGGGTTTGCTCCCTCCAGCCCGCACTGCTGCCCGCGGCCGGAGCCGGAGGCTGCGGGTCCCGGGAGCAGCGGGCGCGGGGGGCTCGGGAGCTACCGGAGCAGGGTGGCGGGGCTCCCGGGCTGCCGATGGGGGGCTAATAAGTTATTATCTCCCCATACATATTCACAGACGAGCCTGGCAGCTGCTCGGGCCGAGGATCCGCACCTCGCACCCCCGCGCACCGCTCAGCGAGCGCTGAGGGAGGGAGAGGACAACTAGAACTTTAAGAAGCAGCTTGGGACGCTGCTCTTGAGAGTGTGTCGAGAGCCCACACCCAACAAAAACATAACAACTGGAAAGTCAGGACGGTTTAGGAAACCTCCCGGATTCAAAGGAAACAAGACCTGAGGCAGGGACAGCGGAGTGGGGGCAGGATCCGTCCCTGCGCTGCAGCCCCGCTGCCTGCCCAGATTAAAAGGGCTGGTGGGGAATGATCCCACTTCACTCGCGATTTTAGCAGCGGCCGGTGGGAAGCAAGAGGCGACGCCGACACCGGGCTCTGCTGCCGCCGGGGGGTGCGGAGCGGGGCTCTGTCTCTCCGAGTGTGCCCAGAAAATGCCAGTGCTCTCCCCTCCATAGGTGCCGTGGTTCTGCGAGGTGTTTTCGGTTGGAGAAAAGCCCCCAGATTCCTTTTTAGCTTAGAAAGGGCATTTTGCGGGGCGGGAGAGTAGGGGGTGGAGGCGGAGGGAGAGGCCGGCACAGAGAAAGCGGCGGTGATTCCCACCTACAGGCTATTACTTGGAGTTCGGATGATTGTTCCTGCCAGTCCCCGAGGCGCTGACCCGCGAGGGATCTCCGGAGGTGGAGGGCGGCCACTCGCTCTCCCCTAATTACCCTATATCGGTTGTATTTATTACCTTAACTAGTGCAGTGTGACGGCAAATAAAGCCGCCTGGACAATCCCCACCAGAGCACCGCTGCCATCACCATTAATTTGAAACAACCTCTCCTCCCCCGAGCTCGGCGAGGGAGAGAAGGACCGAGCGCTCTGCCCGTTCTCTCCTCCTGCTGCCCTCCCGCCAGGTCCTAACCTGGGGAATCGTGCCCCGAGGAGAGCCTGCAGCACCGGGAAGGGTAGGGGGGGTGGTCGGCGGGGGCTCCCCGTAACTGCCTCCCTCATACCCAGCGGCTGTGAAGGGTCCGGAGGGTCCCAAACCCTCCTTCGCCTCGCTGGGGCAGCCATCGAGGGGCGCGACGGACGGCAGCGTCCGAAGGCTTCTTTTTCTGCTTTCCCCCCCACCACCGCCCTTCGAGGCCGCGAAACGAAACTCCCTCGCGGTGTGGGGAGATCCCAGCTCCCTGTAGGTTCCCGGTGGGGCCCCGGATCACCCTCGGGAAAGGCAGAGAGGGGCTGCAGTGTTAGTGCGGGGAAGGCTTGAGCCTGCTGCCCACTCGCTTGGCTGGCACGCCTTGCCATTTCGATCGTATCTCGCTTTTGGAGGTGTTTTATGGCTGAGGGAAATCTAATCCAGTGAAGAGAAAGGAAGAGAATACTGCTGGCATTGAATGAACCCCGTGTGGTAATCTTCGGGCAAAATGTGCGGGTTTCCATGCCAAAGCAAAGTGTTTTCTCTTCGGGTCTGCTCGTACTCTGAAGGGAGGCGAAGACACCATTTAAGAAATCCAGCTGGTTGCAAATCATACATTTAATCTCTCAGCTGGAATGATTTAATGGATCAGTATCGAGTAACAGTCCTGGAAAAGTAGACTCCTGAAAAAAAACAGAGATAAATCCTGATTGAATAATAGTAAATGAAAACCGTGGATTACAGCGACTGCAAGACAATATTTTCCTTGCAGTCCTCGAAAGATGCCTCCTCAGAGGGGCCAAGACCCGCGTGTAGTTTTGATGCCGACGGGGACGAGCCCCAGCAGCCTGCGGCGTAGCCCCTTACCCTCTCTTAGGGCAGGCTTCTCTCTCTCCTTACGCCCTGGACACCTTCTGAAACGGCTTCTCCGCTGGGCAGGGAGCAGGGACAGCAGCTCCCCCCCCGCCAGCGCCCCGAGGCCGAGCGAGCACAGACGTGCCCAGGGCAGAGTGGGGAGCACCGGCGGGAGCATTGAGGGGGTCCCCCAGAGGGGGCACTGGAGCAGCCGTGTCGAGAGACACCTATCTACCTTGGGCTGGCCCAGGAACCTCTCTGGGATTTTTATTTTTCCAGCAGGGAAGGAGCAGAGGCGGGGGAAGAGACCGTCAGGCTGGGAAAGTGGCGTTTTCCCCCGAAATGTGAAAAAAGGAGAGCAACCCCCTTGCCCCTTTCTGTCTTTTTGGGACGTGTTGGACAGAGAAACGGTACCCGGGAGCTGGGGGAAGAGTAGGGGGGCTGGGGGCAGCTCGCCGCCCCGCCCTGCCTGCCGGACCCACGGGGACCCTTTCGGCTTCTTTAATTCTCCCATTGCCATAACTTTAACTGGGATCTGGGAGCTCGAGAGAGCCGTCACCGAGGGAAGAATCTCGTTCGGGAGCGTAAAAGCACTTGACTCACCTCCCCGCGGCCCAGGGTGAGGTCATTACGGCGCTTAATTAAAAGCACTTCCTCGACGGGGCAGGTGCTTTCCCTGCAGTGGCCCCGGAGGCTGGAGGGGATTTTTTTTTTTTTTTTCTCTTCTCTCCAAAAATCGTCCCTTTAGTAGCTCGGAGGAGCAAGAGCTTTAAGGGGGAGAGATGTATTTGCTCTCACGTTTCCCGTCGTTTCATGTTACCAGCGCTGGGGCACCGTCTCTGCAGCTGCGTACACCTCGTGGGGGAAAACACACCTTTGCGTTAGCTTATTTCCCTCGGAGCAAAGATGAGAGGGCAGCGAGGAGGATGCGGGAGGGGTTCTCCCTCGGCTGGACCCGCAGCCCGGCTGACTGGACAGAGCAGCATCACCCTTATAAGGAATGTAATGCAAGGGAGAACGCCCTCAGCACAGCACTGGCACATTTTTGTCACTAAATGTACTCGAGTCGTAATAGTTGTTTATATTTACAGGGCATTCTTGAAAGGAAACCACATGCTCAAATCATCCCTAGATGAATCCGGAGTCGGTGAAAGTCAGAACTTTCAAAGGACAGTTTTTGTGACAGAGGCAGCTCAGGTCAAAAGCAGTTTAGTTTGGTGTTACCTATTTTTAGAGATGGAAAACCTAAATAAAGCGAAAGAAACGGTACATCAAAAAATCTTAGAAAGTGTTACGAATCTCAATCTAATTTTTTCTTTGTTTGCATCATTATATGTTTTTCAGTCTCAGCCTTTAAAAATTACTGTGTATATAATGTATATTAATATAAATTTAAATAGAAATAAACATAAATTTTAAATGACTCCTACATTTCAAAAACCCTCTCCCAAACTCTTCAACAATTTCAATGTCTTATGATGTTTTTACATAGAAAAGTTGTTAAAATCCTCCTTTCTTTTTCTGCAGCCCATATGGACTTTGACAACTAGGTACTTTACATTTGCTATTAATATTTTTCATATTTTTTTCAAATTAATTAGCACAAATTTTTAAAAAAATCCCCACCCGCCCTCTCTATTAAAATCATAGCTACAGCTGTCAAGCTCTCTTCTGTAAGAGAGGCTAAATAAAATAGCTAGTCTGTAGAGCAAATTGTTCATGTGCATAAGTCAGAAAACTGTTCAACTTAACCTTAAAGGATGCGTTGCTTTTGATCTATACAATCTTTATATTACTACTTTTTCTACTATGTGACATTTTTTACAAGCATGTAAGCAGATATATGTAAAATTTTTACTTAGGTGCAATATGCTGTGAAACATAGATTCATGGTTGTTCAATGTTATTAACAATTATATAGCTACAGAAATTAAAATAATAAATTCTTTCTAAAGCATCTGAAGAGGATTTGTGTCTTTTCCTTTCATTTGTTTTTTTGGCCAAGAGCAAAAGCCTGGCCTTGCTCTTTTTGAAGACAGTGGCAAAGTTCCCATCTACACCCCAAGGATCGGTGAAATCAGATTTTTTCCATGGACTTTGGATCAAGCCCATAGCATGAGTCAATTTTAGAAGTGATTACTGCTCACTCATAGAAATGCACATTGCATTTGCTTACATAACTACATTTCAAGGATTGTTTTCCACCCCCATAATCTAGGATCTTAAATGAGGAAATTCTTTAGTCAAAATTTCCTTGAAATGAGTCCAACTCTCCCTGACGCCACCAAGAACACACCTCCAGTTTGGGACTTGCTCTAGATGGCACTATTCTTCTCACAAAACCATTCTTTTTGTCCCTGATCATTTTCTGACCTGTCTTCCTAAAATCCTGCAGAAAATGTGCCTTCTTTTGAAAGACAGAGAACCAGCACCTTCTGGAAAGGGAGCCACTGGGAACCTGTGGAAACCCAGCTGCTGCACCAGACACAGGGATGTCATGGAAAGAAAGACCTACTCTCCCCACTTTTCATTTCTAGCATTGACTTCCCTGCTTTCATCATTCCACAATCTCTTCAGATCTCCTTTTAATGAATATGGCCCAAGATAAGAGTTTTTATAAGAGCAGGAATGGCTTTACTGCCCTCTCTGCTGGTTACAGGAAACTAACTCGCCCACCTCTTGCCATTCACCATCCAACAGAAGGAAAAAGTTATAGTAGAAGAGCAGGCTGTTTGGATAGATTCTGGTGGAAAACCCAGCTGGCCCTGACAGTATCATCTGCTACAAGAAAGATCCTCCAAGGACAACAGCGCCTGCAGCCCCTCAGCCAGCACGAGGCAGGAGCACCACCTGGGAGGGTGATGTGGTACATCCTGCAGCCCCATTGCCCCCAGATGCCCCCCAGCAGCTGGTGCACATTCAAATCTGCTATGCCTAGCTCACTGCTCAGCAGCATCAGAAGGGTGGAAAGGTAAGGTCCTTGCTGTATTTTCAGCTTGCTGTCAGTCTGTGCTACGTGTAGTTTGGCTGGACCCCAGAGCTTGCCTGGGAATCTTCATATCACATCTGTGTTTGATTACATCTGCTTGGAGCATCTGTTTATGTCTATCTGTGGCATTATAAAGGAATCTCCCAGGCCTGTTGTATTATGTCACACAGAAATGAAATGGTGTCAGCGAGTCAGCACTGCAGCACAGGGAGAGCAGTGACACTACAGCAGGCAGCCCCCGCGTAAAGCTGAGACTGGGCAACACCGAGATGCAGATGCGTGGCTGGGTTTTATCCACGCCACATCAATCCACAGACCCACTGCCATCAGCACAGGCTGACACTTCACCTGTGAAACCTTCTTGCCTTCATGTGTATCAAGAAAAGACATTTGTGTAATTAATGTTTCCTTGTTTCTTGCAAACCCGCTGCTCTCCAATGAGAGAATAATGCTGACTCCTGGGTAGGTCAGAAGAGTTTTTGCAACGTTTGTGTTTATCACACAAATATGAACTGGGAAACCTGTGGTTGCTGGTCGCAGTGCTTCCTCCTCAGATGTAAACCACCAGCACTGTGGTCTCTAGCTGGTGAGGCAGTACTGGCTGGGGGAGGCTGGAAGGGAAGAAGTGAGGACAGAAACCAAGTGGAGCTGTAAAACAGCCCAGCATTTCTTTAGGACATAATAACAGTTAATTTTGCCTTTTAACTTTGTGGCAACTACATCTAGTCTCCAGATACATTAAGTCAAAACCAAAATTGCTTCTTTGCATACAAGCAATTCACTGGCATTCATATTCATTTGATCATTTATTAATAAATTTCATCATTTGAAATAGGTGATGGAAGGCAATGCTGCTTTTTTCTGTGATTGCACTGAAATACTGAATTTGCTAATGCAGTGCTCATTCAGTGCTTCATCAGATCTGTGGATCTAAATGAGAATGCTTTAGAAAAAAGAAGAAGTAACGTATTACTGGGACCCCACAACCGACTCCTCAATATGGACAAGCATGCTCATTTGACTCTCTATTACTGAATTAACAACAGTGTGAGAATCATCCAGTGTAATCCGTGAGCTTCAGGGTATAAGTACATCTAAAAGCACCTGTGTGTAAAAGCAACATAAGGTTTTTACTACTTGAGCAATATGGGACAGGGAACAGGCTAACAGGTCTAGAAATCCAAACCATTGGTAACCCAATATTAACTCAAACTCCTTTTAAGATTCATTTGTAGATCAAAACTCACAAGCAAAAGGGCTTCATAAACTTCCTGGTCATTTGAGAAAGACAGGTGAAAATGTCACCAACACATTTTATCGTGTCCTGGGCCATGTTTAGGTGTTTAGCCTCCTTTAACTGTGAAGTGTAGCCTCCTCCACCAGGGGTGGCATTGCTTGTGACCTCTGAAGAATGCTGCTGTTGATTAAACATTTTTTTTAACTCACACTGCAAAGCTGTAAGCCTGTATTTTACCTTTCACTGCCATCAGCACTCACTAGTACAGTAATACTGCAGATTTTGTGATCTGATAAGGCATAATGAGGCATGCAATAAGCATTTCATCAGAACTGCCAATCATGTTTCCAAGGAAATGATAGTCATGGCAGAGTTTTGCTGGCAAAATGCTGTCAGTAAATCAATTACTGATTCTGTGATGAAAAAATCATGCCGGTGATGAACTTGATCTCTAAAAAGTGCTCATTTCCTCTTACCTACTGATAGACTTATTTATCCCGGAAATAAATACAGACTCGAGTGGAATACTGTTCAGCTGCTTTCACTTTATTGTATGGAATTCACAGATTAAAAGTCTCTTGTTGTAAGGTTATACTTCACCTTTCAATCTCATCAGTGCCGGAACAATCCACCTCCAAACTCGCACAGGAGGCACCCATAAGGCGAAGATATAATAGCCTATAGGAGAAACTGTGCTCAGTGCTTGGTTATGAGTCTTGTTGGCACCGTCTTGAGAACTGTCTAGATGTCTGTTCTCTGCATACAGGACAATATTTTACAGCTTTCTGAATTTACTAGGGAAAAGACACATACCTTGATTTGTCCCAGCCAAAGGAAAAATCCTCGTACACACATTTTATTCAGTTTTATACACACACACACATATACACACATACCCCCCTCTATCTCTTTTCTGTTAAATCTCAGATTGTGTCTGGTGTTCTTTCCTGAAATTTCTCCAGTTTGTCCCTACTGTTCAAATAATACTGTTCTGGATTTAACATAATGTGGCAGCAGAGTAAGATGACATGAAAGCTACAGCAACTCTACTTTGTAGCATAAAAAAATATAGAAATTAGTTATCACACTATGGAGTGGCAGAGCACTTCAGTGAAGTGGCATATGCACCCTAATGTCACTTGCTAGCCCTGGTTTTACTATCCATTAATATTTTTTCATAAATATCTTTATGTTGCACATCATATTGTTAATTTCTCTCCACATTTAAATCTCTCTGGTTTCCTTCGACTTGTTCCCAGTTTAGCAACACTTCCTAACCCAGAATCACTCAAATGATTCAGTGATATGTTTAAGGTCTTTATCAATGATCTGGACAACGGAATCAAGTGCTCCTCAGTAAGTCTGCAGATGTCAACAAGTTGTGTGGGAGTGCTGATCTGTTTGAAGCTAGGAAGGCTCTACAGAGGCATCTGGACAGGCTGGATCAGTTGGTTGAGGCCAATTGTATGGAGTTCAGCAAGGTGAAGCATTTAGTCCTGCACTTGGGCCACAGTAATGCCACGTAGTGCTACTGGCTTGGGTATAAATGACAGCCCAGCAGAAAAGGATGTAAGGATGTTGGTTGACAGCCAACTGAACATGAGCCAGCAGTGTGCCCAGGTGGCCAAGAAGGCCAATGGCATCTTGGCTTGCGCAAAAAAGTACTGCGGCCAGCAGGACTAGGGAAATGATACAGCGCTGGTGAGGCCACACCTTGCATACAGTGTTCTTGATACAAGAAAGATATTGAGCTGCTGGAGCATGTCCAAAGAAGGGCAACAAAGTTGGTGAAGGGTCTGGAGCACAAGTCTCATGAGGAGCAGCTGAGGGAATGGAGGGTAGTTTAGTATGGAGAAGTGATGAGTTTATCACACATGCAATATAAAATAAGAAATAGTTTTCTAGCCTCAGATGTGAGGAGCGGCCAGTGGAAGGGTGACGGCAGTGAAGGAACATTCTCACATGGGATAATTCATTTCATGCACTCCCAGCCACTCTTTTTTTTTCTTTTTTTTTTTTTTTTTTCCCTGGAGCAATTTGGCTGAACAAATTGGTTTGCCACTCTTAGACCCTGTTTTTCCTAGAGGACAGCAGCAATTTTGCCTCACATGACTGGTGGCATATGAGGGAAAATATGTTGGAGCATCTAGGATAAGGTCTGGGCTGGATAGGTGCCCATGGCAGGTTGCATACAGTCAGTAATGCAAGCTAGATGTAGAAAATTCCTGCTGTGTTTAAAACTAAGAAGAATTCACAATAGCAATAATTTTCTTTCTGAAAATCATCTAATAATCTATTTTTTTTTCTATCTGAGAATCACCTAATCAAGAAAGGTCAGCTTCCTGCTCAAAGAAAGGAAACAATTTCTTCATGAGATCTGTATTAATTTTGTTGTTTTGGTGATGGTGAGAATCTCACCCTATTTCCCCCAACATCAGCGGTTTCTCTTTAGATGTACTCATCTCAAAAAAAGTGGCTCTTTATCATCTAGTTTAGAGTAGGGTGGAAGAAGCCCTCTAACCATCATCCCATGGGAGGGGAGTGGATGACATTGTTAAGAAAGAGGGGAGCTAAAACTACCTTGGTATAGCATGGAAGTAGAGTGTTCCCCATCTAGCCACATAACATAAAGAGAGCAAAGACAGTGGACAGAGAAGGGCTCACCTGCTCCTCTCCTGCCTGTAAGCACTAGCTTTAGAAGTACAGGCATCATAAAGTGGTCAGCATGGCATTTTTGACAGCTCACAAAATACAGTGTGAGCTCTGAGGTACGATGAGTACTCCTCTTCTCCTCTCAAAGACGTACTCCATCTGCAGAAAACAGAAATCCCAGGTTAGGAAAAAAGGGAGAAATGCTGATGGCAGGCAGGGTACATGCAGAGGGCTTGGATGGATCTCCAGGATTATGAAATCTAAGCGTCAGGGACAAAATAAAGCAGATCTTTTATGGGGTTCAAATAGTGTTACAGAAGAAACATCCGTTCTGATCAACAAACTAAAACAAAATGCTTTTCACTTGTACCAAGAGCCAGTTTCTTCTCTTCTAGCAAAAATTCATCCCATCCCTCCCTTACACTCCATCATCCACCCAAACACAATTTAATTTCTTCAATTTCTATTAAAAAATATTCGTCCATTTGGTCGTGGTCACAAGTCAGACTGGTCAATGCCCCCTCTTAAGTTCCTCTTCTGTTTGCCTCTTGTGTAGCTGATCTGACTTCGACCCGTAGCTGTGTACACTAGATTTTGGCCCTCATTCTCTACTTCTCCAAGCATGCTAACAAGAGCCAAATGGATCAGTTTTGCAATCGATTTTAGTCTTGAAACCTGTGGCTGTGGAGCTGTTCCCTAGACGATTTGCTTGCAGGAGGGTCCCTGTGCTGCTCCAGGTGATGCACGCTCAGCCTGCTGTAGGCTGCAGTCCCCTCTGTCCGGCACTGCTCTGGGAAGAGTGAACCAGTCCCAGAATCCTCACGCAGTTCTTACCACACCGTGAGGCATTTATTGTTCTTGTCATGCTTATCAGCATCTGTTTCATAAGCTAAATAGGAATGTGAACGTAATAGTTTTAAAACATAGCACGTGATGGATAAACAAGAGACTGCTTTTGAATATTGGGGGGTGTTGGAAGTAGATGATCTTTAAGATCCCTTCCTACCCAAACTATTCTATGATTCTTCTAAATATTACTTGGGCACTGGAACAGGCTGCCCAGGGAGGTGGTTGAGTCATCTTCCCTGGAGGTGTTTAAGGGACGGGTGGACGAGGCGCTGAGGGGCATGGTTTAGTGATTGATGGGAATGGTTGGACTCGATGATCCGGTAGGTCTTTTCCAACCTGATGATTCTATGATTCTACTTTTCAATATAAGGCCAGAATATACTGTTAAGAAATGGGTCTTAATATGAAAAGAGTATTAAAACCTATCAACTCCTGGAAAAAAGGGAAAAAAATACAAATAATTTTAAAAATTAATATTTTGTCAGCTTATAGTGTAGGTCATCATTTGTTATTAAAATAGGCAAAAATTCACATTGATTGTGCACGCGCTTTAGCGTTTCCTTCCCCACGAGACCTGCCCACGCCACAGCGTTCTTCTTCCTTATCAGCTCCTTCACCAGCCACTTCCACAGCCCCTGAAAAGGAACCACACCAGTGGGTGCGAAGAGTGCGCATAGAAAACACGCGATGAAAACCTTCCCGGCCGCACCCGGCAGCCCCCGCGCAGCCAGCCCCCCCCCCCCACCCCCGGCGCCCGCGGGCACCTGCGGGCCAGGCTGGGCCCGCGGCGCCACCTGCTGGCGCTCCCGAGCGCTGCGGGCCGCGAGCCGGCTGCGCCTCGGCAAGAGCCACAGGCTCGCAGAACGCTTTTTGTTGCAAGGGACCTTAAAGATCATCTAGTTCCCACCCTCCCTGCCATGGGCAGGGACATCCCACTAGGTCAGGCTGCCCAAGAGCCCCATCCAAAGTGACTTTGAACACCTCCAGGCATGGGGCAGCCACAGCTTCTTCGAGCAACATATGCAAGGGCCTCACCACCCTCATAGGGAAGAAATTCCTCTTTATGTCCAGTCTAAATCTGCCTCTCTCCAGTTTATACCCATTGCTCCTTGTCCTACCACTACAAGCCTTTGTAAAGAGTCCCTCCTCTACTTTCTTGTAGCCCCTTTCAGGTAATGGAAATTCACTATAAGGATTCCTCAGCACCTTCTCTTCTCCAGGCTGAACAATCCCACCTCTCTAAGCCTGTCCTCATATGGAAGGTGCTCCAGACCTCTTATCATCTTTTTAGCCCTCCTCTGGACCGGTTCCAACAGCTCTATATCCTTCTTATGTTGAGAATTCCAGAACTGGACGAAGTACTCCAGATGAGGTCTCACAAGAGAGGAACAGAGGGGCAGAATCACGTCCCTCGATCTGCTGGCCATGCTTCTTTTGATGCTACCCAGGGCATGGTTGGCCTTCCGGGCTGCAAGTGCACATTGCTGGCTCATGGTGAGCTTCTCATCCACCAGCACCCCCAAGTCCTTCTCCACATGACTGCTCTCAATAATCACATCATCTCCCATCTTGTATTTAAACCACAGATTGCCCCGACCCATGTATAGGACCTTGCACTTGGACTTGGTGAACCTCATGAGGTTCACACAGGCCCACTTCTCCAGCCCGTCCAGGTCCCTCTGGATGACATCTTGTCCTTCTGCTGTGGAAACTGCACCACTCAGCTTGATGTCATCTGCAAACTTGCTGAGGGTCCACTCAATCTTGCAGGCTATATAATTGATGAAGATATTAAAACAGTGAAATCACAGAATGGCTTGGGTCAGACGGGACCTTCAAGGTCATTCACTTCCAACCCCCCCCCCCGCCACAGGCAGGGACACTTCCCACTGGTTCAGGTTACTCAAAGCCTCATCCAACTGGGTCAACTAAAACCATTTTCTGAATATACTTCTCATTTTAGAGCAGTTTTGGTGAGGTTTCTTAACCTTCGGAATAAATTTGGAAAACTTTAACCCATAGCCAGTTTGTATTAGGGCAAAACCCATAAAACCAGTTGTATTTAAGTATATGAAAGCTAGTGGCATATCAGGACGTTTTTCCTTCTTGTTTTTCAAAGGCCATTAATGCCAAGCTACACCTTCTCCAAATTCCCAAAATACTGGGAGAAATCATTGACCAAAGCAACTGGTGTCTACAAGCTCTCTGCAACTTCTCAGATTTAAATCCCAGTGCTGTAAACTCCTAGCCTTCACCAAATCTCACCAAAGATCACTTTTTCCAAAGCAAAAAAAATCAGAGTTGCATATTAATGTCAGGGTCCTTTCAGAAGCAATTTGATTTAGCTAAGTCATAGCAATTAACTGGAGACATCGACACATTTGACACTATTTTAGAGGCTCTGAGAGAAAGAAGAGTATTTCTAACTCATTTTCAAGTGCTACTAGACACACTAAAAAGAGATGGATGGCTGGGAACTAATTGTTAGTGGCATTTTAAAGTAGAAAACCGTTGCAATTCCCATTCTCCTTGCCTATTAATAAATACCATCTTTTATGATAAAGTGACACTTTATGACACTTGAGGGTCCATTAAAATGTAGCGAAGGTGTTGTGTTCAACACACTCAGTCCCTGTGTTGCTTAGGCACTGCAGGTCAATAACTGCAGGAGGTCTCACCCATGAAGGCCGCAGGCTTGCATGCTGCACAGGCATGTATGGCATGTCTCAGGTGCTTCTCAGTAGCAGCAGTGAGAATCAAAAAAACCCAAAAGATTTGGACCCTGATTCTCATTTCACTTCCCCAGTTCTGTTGCTGTTGACTGAATCAGCTTCAGCAAAGTCACCCCTCATTTAAACCCATGTGGAAGCAAAGCTAGCCTTGCAGGTTTTCTGGTCCAATGCTGAACCATGGGCCTGTAATAGCAGAGAGGATGGGGAGTATTGGGGAAAAAGACCCGCTGCCAGCACTGCAGTGCCGGGGAGCTAGGAGAGAGAAGGCACAGGGGCAGCCTTGGGGCAGCAAGGGAAGGAGGGGTCAGGAACTGAATGCAGTTGGGTACAGAATGCTCTCAGTTTTCTCAGGTGAGAAGAGTCAGCATCTCCAGTCTATCTAGGTGATGACCCCAGAGCCATTTACCAAAGCACTGTTTATTTTAGGAACACAGGAACAGGCACCATTTAGCACCCACCTAGTCCAGTGCCCTGGTCTGGACACCGACTCATTTCAGGTGCTGCGGAGAGAGGCACAAAAATCCTCTTGTGTCAGCACCCTGCAATTACCTGCCTCATTTCCACAAGTAAGCCAGTGATTAGACCTCAAGGCAAGGGACTTATTCTAGTCCATTATAGTAACTATGTTTGTGCAGAAGAGCTATAGCATTATCCAATCCCTACCTGAGATTGGTAGCCATCATTCTAGCTTCTCTTGTTTGCTCATGAGAGTCTAAGAAAACTTGAGTTCAGGCCATTTGACGACACTCCTTTCAGCCTGTTCCACTATCTTCCCAACAACAACAGCAAATACTTTGTTGCTTATTGAAGTGTTGGATTCTCATCCTATCCCCCAGTTTCTATCCAGTGGGTGATGGTTCACATTGCGCACTGTAGTCTTAAAAGCAGAAACAGATGCCGTTCATGTATATTTAATTGAGCCGACCTGTTATGCAAACCCAGGCAGTGATAAAGCTTGCAAATTCCTTTGTCCGTAGATTCATGACATGCCCTACATTCTGCCGCCATACTGCCATACACATCTCAACTCTTTAGGTTAAAATAGATTCTCCTTGAATCTGACAACTGTGACAACTGTTAAAATATTTTTACATTATTTGTAGGAGTCACATGTTCCTTCTTTCCAAAAGAACTAATGCAGCTATGGTTTGATTTTTTTTAAATAATCCATTACCTGCTTAACTGATTAGGTGTTGACATTGATTTAATTTGAGCATGTTGAGGAGGTCTTGTCAGACCTTGTTAAGCTAGAAATGCTTCTGCCACCACTCATACATGACAGCAGCCTCATTTTCTAACTTAATGGCATTGGCTTTATTAGGAGTGCATTTGCCATCATTCATCTGTCCAGTCAGGGCTCTATACTACTTGGCAGAAGCTGTAGCAGGGAATGTTTCTCTTCTGCTGTAGTGATATGTAGGTCAGTCATACAACACAGTATTTAGTCTCCACTGGGATAGGTAAAATGGCATGAAGCCAGCCACCACAGTTTGCTCTTACAGGTAATTTGAACAGAGCTGAGTGCCCTGTAGCCCAGCTATCCAAAAGTCTTAGAAGCTTAGGTCCAGACTCACAGGGGTGATGAGTGTTTAGCACCATCCTTCTTTCATTAAAGACAGATACCTCAGGATACTGTATCCTGGTTTTGAGCCATAGGAATCTTAAGGGATTACTTTTTTCAAGATCAGTCTCATTTCCAATAAAAAATTAACATCAAATTTTGTTGGTTCATAGTTCCTTTTCTAAACCTTAAATTGTCAAAGTCCTGTGAGATTTCACCTCAGTGGTGAGTTTCCCTGCTCTCTTTTTAGAAAAAAACCTTTTAACAACAAAGCTCATCCAAGATTTGCATAGATCTTATGAGATCAGGGTAGAGTCCAGCATGGAGTTTCTGTTGTTTTTTCCCATCTCTTATGTTGGCACCTCCTGCCTTCTTTACTCACACACCCTGAGCCCACCATAGTCCAGAGGGAAGAGAGGTCATGTAGCTATACGATGTTCCCTAAGTATACTCTGATATAGTCCGTATTAGCAGATGTTCCCAAATACCCCGATGTGCAGTAGGAGAAGGAACAGATTTCCTCTTCTCACTCCAAGTTTGGCTTAGCATCCTTAACAGATGAATAAGGGCTAATCAAAGATATGAAAGAAGTCTTAGACATCTTATTAGCAGATATATAGAAATGCAATTAAATGTAACTGATGAATAGAACGGTTTGGTTTGGAAGGGACATTAAAGATCACCTAGTTCCAACCCCCTTGCCATGGGCAGGACATCTTCCACTAGACTGGGTTGCTCAAAGCCCCATCCAATCTGGCCTTGAACACCTCCAGGGATGGGGCATCCACAGTTTCTCTGAGCAACCTGTTCCAATGCTTCACCAACCTCATAGTGCAGAACTTCTTCCCTTTACCTGATCTAAATCTACCTTCTTTCAGCTTAAAGCCATTACCTCTCATCCTATCGCTACATGCCCTTGTAAAAAGTCTCTCTTCTGGTTTCTTGTAGGCCACTTCTAGGCAGTGGAAGGCTGCAGTAAGGTCTCCCCAGAGCATTTTCTTCTCCAGGATGAACAACCCCAACTCTCTCAGCCTGTGTTCATAGGAGAAGTGTTCCAGACTTCTGATTACCTTCATGGCCCTCCTATGGACTTACTCCAACAGGTCCACGTCCTTCTTATTTTGGGGCCCTCAGAGCTGGATGTGATACTCCAGGTGGGGTCTCATGAGAGCAGAGTAGAAGGGGAGAATCACCTCTGACCTGATGGTAATGCCTCTTTTGATGCAGCCCCAGATATGGTTGGCCTTCTGGGTTGCAAGTACACGTTAGGTCATATTGAGCTTCTCATCAATCAACAACCCCTTTGGGCTGCTCTCAATCCATTCTCCACCCAATTTGTGTATGTGCTTGGGGTTGCCCCAAACCGTGTGAAACTGCAGTAGATCCCAGGTCACAAAATCTCCTCCACATTTACAAAAAAAATGTAGACAATACAGTCCTCTGACCAAGACACAGTCCACGGGTATTGGGTACATAAGCATGTGGTAGCAGAAGAGTTGAACATGAGCAGTTCTTGCTGGATGCAGAAAACAACAGGTAAGACAAAATGTGACAATACAAAACGTGACAATACAAAACGTGACAATACAAAACCTCAGAAAATTTGCCTTCTCAGCTGATGCTAACACAGGATGCTAGACTGCAAAGTCTTCGACCTCTCTTGCCATAAAAGCAAAAGAAAGACCATGTTTTTCTGTGGAATTAATGTCTCCAAGACACTGTTGCACACTGTTGAAACCTGAACAGAGATACAGACTGAAGTAAATATTTGCTGCCTACCTTTTAGTACTCAATGTTTTTACTTCTATCACATGGGCAGCAGTTTTGTACTTTTGTTAAAGCTAGGAGGATGAGGGTTTTCTAGAGCTGATGTCTATATTAAATCATGCATTAATTAGTGAAATATTTGACTGGGGGATGAGGTGAGTTTCATAACTCAATGTCAGTCTAAATCCAAGATGATGATATCAGGTGACAACACTATTAGCAGCCACATAGAGCTGTGACAAAGTTCAGAAAACCTAAAGCACAGGACAGCTAAACCCTACTGTAGTGTGAATACTTATGTTACTCTGCTTAAAAAAAAATGCCAGTCTAGATTCTTTGAATTCAATCCTGACAACCTAGCTCAGGGGTGTATTTAAGTTCCAGAAGAAAGCCTAGCTTGCCTGCTTCTCAGCAGCACCAGACCCTCTGGGCACCTATGTGCTGTGCATCAAAGCATCTTGTCAGGCTCTATATATGCTAACAGAGCAGAAAAAGGGCAAGAAAGAAAGGGACAGGCAGGAGCGAAGGGCAGGCTAGGGCTCTGCCCTCCCAGCTGAGCATTCTGCCTTTAGTGCTCTTGCTCTCCTTCCTGGTCTTGTGTCTTTTGCATTTCCAGCCATGCAGCAAGCAAGCTTCAGCAGGAGGGAGGAAAGTGGCTTGGTATGAGTACCTGACAGATTGGAGGTAGATTCTGGAATGTCAAATCGCACCTCTTCAACTTGCTAATGTCCTGGGGATGTTTTACTTTCTTTGTACATGCCCTAACATTAAGATCTAACATTTTCTCAACCGTTTTTTTGGTGCTGACATCCCTCTTCACCTATAATCTCAGCAAAGCATTCCAATTCCCAGACGAATGAAAGCATCTGGCGTCCTGAAGCAGGAAAAACTTTCAGATACTGTCCCCTCATGCATCTAACATGTTTTGTAATCTGGCTTTTGACAGTTCCCACCCAATATACCAGCTCTCTGGATCATCATTCAGGGACTCCTATTTCCCTCTGTGTATTTGGTCTGTCTCACTTTTAGATGCACAGAGTCATCTTCCTGGAGCTGAAGTGGCCTGTTCTTAAGTGCTACTCTATGTAAATTAGGCAATTTGGATCTGGACATTTGTACAAATTTATTGTGTTAGTTTACCTCCACTGGGATCAACTACTGCCTTGCCTTCCTCTTGGAGTATCCTGTATGCTCAACCTGTCCAAGCAAAGTATTTCAAATTGCTTATGCTCCTCATAGTAATTCCAAATCACTGTACAGATTTGCCATGAATTCAGGTTTGTAGTACTGGTCTTTTCAGTGACATTATACTATGGGATTTTCATAAGAAGTTCTTGAAAATCCTTTCTTTAGGCCAAGGGCTAAAGGCTTGGAGACTCATCCTCTCAGAAATATCTTTATAAATCCTACACGATGAAAAGTTTTTTGAAAATATGAGCCACTTGCAAAGAAGACAAAAGTTTTCCTGGCAATGTTTTTAATTTTCAGATAACTATAACCAGTGAACAGTAAGAAGGCAGGAGAGCCTTGTGATTCACACTCAGCAGACCTTCTTCGTGTTCCAGGTCTGTCTCTTATTTCCACATCTCTCGACCAGTCTGAAGGAAGTAACTGGATGTGTCTGACGTGCTGATCCACACAACAACCTTTTTGTCTGGGAGTTCTTGATAGCTGCTGAACAGCCAGGAATCTAGTAGATACCTGGTGGAATCTATGCTGAGCAGCGAGGCATCTTTAAAAACAGTACAGTCCTATCTGAAGTAGCAGAGCTGGCAGGTCTGTATTCTTTATCTGACTGTAAGCATCATACTGAATGCAAAATTTATAAAATAGAGAGAGATATGAAATTTACTAAACAGGTAAATAATTTTTCTTTTATCTCATCTGCTCAGGTTATACACTTCATTTCCCAGAAGAACTGTGTGCTACACCTATTATGCAGAGTCTTGATCCCATTTGGGACCTCTAGATGGTACTGTAATATAATATAATATAATAAACTGACAGATGGATATTTCTAAAAAAATGGCCAACTCATAGGAAAATGCCACAAAAGTAATAACTGGGTTAGCCAAGTTCCAGCTCCAATGGCTGGACTGTACAAAATATATGCAATGAATGAGCACAGCCAGGAAAATATTTTTTTTATTGTTCAGTAGACTTACCTACTGGAAAGACTAAACTACTGCTAACCTTTTCATGTCTTACAAATCTACTCTCTGTACACATCATTAAATACCTTCCAGGTAAAAAATAAAACCAGCCAAACACAGAAAATGGCATCTTGTTAATAGAAGCCAATGTATGTCCAATGGATGGCACAATAGTCAATTTGCTTCTGCATTGCAATGGGTTTTCTTTGGCAGTCCCTTTGAACAAAGGTAACTGTCAGCAGGAGGCTATCACACCCTACTCTGGAGTTTCTGAAGAAGGAATGTCAGAGATTCGAAATCCCTGAAAAGCGAACACCTCTGTCAAGGGGAGGCTTTGAAGTGACACTAAACATATATTTATAATTACAGATGAGACGATATAGTATGCACAAGGAATAAAGACACACAGCGTGTCCTACAGGCATGGCAGGAGAGGTGACATGCATCATGAAGCCTTGTTAAACTGCTCACTGGGGCTGAGGAAACCTGAGGCTGGTGCTTCCTATCACTTTTCATGTCACAATACAGGCTTTTTGCTTTCAGCAGTGCATACACTTCACATGTACTATTGATACCCTTTAAATACATTATTTAACTCTTAAGCCTGCTTCAAGAAGGTAACATAATCTTGTTCACATACCCAGCACGGATGCCAGAAAAGATACAGGGCAGATTTTTAGGTAGCTTAGCTCAGTGTGCTCCCTGTGAGAGGCCTAAATTCAGGCAAACAAGCCTCAGGAGGCTCTCTTGGAAAGAGTCAGAGCCTTGCTGCCTGGGAGGCTTGGAGAGAAAAGCAAAGCCGAAACTAGCCAGAATGTGTATGATTCTATTTCGAGATCCAGTTGTCTCCATCTCTTTGTATTTGTGCACATATGCATGCAAGAGTGATTATGATCTCAGAATGAAGGCAGTTTATTAAAGCAGTCAGTTATTTTTCTAGAAGGAAAACATGTATACATATACATGCACATATATACAAAAACACGAATGTGTCTATTTGCACACAGAGCTCTTCTGTGTACCGAAGTCCACAGCAATTATTCCCTTGCTCAGGAAAGTGCATGGGTGTTATTTTTAATTGCACAGGAAGCCTGAGTGAGTGTTCCTGGAGAGTTAGAGCCCCCAGCCTCTGTTGAAAAACAATGATTTACCTGTACTCAAACTGTAGCACTAGGTACTTGGTTCCAAACTTTATGGGTAGGTAGTTCCTTACTTACATGCTCAAAGATAATTCAAAAACATATGTGAGTGGCTTTCCAAACAGCACCTTTCTTCCATCCCACCAGGTAACTGTAAAAAAACCCAGAACTACAGCTTCTAGCCAAACTCAGCTACAGATATACTGCAGTGAGTGAATATTGCCATAAGCTATACTAAAGTCACAGCATATACCTCACTGACGTACCTCCCTGTAGCATCTGCAGTGATTTTCCTTTCTTAGGAATAGAAAAGACTGCAAATAGTGAGATTTATCTTTGGCAGGCACCATCCAGCATTATTAAACCATGCTTTCCCATCATCCTGAGGGAGAGCAGACATGATGCCTGAAAATGACACATTTCCTGTGTGAATCTGATTATAGGATCAATTCATGGATAAAGTGTCCATCTGAACTACACCTCAACCACTGCTAAACAATAGATGGCAAGAATCCCTGACATACTGCTATTTCACATTTGTTTCATACATTCTTATCCACCCATGGAGTTTAATTGACACTGCTCTTTGTATTTTGCCTGTCAGTTTTGATCAAACCCATATAAAGAAGGATGCATATTTAAACTATCACAGCATGAGTAATTTGAATCAAATACAGGTTTGCATTAAAGCTTTGGTGTATCATTTGATGGTAAACTTATTCTAAAACTTCAGGACTGCCATTATGAGGCGGGATGCCACATTCTGGTTGAAATAGTAATTGAATCTGAATGCAAATCATTTTTTTATAGAGCAATGATTTTCTTTCCTCCTCTGTGCATGTGGAATATGTTTGGTTTGTTTTAGGGCACACTCAGACAGCAGGATTTTCTAGTCAATTCATTGCAGTCACAGATGACCCTCTTCCAAAAAAATTAAGAACAGACCATAGCCTTCTTTCTCGCTTTCCTCTCTTTACACAACAGCCACTCTAAGTATGTTTACACCATCTTCCAAGTGGTATTCAGACAAGACTTCCAATCAGATAAGCAACTCATCTACGCAGTTTATTCTCAGGAAGAGGTGAGATTTACGAGAGACTCATGTGAAACATAAGTCTTTTCTTTTGAAAGTAGTAGGCTGTTCTTCACTAAGGAGGAGTCCTAATTTACAACACAAGTTGAGCCTGCAGATTCAAAGTAGATTGGTCTTGTCATGTACAAGGCCAAGTAAAACATCCCCAGGACATTACTAATTTGAAGAGGTGAGACTCAACATCCCAGAAATGTGAAAATGTTAAGTAGTAGACACCAAACAGACAAATACAGTTAGCATTCCCGAAAGACACCCCTCTGGTACCTATCTAGAGGGCAGAAAAAATTTAGAAGCACCTGTGACCACAGAGTAACTGTATGGATATGAATTTAAGTCTTAGGAACCTTACAGTCTTCATGATATTTGTGAAACTCCATAGCTGACATGTGGAGCATACATAATCCCTATAGCTACACAGCTGATTTAAAGATTCATTGGCATGGGCAAGGATGTCAACTGTGTTTTCATACATGGGCTTTTTTCACAGCACAACAAAATAAATTACCAGGAGGTGAGTCTACATTGCCCTGCTCCCTTGCCACATTTGTATCAGAGCCTTCTAGGTTATTCTGGAGATCTCCCTTGGTACTCTCCTCCAGAGGATATCTGTACACACAATTTACACAACATTTTTCATCTGGGATGTTTTACTGCACCTGGGAGAGTTACAGCACTGAATGAACAGTTAAAATGTTTACAGAATTGAAACAGTAAGTAGATTCTTGCACATGAGAAAGTAAGGGTTTTTCAGCCTGCCTAAGGGACTTCATAAAAGTACCACTTCAGGTCTTTGGCAGAGGCAAACCATGACTGTTTGATGTAGTTATTTCAAGAATCTTCACTGTGAAGTTTATGAGCATGTAACATATTGCAATTCAGACTTGCCACCAACTAGTAAGAAGGTGTGGAACAGGCAAGACCTAGATGCTTAGCCTTTTGGAGCAAGGGCATGTACAAAAGCTTCTACAGAGTGTTCCCAATCAGTTTTTGTGTTGAAAATACCTGTATTAAAATTTTACTCTTAAAAGCAGTTGATCACATATGATGAGTCTACCATCCTTTGAGTATGTTTCTGTCTTAACTTTATACCTTGTGTATTGCATGAGCCTTTGTGAAGGAAAATGACATCCCTGTGAATAAAACACATAAGATTATTTTGTGATATGCTTATTTGTAAATCCTCTGTTAAGGTGTCATGGTTGCAGTTCTGTTGCTGTTATCAGCACAGTAGCTTTTAAGTATCCTTATCATAGATCTGAACTGTACTGCTCAGATGAGCTACAAACGTGAAACAAAACTGTAATTCCCTCCCAAAAGGTTTACAAGAAGTAGGCAGAGGCTACAAACTGTAAACAAGAGAGTGCTCTAAAACATCTACAGTGGGTTCACTCTACCAGAAATGAGCATTCTGTAGCCCCTCATTAACTGATGAAGCTGGAACCATTTCTAGCAGGTCTAGCATTTCTAGCAATTGTTTAATGAAATGTGAGCTGGTTTTAAAGCCATTTTTTTCTACAGTTTCACATTACATGTACTTTCTCAGTACATAATCACATTTTATATATTTTTTAACAAAACTGCTATAGAAAACTTATTGCAAACATTGTTCTTTCTAATACACTGGTATTTTACTAACCAGTTCTGAAAAAAATATCTAATCCTACTTTAAAAAAAGCAAAACTTACTTCTATAATATTAATTTTTTTTATTAACAGTAACAAGCCTGCTTTCAAGGTATTTGAAATAAAAATCACGTATATAAAGATTTTCTCTTCTGCCATTCACTGCAATCCTACAATGTCTGACATAGTTGATGTCTGATCAGAAGCAATCATCTAATTCCCTTAATTGGGATACAAAAATGATGTGATGTTATTATACTACTTTGGTTGCACCTAAAGATCATTTTGTTTGATCTTTTACTGCGGCCCTTCTCTTGCTCAAACTGGTATATTCATAGCTCTGTGTCTCCAGCTAGTGAATATTGGAAGGTCCTTACATTATTGACTTCACTGTGTGCCATTTCCACCTACTGTCTCACCCTTTCCAGGAATGCCATCTACATCCCTGCATCATTAGCGTTTTTGCATCACCCAGTGTGTCTTATTGTTCACTGATCCAACTGAAACTGATCCTGTGGAAAAAAAAATATATATTTCCATTGAGTATATTTGCATGACCAGTAGAATGAGCATGAAAAAAGAGGAAGCAGAGGGAAGAAGCAGCCAGCAATTAAATGATCCCAAGACGATCACAGAACTGACTTCTTGTAGTATATTTGTGAAAGTGAGTGAGTAAAGCTACAGATATATGAAATGCTTTCTCTGCATAATTCCTGCAAACACATTTCCTCAGGAGGTTCCTTCTTCATTTTGGTTCATATCTAAATCAGCTCCACATTGCTTGGTTTTTTTTTAAATCCCTCCTCTTCTTTATCAGATGTCTGTGCATCTCGTTACTGGCTGTATTTCTCTAATATGAAAATACTGCATTCCCATAAGTAAAACTAAGGGAGTGATTTATGCATGTTTTCTGCATGAAAAGGCCCCTTGTGTGCTCCACATGTAAAGGCAGAACAAAGCAGATCCCTACGAACATTTGTTTTCCTTTTAGCAGTTATTGCTATAAAAAGAGGTCAGGACAAAATGAAACAACTTAATGTTTTGTCCCTAGTCCAGCTCTGGTGCTTGATCTGGTTTCAGCTGAAATAATTATGGGTGTCTGAATATATGAGAATGGACTCTGGCTCCTTAAGGATAACAGCTATCTTGTTGGTTCCCACAACTTTGGACCAACTGGTCACAGTTCACCAAAGCAGCCTTGTGTATGCTTTACTTCTTCATACTTTCTTCAGCCCCAGGTGCAGAGCACTCGCAATGACCTCAAGGACCACCCAGGATTTCTGCACTGCAGCAGCGGGGCCACTAAAATATAATAGGCCACACCCTATTATAAATAGATCTCTTTGGCCAGGAGTTCCAGCACAGCTGAGCTAGTTGGATGTGCTCATCTTTAGGCATTTTAGGAGTAGTCTGAAGGGACCCATGGCTGGCTTCACTGTCTGGTTTTATTCCTAGTGATAAAGCAAAGCCAAAAGTTTTTTTCTGAACAATATTATACATTTTCTAAAAGTTAAAATGACAATTTAGAATCTGTTCGATAAGCACTAGCACTGCACACTTGAACATCTAGTCTGCGATGAGCACAGTGATTGGGAAATTGTACTGGATCGATAAACCTTCTGCTTGAAACTCTCTTTTGTCACAGAGCAAACCTCATAGGGAGCATCTCCCTGCCACACCATTGTGTTCCATACATGGGAGCCTGATGTCAGTCATGCTTTCTGTTTTCTGAAATCCTTAATATTCATATAAAATTGACAGGAACAGAGGGGCTGCATGGAGTGGTGGTTTGACAGGGAAACAGTCAAGGCTGAGAGAGTGCTGACTTGAGATAGGCTACGCTCAGTCCCATCACAGTTGAGTGTGTCTAGTTGAGTCCTCTGACAATGAACTACAAGGAATGCTTAAGATCGTAGGATTTAGGACAGTTCATATTGCTCTTCCCACCTGTACATCTATTCACCTCTGAATACAGGAATTTGAGATCTCACTGCTGCATCCACACCATCATTTTTAAAACCTGCCTGTTTATGTATCCTCCATAGGTGTATATAATATATTTTAGGCTTCCTTTGTGGTTTTGCCATGTACCATATCTTGTACAGTTTAGCTATGTGTTGTGTGTGGAAAAAAAAAAGGGCTTCTTTCAGTCAGGTTTATATTTGGCAATTTTTTTCCTTTGGTGTCCCTGTGATGCTATAATCAATCACTATATATACACTTTTCACCTTCTTTATACTCTCTATCCTTTTACAGTCCTTAACACAAACCAAGAGTCTTTTCAATTTCTCCTTAAGCAAAAGCCATTTCCTATTTTGTACCTGACTTTTTACCTTCTCTCTGTCTATTTCAGATGAATGACATCCCTTTTTACATATGAAGAAATGTCAGAAATGTACACAGTATTTAAGATGTAAATTAATCAAGAATCCCAACCCAGGCACAATAATGTTTTCTGATTTGTCCTCTCTGCATTCTTTTCCTAATAAGTCAGTTCCTAGCTTTGGTTTAACCTGACATGAAAATGTCTCCTGCTTCTGCTGAAGTTAATTGTGAAAGTTCTGATCTGATTTCCATGAAGGCAGGTTGAACCTGGGGCCCAGAGCTCACGCAGCAGCCCTGTGCTAATGTCCTGAGTTATCAGGCCACCTATCAGGATACAATTGTTCAGCCTTTTGTTCATCTGAGGAGTAGGTCTGCATGGATTCCATGACAGATCAATGACTCTAGGCTTCTCTTGAGAGAAAGGAAATAATTTATCATTGCTAATGGTTTGTTTTCTGTATTGATCTTACCTCCTCCCAACATGCAGTGCTGCTTATAAGGAAGTGTTCTTAGAAATACCCCCAATAACAACCACTTTATTTCCAGACAGAATTCAGCATGTTGGACATGATGGTTTTAAGTCCTTCTGGTCAGATAGGATTATGTTTGGCCCCACTCTGACTGTTTTCTGACCAGCTAAAAAACTATCAGTAGGCGTTAGTGTAATTCTTACATACAATGCTATAGGCAAGGGACTAAGGTCAGAACATTTACTCTGTTTTTCGCAGTTAGGTGGCATTTCCCTCTTATGCAGTTTCTTGAACTTCGAAGTAACTGAATTTCAATGTCTGAAACCCATATCATGACATGAGAATTGCAAGGTTCATTTTTAAAGCAATTTTCTCTCTCTCATCACACCAGAAATTAAAGAGAAAATCTTCTCTCAAATACATTCTTATATCTCAGAAAATACAAGGATTAGAAAGAACAGCCTTCCTTTCCGCAGATTTGGCCTCCAAATCAGGTGTGTGTTTGAGCTTTTGAGATCCACAGAAAGGTGATACTGGGAATGGTATGATAGCTTTCCAACGATCAGTGACACAATTCCCAGCAGCTTCATTATGAATATGGTTTTACCCAAGGGCTTTATCAGCTAAGCAACAGTTATTGTATTTATGTACAGTCAGAGGATGCATGATGTCAAGTGGCAAGCTTTTCAGGTACTTGCTGCTTAGCATCTGCCCAGGTGTGCGTAAGAGATGTCAGAACTGAAGCACAGTCTTTGATTGTTCCATTTGGGTTAGCCATTTTACATATGAAGGCAGAAGATAAAATGGGTTTTTTTAGGTCCTAACTTTGTTCCCCAGAGAAGTAGATTTCAAGGGTACTGCTCCTATGAGCAAAATTACTTACATGCATATATTTTCACAGGATCAGCACCTAAATCTGTGTGTTTTTTTCTCATAGAGCAATTACTTTTCACATTTGATTTTAACAGTGTTAGCTCCCAATTCAATTAACATCACCACTATTTTCTTCTGACAATTTCATGGCAAGTCTATAGGGATCCCATTAAAATGTCATTATATTGCTTCTGTGTTGAAAGACTGCAGTGGGAAAACAATTTGACTGCAAGTCTACGGAGATCTTGCTATGAAGCTGCTAGAATATGAAATGCAAATAGCATCAATTATTCTAGTGTAAGACCCTGAAGTCCCAATCCCGATGTCATCATGACATGAAGTTAAAAAGAAAAAACATTCCAGGCTGGAGACATCAGGATGATGTGAGAATTAAGGAAATAAGGGAAAGAGAGGAAGGGCCAAAACACTCTTAATACATTGTTAGAGTGGTGTGGGGCACAAATAGAATTCATAGGTCGTATATTATAGTCACTATATGACCTTGGCAACCCTAGTACTAAGCCTGCCATATACACAGTCCTGTAATCACATATGAAGAGAGTTTATACAAATAGACTGTAGTGATATGGGATATTTTTAGATGCCTTCAAGGAAAGCATCCATTCCTGCTGCACATATTTTGAGCAGGATGTAGTTTCCCACAGCTGAAGTTTACTCTGCAGCATGCAACACATACCCCTTAAATACATGGTAAATCTAATCACGTCTGTATGCTTCAGCTGTGTTATTCACTAGAAATAATTAGAAGAGAAGGATCCTCAAGCCTAGAGGGTGAATCCCCACAGTGTGCTAAGGGTGGCCCAAAGCTGCCTTGATACCAGACGTGTCAGTGACACAGATAACAAATCCATGAAAGGAAGCTTAGATGCAGCTCAAACATGCCCTGTGGAGCACATCTGACATGGGTCCCCTCAGCACATGTACAGAAGGGAACTTTCTCCCTGAATGCTGCTTGCATGGAAGTTGCTTGGATGGTCACTTGCCTGCCATAAATCCCCTGCTTTCATAGTGTGGGAGAGAAAGCCACAGGGTCTCTGTGGGTGAGGCAGGGAGATGTCTGATCATTCAGTGCTGGGTTATTACAGTCTGGGTGAGTGAAGACAGTGGGACTAGCCCGAAAGGCAAGCGCTTGGTGAGATTATTTAAGGAAGGTGAGCAGTCACTGGGGGAACATATAGAAACAATGCGAAGATGTGGAAGATGTGGCTGAGTGCAGTGTCTAAAATGCACCTTTACACACTATGCCAAGCATAGATTTTTTGATGTGCAGAGCCTGCATCCTTCTATTTTTGTGCAGATATACTCCCCTCCGTTTGCAAAAGGTCTACACACAGTAAAACTAAAGTTATAGTTAAATACAGTAAACTTGAAAAACTGCTCCAGGCTTTCAGTCCGCCTCTTTGGACTTTGGCCCAAGCTCATCTGGTCAATGATAGGCTATGGAAAAATACTAATTTGGCAGATATGGGCCAAGGATGTTGATAACTTACCTACTCTTCTGCCACAAACAATATAATGAGTCTGAAAGGACAGATCTATTTAATAGGACAGATAATCTCCTCAAGTCCCCATCACAAATGGATGTTTGATTTTCAAAAAAATTACCAGCGTTATCAGTATCACTTCTGATCAGTCCCAGAACCATCAAGGGCCTTGTTACATGTCCAGTAAACCACGATAGAGTGAGAAATGGAATTTTTTCTTTTTCTTCTTTTTTTCCTAAAGATGTTACAGGTTTGACAATTCATAATTCTAGCTTTCTGCAGATAATGAGATCTATGGAAACCTTCAGAAACACAGGACTCCTGAATGGCAAGATCTTAGAAAATGTCACAAATAGAGGAAGTACACTAGGAGAGTTGATCCGACCAAATCTGATGTGTTGTTCTGTTTGCCTATGTGTACTTATGATGGCATTTCACAGGAGATGCAGCAGCACATACTGCATTGCACCCACGGAAGTCTGTAATAAATAATTCTGTAGATGCCACAATGCTTTCAACACAGAAAGGCAGAGTTAAAGCAGCTGTAATTGCCTTATGTTTCCTAACATCTGTTCCAAGTTTCCAACTTTGTTTATATCTACTCTGAAGCCAGGTATTCTCTACAAGCTGAAATTTTTAATTTTTAAGGACAGGCAATTACCAGAAAAATTTCTACCTCACTCTGACATAACACTAGTATCATCTATCAGTGGTGTTCACTTCCAGAAGTACTAGAAAGGAATAACAGTATGAGATTGGATGCTTTAATAGTCCTTTTAGCTTACTGAAGTGTGAAAAGGGAAGTACTATAGTAATACCTCAACATCGGCTAATAAAGCCAAACCCTGTCATGTTGCGCTAGTTGCTACACTTTGTCAATATTCAGAAATCATTGTTTGCAGCTTATCCTTTTGGGGACCATTGGACTAGACTATCTGTTGGGAGTTTGCCCTCACATTGTGTCTACTAAGATGCACTGGAAACAGTCAGTGGTTTGATTGCATGATTAGAAGATGTTTATGTTCTCTTTTCTAAGCTGTGTGTTAGGCAACAAATGTATGATACTCTTTGCCAATGTTGCAGTAGTGTCCTCAGCTGAGCAGCTACTGTAGTTGCTGGCAGCTGCTGTAGCTGTCAGTCACTCCCAAGCATAACATCTTTTGGGTAGCCGGTGTTCTTTATGTGTAGATAGGCAAAGCTCAAGTGGGTCTGCATCCTACCTGTCTTCTTTCTGCACTGCAAATAATACAGGTTCATTGAAACATTCTTAATCTGCATAATCGGGACTGAAAATTAATATGAACAGATTCACTCATAACATTTTTTCTTTCTCCTGTTTCTGTACTCACAGACATCCTCTGTGAAAAGCCTCTTCTGCAATATTTTTCTCTATTTCTGGATCTGTCCCAAGACAGAAAGCAGAAGAGCCCCAACACTGCTCTGTGTCAACTGAGTTAAAAGGCAAAAACCTGAAACTCAAAACTCAATAAGCAACCTAAATTGTATCTGAAACCAGTTTAGGTTGCTAGGAGTTATTTAACTCAAATCGGTTCACCCATCTCCTCCTCCTCCATTTAGCTACAATGTTTATTTTGCACAGGAATTGATGGAGACGATAAGTGATGGCTCTTTACAAAACATTTACAAATGAGCTTGCATCCCAAACTTGCATAGGCCAGAGCTGGTATTATATGTTTAGCTTTTTCAAACATGCCTGCAGAGCAAGGTGTCTTGTTGAGCCTGTGCTAAGTTCATCAAGCTCCAGTGACTATAATGAGAGCCAGATAAAAGGCCAGTTAAGAGATGCACTGGCTTTAGATACAGGGTTGCTGTCATCCACTTCAGCTGCAGAATAAAAGGAAGAAGGCCAGAGGGGTGGCCAGAGAGGGCAAGAGGGAGGAAATCTGCAGGGGAAGGAGGCTGGAGCTAGGTGCCAAGGCAAAAGGTGGAACAATCCCACTGAGAGATGTGCTTACTGTCCTCATCAAGCAGATGAGTATAATATCCTAAATACTTCCCTTCCCACAGGGGTGGTTATCTCTGTTTCCCACTCCTAGATACTTCCTCCCTCTCTCCTTTTCCCCCTGGCATTGTGAAGCGCATATTCTGAATCTGTTGGCTGGGACAATTATGTGGTACCACCCATATCCACTCAGACTTGTATAGGGATGAAGGTAGAAAGAGACACTGTTGGACTGGAAATCCTGCCCTAAGGTGGTACCACGCTACAACCCCAATGCAGCCTGGCTCCTCTGCAGGTCAGACAACTGTAACAGATTCATTGTGGGCCTGCTGGGACTAAATGGCAGGTTCTGTGCTCCCCTGTCATAATACAAGGCTTAAGTTTACATCAAGTGATTTGTCAGTATTTTCCTGATAGCATTTGGCTTTTCTCTTGGCTTTGCTCCTCACTGCTGTTAACTGTCCTGACAAATGAAAGTCATTCTGAAACTATGTGGCTTTGTAATTATTGTCTTTGGTAAATGTTTTGAAAGCTGAAGAGCTGCTGCTTGCTACCTCACAAGCTGGAAATGCCTGTCAGAAGTTCAATTTAACTGTCAACACCTCTGCTCACGAATTTAAATATTTTGGAATCTGTCTTTATAGTTACATATTGTAGTGCAGCCTGTTTTCTATAGGAAAGACAATTGGTTGCTACTAAGAACGTATTCTTGTTTAGTCAAGTTCCTTCATTTAAGGCTGATGTTGAACTAGTTTTCCTCTCTTCATGCTAGTACTCATGCCAAAAGCAGGTTTTCTGGGTTCACTGCTGACTATAGCCCTTTAGGGTCCCAGTGCTTTATAAAAAAAAAAAAGAAAATCCTGAATAACCTCCTGACTGACATTGCTACTGGCTTTTTGCAGCTGAATTGATAACACCTAGAAAAATTTGTGGTAGGTCCTTCTTACTTCCATGAACACTTTAATGCACAGATGCAAATACATTCAGTAACTTTAGGGAAGGACTTCTGAGCACTGAATTAAGCACATTAATAACCAGTTGAAGAAACAATGTGTGAATGGAGGTTTAAAAGACTTGTTCATTCCTCTCTTGTGAGACCACATCTGAAGTATTTTCTCCATCTCTGGAATCCTCAACATAAAAAGGATATGGAGCTATTAGAATGGGTCCAGAGGAGGGCTACAAAGAATACAGAGAGCTGGAACAAGAACAGGCTGACAGAATTGGGGTTGTTCAGCCTGGAGAAGAGAAGGCACTGAGGAGACCTTATAGAGACATTCCTGTACGTGAAGGGGCTACAGGAAAGCTGAGGAGGGACTGTTCACAAAGGCTTGTAGTAGTAGGACAAGGAACAATGGGTATAAACTGGAGAGGGGCAGATTTAGACTGGACATAAGGAGGAATTTCTTCACTATGAGAGTGGTGAGGCACTGGAACAGGTTGCTCAGGGAAGCTGTGGTTGCTCCATGCCTGGAGGTGTTCAAAGCCAGGTAGGATGGGGCTCTTGGGCAGCCTGATCTAGTGGGAGGTTTCCCTGCCCATGGCAAGGGAGTTGGAACTAACTGATCTTTAAGGTCCCTTCCAACCCAACTATTCTATGATTACATGGTTCTATGATTCTATTATTCATAGCCATAAATGGCAAACACTGTATTCTGTTTTGTGGAGGTCAGTCAGGCTATATTAGGTATTAACAGCAAATTGGTACCTTGGGTACTTTAGAAAATTCCCCTAAGGTTTAGCTCTTCAGACTGATGCTCAACTCCTATTGACTTTAGGTAGAATTAGATAGCTGTGTGGTCTTGAGAAATGGGGCTGCAGAAAGATTTTGAAAAAATGCTGATGCAACTAGTTGCTTTTAATTTCACATGAGAAGTTGAATCTGCATCTTTAAGCGCAAAAAAAACCCTGAACAAACTCTATCTCTCCTCATTCCTTTTGCATCCTCTGTCCTTATAAGGAGCAGGAATAGGAATTTTTTGTGGTGGGATATACTCAGACCTCTTTGGGTTTGGCTGTGTTATTAAAAGCAGCTAAATGGCATTCAGTATGCATTTATCCTTAAAATATAAGAAGAGTTGGGTCTGACCCTTACTGGATACCCTAGTAATGGCCTGTCAAGTCTGTACTAAGCCCCTCTCATTAAGAACCCTATGTATTTCCAAATTACTATTATTTCACACTAGCTGGATAGCCAGTCTGCTGTCCATGGGCATATATAGGAGAGGAAACAATGATGTTCTGCTTGAGAAACTGGCTGCCTCTGGCCTGGACAGGTGCTGGGTTGAAAACTGGCTGGATGGCCAGGCCGAAAGGGGTAAATGGAGTTAAATCCAGCTGGAGGCCAGTGCTGTCCCCCAGGACTCCATGCTGGGTCCAGTTCTGTTCAATATCTTCATCAATGACTTGGATGAAAGGACTGAATGTACCCTTAGTTAAATTCACAGGTGACACTAAGCTGGGAGGAAGTGTCAATCTGCTTGAGGCTAGAGAGGCTCTGCAAAGGGATCTGAACAGGCTGGATCGATGGATTGAGACCACGTGGATGAGGTTCAACTAGGCCAAATGCAGAGTCCTGCACTTGGGACACAATAACTCTATGCAGCACAAGGAAGAGTGACTGGATAGCTGCCTGGCAGGGAAGGACCTGGGGATGTTGGTTGACAGCCGACTGAACACGAGCGAACAGTGTGTCCAGGTGGTCAAGACAGCCAAAATCATCTTGGCCTGTATCAGAAACAGTGTGGCCAGTAGGATCAGGGATGTGACTCTGCCCCTGCACTCAGCACTGGTAAGGCCACACCTCAAATCCTGTGTTCAGTTTTGGGTCCCTCACTCCAAGAAAGACATTGAGGTGCTGGAGTGTGTCCAGAGAAGAGCAATGAAGCTGGTGACAGGGCTGGAGACCAAGTCTTATGAGGAATAGCTGAGGAAACTGGGGTTGTTTAGCCTGAAGAAAGGGAAACTGAGGGGAGACCTTATCACTGCCTACAACTACCTGAGATGAGGTTGTGGAGAGATGGGTGTTGGTCTCTTCACCCAAGTGACAGCTGATAGGATCAGAGGGAATGGCCTCAAATGGCACCAGGAGAGGTTCAGATTGGACGTGAGGAAAAAAAAATCTTCACTGAAAGGTTTATCAGGCTCTAGAACAGGCTGCCCAGGGAGGTGGTTGAGTCACTATCCCTGGAGGTATTTAAAGGACGGGTAGACAAAGTGCTTAGGGATATGATTTAGTAGCAGACAGGTACAGTAGGACTTGATGATGTCAAAGATCTTTACCAACCTAGTGATTCTATGATTCTGTGTTAACAAGAACTAGACAGAGAGAATATGCCCTAAAATCTTCCCACGATGAAGACCTCTTAGGTATGAACACAACTCCTTCAGCAGGGAAAGGCAAAATGGGTAACTCTCTCATGCAGAGTTCGTATACATTAAGGGTCCTCTATACTGTGGTCCATAATAAATGGCCTGATATTCAGGGTTGCATTTACACTCTCCTGAAACTCATTTCTGCTGAAGTCTAGATTTCACGCTCTGGTATCAGTCTCTAAGTTCTGTGTGAGAGTTCAGTTAAGAAATAAAATGTTCTTGGTCCAAGATGCTTCTTGAACCACCAGAAAATTCCTTAATGAATGCCACAGAAAATAACTGTCTGCTGACATAATCCCTAGAATGATGGGCTATTAATTAAGCCATTTGTCTCACATGTTACCATCTAATCTGCTATCCCTCTACACTTTCCAATAAAAATAAAGCTGCTTTCACATTAATTTGGGCTTTGTCATAAGAGGAATTAGGTTTGCATTTTTATTGGGGTTTTTGTGTGTATGAGAGAGGGAGAAACCAATACATCAATCAGACTGCAAGAGAAAAAAAACTCTTTAACATGGAAAAGAAATAACCTCCTATGCAGAACAGAGCACAATGAAGCATAAATAGGACAGACTGCATGACAGTAAGTACAAGCAGCTGGTCAGAGCAGATTCACCAACAGAGTGGAGCTGTACAGGGATAAGAGATTCATTTAGCTTCATAAAGTGGCTGATGTGCCAATACAGCCCAAATGATAGGTTTTCCTAATCATCATGGATAAATTTCATGCCAGGGCTGAGAGCCTCATTGTGCTAGCACCTTTAGTTCGCCTAAGCTAAATTGTGGTCCTGTGAAAGCTCAGAGGACTCAGACTTCTGATGCTGCCTTTGTGCAACCCTTCTGTATCAGTATGGATTTTACCTCACACCCACTCATGTGCAGTGTTGGTGCCAAAAAGTAAAGTGAGTTCTAAAGTCTTCAACAAGGTACTTAAAATGTGAATAGCTGGGCAATGGGGAAAATAATCCCACAGTTCAGCTATACAGTTAGGATATGCATATGAATGTACTTGGAACTTAATTTATCAGAAAGAAATAGTACCTGAAGTTGAGTTTTAGAAGCATCAAGCAACATTTGCCACTAGGACAGTCTAAGAGAACATAGCAGCACATGGAGCAGGGAATTAAGACTAGAAGCATAAGATTAATGCTGTCCACAGGAGAGTGTCCTGAAGGAAGCAGCAAAAATATGCTTTTATGGAGAATGCTGTTCTGCAAAGTGGTATTAAGAATATTTTTCTTTGAGGAAAAATAGCAGCAAGTGAGCAGAACTAGGAGATGTAGCAACTGAAATGTAGTTTCTCAACATCTAGATGCAAAGGAAATAAACAAGATGAGTTTTCTGGAAAAAAAGTATTCATTTTTTCTGTGAAAAGCCTATGAAAGAAGAACTATTTAAATCTATTTTAAACATTGTGTAGATAGTACAGAAGGAGGAATCAGTGGCAGCTATTGTGAGCAAAAGCAGTGGTTCTGGCAATTAGATCAGGACCAGTGGTTTGTATCTACAGTCTATTTTCTGGCTGCCTAAATAGCTCTGGGCAACTCACCTAGGTGCTAGTGCTGCATCAAGCCTAAAAAACATTCCCCAGTCCCTACTAGGAACAAACAAAGCCTGAAATGCAGAAAACTCAACACAGGTATGATGCAAAGTGATTGAGCAAGCTGGTGAAGAGGCTACCTGAGCAAGTTGTGCCTTAAGGACATACTAGCTGCCCTGCATCTGCCCTGCATGCCCATGCAGCCTCTTCACAACCCACCACAGCTAGCTGCAGTTCTCTTCACATTAGTAAGCTTTGCAGGGGGAAGAGTGGGGAGAAGTGACTTCGGATTTTTAAGATAATAAAAGCACTTTACGTTTTTCCACATGAAATCTTTTCACATATCAAATAATGCTATTCATTTTCTTAGGAATAAACCAAGTTTTTATTACATGAGTGAAAGTTCAAAAGATAGCAGTGCCCTTCAGTATACTTACTGTGTTGAAGATACACTGGCATAAGACAACAAAAATTTTCTCTGCAAACATCTTTTGAGGGAGAGTTGTCCCATGGTGGATGGAGTGAATGCCAAGGCAGCACTGTGTATCAGTCCTATGGTCTTGTGCTACATACCACCAGAGCTGTCATTTGCAGCTTGTACTCACTCTTGACAGGCACAGGAGATGGACAGTTACTGCAAGATCTTTTTTGTAGCCCTGCAGTTTTACAGCCAGGCTCCTTTGTACACGGCTTCCTCTGTGTTGCACGGCCAGGAGATGTGTACTGTAATGCAGTGAGTGCATCAGCAAAGATGGCCTGGGGTTTCCCTGGTCCAGTTCCCTGCTGTTGTCTGCTCTGTCCCAGTAGAAAATCTGTACCCATATTTATATCTGAAGTAGAGATATTGCAATATATGGAAGGGTCCTATCAAAAGCAAAAATCATGGAGATCTCCACTTCAAAACACTCATACCTTTTGCAATTGTGCCCACTGTGAGTATGTATGCATGTGTTGTGTACTGATCTTCTCTGTTCAGTGAACAAAAAAATAGTGGAGACACTTCGAATTTCTAAAGTTCTTAATGAAATGCATTGGACTAAAGCCTCCAAGCCTGCAGTGCACATACACACACACCCCATCCCAGGAATGCTTAAGAGGGGTTGTCTGCATGACTTTCATCTGCTTAGCCAATTACTTGGTCCCTCAGTATAACATTTTCTGAGAGACTCTGTCCTTACACAGTTGTCTAATATGTTCAGCTGAAAGGGACCAGAGAAGTGCCAGTGTCATGTCAGAAGTGTCATTCTTGTTGGTGAATATAACTGTGGAAGATCCCTTTCTCATCTCATGCTGTCATGATGCACCTTTGTTTTTCACACACATATGCACAGCTCCGACTTCTGCTTGACTCTGCAGGGAAGAGAGATGTTGAAATGTCTTGTTCCAGATGCATACTTTTGTACAGTGTATTTAGCAATGCTCATTCACCAATAGAACCTGTACTGTCACCTTCAAGACAGTAAGTAACCTGAAAAAGGGATGTGTCAAGAAGTGAAAATCTTCAGTGCTGTGCTCCCAGTTCTTCAGTGCTCCAACTCACAGAGCCTGCAGGCCAAGTGAAGTGGCTAGAAACAATGTAATGTGTATAAAAAGGGGCATGCATTTGTCTTATCATCTGAGCCAAGGAAGACACCATCTGTCCCTGGAGCCAATTTATATCAGAAAGCCAGGCTGTTCTTTCCTGGTTCTCCTCCTGAGCCCTGGGGATTACATAGCACCTGTACACCTTGCTTCTTTTACAGGTCTCTTAATATAACAGGATACAGCATCTGGTCTGGAAGCACCTATCTGCCTGCCCTGCTGTGACATGTTCAGAGCTGCCCGCTTTGTTGGTAGTAGCTTCTCTGCTACACTAGGAATAGTATTAAGCTTGAGTGCTTTCAGACAGGGATGTTGTCCTGAATGCAAGGAGCTGTCCTTTTTCTTTTCTTCTCTTCTTCCAATTTAAAACATGAAAAAACATATATTTCAGAGCTTCTTTAGGATTTCATTTCATATTTTCTTATGTCATAGGGACCAACTTGTGACAAGTGTGGGCACATGATGTTTGTTGGATGATGCCAGAACAAACAGGCGACCAGCTTATATATCAGCTCCCAAATGCAATTTAACAATTTTGCTCTATAATACGAAATTTAACAATTTTGCTTTATGGCCTTTGCACTTCCTTCAACTTCAGCAATGTGGCAACAAGTATATTGTCTTAAAGAAATGCGGCAATAAATACACAGCTTGGTTAGTGACAGGTCTATATCTGAAATCTCACCAGAAGACACAAATCCTCAGTACCTTGAGGTCTCATGCCAGCCTCCACACCAACCTGTTTACTTGAACAAAATTTCCTGAATATTGACACCTGTATCCAACCTCAGCAACAGGATGTGATTGAGATAGACTTCATTTGCTGGCAAATGGGTTCAGTATTCAGTCAGTGAGCACTCACATTCATATCACACTCTTTCTGCAGCCTACAGACCTCAGCACAGTTGTTCCACCTGAACACTCAATAGCCACATCCCTGCAAATAGCTGGGATCCTCTGAAGCTTCTTCACTACTGAAGAGGAAGATGAGTTATTTCTTAGTGTGTCCAGAACCATGGATTCTAAATACAGTCAAGACTTTCAGTGCAAGAATTTGCAGGAACTGTCTCATGTCCAAATAGTTCACAATTATTCCTCAAAATGTTCATGGCCAGATCTTAGTGAGCTTATTAACAACTCTCTTGTCAATCCATTTGGAAATCCTCAGTCTGAAATGCAGTAATTAAACAGATGGAACTTCCAGACTCAAGGATGGAAGAAAAGTACATATGACTTTGGAGCTCTTGGCAGTAAGTGATGTGTGAAATAGCATGACCTATGGCATTGCCTGAGTGGTTCAGTTCCTATCTCAGGTAACTCCCAGGATGCTGAATTATCTAACAGTAGCTTTAACCGCTATCTTAATCCATGCCCTGATGTGGTCTCCTTGCCTTCTGGCTCCCACTAACAATGATACATGGGAGCTTGTCTCTTCAGTAAATGTATTCATCAGTCTGTTTATGTTTGCGTGTGTTAATGCATTTAAAGAGATCTCTAATCCATTCGGAGCTGAAACTGTGATTGCATCCAAAAGGTTAATGTACTGCTCTTACACAGTGCAATGAATAATTTGAACTTTCATGTTATCACTCATTGTTTAAACACCTTAACACCTCACGAATACACACTCTCTTCCAGATAAGAGCTTCAAAATGTTTTTCCAATCACTAATTTAATCCCACAACGCATCAGCCAAGTCAGCTGGCAGTTAGAGCTTTCCTCTTTTTAGGTAGGCAAACTGAGGCAGAGAAAATTCAAACATGGATATCCAATACAGCTTATTTTCAAAGACATCAACTTCTTACAGCTAACATTACTTTAGAATTCCTACATACTTCTGAACTTCAGATAACATAAATAATGAAGTGAATAATGGAGTGAACTAGACATGGATAAAAATGCCAGCCTATGAATATAATTTCCTATACTTTTTGTGATACTTTAGACCTCATAACTCGTTTTATACATGTATGGAAAATGAATGGAAGGCCGGGGGGTTGGGAATTATTTTGCCAGAAGGAATGGTCTGTATTCCCTAACAAACACGCCTAATTTTTAGTGAAAGCTGAAAAGAGGAAGAGAATTCCATACTACTGGTATTATATATACCCTTGTTTCTGCACACTGGCCTGTCTCCAAAGCAGAGCGTGTGGAAACCATATGACTGCTATTGAACATGTGCCTAAATCAAACTTGCAGTGGTTTTGCTTGCCAAGCACAAGCACCCATTGGGGCTAGATACCATATGTTAGGTAGAAAACAGGTTGCACTTTTATTGCTTACCTTTCCAGGTGCACAACAATCTTGCCAAACTAAGTGACACTCATTGTATAGAAATTCCATAATCTTCTGCTTTATTCTGGGCCTCAAAGACCATCCTAATAATTCCAGAATGGTTGACCAAAGCAGCCACCTACATTTTCAAAAGTAGTTTCTGTAAACAGAGAAGGAAATTAAGAAGTTATTGCTTTGGATCTCTCCTCTATCTGAACTTGGGGAAAACACACTTGCAGGAGAGACTGTTAGGGAAGCCATCAGGAAGGAAAATGCACACTGCTTCAAGGCATTGTTCCCTTTGCAGCAGTACTAAAAATTCAAAATGTGTTTTTGTTCCTTGTTGGTGCAAACCCAAATATTTCAGTGCAGAGTCTGTGCTATAGATTGAATATGTGCTTTGCTGCTCATTACTTAAGGCACAAAAGGAAGACCCTGGTCCAGCTGCCAGGTTCAAAGGGAAAGGGCTCAAACGTGGTTTTCCACTTTTGGCCAGGAAACTACAATGGAAGTCTAGCCACTGTACAGCTGACATTTTATTTAGAAATATGACATCTTCTAACTTAAGTGCTAAGAGCAAAGATCCAGAGCAAAGATCCATTCAGCCCAACAACCTGTTTCTAAGAGAGAGCAGGCTCACATAACCACACTCCAAAATCTTGCTCCTCAGAGACTTCCATATCCAAAATAATTCGTACTTATTAGGCCTCCATGGATGGCCTTCTCTTCTATTAATTTTCCCTCTTTCTCCCTGAATCAAGGTCAACTGTCACTATTCGCAGCTGAGCATCCCTACAGTTTCTAGACATGTTGTGTAAGAGAATAATTTCTTCTGCTTGCTTAGAATTTTCCACTTTTTTATCATACAATATTATTCCACACACTTGATCATCCTTGTTGCCCATCTCTGAACCTTTTCCAGCTTTGCTAGATCCTTTTAGAGATGAGGGGCTCAGTACAGCACACAATATTCATGGCAAAGGTATGCTGTATATTTAGGCTATCACCTTATACAGGCTACTTCTTCTCCATATGCAACACTTCACATTTATTTACATTGAATCTCATCTGCTGTCTTGGTGCACAATTTCCTTACCTGCAGTACAGGAGGGAGAATGACATCTGTCAGTCTATGGAGATTCACATCAAGAAGACTTTCCTGAGCAGACTAACATAGCACACTAAGTACACAAAAAACTGTATGAAGGGGATTCACACTATGAACAATGCTGGATATCCAGATCAAAAATTTTTCAAAAGTATGAAAGTAAGAATGGGGTTTGTATAGCAAGCTAGGCATAAGGCATAATTATATGACAATCTGAAAATTTTTTTATCATCTCTTTAGGAGGAAAAGGTGCAAATGCCCATCTAAAATACTACATGACCACTAGAATAGATGATAATGTCTAATGAGTACTTTTAGCACTTACTTACTTAATAGAGATGATAATTGTCATCCCTTTGTAAATTGTCAGGGAACATCAGTTGTGGAGTTGAGAACAAACAGAAGCCAGGGTCACCTGGGCCTCAGGCATGGAACTGTGGACATCAGTGCTACATACCTCACTAGGCACTATTTGCCTGTGAATCCAGCTTCACTGCAGACACCAACAAGAGGACATGCAGGCACCACAGCTCTACTTCAATCTTGGTTTAAAATATTTATTTACAATCAAAATCTGAACAAAGACTGTTGAGCTAGCATTGTCTTAATCATGCACATTACAAATCCCATGCCAGACTTCCTTCTCAGAAAGCCCCGTGTTCTCCACACTTAAGCCTGGCTGACCTTGGACACTCAAACACTTGATCTGGTCTTTTGGGATTTATCTACTGGCAATTTGTGTAAGAGTTTGAAAAATCAGGATCTTTCACAGAGGCCTAATGTCTTCATTCCAGCATCTCCTGATCGACCTTTGATGACAAAACAATTTTCCCTAGTGGATGCTGGTAACTACATGAGCCTTTACAGAGTTCTCAGAGATGCTGTCTCATGCCCAGTCACTGTTATCATTTTCCACCACCATAAGTATGTTGCCCGGGTCTCTCTATTGCAGCTTATAGTAAAGAATACAAAAAGTCACAAACCTGAAGCAGTTAATAAATAGTGAGAACAGCTGAATTGTCTGAGGAAGGGTAGCAGTAATAACAGCTAACAACACTGTCCAAATACTCTAGTTAAAGGCAAATAGGAAGCCGGGTAGACAGACAAATGGATAATTCAGATGTCATGATCCAATGCAAAGCAGAAAGGGAAAATTTTCAGCTTACAAGAAATCGTGAGAAAAGCAGAACATTGCAAAAATATTTGTGTTATATTCCAGTAATATGATGACCCCACAGTAGTGAGGATCTAGCCTAGGATTGGTCTTCTGACACAGGCAGCAGTACGTGCTGTATAACTTTACCAGCTCTGAAGGGACTCCAGATGCACACACTGTGCAAGTAACTTGTATTATTATAATTATTGTACCCCTTCAACTAGATGCACTTGCAGCCATGTACAACCTAATGGTCAAGTCAATTCTAGGTGGACAGGAAACACTTTGAAATCCATTCCCAGAAACACTGCTAAACAGGAAGAGACTGCTAGTAGTTATCCTTACAAGAAGAATGAAGAGTATAAAGGAAAGTCAGTAAAGCCCTGGAAAAATATGACCAATGATTGGCTGTATTTTGTGAAACCAGTTTAAGGCCAGTATGTAAAGCTGAGCAATCCACAAAACAAGGGAAATATTCTCACTGGACATATTCAGGACTGGCACTTTGGAGAACTGACATGGCTGGACAGCAGGGCACTGCAAAGCACGGACCTGATGGCCATATGACATTGCACTGCTGTGCAAAGAGGGAGAACCATCAGGCCTCATGTAGTCTACATAATGGCTTCTCTTTTAGATCAAACTGAAAGGAGCAAGCACCACGTGAAAAGGCATGGTCAAGTGACGGCAGCCACGGGTTTTCATTTTACTTTGTCTCTCTGTTCAATTCAATGATGTAACTGAACACTGAGACAACAACATCAGATCAGGTGGGAGGCGAATCCTGTCCCGTGATGCTGGAATATCTGTCCTCCCAGAAGCATAGAAAAGATGGGCAGGCAAACCAAAAGTCTGATTTGCTTGATAGTCTAATAAGACTATGTAGAGTTGGACTATGTGTGTCTCTTTGCCTTAAACATTTTGTCTGTGGACCACCCATTTTGTGAAACCAGGTTGTCTGTAGTGTTGGGGTCAACTATGACTATACAGAAAAACACAACGACTAAATAAATATCCCTTAAAAGGATGGACAGAAGCGTTTAAAGCAGCTTCACAATTAAGCAAATTTGGTAGCCATCAAATCTTTTTACAAAGCAATAGCAAAAGGCAACAGATCAAGCTTTGTTAGGAAGGAGATAATACAAGAAATATAGACATGGGACCATGGAGAGACAAAGCTGCAAAAAGCTCCAAGAAATAAGGAAATAAATGTTTGGCATGAAAATATAAGCCAAGACCTGAGGTAAGAAAGTTAGATGAAACAAGGACAATGTGCAAAAAACCAAACCAGCATGATGTAAGCCAAGAAAAGGAATGTAATGACTAGATGGAAGGACGGTCCCTTCTGTCAGCAATAATATGAAAAACAGAAGATTGGTTCAGGGAAGGGATACCAATCAAATTAATCTATGATGAGTTGCCAGTAAAAGAACATCTTGCTGGGGTACAGACTCTTGAGTGCCACTCTCAGCAACAAAGTTAACTTTTGGCAATGGTCTCACTCTCATACTGTCACAGCTGTGCCACATCCATTTGTGATGCTTCTTCTGGTTCATGATCCTATGAACTAGGTAATTGGTCTGAAACATGACAGGCCATCCAGATGTGCCTGACACAGGGGGTCTGGGGCTATAGTGTACGGAAGCCACACTGCAGGTCTTTGGCTGCGACTGTTTACCCATAAGTTTCAGAGAAACCCTACTGAATTGTTCCACCCTTGGCTGCAACTTTCTTCTTTCACAGCTTCCTGTCATGTGGTGGAATGTGCAATCATCTTCTGTTATTGCCAGTAAGCAGTACATAGACAACACTGACCATTTTTCCTCCTGGCACGAGCTTCCAGATTCTCTTGCAGGAGCAATGCATTTCTGCTCTAGCCGCTCTCATGGCCTTTGTTTTTCTATCAATACACATTTCCACACAAAACACACATGTACGGAAAGATTTAGCACCAAGGCAGGCAAGTGAAATAGAAAATTAGTCACCAAATTTAAAAGTATGTTCCAAGCATTTGTTTTCTCTGTGTTTAAAGCAGGTTGTGTTAAAACTCCTTGAATGCTATAATCTTTACTTTTAAAAGTCTTCCTTTGGGCACCATCAGTGCAACAGAAACAACTACACAAAGTACAGAGAAATCAGGTATCACTTGTAAGAAAGTAACTGGGGATGTAGTATTCCATTACACAGGATGCATTTGTACCATTTTAGCTTGCACAGATGGAAATATAGTTCAATGTTTCAACATCATTTGACTTTCACATGTTAAAATATTGATAAGTGCTGCACAGGATAATGCCCCTGTGGTTTCAAGTAGTAACTGGAGCATGATGTTTATTGAAGTGAAATACAGCAAAGCCTTTAACAAGTATTTAAAATTCCGGGAATCAGTCTCAGCACTGTCATAGATTATTTCTTTATTTTTCTCCAGTTAATCTTTGTTGATATCTTCCAGTTTGTGAGTGTTAAAACAGAATTTGTCTTCTGGTCACCTCAATGCTTCTGCGTTACAAGAAACTCAGTAGAAAAAACATAAAAATATTTCCAATTTGAGAACTAAAGTGCTGCTGTCATACATGAAATAGCAAACACCAATAAAAAGCCCAACACTATATAAAATAGGCATAAATGGGCCATAGGCTCTCTGTTCTAAATATTTATGGACCTTTATGATGTAGCAAGAGCATCTCAGAGCCATAAAACTATAATTATCTGGATTGCTCAGCATTCAGATTTCGTCTATCCAATCTGCAGCATCAATGTTAGCCCAGAGATGCTTTGATACCCTACAAGCACTAGTCTTAATTTTATGCTTCCCATTGCAAGCATGGAGAAGTCACCACTCAAGTGAATGGATTGAAAAGTATTTTAAATTCTAATTTTAAATTTAGAGGAAAAAGAAAAATTTCCAGGCACTTGAGCAACTATGCATCAGGGTACATAACTCTACAAGGGATTTAGGAACCTGACTCTGAAACAGGTGATTCTTTAGGATCTGCTGTTTAACCATGCCATTTCTGGAACAAGATTGCCAGGCAAACACTTGAGTAGACCAGATCAACATGTGAAGCTTGAGTCATTCCCAAATAGTTGTTCAGTACCAAGAGTAGGGTTTGCACTTTATTTGTGAAGGTGCATGGCAAAGTTTTTCCTCTTCATCTAATCTCATGGAAGTTTTAAAGAACAAAGAGCATTTTTAGACTATAAGCAGAATATTGTTTTCTCTTCTCAAAGCAAAATGAGAAAAATAAACTCTATTCATACCATTGTGCTTTGTCTGGTTGTAGGAATACTTGGAGCATTATAAAGGTCTCAATATATCAATAGTTCTATTCTTAATACTATCTAAACTAAATGCAATCTGCCTTGTTTCATAATTCATACATGTTTTAGCACATTAATCCTAATAATAAGAGTGATCAGTTTCAGTGTAAATGATTATTTTGCAGAACAGTCAGTCTCCTATCCATCTAGTCACTTCATTATCTGATAATTAGAGCTGGTTAAATATGTTCACTTTTGTCAATTTTAATATTGGTTGCTGAAAATTCTATGAATATTCTTTGCAAAGAATACTGGAACATTTAATTTCTAAATTGCTGAAGTGTGTCCCTTTGGTTTTATAATTTAGAATAACAAAGTAGAAAAAAATAAATTATTAAGTCAAAAGAAATCCATACCAGCATGGAGTGTTCCAGCCTTACTGAAACAGAAGATTTTGGTAGCTCATGCAGATATTCCTGAGTATCTAAAATTTCAGAATTTTGCCTTTTTGCTGTCCTGAAAAAAAGTTTGAAATGCTAACACTTCCACAGAATAAAATCCCTCAGCTCTGAAATCTACTAATTACCTTGAAATGTAGGCATTGACTTCAACTCACATGTTAGAACAGGAAATATCGCAAACCATGTTAGAAAAAAGAATTGCATTACTATGAATTAGGGATGCAGGAAGATGTTCAGGCTACCCATTATGTTTCACAGTGTCAGATGTTGAACATTATTAAAAACAACAATAGTATTTTTTTTCCGCTGGACTTTTCATAACTCCTTGTGATGTCTTCACTCATACACTTTACTCTGGACCATTCCCTTGAATAAAAATAACCTTTTATTTAATGAAAGAGAGAAAACAGTCTCAGCTGAATCCCATTGCCATGATTTTTTATTCATTCAGAATGTGCAAAATGACACAAACCTTTGTCATTCACCCTGAGTCAAGCCAGCAACATGTCTCAGCTGCGTTCTGTACACTTGCGTCTCAGTCACAGAGGACCCATTTGATCATATGCTATGCTGCCCAAAAATAACTTTCTCATGTGCAGAGAGTCATTTAACTGGAGATATCATGTAACATCTTCTATGGCCATCTGTTCAACCTAGGAGGCACAGGTATTTTCTAGCAGCACACAGGTTAAATATGCACAGTTAGTATATGCTTCGTTACAGCACTATATTGTAGTGTACTAGTGCGTTGTGCAAGTGTAAGTGAAAGTGCCTATCAGATTAAAAAAATGAGTGATCACAGACCACAGAGGTCATGAGGACATCACACTGGCAAAGTAGAAGGCACACAAATGCCCCACTCTTTTCCAGCAGTCCTGCTAAATACTTTTAAATAGAATCATAGAATCATAGAATAGTTTGGATTGGAAAGGACCTTAAAGATCATCCAGTTCCAACCCCTTTGCCATGGGCAGGGACACCTCCCACCAGACCAGGCTGCCGAAGGCTCCATGCAACCTGGCCTTGAACAATTCCAGGGATGGGGCCTCCACAATTTCCCTGGACAACCTGTTCCAGTGCCTCACCACTCTCATAGTGAAGAAATTCCTCCTTATGTCTAGTCTAAATCTGCCCCTCTCCAGTTTATACCCATTGCCCCTTGTCCTGTCACTACAAGCCTTTGTGAACAGTCCCTCCTCAGCTTTCCTGTAGCCCCTTCACGTACAGGAATGTCTCTATAAGGTCTCCTCAGTGCCTTCTCTTCTCCAGGCTGAACAACCCCAACTCTGTCAGCCTGTCCTTATATGGGAGATCCTCCAGCCCTCTGTTCATCTTTCTAGCCCTCCTCTGGACCCGTTCCAACAGCTCCATATCCTTCTTATGTTGAGAATTCCAGAACTGGACACAATACTCCAGATGAGATCTCACAAGAGACAAACAGAGGGTCAGAATCTCCTCCCTCGGTCTGCTGGCCACACTTCTTTTGGTACAGCCCAGGATATGGTTGGCCTTCTGGGCTGCGAGTGCACACTGCTGGCTTACGTTTAACACAATGACGTTGTTCATACTTACTGAGATAGTATCTCTACGGACATTCAAACTCAGACTAACAGCATAAAAAGAAAAGCAGGCATCAGGTAACTTCCCAGGCTGGCTAGTTATTCACTTAGGAGCCAAAAGCTGTCATGTCTGCTTCCTATGGGTACAACTAGCACCATATTGCTTAATCAGCAACAAGCAGCATGTAAAGACAGAGTGACACTCAGACAACTCAAAGAGATGGATATGCCCCTCTACCAGTTTATGAAGACCTTCTTCTGCTGGTCAGTACCTCAGATGTCTCACACCAGACCAACCCTTTGCTCATGTCCTGAACCTGTTAGTGAAAATAGGCAGAATGTGTAGGGGAGGATGTGAGGGCGAGCCTGTTTCATGACATCTTGTAAATATCTTTGATCTTAGTTTAAAAAACCTACAATTTCAAAATACATATTCTTATTTTTTTAATACCCTTAAAAAGACCTGCATGCTCTGTCAGATAGTGTAGAAGTTGAAGCCAGATGGGAATCTGTAGGCTGGGGGTTTACACCTTGATTAGCTGAGTGATAATAGGCGTGGTGTTTCCGCTTTTAGTCTCAGTTTCCTTGCATGGAAACCATGCTGTTGAAATACAGCTTTTCAGAATAAGGCACGGCCAACTTAAGTTCTCAGCATCACATCATTTACATTGCTGATGTTGTCCTGCTGAGTGGAGTTTTAAACTTCGGGTTCTTAAAACTCACTTATGTAGAGATCCCTGGTATCAAAGGGCTGCTGTCTCAGAAGCTGTGACATAGAGCCAGGCATTGGCTAAATCAGTCATGCAGAATTATGAATACAGAAGGTAGGGTGACTCAGAACGACTACCTCAGAAACCTGTCTTCAAAAGATAAAACCTAAGGCATTAAAGGAATTAGGACTTACCTAAGTCACTGCTCTAGAGGGACATGGCCCATCCAGTTAATGCTCTTAGTCAGAAATCCTTTCCTTAATTTGGACTTCTGTCACGTGGAAGGAAGGTTTTCTATGGTTAACTGTGGTCATACCCTGCCTGGTTTGGCAGAAGAATCAATACTCAAGTTTCTCACATCCCAAGAGACCATGAAGGGTATTTATATGGATATTAAAGAGGATAAATCATTTCCCTCTGGGTGAGGCCCTGCATGTCGATTCTGGAAAGGGATATTTGACCTGAGGTATCTGCTGGGCCCAAGGTCCAAGGCTTCTTGATGCCCTCAGAACATGGACAATCACTATACTATGTGTATCTGCAGTGTGGGATTTGTGGAGACTTTACTGGAGGAATCACAGGAAACTGAGAGACTGGTAAATAAATGATAGTTAAGTCCTCAGTGGATCTGGCCTAGGCAATCTACAGGTGGAAATGGTGAGTATTAGTCTACCCACTTCTAAGTACACATTACTATAAGAGGTTGAAGATGTATAAGATGTGTGTTTCATGGAATAAAATTACTGGATGGTGTCATTATTTCAAATCAGCAGTCATTTGGAAACAAACAGTCAATAATATGAGATGATACCTCAGAGAAAATTATTCCGCTATTATTCTGCTTCTAGACAAAGTGTTGACAAAATGCAGACAAAGTCACACTGCTGTTACTTATGCTGTATGACACACCTCCCACCACAGTTTTGGGGGTGAAATTCAGATGGAAACTGAAGAAGCAGAAGGGAATAGGAAAAACTTTGGCAATAGTTTAGTTGCCTTTAAATGTGATGATGGTAATGATCTAGGATGTTTAAAAGGTTTGGGTTGGTTTTTTTTTTCTGCAGAACAAATGGGTTTTCTTCAAAGAATGTATCATTGGAATCTCTTAGCACCAAAAATACAAAATAACTGCCTTCCTTGTATACAATCACATCTAGATCTGGAGTCTGGAAAGGTTCATGCACATACTTAGCTCCAGCTAGTGAGCATAGCTCCAGTGAAGAAAAGAGGGGTTATTCCCTAAACTTAAAGTGTGTTGCGACCTCCCAGTGCCACTGACAACGTTATCACAGCCTTTCTTATTTAGCTTCATTTCGCACTGCTTGTCATAGATCTTTTTCTTCTCAGATGTGAATGTGAGTACAGAAAAATGTTCCAAGGGTGAAGAGCCCGCTCGGAGCTGTGGAACCAGTAGATGGCAGCAAGATCACACTGAAAATGCTTTCCTTGCCCAGTAGGTCAGCCTGCTAAGTGGTACAACTTTAAATGGATTCAATATTTGTCTTTCATATTTGGATAGTGAAAAGTGTATGTGACAATTAGAGGGTAATGCAATATTACAGTGCAAATAAAAGAGTGAAATGACTGTGTAAGCACTGAACAGTTCCCCGATTTAATTTGTTTGTACTAACCAAACTTCTTTGCAATTGCAAGCTCACCTCTGAGGGACTTGAACAGAGGGATGGAGATTTGACTCCAGCCAGCCACCAGAGGTATTTTGGAAACTTCCCTGAGCCTCCTTCCCCGTAGCACTTTCTGTGAAGGACAGAGGTGAATTAATACTGCTTTTAGGCTGAAAAGCTGCAGCAATCTGCAGATGAAAGGAATATCTCTCTTTACATTTACACAGTCACCGTGATTATATTTCTCCTCAACAGGGAATCCTAGTCTCTGGGAAACAAAAAAAAATATAAGAATTTAGTTAAAGCCTGAATACAAACCCAAATATGTACTTACACAAGTATAATTTTTCTTTTTTTTTCACAGGGAGCTCATGTCTGGGCTGCCTCACCACATATCGCAGTAATTGCAGAGATGGAATGCAACAGCTCCAGAAAACTGCCAAGAAGCAAACATAAAATGTAGGCATCCAGGAGGCAGCTGGGCTTCTTAATTATTGGCAAATATATTTATATATAAATATTTTGCCAAGCGTGATTTGGCGTAAGAGTTCCTGTGAAGTGACCTTTTGCTTTCCTTTGTTTTGTGTCTGTACACATGTCCTAGATAGATACATGGGAAGAGGGGCAGAGACACACAGAGATAAATAAACGGATTTCACACAGCCCTCCAAAATCCCAAACGATGCCTAAATTAAACGAAGAGGAATATGAAGCAAGGCAGAAGTGCAAGCACAGATTTCAGAACTGTGAAAATATGTCAGCAGAGCATCATTTTTTAGTTCAGACTGATAATCACTCCCTGCTCTCATTATAAGATCAGAAGGGCCATCTGTCCTTTCTGGATAATTTGGAGCTCAGATACAGTGAGCACCCTTGTTAGAAAATGACCCTCCTACTCTCTGTAATCACAAGCACTTGCAGCCCTGGGCTCCGCATGCAGCCGAGGTGGAACAGATTGGTTCCAGATCAGTATTGATGACCTATAGATTTGTGGTTTATTTGGTGTTCTGTTTTGGTGAGAAGGTTGTTGAGTGGGTGGGGTTTTTTTTCTTTTTTTTTTCTTTTGTTTTGTTTTTTTTTATTTTGGAGGGGTACTTGTTTCCTGTCTGCATTTTCTAGTCTGTCACCTTCAGTTCTTCGGACTTTTCTCTCTTTCCTCGACGTGTAACGCTAAGATGTTGCAAGAGACCCTGGAGTATCTTGGTTTTGTAAGGAGAGAAATAAGCATCAGTCTGAACAATACAGTTCGGGAAGTTGTTTCCTAATACACGATCCCTATTTGTCTGCAGCGATCTGCTTCTCCTCTGAGACACGGTAATTCTCGAGTGAGGGACTGACTCGTTCACAGCCGCAGCAGAGAGTTGTAGAATTCAAGGAATCTTCAACACTCGCCCTGGACCCTCAAACAAAACAAGTCTTAGCCTCTTCACTGACATAGGAAAAAGTCATTAGCCGAAGGGGAAAATCTTGGCAAGGGAGCATGGGCTACCTTCCTCGACCGACCCAGGTTCAGATTCAAAGTCCCGTGTCCACCCCGAAAATTACAGTTTCAAATCAAGGAGAAAACTTGATCGTCGGAAGAGCAGGAGTGGAGTGAAGGTACTATTTTTGGGGGAAGAGTCCTTGCAGGTGTAATCTATCCAGGGTCATTTTTGTGGGGACCGGTGTGTGTTGTATCGCTAACAGCAGAACAAAGATTGCAAACAGGACGGACACTTATAAGACATCAGGACACAGGGAAGTCGCGTGTGGGAGGAATCCGATTTTCGAGCTAAGAGCTTCATCGCCTCTAAGGACCCGCTATAAGAGACTTGGGGTTTCAAGTAGAAGTTTATTATTATTTATGGCGGTAGCGGCTTCTCCTCATTTGTAAGACAGTATTCACCGAGGAGGAGTGAGGTGGAATTTGAACACGCACACACACCCCCCCCTCACCAGGGGCAGGGTTCCCATTGCTGCGGTGAGCCCCCCGGGGCCATTCCCTGCGGGATCGCCGGGCTGTAGGGGTCCCGGGGGGGCGATTGTCCCCATCCGAGGGGGTGGTCCAGATATCAAGCGACCTGGACAACCTCGGCTAACTTCAGGAGAGCAGCCGGCAGGGACAGGCGCTGCCCCACCGGTGCCATCGCCCTCGGCTTCACGGGGTGTGGGGGGGGCTGAGCTCCTCCAGGCTGGGGGAGGACAGGGGCTAGGCACACTCGGGCAGAGGTGTAGCAATTATCCCGAAACCGCTTTGTTTTGCGATTGCCACCCGTAAAACATCTACGCTAAAAACCAGAACAAAGCAGAGCCCAGGTAACTGTGGCTGCGAGTGCTGGCTGGAGTTAAGGACAAGTGCGCTCTGAGGTAATCAAAATAATGTCTCGGTTGATGCAAAGCAGGTCTATCTATCCAGCAGTTAAATCATTTCAAGTGCTCTATTCAAGTTGGTTTGGGGTTTTTTTTTAGAATACTCTGCATCTACCTAATCTTTCGCCTCCCTTTTTCCGTAATTTTCCTCTCTAAGGAAAGCTTGTACCTGTCTGCATAAAACTCGAACCCATTGCGGGAAAGAAGAGGGAGAGAAAGTGGGTGCAGTAAATAAAAAACATGACGCCAGGTAGCCTCAAATGTGTGAGCTATATGTGTGTGTTCATTCTCGCCGAATATTCCTACACCGGGTAGACAGGGCTCTGCATCTGCCTCCGTCTGCAGAAGAAAACCCTTGGAAGTCGCCTTACGTCTGCCTGTACATGTATATATGTGCCTGTGGATATAGGTAGATAGATTGCACTCACGTAATCTGCCCGTGTCTATCTAGCTGGGAGGATTAGTTATCTCTGCATCTATTGAGAATTAACAAGGGCGAGAGATTATGGATCAACGTACAGACAACGGCTATGAATATGAAACCCTATGTACCTAGGTAAGATGGGTTCAGCGAGCCACTCAGCTTCTTTAGGGCTGCTCTGTCTTATCCTCTCAAAGCCTTCAGACCCTTTCCTTCGAGTGCCTGCACCGGGGCAGGAGGAGGAGAGGTCACAGCCCTCCTTTTCACGCCCCCAGGGCTACAGAAAATGGCACATGTCACCGCCGTGCCTGGACTTTTGCTGGGAATCGGCGGTCTCACTCCACGCCCCCCGCTTTTGTTCCAGCCGAAATAAACGTTTCGGAGGAGACGGGGACGGGTGTTGTGCCAGAAGGGGAGCGGTGGAGGGAAGGCTGCGCTCCGGCAAGGGGCCGGGGGTGCTCCGGGGCGAGGGTCCCGAGGAGGGGGGCGGGAGACGGGGCAGCGGCCGGGGGGCGGTCGGCGAGGTCCCTCCGCCGCTCGGGACCGTATTTTTTTGCAGTAGAAACTCTCTCGGGCGCAGACAATGGAGCGGGATGTTTACCGCGGGCGGGAAGACAATTAGCGATTCATCGGGAGAGATGTGTCACCCAAATGTCACGGGGAAGCTAACATGACATCTGTTTTAATAGCTCCGTGCTAATAAACTCCTCTCGAAGGGCGGCTTTGTGGGGACGTCAAAGATTATTTACAGAATGAGTCAGTTTCCAAGCGGGCTGAGGCGCCGTCGGTGGCGGCGGGAGAGTGGCGCGGCGGGGACACGGCGCCCGGGACCCGCCGGGAAGGGGACACCCCGGCTCGGCTCGGGGGGGGCCGGCCAGTGCGGGGTGACACCCCTTCACCCAGCCCGGAGGTGGCGCGGCAGCCACAGCATCCTTCCTCCCCGCCCGGGATGCGGGAGGAGGGGAGCGCAGGGAGGGGTCCCAGCCATTCCCCCCCCGAGAGGACGAACCTCTGGGGTTTGGCTTTGTGTGGAGTCCCAGTCCCGGGAGGATTCTCCCTGTCGCAGCGCCCCGAAGGGATCCCCGGGCCGGGGACGGGGAAGCGATCGGGATGGAAGTTCCTCGACACCGAGGCCCCAGAAGAGCGGCCGCGTTTACACCGAGCGCCACATCCTGCGTTATTGAACAAGACACGCGGCAGTAAAACACCATAAGTAGACAAACCGAGATTCGAATCCATTTAGAACAGTTAACACAGTCTGACTCGCTCACAAGCACACAGTGGGGGGAGACAATTTAATTTCGCTCAAATCCATTCGGAGATTTCTACGTTCAGATTGTTGTTGAGATGGCACGAAAGGGTTCTTTAACAGAGAAGGAGAGGGGAAAACCTTCGGGGCCTCCGGCCTTTGGCCTGTTCTCGCATCTCCTCGATTTTCATGTTTTCTAAGGCCGTATTCGAGGGGAGAATGGGAAATGTGCAACCACCCTCGCAAATACCTACGTGTTTATAAAAAGGAAATGCGTTTCTGTGTTTCTCTGTGTGTATACACCATACACACACGTGCATATGTTTGTCTATACGTGGAGAGAATAGCTACCTCACCGACAGGCAGAAGAAGCCAATCCAAAATCCTCACCCGGGCAAAACCAGCACCGATCGTAATAGCAGGTTATTGCAAACCTGTCTCCGGTACTTATTAATCGTCCAGATCAAACAGATTAATGGATAGCGAGAATGAAAATAGGCTGAGAACTGTCTGTCGCCCTTTCAAGGGCAACGAAACGCGGCACTGACACCGGGTCTGAATGCAACAGTGTGTGCTCCGTACCCTGGAGAGAGGGAGGGGGTGGGCAGGGGAGCGGGGGGGTGGGTAAGAGGAAAATTGCCATTATCAGGAAAACTAAATATAATTTTAGGTGTTCCGCATCTGAGATGAGTTAAGCAAGCCACGAATCTTCCTCGCCTCCTTCTGTCTCCAGGGCTATTGTATTTCCAAAGAAACGGCGAGGGCAGGCGGGTGCCAGCCTCGCACGTGCGGGGTGACCCCGGGGACAGGGGCGCCCTCGGGTCCCCCTTCCCCCGCCCGGAGCGGGGCAGGGGCCGCGGACGCCGCCTCCTCCTCCTCCCGCAGCCCGGCACGCCTCTTCCCAGCCTGTCACAGACCTCGTGCCGCAGGTCCCACTCCGAGGGCTTCGACGGGAGCTTCGGAGGTGCGGAGAGCGGCGTCCCGAGGCGGGTGGTGGAGATGGGGACGCTTCCTCCCCTCCCCCAAAACTATTTCTACACGCTCTTTCCTTACACTTACACAGTTGTTCGCACACCCGCACACCCTAACTCCGCGCTGCTGCACGCTGAGTGACTTTTGGGGTGAAAGCTCCCAGGCAGCTGCCTCCCCTGGAGTCCTTTTTGGCTACCGGGCAGGGCAGGAGGCGAGCCCCGTGGGGGAGGAGCGGGGGGCCCCTCTTGCACAGCCAGGCCAGCCCACAAGAGGCAGAGGAGGGATTCCGCTCCCTGTTCCAGATATTTCCAGAGCTTGGGAGCCCGGTAAACAAACCGCTCTTGCTATCTCCTGGCGCAGATAAGGCAAGAAGTGGCTTTCTTTAATAGTATGATTGAAATGTTAGGGGTATGATGCCTCCTCGTTAGTAATATTGGCTTTGCATGCAGAGCACAATCCCATCCCTCTAGACTGCTTAGCCAAAACAGAGCGTAAACTCTGTAATTAGTAACGTGTTCCATCATTAAAGAGCCCTGCTGAGAATTTCTATTTAATAATGGTCTTAAATTAGTTATGATGGTAAATACTCATCTGGAAATTCAACATCTAAAACCATCTACAATCTGGAAATGCTCCAGTGTTGCTGTAATCTCCTGTAACACAGAAATGACTATCACATTAAACCATCGCATTAGAAATTCGCCGTACCGTTTGGTCCACGAATATACAGTATGGATGTGTTAATTAGGTTAACCCATAGACTGTCTGCTTCACAAATATTTAGAAATAAACAATGAAAGCTCCTTTTTAATACGATACAGCTGGGGGAGGCGGGGGGTGGGGGCGGATTTGACTCTCTCAGTTGGGAAGTCATTTGTTTTCAGATAAGGTGGAACTACGACATCCTCGGGCCTAAGACTTTACCAGCAACCCCCCACCACGGACACGCACCCACAGGCAGGGTGGGAGCCTGTCGCTCCCCGCCACACGCAGCAGCAGCATCCAAGGCTCCTCCCGTGGAACAGGGCTTCCATCCTCCTCCTCCCGGCTCAGGAGGATCAGTTCGTACCACACTCTTCCTCCTCCCTCCCCACTCCTCTTTTAAACTGCAGGCATCTTGTTCCACTTCTGTCGTGCCCCCAACCATAGAACAGGGCTTGGCTCCGGCAGTCCTAGTCCAGAGTTTTCAAAACAGTCCAAGGAGGCGCAAAGAGGAAACGACAGAGGAAAGAAAATGAATAAAAAAACTCGCTCCCCTATCCCTCCCACCTCCCGCGCCCCCGACTGCACATGGAATAAAAGTTTTGCAGATAGACTGTGATGAAGGTATAAATAAGTCATTCAGGTACACTTATCCCCACTGGGGATATAAGGGAAAGTTATTTGTAATAACAATAGAAAATCAGTAACTGAGATAGTTATGGCAGGAGGGAAGGAAAGTATATTTCTGTATTTACCTAGACATCTAAACGTTTATCCTCTCTAGCACTAACCTTTCATGTTTAATGAATGAATCTGCATTGCAGGGTTGGTTTTTTCCCCTCTATGTGCCGGCTAGTTTTAAATCTGCAAGCACCACAAAGAGGCCGTGATCCCATCTGCCTATGATTCCAAATTAAAGTTCAAACGGACAGCTTACACACTGCTGATCCTGTATCATAGCGTCTCGTGACCCTTCAATTACTATTTAATAGAATTACTGTGTAAAATCCCAATAGTCTTAAAGAATGTTTTATCACAGACTGAAGGGAGAATATACAGACACCTCCAATGTTATCGAACTGTATTACTGACCTATTTTGATATTAAAAGGGAATATTTAGTGTTCTACAAGATATTACAAGAGCTACTTTAATCTGAAAACATGCATATATCTACGTGTGTGTGCACCCATACATGTGCGTGAGTGTGTGTGGACATTATATACACCAACTCCACCCCACATCGAGTGCACACAGCCATGCTGCATGAACGTGTGTGTTCACCCGTGTGTGTACATGTGCACACACGCCCACACAAATGCATGGGCTCTTCCAGGCCCAGGTGGAAATGAGCATGTTCTGGTAAACTGCCCCACAACCTTATTGTTGCCAGATATTGCTGAAGAGGTTATTCCAGTAGGAAAGCAATTTTTCCTCCACTCATTGAAAAATACTCTTTAATTGACCTTATTATTAAATGAACTTCTCCTAATGATGTTTCTATGGGGACAAAAAAAAAAGCAAATATTTGCAGTAGAGCTAAATCTCCCTCTAATAGCTACTACTGAATCTGAAGTCAGCCATAGTCTGGCTTTAGCTATTGTAAATCTTGACTTCCAGTGTAGTTTTCTTCTTTCTTTTTTTCAACCTGTTCGGCAAAAGATTTGCCTGCAGCAGGGAGAGCCGATCCTGCCACCTCTTCACGCTTACAGAGAGACGATTCCGACCACATACTTCCAGATATTTACATCTACCCTCTCTTTATTCATTACTCTTTTGTGTCTTTCCTTTCTTGCAGATCTCGAGGTCCCGAGCCGTTTTGAATCCCCCTGGTCTGAAAACACCTTGCTTCCAAAATAAAAAAAAAAAAAGAATAGTGTCGAAAGCAAAACCTCACAGCCCTCCCTCCCCTGGACACAGCAACAAAAATCCTCTTAGTATCATTTAATCATAGATGTGTCCCCACAGTTCCTGCTTTTTGTCATTACAGTGCCAGAACAGAATATTTAGCGCGATGCTCGGTCGTGTGCCTCGTGATTTTCCTTCCCAACTCTTTTACTCGTCTCACTCTGACTCTTTGCCTTCTCCAACTCTTGGTCATTCAGCAACTGGATGGTTTGCTTCGTTCCCCCCGTTTTTAATGCATCATTTGCAAACTTCTGTGTGGCTGAGCTCTCTGCAGGTTGGTGATGTGGCTACATGTAGGCCATGGGTCCACGGGTGCTCTCTGCGTTCTGGGCTCTGTGTGTGCGTGTTCATGCTTCACTCTGCACACCCGTGTGTGTGTGTGTGCGCGCGTCTGTGCTCTAGAAAAAGGCAGCGCTTGTCTATCCTCTCCCTACACGCGGAATCCAGGCCAGTGCGATGTGGAGCTCAATAAGAAACTGCATGAATAAACACGAATAGAAAGTTGTGCTCAGCTAACCGAAGAAATCAGAGCAATACCAGGGCACCAACGTCCACGTTTCTTTTCACTTCGGGCCGGGGCAGTAACCTCATCTGGGTATGCTAAAAATTAAGGGCAACGGGCAAGCAGATTCAAGTCCCTCGAAAAGGCAGTTGTAATTGATCGGGCAGGGGGAGCCGGGGGTAATCGAAGCCCTCGCCTGGCCGCCGAGAGCTGGGAGCAGCCGCAGCCCAGCAGGCACACAAAGGACACCGGCCACGCCAGAGGGCTCGGGTCGCCCCTCGGGCAGAGGCAGAGGGGAGGGAGGGAGGGAGGTAGTGGGTCCCCAGCCCCCCAAGCCGCGGGGCACGCACACCGCAGGGAGCCCGATGGGGAGGGAGGCAGTGGTGCGGCCCCACGGCGAGGGGGAGTATTGGAGGTGGGTGTCTATCGCCTCCAAATTGCTCCTGGAAGCGGCTGGTCCCGGCCCGACTTCCGACGGGAGGTGCGGAGGGCGGCGGTGCGGGACGGGGGAGGCAGCGCGGCCGCTGCGCGCAGCCGGGCTCCGGCCATCTGCCTCCCGTCCTCCGTCTCTCGCTCGCGTATTGATCAAACGCGCTTCAGCTTCCGAGTAATTTCATCTTAATCAGCGGCCGAGCTCGGCGCGGATAATAAACTAATGCCGGAGAGGGGCCGTCGATAAAGCCCGGCCAGGGGCAGCGAGGAAGCGGCCCTTCAGTTTGGCGGGGCTCGATAGGCCCTATCTTCCCGGGGCAGATGGACTTAGTGGGCGAGAAGGCTTAAACGCAGCTTTTCATAGATTTACACCTCAATCAGCCATTCAGGTTTTTAATGCAAATCCTAAAACAACACCGTTTATGCATTACGGAGCCCGGCTTTGAAACGGCGTCTCGTTAGCTGCACCCTTGGCACCGAGAAACCCTGCCGGCTTCTGTGCCTCCCGACGGGGATTGGCGTGTCCCCACCCCGGCCACCCCGCACAAAGGCACTGGGGCTCCTGGGAGAAGCTAAATCCCCGCCGGGGCAGCCCCCTCCTCCGGCAACTCACCGGGGACAGAGGTGGCGAATGGCACGGGAGCAAGGGTCCTGCCTGAGAGGATGGGGAGCATGGAGAGGATGGAGAGGGTGGAGGCTGGGGCTGGTACGTGTGGGGTGAGGCTAAAGGCCCTCTCCGGCCTCCCCCAAGTGCCACGGCACGACGGGGCGATCTTCTAGAGGCTTAATCAGAGGGAAGAAAAATCCAAACCTATCAGTGTAAGGCTCAGCTGAGGTAGATTATTGCTGCCGGCTTGACGCCTTCTAGCTGCAGCTTCCAGATGTGAAAATGAAGGAAAAGAAAGGAGAAAAAAAAATCCCGAACTTTCGAGCCTCTGAGCCCTTTCAGGTATTAAATCCCGCAAGATGAGAACGGCGCTCCTACCATCTAGGAGTAGAAATATTGCACGTAAAAACAATGTACCGACATCGAGGATCTCCTTCCTACCCAAACCTGAGGTGACTGGAATGGCCAGGGTTTTTTTTCCCGTAAAGGCCTCTCAGCTCTTTCTCTCCCGGAGCTGATAGAAAAAGCAGCCCGAGCTCCAGAGTGAGACCCGTCCGAGGGTGCTGGCCACTGGGGAGCCTTTTATTCCCTCCTGGGTAATATTTCTCCACTCTAAAAGCCGCGTGGGGGAGGGGAAGATCTAGGTCCATCTCACTACCCCCTTCTCCCACGCACGCGGAACGCGGCGGCCCTATTGTACGTGTTGTGGCCCCCGCTCTCCACCCACCAGCAGTTCCCGAGCCTTGTGGCTTTTGTGCAATCGGGTCGTTCTTTTAACTCCCCACTCGTGTCAGGGCAGCGACGGGGCCAGAGGTGTCCGTGGGGAGACACCCCGCCCCACCCCGGACCCCGACGGGGCGGGCTCTGCCTAGGGCCGCCCTTGTCCTTCGCACTAACCCCCGCGGGGAAACGGAGGGAGAATTCCACACACCCCCCCTCTACGAGAGTCTCCACGTTTCCACCGCACAAACTCTTCTCCTGCCCGGCCAGAGGGGGTTTCACGGTGGGACACGTCCCCATCGTGCTCGCTGCGCACACGCGCTCGGCTTTTCCTGAGGGGCGCCGTAGGTGTATGAACGTATTTGCACACCAGCTTATTCCTTAAAAATCATCCATTAGTGGCTTGCTGTAAGATTTGGCACTCTAAGGGGTTCCCTTGACTCCCCAGGTAGCCTCTTGGGGTGGGGGGACGCGGGGCCAGGCTCTTCCTGAAGGCTTTCCTTAAACCGGGTTCGAACTCCCCGAAAAACGGGGGAGGGAAGAGGGAGAGAGGATTCGGCAACACAGAGATAGATCGGAAGTCCAAATTAGTTTGGAAATGGTCAAGAAATTCCAGGCACGTTTCTCCCGAAATCCCTAGTAAGTTTTAAAACTGTATTTTCAAGTAAAAACAAGTTTAGAATTTACCTCTCTTTAATTCACGACTGGATAATCTGCCCAGGGCAAAGAAAAACTTTAATTAAAAAAAAAAAAAAGAAAAAAGAAAGGAAAAGGAAAAGAAATAAAAACAAAGAAAGATGCTGTAATACTGTTAGTCATGCAGATAAAGGCTTCTTTCAGCACATTACAATATACCCTGGATTCGAGGGGAGGAGCTGCAGCCCGTTTAGAGCGAGGAGTTTATGTTTTTGTTTTCATTTAAAGCTACAAAACAAATCCCGAAATGTCTTAACCGCTCTCCGGAGACAGGCGGCCGAGGGGAAGCCTTTGAGCTCGGAGTGCACAAAAAAAACAGGACCGGGGGGGGTGTAAAACGCAGGATCCCGCTGCGTGGGGGACACGCCCGAGCCCCGCGCCGCCGCCGCGACCGCAGCCCTGATGCCGCCCGCAGGGTCGCTCCGTCCCCCCCAAACCCCTCGAGGGGCCGCGGCGGCTTAGGGCGAGGAGCCCACGGGCTGGGAGTGTTTCTCCGTGGCGGACAAAAGCACCGACATCGCTGGGTAGATAAGAAAATGGAATACTGTATTTGATTTAGAAAGTTTGTACATATAGATAAACACGCAGTTAAGGAAACAATAGTTTAAGCGTCCTACGTGGAGTTTAAGAAGAGACCCCCCAAAGCTGCTATGAAATACTCAAAATAGCTTTTGCATAAGATAACTACAGTTGCACCCTAAGCTTTTTTTTTGTTTTTTTTTTTTCCTTTTTTTTCTATCGCTGAGGTCCCTTTTGAAAACCTAGCACGTCAGATCTTGACAGCTAAGTTTGTGCAAGGAACACCGAGTCAAGGAAAATAAAAAGGAGAGAGAGAGAAAGGGTAGGAGGGAGATAGACGGGGGGCGGGAGGGGGGGGAAGAAAGAAAGAGTAGAGCAAATATCATATACAAGCGTTTCTACACATATATTACAAACTGGGAAAATGACCGCATCATTAAGATATACATAATTCATATAAAATTTTGAAATAAAAATAAAAATCTGTTACAGTCATAACTATTCTTTTTCCACATTTATAACCAGTACCCACACAGGCAGTGACAGAAGTGTAGAAAAAAAGGTGCTTACGAATAAAATGATTGTCTGCTGAACAAAAAAACAGAAAATTGCATCTTGGCTGGACCATCACTTGGACTTAAAAAAAACCCCAAAACAAAACAAAAAACAGAGAGAAAGGGAGAGGGAAAGAGAGAGGGAGAGAGAGAGAGCGCGAGAAAGAGAGAGAGAAACAGGACCAACAAAAAGGCGATAAACATTTGTTTGTTATTTCCCTCTTCAAGGAGTTCCTTTTAAATTTTTTTTTATTTTTGCCTCTTGTACAAATTCGATCGGAGTTTGCGTTTGTTTATCTGGTTTCTGTTTGTTTTCCTTTACTATAGAGAATATTTTTTCCCAGATACAAATTTAATCATCATCATCATGCAAGTGGGTGAAATGCGTCCATGGAAAAGCGCAAAGGAGAAATCGTGCTTGTCCTAAAAAGAATACAATTGTCACTTTTGCGTTGTTTTTTTTTTCCGTTTTTTTTTCTGTTTATATATATAATAATTATTATTTCCCGCCCCCCACACCCCCTGCTGCAGCACCAGCGTTTGTGACTGTTGAAGTTTTAGCTCCATCTCTTGGTGGTGATGTTGGCTGACGATGGTGATGGTGAATTCTCTGATCCCTGTCTGTTTGTTTGCTATTCTGTTTGGGTCGGGTTTGGCCTTTTCTTTCCTCCTGGCTGTGTGTGTGCGTGCGTGCGTGTGTGTGTCCTGATTCTAGGTTGTCTCCGTTTGTTTTGCTCGGGTCGGGAAGAGAGAAAGAGAGAGAGAGAGAGAGAGAGGGATGCTTGGCTGTTTGGATTTGGATTGTTTTTTTGTTTATGTTTGTTTGTTTTCCGATATCATACATCACATTCCGAGTCGCTGGAGGTTACCGAGAGGATGGAGGTGCCCGTCTCGGCTCTTTCTGTCAAGCTGGAGACACTGGTGGTCGGACTGGCCGCCGTGGATGGGGACTCGGCCGAGCTGTGTGTCGGGCAGCCGGGCTCCGCCAGCGACCGCATCCCGCTCTGTCCTATCGCCTGGTGCTGGAGCCTGCATCGCGCCGGGAGACAAAACAAGAGCACAGCCCCTCTGAGACACCGGCCGAGGGGACGGAGCCCCTGACCCCGCCGCCTCCCCGCAGCGCTCGGCGGAGCCCGGGGGGGAGACGGAGCCGAGCCGAGCGTCCCTCCAGCCGGGATAGCCCGGGGGGAGCGGCCCCCAGCGCCCAGAAGAGGGGGTCGCGGTTCGGAGAGGAGAAGCGCTTTCCCTCTTGCCCCGCGGTCTGGGAAGCAGGAGCAGCGCCTTCCCTTCCCCCGGAGAGCCGCCCGTCCCCGCAGCACCGCGGGCCTAAGGGGGAACCGCGGCCGCCGCCGCTCCTCCAGCGCTTGAACGCCGCGCGGAGCCGCGGGGACCGGCCCGAGCGGGAACAGACCGTCCTTTCGAGCCCTGGAGAATATCTGCCTAAGCATTTCTCCGTGCGCAGAGAGGCGGCCCGGGAAGGACTGAGGGAACCTCCCGTCCCGGGGAGGGAGCGCTATCAATAATAACATTTAAAAGGGCGATTGTGGAGCACAGCGCTTCTCTCCGCTCGAAATTTAAGTCCCTTTTCCACCTGAAAGCCAAAATCAGTTTTAGAGTGCTAGTCCTTTCAGCGTCAACAATTAAGAGTACATTGCAGTTGGACTTCTTTTTTAAAAATTTATTTATTTATTTTTAATAAAAGGCAATAAATAACTTTCCTGTTCCCTGGCGTGTTGTCAATATTTCTTTGCGCCCGTTTATTCTGCTCGAAACGCAAAGAAAGCCTGATATAAGAGTAAGGGCTAAAAGTCCTAGACTGAGTCGCCAGCCACAACCTCTAGCTCTCAGCATCGCCAGTGTGAATCAAAATACACTCTTCGCTCAAAATACACTCGCTTCTCACCGGGGTATTTTCTATTTAACTGCCTGTCAAGACCAGAAAAATGTAGCCGGTTTATTCTACATTTCTCATTATTTTAAGTTGCCTAATTTCAGCGGCTTTGATTTTTCTCCCATTTACAATTCCTGGTGCATTCATCTGCTGTCAACAGCATTGAGTCAACAAAAGCATCCATAGGCAACTTCTGTTTATTTACAATCCTAGGCTGATCTGTTTTCCATTTAATGGAAATCAAATAGTGAGGCACTTTTAGGTTGCATTTCTCCTACAGAATCTTGCATCAATAGCACCAGTGCTATAATTAGGAGGAATTTAAGAGACAGCATTTACAAGAACAAGTTCTGTTTACATGCTTACAGCGGCAGCTAAACTTAAATTAAAATGAAAACAGTGTGTCGAGCTGGATTAAGGATCCATTTACATTTGCAAAATAACTTTTACGGGGGGAGACTGGGAAGAAAAAAAAAGGAAAGAAGGATGCCTCGCTTTTAACATGGCAGAACAGAAATTTAATAATAATAATAATAATAACAACAACAACAATAATAATAATACCGAGACACGCTTAAGTAAATGCAAGTAATTGCGCACGATTCCACTTCGCCACGCGGTGTAAACAGAGAAACTGGGATAGGGAAAAAAAAGGAGGTTTCCCGAGGTCTTAAAGGCTTCTCTCCCTGCTCTCCCCGAGCCAAGCGGCTCGGGGCTGTGCGTGTGCAGGTCCCGCCGCGCATGCAGAGCAGCACGAACAATCGGAGCGGAGCCGCCTGCTCTGCAGAAGCCCGGTCTGACTCCTACCGACCGCCTGGGCCCTCTGGCCGGGGAGCCGAGCCGGAGCAGGTCCCTGCAAGCCAAACGCCAGCGCGGATCCCGCCGAGACCCCGCGCCGGTGGCGCTTTCCCGTCCCCAGCAGCCATCAAGGAGAGCAGGGCGCTGCCCCGGCCGCTCGCATCCCGACCCGCGGGGGACCCCAGCCCTGCCTGCACCCTGGGAGTCCGCGGGGAGCTCGGGGAGCGCCAGGGCAACTTTGAGCAGTGCCTGCCCCCCGCCTCGTCCTTGCAGCTGCCGAGAGGGGAACTGCCCGCCCGGGCGCGGGGGCACCGGGTCCCGCCGGCGGCGGTAATGGGGAGGAGGAGGAGGAGGAGGAGGGAAGGAGAGGCAGAGGAGCAGACCCCGCCGCCCATCTCGCCGCCAGCCCCGAAGAAGGGCCCGCAGCCCCACTGACCTGTTTTTAGCCGCCGCCGCTCTGTCTCTTTGCCTTCGGTTTTTGAACCAGTTGCCTACTTGCGTGGGGGTGAGCCCCGTGGCCTGAGCCAGTTCCCTTTTCTTGCTGGGGTTGGGGTAAGGGTCCTGCAGGTACCACTCCCTCAGGAGGCTGCGAGTCCTCTCCTTGAAGCAGTGCGTCTTCTGCTCGCCATCCCAAATGGTCCTGGGCAGCGGGAACTTCTTCCTCACCCTGTATTTATCAACCGGCCCCAGCGGGCGACCCCTCAGCTTCTCGGCCTCCTGGTAGTGCGCTTCGAGCCACATGGCCTGCAACTTGCCGTGGGACTCCTTGGTGAATTTGTGGTTTTCCAGGATGTGGTAGAGGTCTCGGAAGTTGCCCGTGTGGAAGGCCACCACCGCCCGGGCGCGGAGGATGGACTCGTGCTTGTTGATGGCCTCGCATGCCCCCGGCGCCACCGGCAGCGACCAGAGGAACCTCCCCAGCCTCTCTATGTCTCCGGTCTCCTCCAGCGTCTCGCAGACGCTGGCCACTTGCTCCGGGGAGAAGTTGAGCGTGGGCAGCTGAAACATTGACAACTCTTCGTGGGGTGCCCGGGAGCTGCCGCCTCCGCCGCCGCCGGCCCCGGGGCTGCAGCCCGAGCCGCTGCCGCTGCCGCCGCTGGCGAGAAGGAGGGAGCGGTGGTGCGGGTCGGCGGCGAAGTTTGGCAAGAAGAAATGGGTGGGATAAAGCTCTAGCGGGGACCTGAACACCATGGGATGACCGGGGAGAGGGGGAGATAAATCAAGGAGAAAAGAAAGAAAGGGAGGAGGAAGAAGGGAGGAAAGGGCACACGCACCGCGCGCGCATCCACACCCGCACACGCAGCCACATAGAGGCACGGGGGGCACACACGCTCGCACGCACACGCGGGCACACGCACTCGCGCGCACACACACGCGCGCACACACTCACACTCGCACACACGCACACGCACTCACACACACCCGGCCCCGCGCCGCCGCCGAGTCAGGATTCAGTGATTCAACAGCAATCGCCCTAATGACAACAGCCTCATAATATCTCCCCTAAATCCACAGTGAGTGCGGCGCTGAAACATTTTGTTTCGCTTTTCTATTGGTCTTCTGAGTGTCGTTGTGGCGTTGCCATGGCAGCCCCTGCCAATCACTGTCAGCCCTGCCAATCATCACGGAGTACGTAAGGGAGGTTTTTACCACTTCGCCCAGATGCACGGGGGGGGAGGGAAGCGGGGCGGTTGGTGGAAAAGCCTAGTTGTTTTTTTTTTTTCCTCTTAATCTTTGCAACTCCTAATCTCAGCACTTCCCCTTCTCCCTGTCTCCCCCCCACCCCCCTCCACACCCCTCCTAAATAAGGGATCAAATAATGCGAAAAGCAGTGTGCACATATTTGTTGAATGGGATGAGCAATTAGAGGGTGGAATATTATTGTGATCTTAACGAGGCTCGTTAAAGCTAAAGGAGATATGGGGGGAAAGTAAATGGGCCAGGCTGGGATACGCGTTCGGATAAAGGGCTCCTAACTGAGACAATTTACACATGATTTGCACGTAGTTTCACTTCATTCTGCCTATCTGAGCACTAATAGTGCCGGGGAATAAAAGAAAGATGAGATCATTAGACCCATCCTCACGCCGGTGACCTTCCCAGAAGAAGGCACATACAGTACAGGCTGGGTTTCGCCCGAGTTCCCCGACGAGCCTCTCTCCTCCCCGCTCCCCGTCCCTCTCCGCCGAAGGAGGGATGCGCTGCCCGCCGAGTTCCGCGGAGGCTCCGCCGAGCGCCCTGCTCGGCCCCTTCCCGGCCGCCCCGGCTCCGCTGCCTTCCCCGTCCCGCGCTTCCCCCGCCCTCCCGCTCCTTCTCTCCTTCCCTTTCCCTCTCTTTCCCCTACTTTGTTTTTCTTTCATTCTGGCCTTGCTCCCACTCGCCTCACCTCCTCTAGCCCCTTCCTTTCTTCGGAGCCCGAGAGCCTTGCGAGGGGTCTCTCACCCCCTAACCCGCTGCGGCTTTACACCGCACCTCTCCTTTTCCCCGCAATTCCTGCCCCGAACTTGCAGGGCTTCTGCACGGGGACGAGGAAAAGAGGCGAGCAAAAGCGTGTTCGAACCCTGATTTTATTTTTTTCTTTCTTTCCTTCTTTCTCCCTTTCTTTCTTCCTTTCTTTCTTAGGAGGATGGAAAATCTCTGGTGGTTTGAGTCCAATCATCAGTAAGACCTAGCTGGGTCGCCAGACCTTGCTACCACGCAACTATATTTATTATTAGGTATGTTGCTTTTAAGAAGATTTAATCAGCATCTTGAGCTGGTAACTCTTTTGTTTAGTTTCTGTAGCTATGGAAGTGTGATTTACAGAGATTTGTACGGGTCATGGACATCTTTCCAGACTTACTGTGTATATTTAGACAGGACTTTGCTTGGTGTTAAAAAGTGTATATTTTGAATAGGTTCACACACAGTAGCAAACAATACCGACATTGTAAAGGCATGTACAACGAGTATTGAAACGCAGCATCCAGACTTCAACTAATCTGCCCTGAATAAAGCTGAAATAATTATCCTAAGCCGCCTTTCTAGAAGAAAAATCATTGAGGAATTCAAAACTTTTTTAAAGATCTTTTCTGCATTCCGATGGAGATCGAGGGGTGAGGCTTGGAGCCCAAACTACTTTCCGACATCAATGAAGGGAAGGAGGGGGGGGTAGAGAGATATTACAATTAAAACGTGAAAACATAGCGTGACTTGCCCTATCCGAAGGGTAATAATAATAATACTGCTATGGGTGGTAGAAGTTCTTTAGCTGGGCTCCAAACTGGTCGTGATCCTTTCACAGCGCACTCCTCGTGAAATAATTCCAAGTGGCAGATGAATAGGTCCAGTTGGAAGAGCTGCTGGACTGGAAGAAGCTCGCTGTATTACACATTCATCTGATTTCCACTAAACTGCCATCGGTGTGCTACGTGCCTTCGTAGTCCTAATGGAAATAACTCGCCTTTTTAATTTTTAGTGATCTGCTTAAACACTTCTGTTAACAGACTTGGGGAACACTTCCCCCCCCGCACCCCCGGCTCATATTTCCAGTTGTACAGCTAAGGAGGGAAAGAGACTTCTCAGCCCCTCCACAAATCGACTTGGAGGTATTAATTGGACAACAATATGTTTAGCCAAAGATTTTAATACACACACACACACAAAATCTTTTTCTTTGTAATCCTTTCCTTTTATGTAAAGGATTACAGAGGGGAGGGTGGGGAGAATTCCTGCGGGAGTTTCTTAATATTTCATTCCATTTTTCTTCAAGCTGCAAATTAAACTGCATTATTAAACTGCATTAAAATATATTTCCAGAATAAAATCCAAATAGACCCTTTCTTCCTTCCTTCCTTCCTTCCTTCCTTCCTTCCTTCCTTCCTTCCTTCCTTCCTTCCTTCCTTCCTTCCTTCCTTCCTTCCTTCCTTCCTTCCTTCCTTCCTTCCTTCCTTCCTTCCTTCCTTCCTTCCCCCTTTCTTTCCCTCTTTCCTTTTCTTTCTTTCTTTCTTTCTTTCTTTC